>JAQMWT010000344.1:0-740548 GCA_029834535.1 Chrysophaeum taylorii
TGGCGCGAGAGCCAGACAGTGATCCTGCCGTCTACGGCGACCTCGCAGACTATTTCCACGACCCGCGGCGGCTCTTTCAGCGCGCCATTCTCACGCCCCGTCGAAACGATGTTGTCGATGCTGACAACGCGCGCATGACCGCGGCCTTTTTTCCCGGAGACGAGGCGTCGGAGTTCTTTTCGGCCGACTAGGTTGGGTCGGAAGACGACGCCTCGCTCTTTACAGTCGAGTTTTGAACTCATGACAACCAACGGCATGCTGACTTTGATCGCGAGCTTAAAGTCTTCGCAACCTCGACCCGTCGCACGGCCACTGCAACGGTACCAGATACATGATCGATCGTGTCGTTGTCACCGAGGCTCCTCCAACCTGTATCCCGTAAGGCCCGCCGACGCCAAACGATCAACAAGAGCCAGGGCCAGACGCCCCGCGAGGTCGGCGTCCTCTTGCCCAAGCCCGTCTTCTGCCACGTCCAGCTCTATGGCTCTCTGTCGATCGGCAACCCCGAGGATATCTCTCTGAGTCGACGACTCCACCCTACCCCACACGTGCTGCGCAACATCGACCGATAAGCCCTCCCGGCGTCTACACGCGCACGGTAGGTGAACTTACTGGGACCAGGTGAACTTACTGGGGTTTGAGATTGGGACTAGGTGAACTTAGTGACCAGGTGAACTTACTGGGACCAAGTGAACTTACTGGGGTTTTTAGAGTGAACGCAAAGGCTAGCGGCGTGTACGGATCAAAGCAGCTTAGATTGGCGGAGGTGAGAGCGACGAGCTCGAAGGAGAGTGGGGTGAGGCACGAGTGGGTTTACGCCGAACTTACTGGGGTTAGAGATTGGGACTAGGTGAACTTACTGGGACCAGGTGAACTTACTGGGGTTAGAGATTGGGACCAGGTGAACTTACTGGCGAACTTACTGGCCTGCACTTGTCCTAACTACTAATCGACAGATGTTTGTCTGTCTGTCTGTTTGTCTGTTTGTTTGTTTGTCCCTCGATTTAGGGTAAGGATCAGGTAGGCGCGAGAGTAAGGATCAGGTAGGCGCGAGAGCCAGACAGTGATCCTCCAAGCCGTCTACGGCGACCTCGCAGACTATTTCCACGACCCGCGGCGGCTCTTTCAGCGCGCCATTCTCACGCCCCGTCGAAACGATGTTGTCGATGCTGACAACGCGCGCATGACCGCGGCCTTTTTTTCCCGGAGACGAGGCGTCGGAGTTCTTTTCGGCTGACTAGGCTGGGTCGGAAGACGACGCCTCGCTCTTTACAGTAGTTTTCAACTCCCTGACAACCAACGGCATGCTGACTTTGATCGCGAGCTTAAAGTCTTCGCAACCTCGACCCGTCGCACGGCCACTGCAACGGTACCAGATACATGATCGATCGTGTCGTTGTCACCGAGGCTCCTCCAACCTGTATCCCTTAAGGCCCGCCGACGCCAAACGATCAACAAGAGCCAGGGCCAGACGCCCCGCGAGGTCGGCGTCCTCTTGCCCAAGCCCGTCTTCTGCCACGTCCAGCTCTACGTGGCTCTCTGTCGATCGGCAACCCCGAGGATATCCTCTTCTGAGTCGACGACTCCACCCTACCCCACACGTGCTGCGCAATACCGATAAGCCCCCTCCCGGCGTCTACACGCGCACTGTAGGTGAACTTACTGGGACCAGGTGAACTTACTGGGGTTTGAGATTGGGACTAGGTGAACTTAGTGACCAGGTGAACTTACTGGGACCAAGTGAACTTACTGGGGTTTTTAGAGTAACGCAAAGGCGAGCGGCGTGTACGGATCAAAGCAGCTTAGATTGGCGGAGGTGAGAGCGACGAGCTCGAAGGAGAGGGGGTGAGTGGATGTGAGCACGAGTGGGCTTACACCGAACTTACTGGGGTTAGAGATTGGGACTAGGTGAACTTACTGGGACAAGGTGAACTTACTGGGGTTAGAGATTGGGATCAGGTGAACTTACTGGCGAACTTACTGGCCTGCACTTGTAACTACTAATCGACAGATGTTTGTCTGTCTGTCTGTCTGTTTGTTTGTTTGTCCCTCGATTTAGGGTAAGGATCAGGTTGGCGCGAGAGTAAGGATCAGGTAGGCGCGAGAGCCAGACAGTGATCCTCCAAGCCGTCTACGGCGACCTCGCAGACTATTTCCACGACCCGCGGCGGCTCTTTCAGCGCGCCATTCTCACGCCCCGTCGAAACGATGTTGTCGATGCTGACAACGCGCGCATGACCGCGGCCTTTTTCCCGAAGACGAGGCGTCGGAGTTCTTTTCGGCCGACTAGGTTGGGTCGGAAGACGACGCCTCGCTCTTTACAGTCGAGTTTTGAACTCCCTGACAACCAACGGCATGCTGACTTTGATCGCGAGCTTAAAGTCTTCGCAACCTCGACCCGTCGCACGGCCACTGCAACGGTACCAGATACATGATCGATCGTGTCGTTGTCACCGAGGCTCCTCCAACCTGTATCCCGTAAGGCCCGCCGACGCCAAACGATCACCAAGAGCCAGGGCCAGACGCCCCGCGAGGTCGGCGTCCTCTTGCCCAAGCCCGTCTTCTGCCACTTCCAGCTCTACGTGGCTCTCTGTCGATCGGCAACCCCGAGGATATGCTCTTCTGAGTCGACGACTCCACCCTACCCACACGTGCTGCGCAATACCGATAAGCCCCCTCCCGGCGTCTACACGCGCACTGTAGGTGAACTTACTGGGACCAGGTGAACTAACTGGGGTTTGAGATTGGGATAGGTGAATATAGTGACCAGGTGAACTTACTGGGACCAGGTGAACATACTGGGGTTTTAGAGCAAAGGGATTTTAGAGTAAACTCAAAGGTAGGCGGCGCGTGCGGATCGAAGCAGCTTAGATTGGCGGAGGCGAGAGCGACGAGCTCAAAGGAGTTGGTGTGAGCTAGGTGAACTTACTGACCAGGTGAACTTATATGAAACTTACTGGGAACCAGGTGAACTTACTGGGGTTAGAGATTGGGACTAGGTGAACTTACTGGCCTGCACTTGTGTTTGTCTGTTTGTTTGTCTGTCTGTTTGTTTGTCCCTCGATTTAGGGTAAGGATCAGGTAGGCGCGAGAGTAAGGATCAGGTAGGCGCGAGAGCCAGACAGTGATCCTCCAAGCCGTCTACGGCGACCTCGCAGACTATTTCCACGACCCGCGGCGGCTCTTTCAGCGCGCCATTCTCACGCCCCGTCGAAACGATGTTGTCGATGCTGACAACGCGCGCATGACCGCGGCCTTTTTTTCCCGGAGACGAGGCGTCGGAGTTCTTTTCGGCTGACTAGGCTGGGTCGGAAGACGACGCCTCGCTCTTTACAGTAGAGTTTTCAACTCCCTGACAACCAACGGCATGCTGACTTTGATCGCGAGCTTAATGTCTTCGCAACCTCGACCCGTCGCACGGCCACTGCAACGGTACCAGATACATGATCGATCGTGTCGTTGTCACCGAGGCTCCTCCAACCTGTATCGCTTAAGGCCCGCCTACGCCAAACGATCAACAAGAGCCAGGGCCAGACGCCCCGCGAGGTCGGCGTCCTCTTGGCGAAGCCCGTCTTCTGCCACGTCCAGCTCTACGTGGCTCTCTGTCGATCGGCAACCCCGAGGATATCCTCTTCTGGGTCGACGACTCCACCCTACCCCACACGTGCTGCGCAATGCCGATAAGCCCCCTCCCGGCGTCTACACGCGCACTATAGGTGAACTTACTGGGACCACGTGAACTTACTGGGGTTCGAGATTGGGACTAGGTGGGCTGAGTGACAAGGTGAAACGGGGACCAGGTGAACATACTGGGGTTTTCAGAGTAAAGGATTTTTAGAGTAAACTCAAAGGTTGGCGGCGTGTGCGGATCAAAGCAGCTTAGATTGGCGGAGGCGAGAGCGACGAGCTCAAAGGAGTTGGTGTGAGCTCGGTGAACTTACTGACCAGGTGAACTTATACGAAACTTACTGGGACAGGTGAACTTACTAGGGTAAGAGATTGGGACTAGGTGAGCTTACTGGCCTGCACTTGTCGACTAGGTGAGCTTACTGGCCTGCACTTGTCGACACTATGTTTGTCTGTCTGTTTGTCTGTCTGTCCCTCGATTTAGGGTAAGGATCAGGTAGGCGCGAGAGTAAGGATCAGGTAGGCGCGAGAGCCAGACAGTGATCCTCCAAGCCGTCTACGGCGACCTCGCAGACTATTTCCACGACCCGCGGCGGCTCTTTCAGCGCGCCATTCTCACGCCCCGTCGAAACGATGTTGTCGATGCTGACAACGCGCGCATGACCGCGGCCTTTTTTTCCCGGAGACGAGGCGTCGGAGTTCTTTTCGGCTGACTAGGCTGGGTCGGAAGACGACGCCTCGCTCTTTACAGTAGAGTTTTCAACTCCCTGACAACCAACGGGATGCTGACTTTGAGCGTGAGCTTAAGGTCGACCCGTCGTACGGCCACTGCAACGGTACCAGATACATGATCGATCGTGTCGTTGTCACCGAGGCTCCTCCAACCTGTATCCCTTAAGGCCCGCCTACGCCAAACGATCAACAAGAGCCAGGGCCAGACGCCCCGCGAGGTCGGCGTCCTCTTTCCCAAGCCCGTCTTCTGCCACGTCCAGCTCTACGTGGCTCTCTGTCGATCGGCATCCCCGAGGATATACTCATCTGGGTCGACGACTCCACCCTACCCCACACGTGCTGCGCAATACCGATAAGCCCCCTCCCGGCGTCTACACGCGCACTATAGGTGAACTTACTGGGACCACGTGAACTTACTGGGGTTTGGGATTGGGACTAGGTGAACTGAGTGACCAGGTGAAACTGGGACCAGGTGAACATACTGGGGTTTTTAGAGTAAAGGGTTTTTAGAGTAAACTCAAAGGTTGGCGGCGCGTGCGGATCAAAGCAGCTTAGATTGGCGGAGGCGAGAGCGACGAGCTCAAAGGAGTTTGTGTGAGCTAGGTGAGCTTACTGACCAGGTGATCTTACATGAAACTTACTGGGACCAGGTGAACTTAGTGGGGTTAGAGATTGGGACTAGGTGAACTTACTGGCCTGCACTTGTCGACATTTAAAGACAAACAAACAGACAAACACCACCCCCCTCTTAACAGTCGCCATTTAAAGACAAACAGACAAATCTGTCGATTAGTAGTTAAGACAAACAGACAGACAAACATCCGTCGATTAGTAGTTAGGATTGTCCACTCTTGTGGAAAATCCTGCCTGGAGACTTCGCGGCTCATTGTCCATGATTTTTGATGTGTGCGCGCTGCTGTTTTGGCAGGTGAAGGCGGGCCCGGCCGCTGAGAAGCCGGGCCACCTCGTTGTGCACGTGGGCCTTCACAAGACAGCGACGACATCGACGCAACGTTTGCTCGCGGAGTGTAAGATACTCGTGGAGTCGACGTACCCGTCGCTTCGGGTTGCCGCCGGCGGAAAACATGGCGCAGACGTGCCGAACTCGCTCATGGCGGGGGGATGCCAGCCGTACCCGACCCCTAATCCCGGGCATGTCGACACCGAGCGAATGAACGACATTGTGGCCAAGATACGGCGCGACGTCGCAGACAACAAAACGGTCGTACTCTCGGCCGAGGACTTCGACCGGACAGGGACGCGGTGCTTTAAACAGTTACTCAGGACGATTGACCCCGGCCGATCGACGGCGGTGGTCGTCGTGCGTGACAGTGTCGCAATCATCGGGACCTCGGAAGCCGAGTTTTTGGGACCCGACTTGGCATTATGTTTCCTTCGTGTTCGTATTCGTGTTACGAGCAACCCTGTTTTCCTTGTCTTGTTTGACACGTGCCGATGCTGGTACCAAACACTTGACGATTGTGTCATCCACAGGTCCGAGACGCCGTCTCGTGGCTCCGGTCCTACTACGAAGAGATTGCGTGCGGCAAAGTCACCTTCGGCGACTGGCTCGTGAAAGAAAGTGCCGGCCTCATCGCGAGCGCACCAGATACACTTGCGCGCGTCCAGGCTGTCTTCGACGACGTCCAGGTCGCCAGTTTGGATCACCTCTTAGAGGTCGGTAACACCGTTGCGTCCTTTCTCATCTGCAACGCCTCGTTCGAATTGGCTTCCGACGCGTGGTCAACCTGCGCCAAGACCATCGACGCAAAATTCACCCACTCAAACCCCACAACCACCTCCATGCTCGAGTGTGACCTTGAACCTCTCGCTCGGGCCTTGACCTTGGCCCGCGGCTGCGAAATGATAAATCCCAAGCGAGAGCAGATCGAGGCCCTGGCCGCCCGATTAGCAACCACGTGCTACGAAAATGATCACAATGCCACGTCCTACTTCGGCGCCCTTCTCGAGCCGACGTGGCGCGCCTGGCTTGAGAACGTCCTCCCGCCGTCGCATCTCCCCGCGCCGCGACATGCCGAGCACATTTGCCTCGTCGACGTTGCCCGTCTCTCAAAAGCCGACGTCAGAGCCATTCTCCAGGTTTTTCTTGGCCAGTGTGAATCTGGCGTGGCGGCCGCCGCTTCCTGAGGGGGGGTGGGGCGCGGGAGCAAGACGAACACATCTCCAAGCACGAAAGTTTAGCACCGAGGAGTCGGTGACCCCTCCCCTAGGCCTTACCTTAATCCCTCCCATAGGTCTTACCTTAATATAGCGCTTGGAGGTCGGTGACCTTCTCAGGACGACGGGCACTGCAGCACCAGAGTGGATCTACAAGGCATGCTAATTGGCAGGGCAAGTGGGGTTCGAGGGGAGTGTGTGGCGTCGTTGGGTTGGTCGCAAGGACTGTGGCGGCCTCATGGCAGAATGCGGCGCCTCAGAGGTCCTTGAGGTAGTCGTGGACGTTCTCCTCGGGAGCGGGGCTCTTTAGCGGTTAAAAGGGGTCGGCTTCTCCGGATCTGGCTGCTGTCCCACGCAATTCCAGCTACTTAATGGCTCACTGCCTCAGGCTCTCCTCCTACTCCTCGGAGCCGGGCTCGTCGACGGAATCTGGGCCGCCGCGGTGGCCTCGTCCGTGTTCACTGGGGGCGGTTCGTCGTCGTCATCGTCGTTGTCATCGTCGTCGTCTCGAGGAGAGGACGCATACAATACCCCGCCAAGTTCTAATGCTCGGAGTGGTGCAACACTCGGCGTCGAGAGCAACGGGTCCGGAGAAGCATCTGGCACACGGGCGGCTTCCAGCTGGTCGACGGAGCGTTCGAGGCCTTGAATCTCGAACCAAATCGTATCTCGATGCGGCTGCTCGGCGGCGCCGCCCAGGTGGTCGTCCAGCCGGGCCTTTGGGTCTGCGATCTCCTACTAGACGGATCTCTCGCTGGAAACAAACGCTGAGGTCACCCCCCTGCAGTTTCGTGACCCCGATCTGTTTCCGCTCAGCCATCGGTGCGAGAATCAAATCCCGGTGAGTAGACAGACAAACCTTTCCTTAAAAGAAGTACTAAGCGAACACGACGTTCGGGTCGACGGTGGTTGGGAGTGCGCGCGACGGCATTCGTCTAGAAGCCCGTCGCGCCATACTTTTCGTGGTACGCGGCTTTTTTCTTCTCGAAGATGATCGCCTGCGCTGCGCGTCGGGAGGAGGAATACGCAGAGGGAAAGCACCCACCAGAGGCCCTTTGATGAGCGGCAGATCAGCATCGGCCCGAACGAAGTCCATGAGGGCGACCTTGCTGGGTCCCGGGGTCGCAACGGGCGGGGGCGGCGGGGCGACGACGGGCGGGGGCGGCGGCGCGGGGGCGACGACGACGGGTTCGGCGGCCACGGGCGCCGGCGCAGGAGCAGGGGGCGCGGCCGGTACGGGAGCAGGGGGTGCGGGGGCCGCCGCGTCGACTTTGAAATCCTCGAAGGCAGGGACGTCATTGGCGTCCTCGACGACGACCATGATTGGCTGACCGACCTTGACCTCGCCCGCGTTTGCGGGGGCAAGGATCTTGGCGATGACGCCAGTGTCCTGGGCCTCGAAGTCGACCGTCGCCTTGTCGGTCTCGATCTCGCAAATGACGTCGCCCGCGTCGAAGGAGCCACCCTCCTGGATTTTCCACGCAGCGATAGTCCCGGCTTCCATCGTCGGGCTCAAAGCCGGCAGCCCGACGAGCTGGTGCGCGGGGTACGAGAACCGTCGGAGCGCGAGACGGGCCACCCGGACGCCCGTCAGCCGCGCGAAGCTCGAGAGAGTCGAGGCCATCACAACTACACACGGTCAGCTCAAAAAACCCTGATTGTCGATGGAGTCTCGCCTGCTGCGGGCGCACCGCGTCGTGGGCGCCGTCGTCGACTCCGACGCGGCGTCGGCGGTGTCGTTCTACTCGCTCGGCGGCGAGGGGTTCGTGTGCGCGCGCGCGTCGTACGACGCGTTCCACGTGATAAAGCTCGAGGAGCTGACGGTGCAGGTGACCTCGCCGCGGCTCGGGCGGCAAATCGACGCGCTCGTGGCGGTGGGCGAGTGGACCTACGTCGCGCACGGGAGGGAGTTGTGGGCGTTCGAGCGCGCGAGGAGCCGGGGCCGCGTCGGCGCGGCGGTCGAGACGCCGATCGAGGCGCTGGTCGCCGTCGGGGACTCGATCGTTGCCAAGTGTGGCGCGAGGGAGGGCGCGAGCCTCGTCGTGGTGTGGACGTGTCCGTCGCGTGGCGAACCTTCGCGGCTGGCGAGCGAGTTTTGGTTGGACGGATTCGTCGCGAGCGTCGTGACGCACCCCCCCGCGTACATCAACAAGCTTCTTTTCGGGTCGTCGCGTAGCGGCGGGCTCGAGCTGTGGAACGCGCGGTCGCGGAAGCGCGTGCATCGGTTCGCGTGCGCCGCGGGGAGGGCCGGCGTCGTGGTGCTCGAGCCCTCGGGCGTGCTGGACGTCGTCGGCGTCGGGCGCGCCGACGGCGCGATCGAGTTGGTGCACGCGCGACGCGACGAGGTGTTGTTCGAGCTCTCGCAGAAGAAGACGGCGCCGACGTGCTTGTTTTTCGTCTCGGGGGGGGTCGGAAGCGAAAGTCGCGCGCTCCTGGTGTCGGGTGGCGCGGACGGCACGCTCCGCGTCTGGGACCTCGAGTCGCGGCGGCTGGTGCACGAGGAGTTGTCGGCGCACGGAGGTCCCGCGTGGCGAGGGTTCGCCGGCGGGGTGGGCGGGTCGCCGACGTCGGCGGCGTCGATCGTCGCGACGACCGTCGGCGGCGACAACGCGATCGCGCAATGGACCTTCGAGGCTGCCGACGGGAGCTGTCGTCTCGCGCGGAAGCGCGAGGGCCACGCGGCCCCGCCCCACGCGGCGCGGTGGTACTACGGCTCGTCGTCGTCGAGTTCCGACCCGTACGGCGCGCTCCAGCTCGTGACGTGCTCGAGGGAAGACAGGAGCGTGCGCGTCGCGCACGCCGCGCGGGACCAGCTCAACACCGAGATATCGCAAGGCCCGCTCGCGAAGCGCGCCAAGACCCTGCGGCTCCCGATCCGCGAGCTCCGACTCCCGCCGGTAGTCGCGATCGCGACGTGCGACGCCAAGGACGGCGCGTGGGCGAGCGTCGTGACGTGTCACGAGGGCCAGGCGACGGCGCGGTGCTGGCACTTTTCGCGGCGCGTTATTTCCGACGTTTCCCTCGCGCAGCCCCAGTGGCGCAACGAGGCCTCGAGCCTCTCGGCGGCGGCCTCGGAGGACGACGCCGACAAACGCGCGACCGCGTGCGCGCTCTCGGCGTGCGGGAACTTCGCCGTCGTCGGCCACGCCGACGGCCGCGCGCGCAAGTACAACGTCCAGTCGGGGAGGCCGCGCGGGGAGTACCCCGCCAACCTCGAGACGGCGGCCTTCGAGGCAAAGCGCGCGGCCTCGGTCGCCGTCCCGGGCTCGGTAACTCGAGCCGCGCGCGACATCGACAGAAAGATGCGCAAGGGCGAGCGCATCGACGCGGCGCTCGACGCCAAGGCAAAGCGGCGCGTGGTGGGGGCCGACGGCCTCCGGGCGCATCGCCGCGGCGCGGCCGGAGCGCGCCGCCACCGCGGCGCGATCACGGGCCTTTTCGTCGACGCCGAAAACGCGTTCGTCGCGACCGCCGGCCTCGACGGTTCCCTCAAGTGGTGGGACTTCCGGCGCCATTTTCTCGTCGCCGTCGTCGACTGCGGTCAGCCCGTCGCCAGGATCGAGGGCGCGCGAAGCGCAAACCTCATCGCCGTCGCCTGCGACGACGGCGTCATTCGCCTCGTCGAGGCGACCCCGCGCTCGCGCGAGAACGATCCTCGCCCGCGCGTCGCGCGACGCCTCTCGTGCGGCGACGCCCGCCCCCCGCGCGACCTCTCCTGGGCCCCCGACTTCAAGACCCTCTACGCCGCCTGCGGCGACGGATCCCTCCGCGTCTGGGACGTTTCCTCGGGCGCCCTCGTCGACTGGCTCGCCTTCGAGCGCGAGGCGACCTCCGTTTCCGCGTCGCCGACGGGCGAGTTCGTCGCGACGACGCACGTCGCCGAGAGAGGAATCGTCCTGTGGACCGACAAGGCCTCCTACTGCCGCGTCGACGCGCGGCCCCTCACCGACGCCGACGAGCCGATCCTGGTCGACGTCCTCGACGGACCGGAACTTATTAAAGAACGACCTAAAGACGACGACGAAACCGGGAGGGCCTCGCGCCTCGAGGGCCTCGCCGCCCACGTCCTCGAGGCCAACGCCGCCCGCCGCGCGGTGCGCCTCTCGGGTCACCCGCGCTCGAGGCTCGAGACCATGCACGCGCTCGAGGCCATTTCAGAACGCAACAAACCCGTCGAGCCCCCCAAGAAGAACGAGGCCGCGCCCTTCTTCCTCCCGAGCGCGCTCGGCCCCGCCGATCTCCAGCCGCAGGACAAGCACCCGCCCCACGGACCCAAGCGCCCGCCCGACACCGACGCACCCGGGACAAACAAGCGCCGCCGCGCGGCGTCCTTCGAGGCCGCCCGCCGCTGCCAGCTCGCGACCTTCGCGCTCTCGCCCAAACCCGATGCCCTCGTCGAATATCTCAAGTCCCTCAATCCCCCCGCCGTCGACGCCGAAATCGCGCTCCTCTGTCGTGGCGCCCACGACGACCCCGGCCTCGGTCTCCTCGTCGCCGTCCTCGAGCACCTCGCCGTCGTCCTCGAAACGCGCGACGTGTTTGACGAGGTCCAGGCCTACCTCCACCGCATCATCCAGCACCACGCGTCGGCCCTCGCCCTGCCCGAGCTCCGCGACAAAGTGCGCCTTCTCCACAAAGCCCAGCGCGCCGCCGCCGCGCACCTCCGTTCTTCTTTCCAGGAGTCCCTCTGCCTCGTCGACTTTTACCTCTCTCGTACTTACGAATAATCAATAATCTGCGAGATCAGCCTCCTGGCTTTCTGGGGTCAAGCTTCGACGTTTATCGTATCGTACTAGGAGGGGGTTTCTGAGGGCGGTTGCTGCTGCTACTAAAATTGGGGGATTGGGTTGCGAACGTAATAGGGCGTGGAATGTGTAGGATGTCCCAGGGTGGGTGGTCTCGCGATCCGATCGATCGCCCCTTACTTCTTTCGTTCTGGCTCTTTTTTCGAGCTTTGTGATGAGCACCGTCTATTTCATTTACTTTGTTTATTTCCTAACTACTAATCGACAGATGTTTGTCTGTCTGTTTGTTTGTTTGTCTGTCTGTTTGTACCTCGATTTAGGGTAAGGATCAGGTAGGCGCGAGAGTAAGGATCAGGTAGGCGCGAGAGCCAGACAGTGATCCACCAAGCCGTCTACGGCGACCTCGCAGACTATTTCCACGACCCGCGGCGGCTCTTTCAGCGCGCCATTCTCACGCCCCGTCGAAACGATGTTGTCGATGCTGACAACGCGCGCATGACCGCGGCCTTTTTTTCCCGGAGACGAGGCGTCGGAGTTCTTTTCGGCTGACTAGGCTGGGTCGGAAGACGACGCCTCGCTCTTTACAGTAGAGTTTTCAACTCCCTGACAACCAACGGGATGCTGACTTTGAGCGCGAGCTTAAGGTCTTCGAAACCTCGACCCGTCGCACGGCCACTGCGACGGTACCAGATACATGATCGATCGTGTCGTTGTCACCGAGGCTCCTCCAAACTGTATCCCGTAAGGCCCGCCGACGCCAAACGATCACCAAGAGCCAGGGCCAGACGCCCCGCGAGGTCGGCGTCCTCTTGGCGAAGCCCGTCTTCTGCCACGTCCAGCTCTACGTGGCTCTCTGTCGATCGGCAACCCCGAGGAGATGTACTCATCTGGGTCGACGACTCCACCCTACCCCACACGTGCCGCGCAATACCGATAAGCCCCCTCACGGCGTCTACACGCGCACTGTAGGTGAACTTACTGGGACCAGGTGAACTTACTGGGGTTGGAGATTGGGACTAGGTGAGCTGAGTGACCAAGTGAAACTGGGACCAGACCAGGTGAACTTACTAGGGTTAGAGATTGGGACTAGGTGAACTTACTGGCCTGCACTTGTATTAACTTATTTTAATCACCACGCGCCTGCCGCTACTCGCTATTCTCCTCCCCCCTTGCCCTATTTGAACTCGCTTGCTCCCTTCTTCCTACCTTTGCCTCTGATGAGAATATATTTGCGTTCTTGCTTAATCCGTGATTCCCTCTGCGCGCACATCCTTTGTATTCTTGGTGCTTCCTTGTTTGTTTCCTTGCGCTCATCCATTCTGTCTCTTTGGTAGGGTCGGATAAGAAAGCTCAAAACTAGGCCCTAGCCTACATTTCGAACACCAAACGAGAAACCCTCATTCAAAAGTGGATTGTCTCAGGCTATGTTTCAAACAAAGCCTGCAAAATCACAAAATCGGCGTTCCGCCCATGGAATCGGCCGAAACGAGCAAAGAGTCGGCCCCGGGTCCTTCTGTAACCCCTGTGGACCCTTCGGTCCCGGCTGAGTTGACGAAAGTGTCGAAAAAACCCGCTGCCAAACGTCAACGGCGAAAAAACCTCTTGAGGGGAGAGTGCGTGTGCTGCGTAGCGAGGCTCGACGCCGACGAGACGGCCAGGGGCCAGCCGCTCGACCTGGAGCCACTCCTGAATATCGAGGGCGAGCTGCCCGACAAGTTCTACGTGTGCTCGAAAGTGTGCCGGGACGACTTCACCCCGAGCAAGCTACACACGACGAAGGGCGCGAAGGCCGTTCTCGCCCGGATCTCCGCGTCGCTAACTAGGACTCTCAAGACAACCATCCGCAGCGGGGACGAGGTCCTCATCGAGCACGACTTCTCGGCGGGGCACAACATCCAGGGCGGCAACGGCGTTGTCCTGGGCCTAATCTACAACAACACTGTGTGTCGGGTCGAGTCATACGACGTGAAAACGATTCAGCAGGGAGAGATCCGCGTCCCGTTCTCCCACGTCAAGGCCAAGCCCGACAAGGAGAACGACACCCCCGATTCGGCGACTACCACCCGGACGGCCAGCGCGTCCGACGCTTGGATCGAGTGGGTCATCGGTTATCTCCACACTGTCGTCGTCGTCGGACTCGAATGTGCGGATCTCGGAGCTCGAGAAGGAGGTGTCGAAACTCCGGAGCACGGTCGACAAGCTCACGGCGGCCAAGACGGCTCAGCACTCTCGCTCTGTCACCGCCGAACGCGAGACGAAAGAAGCCCACGCCGACGCCTTCGCCGCGGAAATGGCGGCCGCCAAGGCAGACGCGGCGCGTCTCGAGGCCAAGTGGAAGTACGAGGACGAGGTCCGGGATGCCGCACGTCGGGAGGCACGGCTCCAGGTCCGCATCGAACGCCACCAGGCCTCCAATGAGAAGCAGCGCGACCGCGATGCCGCGAGGCTGCAGCGAGCCATCGACGAGCTCAACGCGACCAAGGCCCAGTCGAACGAGGCGGCGAGACAGGCTGCGGCGGCGGCCGAGTTTCGGGAGAGGAACCGACTGAAGAAATCGGACCCTCGGGCCATGCGACAACTCAAGAACAATTACGCCGCCCTCAACCAGGAAGCGAAGCAAATGGAGATAAAGCTCGCGGCTGCCGAGGACCGCGTCCAGGCCCGGGAGGAGGAGATCGAGCGGCTGCGGGAGCGGGTCGCGGTCCTCGAGAAGCAGAACGCCGAAGTGTGGGTACCGCGGAAGCCGTCCGGCAAGGGATCCGGCAAGGGCACTCCGTGGGACTCGAAGCTCAGGGTGCTGTGTATGAAACTGCTCGCCTCGCGGGTTGCGCCTGCGGAAATCCCCGAGGTCCTGGTCTCGGTCGTCGAGGCGGTCGTTGGCCCGGAGCGAGTGCGCGACATGGAGCTCCCGTCCGCACGCTTCATTCGCGACCTGCGCTCCGAGATGGGTGTCCTTCACGAGGCCGCCGTCGCCCTCGCCGTGGGATACGGTGACGTCGTCGACGCGGCGACGGACGCGTCGCCGCTCGACGGCAAGGAGATCGCGACTACCCAACTTCGCGTCACACGCGGCGGCGTGACGGAGAACTGGACGCTGGGCGCGAGCGAGATCTCCGACCAGAGCGCGCCTGGCGAGGCCAAGGCGATCAACGATCGGTTTGGTGACCTGAATCGAGCGCTCCAGCTCGTTAATCAAGTTTACCAGGAGCTCTACGGAGCCGACGCTGCTGCGGAGGCGCTCCCGGCCGCCGGCAGCGCCGGCGTGCAGAATCTCGCCGGCCGGGCCATCGTTACCGACAACGCCTCCGCCGCCATCGCATCGGTCCGCGAGCTCCAGGAGCATGTCCTCGCGGCGGTGCAGAAGGAGATCGGGGAAGAGCTGTGGAATTTGATGACGCAAGACGAGCGCGACGCGAAGACTCGTGTCTTTCACGGGAACTGCCAGCGACATCTCGGTACGTCGTGCCGTCCCACCAGCAATTTGTTGAGCAGGCAACACATGGCTCGACGGCGGCGCCGCCGAGGAGGCCAAGATGCTCGACACGCTGCTGAAGGATAGCATCGAGAGCTCGGAGGCGAAGCACCTGCGCCTCACCGGCGAGTTGAACAAGGTCATTCATGCCTTGTCCAAGTGTATCGGCGAGGGCGTGGATCGCTACGGGAAGGGCTTCGGGACCCCTCTCCGGGCATTCCTCGAGGAGAAGCACCCGTCGGAGCTCTACCTCACGCTCGGCCGCACGGACAAGGGGACGCGGCAGGACGCGTGCACCAACGCGGCCTGGGTCATCTTCCACAACCTCCCGTTTCTCGTCGAGTTCCTCGAGAACGCGAGCTACGCGCCGCAGAACATCCTCAGGAACAACCTCTTCTCGACCTTGTCCTCGCAGGAGGTCGCCGGAGCCATTCGAGCCCGAGCGATCATCGACGACAAGCTCACGGTGCCTTTCCGATTTTTCGCCGCATCGGACGCCCTCGAGGGTTGGTCGGTTCTCGACATGGCGGGCGTTCTCGAGCGAGTGCATGCCTTCTTCCAAGTCTGCCAGGATAATCCACAACTCGTTGCGACCGCCGGTTACGAGGCCTTCGACACTGAGATCGCCACCTACGCCCAGTTCCTCGAGACGCGGGCCGGGTCGGCGAAGCTGTCCGTCGACGGCCAGTCCACGATCCGCGACGTCGCGGCCGTTCGGGCGCGGCTCTACGCTCCGACTGACACCAATGATCCAGAGGCCAAGACCATGCTCGACGCGCTCCGGGCCTGGGGCCGCGGCATGCGCCGCACGTTCGAGGGGGCAGTCTATGCGCTACGTCGGCGACGGCGACCTCGCGGCGGTCAACCAGACGTCGGAGCTCCGGAGGGCCTTCGACGGCGCGCGGCGGAACTCGAACGAGGTCGAAGGCGAGTTTGGCGTATTGAAGTATTACAACGCCTCCTACGTCAACATGAGCGTCGTGAACTGCGTCGGGGTCGTCGCGTGCCAACGGGACCACATGTTCGACCGGGCCGCCACGAGTTTTACGACCAAGCGCCGGCGACGCGTCGCCGACGAGGTCGCTGGTCGAACGACGACGAAGGCTCGAATGCGCGATCGAGTTGGTGGAGGACGTCTCGCCACGCTCGGCGACGACTTTCGAGGAGTGTTGATGGAGGCGGCTCGTCGTGGTCGGCAGAACCACAAGGAGCAGGCTGCCGCGCGCGCGGAGGCGGCGAAGGAGCACCATCGCCGTCGCGCCGCCGCGTTCGTCGAGAAGGCCCTCGAGCGCCAGGTGAACGACTACGCCAAGGCCCAGGAGGCCATGAAAGTCAAGCCTGTCGTCGACGAGCAGGCCCTCGTCGGGAGGACCCTGCTCTCGACGGTCAAGAAGCGACTTGATGCGGCACTTAAGCAGATCTCGAGCGACGCTGCGCGGTCGAAGGTCCTCAAGGAGAACATCGACAGGTACGTCGTCGGCATGGGCATGGGCGACCTCAAACCCAAGTCCTACACCTCGGGCAAGGACCCGACGATCGGCTCGGCCGGTTCCAAGGCCAACATCGAATTCCTCACCGCGCACCTCGAGTACGTCTACGAGCAGATCAAGACCAACTCCCGCGAGTTGGTCGCCGAGGCGGTAGTCCCGGGCGAGCGCCGACGGCAGCTGCCAGTGCTCGGGACCGCGACGGCCCAGCGTCTCGAACTCGACGCGAGGCGGCACTTGAGCGTTGACGAGCTCAAGGCCAAGGTTGAGGAGTGCCGCGCCTTTCGCCATCCGAGGAAGCGGACGCGGACAACGAGTGGCCGCTCGAAGCTACCGACGATTGACGTGGCGTTGGTCGGGTCACGCGTCGAGGTTCTCTGGGAGTTGTCGGGGCACCCGGGCTGCTACTGGATGCCCGGCACCATCGAGGCGGTATCCGACGAGAACTCCAAGGACGGTCGCAAGAAACTCGGGCTGGGTTGGATCTTCGTTTCCTATGACGACGGTTTCAGCGGGTGGCTCCTCGCGAACCGCCCCACCTTCTTCAACGGCTCCAAGCCGGCTTCCTGGCGCTTCGTGTCCGAGGACAACGAATACGACGACGACGACGACGACGAGGAGGAGGAGGACGCGATGGACGTCGACGACGACGACTACGCATAGCTGCGTTCGCGGGCCCCCGACGCCGGTCTCCCGAGGACGCCCGGAAAGACGAGGACACTAGAACTGGCCCCAGCGAACAAAAGGCGCCGTCTAAACGCCCACACGACCCTCATTGGGCCTACGGACATTCCCGATGCGCCGGTTGTTGTATTTGGAGCCGATGGCGTCGTGCAGAGTAGAGCCACCTAGGCCCCCGCCTCCACCGAGGCGCCAAAATACCTCACTCCCAAGTAGATTCGCCAAATCGGCAGCTACGGACTTCGTTCCAAGGTAAAATCGGCACCATTTTGGGTCAACTTGGCGACGGACAAAAAAGCCCGCCAATCCTTGGGGATTTTCGGCCCCGGCGCGGGGCCCCCGAGTTCCTTATCCGACCCTATCTTTGGGCCTGGGAGTTGCAAACCACAATTATAATATAATAATTATCCTGTGCGAATATGTCTTTAAATGTCGAGACTGCTAAGAGGGGGGTGTGTGTGGGGAGCATGAAGGATGTGGGTGGGTTTGTGGGGTAGGAGGGATGTGCCTGACGGGCGGAGATAAGTACGCGGGACCTAGTCGGGGTCATCGCCGAGTCGTGGGGCAGGCGAAGAGAGGACGGGCCCCGCCCCGCCCGTAGGTCGTACGCATGCTGCCGCCGGACGTATGTGCGACGAAGGGTGACGTCCTGCTGGGATCGGGCGGCCTGGGTGGGGTTCCCCGCGGCGGCGACATGGGTGAGGGCGCAGCGAGCCCGGCCTAATGCGTTGGCGATCCCCCACTCACGGTAGATGCGGCGAGTTTGGGCCGCCTTTGCGAAAATGTCTGCTGGTGATAAGTTCAACTAATTAATTAGGATTATATTAAAACTACTCGAAAGTCTTTTCTCGCAGGAATTTAAAAGGAGCGCTCTCGAGCGAGACGATGCGTCCGAATGAAGAAGAAGGACCGGTGTGCTCGGCGACGTTCGTTTTTGGCAGCGCCGAGCGCAAGTTGTTGCGGTGCGGGCGGTGCCGCGAGACGTATTACGTCTCTCGCGCGGCCCAGCGCGCGCATTGGCCGTTGCACAAGATGTCGTGCCGCCTCGTGGGGCCGGCGGAGCGCGAGATGATCGGCGAGTTGGACATTTCGCGATGTTGGGAAAGATTCGAGGCTTTGATCGTTCGGGCCCGACCCGACGCGACGATGGCATTGCTTCTCAAGCAACTGCGGCGGTGCTACGACGCCGGCCAAGACGACGATCGCGACGTCGAAACGCGAAGCCACGCCGTGATGCGCAATATAAATTTTCAAATCGACACGTCCGTGGTGGCGATGCTGTGGGCGGCGCCCGGCATGACGGACTTGCTTCTCTGGGGCGACGATCTGCTGAACGAGGACTTGAGAAACCGACGCCGCATCTTCCCGCCCGAAGGGCGGCTGCCGTACGACGAGGAGAACCTGACGGACGAGGAAAGCAGGTACTACGAGGAGAGGAACTTTGATGCGATGGACAGCTCGGCTCCGCACAAGTACGCCTTCGTCTACTTCAACTGGCTGGTTGGCGCCGCGGTCGAGGCGAGCCCGTCGACGTGTTCGAGCCACGACGGCCGGGGGAGGCTCCGAGAAGGGTACCTCGCGCGCGCTGCCATGGGCCGCGCACTGCGCCTCTGGTCAGACCCCCTGGTCCGCGAGGGCGCTGGCGACGGCTTGGCCCCCGCCGCGTCGCTCGCGTCGTCGGCGGTGCGCGCAGCGTGCTGCGACGACCCCCCCACCCCGTTTCGCCACGCCGCGCCCGGTCTCTGCAAGCTACGCTTCGCGGTTGCCGCGGTCGAGGAAGCGAACGCATCAGAATATGGAGGAGTGTTTTATAAGCACGAAGTGCTTTGCGCCATCCTCGCTCACCCGGCGCTCGCTGATGATAATTTTTGGAACGCCCGAGCCAACGGCTTCGCGGTGCGAGACCGCGCCGCGGCCCTCGTTCATTTCGTCACGAGATTGCTCGAACCCGAAGAAAAAGATGACGAACGTGTTGGGAGTTTTCCGCCGCTCGCGCATATGGTCGGGGTGCTCGTAGACACCGTGAGCACGCTCGAGCCAGCAGATCGATACAAAGTCTGGACCTGCGCCGCAACCGAGCGCGTCCCCGGCCACGACGACGCGACGCGAGCATTTTTCTACTGGATCCTGCGGCACGTCGCCGTGCGGCACTATTCCTGGCATCTCGCACTCCTCCGCTGTCGCTGCGCGCTTCCGCACGTCGTCGACGCCGTCGCGGCCTTTCTATCAGACCCGACCAAAGTATGCGCGACTCGCGCGGCGTTAGCTTGGCGGGCGGTTTGTTGTCGGCCAAAGCGCTTCAAGACCCCCGCCGAATGTGTGCGTGGCCGCATCAAACGCGCCTGCTATCGCTTGGCCTTGTCACCCGCTGCCTACGAAATTTATTTTCCCCTCGGGTAGTCAGTCTGCCTCGCGCGCTATGCCCGACTAAACAATAACTGCACAAACAAACAAACACGGCACTCATTTTTCACGCCTCGACAGACACCCCCTGTCCAAGATTTTCTTGCTATGAGCTCGACTCCTGCCGCGACGTCCCCCAGCTGCTTTACAGCATAAGCTAGACTACTACTGCCATATTATTTCAAAACTCTACACGAAGCCTGTCCTCGGGCTCACCTCTTCGGTTGGTTTCGAGGCTGGCTGACCAGGCGCGGAGTCCGAAGGAGGAATCGCAGATTGTGCGGTGCAGCCAACAATCGAGTCTCTCCTGTTAACGTACAACCAGGTGAGGCAGGCACACGATGATGGTCGCAACAAGGAACCCCAACGGTCGCAACAAGACTCGCGCCAATAAGGCTGCTGCTGATCGCCTCGCTGGCTTCACCGAGGCCCGCTCGAAGCTCCTCTCCCGCCTTGGCGAGACCCGCGCAAATGCCGCGGGCAACTTTTTCGTCGCGCGTTGTCCCGAAGGCACACGCTGCAGGCATTCAACATCACTTCTCGTCGTTCGGGGAACAATGCGCGAACAACGACACCAAAAGTGAGAGCTTTCAACGTCTCCTATTTTTTGACGATGTTGTCAAGCGCCGACACCAATGCAACCGACAAGAGCTCTGTTGTAAGCAAGCCCGACGAGCGCGCTTGGAAGCGAGTCACGTTTCTTCGCCATGGCGAGAGCGAGGCGAACGTGTCGCATTTAAAGGGCATTCGACGGAGAGGTGCGTGCGTCTTTAGGCGAAAAAATGACGTAATTAATTGTTTCGCGCAGACCCTCGCCTCCGCGACTGCTTTCTAACGCGGCGGGGCGTCGAGCAGGCCCGGGCCGTTGGTATACACGCACAGGTCGAGCCCGAGCTCGTGGTGGCGTCGCCACTCACCCGAGCTCTCGCGACGACGCTGCTTCTCGGCTTCGACTGCCCGATCGTCGTGCACGCCGGAATTCGCGAACTCGGTAGTTCGGTGCCCGAGAACGAGCCGCGCTCTCTCCAGGAGTTGCGACGAGACAGACGGTTGACCTGTTTTCCGCGGTTTGGCGACATCGATTTCGTGCTGCTCGGGCCTAACTGGCCGCGCGGCGGCGACGGCATCGAGTCCTTCGAGGGCTGGCTCAAGGCTCGTCCAGAAACGACGGTGTGGGTCGTGGCGCACTGCAATGTCATCTTTCACCTTTTAAACGGCCAAGTCGACCGAGTGCCGAACTGCTACCCGCTCCCGTGCGTCCTGAACGGGGTGGGTTTCCAATTGATCGACGCTGCGCTCGACCCGGACGCGTCCGCCGCGGACTTCACGGTGGAGGAGACGTCGGCCGCCCATAAGGAGCGGTAGGGTTCGTGCGAATGCCTGGATATTCTTTCCGGCAAGAGGTGCGGCGACGGAGCTTGCTAAGCCCCACGAGCTTTTGTTTGCTTCGAGACTTTTCTGTGTGATTTTGATTACGCGACTGGTGCGAAAGTGCAATACGCAGTCATTTCGGTGTGTGTAAGAGGGCTCTGATGCGACAAGTACACGAAAACGGCGATCACGCTTGTATTTTGGGATTTAGTCGTGAGTCGTACGAGGCGCGCGTACTCCTCGCCGTGTTCATTCAGACCGTCGGGATCGTCGAGGGTGACCAGGCCGAGAATGAATTTAGGGGGATACGCGTTCGACGCGCAACATTAATCGCGTTCCGGTGCGAGCGACAGGCTATATGAAGAAGACTCGCTCAAGCCTTACGAGATGATTAGATTTGAACACGAGGTTGACGGGGCCTTAGCTCTACGCCGAGGTCGACGACGCGGCCGTCGAGCGCGGGAGGTAATTCGACGTGATCGATGAGCTCCTCCGTCGTTCGTTCGCTCCGCCTCTTCCGGAACATCCGGAACCTGACTCCCACTTCATCGACGCCTGGGACGACGCCGTCCGTTGTGTTTTGATAAGTGGCTGGTACGTGTGGTTGATTCCGCTATTCCGAGATCTTGATGTTATGTTTCGTCGTCGATTCAGATCTGGGTTTGGGTCACTCTAGCTCTCATCCACCTTGCCACCAAGTTCCAGCATATTATGATCCTCTCGTTTTCACGTTTGCTGCTAAAAACAGAATCCGGACAAACCGGCACGATCGCGCCCTCGACGAGCAGAAGCGCGAGTTAGTTGCTCGCGCCAGACCGGTTGCGATCCACGGTCTAAACCCAACCCGACAATATCGAGGAGGTCTGGTTGTTGCGGGGACGCACGCGGACGTCAGCGGTGGCTACAATGAAGAGGCCGCCGAGCTGTCGCACTTATATGAATGGCGCGAGGCTATGGCCGTCCGGCGTGTTTTGGAGTGTGACCATACTTGCGATGCTCGCGCGCGGTAAGCCCCCGATCATCGGTCTTCCCGCGGGGGCCCGACAAGCAGCCGACATTGATATAATGGGAGTCTGCAGCGTTGCTCGAGGCATATTTTACGCGGTAGTAAAAATGGTTTCACGTCCATGATTGGACCACGCCTGCTGAATTTAATCGTCTTGTGTTTTTCGCCCGTGTGCATGGACTCCCTCTCCGCTTTCAAGGGAAAGGCCATCGGCTTTATCCGCTCACTTTTTCTCACGTGGAGCACCTAGTCCCGAACTTCCAAGCGGACGTAAACGTCCGAACACCTCCGAACCGAAGGTCCACGCTGCCGCCAATGATGCGGTCACTCAAGACGTGTGCTGCTGCTGGCCCTCGAATCTCCCGGCTGTAGGACACTGTGTGCGCGAATGAACCACCCATTTGAGGCGCTTCTCTCGCTGGTTATCGTTGCGTAATTGTGGTGTCCAATGTCGAGAGACTCTAGAAATCGAGTTAACGCGTAAACACTGCGGTCGACGCAGAGCATCACCGTATGTGCTGTTGAGATTACTATCAGTCTGCGAAGGGAATCCAGTTGTACATCGCGGCGAAGGTTTCGACCACCATGCCCGACGTGCGACCTTGTTGATGGTCGAATGAGGGCACACAGGGCGCGTAGTTGAAGTCGACAGGGCCCGCGGCACGCAGCATTGCGAGGAGGCAGTCGACCAACTGCCTCGACGAAAAGGAGGAGGAGGAGGATGAGAAGCTGGTGTTGCGAAATGTCAAATCGAGGGCGCCCCAGAGCTCGGTGGTGAGCGCGAGGCGGGGATCGTCAGGCGCCGCCTTGACAAGGTGCTGTTGCTCGTCGAGGCCTTCCCCCCCGAGTCCGCGCCACTCAAGTCCGACGAACCGCTTGAACTTCTCGAGCTCGCCCGCGCCTGGAAGGAGAGTGTTACGTGCGATGATTTTCGCGTATACTCACGATCGCGTTGAAGGTTTTCATACGTCATCGTGAGCGAGTCCGGTTGGTCGAGCGAGCTTACGGCGTCGACGAGGCGCTCGTTCTCTTGGATGGCCTTGCCCTTGAGAAAGCTCATGAAGAGCCGAACTGTGACGTTGAGGCGTTTGGGGACGTAGGTGCAATTACGATGGAGGTTCGCTCCCCGGCCGAGTCGGCGGCGACTTTCGCCGCAGATCTTTGGCGACCAGCCGACCTTGTTGTCGTGGATCCGTGCGATGGCCATCTTGACGAGGTTGGTGCGCAAAAACAACACGACTTTGGCGCAGGTCAGGCGAAGGACGGCGGCGAAGGGGACAGCGGCACACGCTCCTTTGGGACTCGCGAAAGCGCCGCGCGCTTCTGTCGGGGACTCGCCGCAGCCGCCAACGCGCGGTTGGGCCAGCAGCGCCTGGACGCTCGATTTGTTGTGCCTCGCCAGCTTGGGCACCGAGTCTCGCGTCAACAGCGCGTCGAGATAGCCCGCGAGCTCGGTGGGCGTGTAGTGGGAACACGTCTTCCATTCGATGACTTCCCCGTAAAACCGCACCCTGGCAAGGCGGCCAAGGAGTCCGCTCAGCCACGACGAGCCGCTCCGAGCCGTCTTAAACACGAGTACACCTCGAATCGCGCGTTCTTCTTGCGTCGCTGCGAGACCAGCCAACGCCAGCAAGCTCGGAAGAAAGGAAGACATCGTCCGTTTCGTTCACCTTGTTAATTGAGCAACGGATTAATTTGGCCACAAAATATATGAAGGGCTTTCTTTCGAGGCCTGGTGCGGCTGCATCCCGGATCGCCCAAGCACAACAACTCGGAGGTCCATCTCGGGAGCGAATTTGCTGAGCTCGAGGCGGTAGTCTTTCTCTGATCGCGGCGACATGATTCGCCGGGACAAAAACTTAGAGCGAGCTGCCCCGGTCGGGCACTGCCACTGCGCTTGACCTGAATCCTTTCGCTCCTACAGCTTGTGCGGGAGGGCTCGGTGCTTTCCGCCGAAGAACTACCCCGACGTGCCGTCCTTTGGAAAGATCTGTGCGCTCGCTCGCCAAAATCACGCTGACCTCGGTCCGCCTGACTTTGTTGGTGGTCCAAATTGCTCTCGCGCGTGGCCTTGCCACACGGATCGTACCGTGTAAAAAATTCCACCGTAGATGGATGGATATTATTATGCCCGGGGCCGTGATCACGCGTGTTGAGCGGCGTGCGCGACGTTGCCAGATGTCGTTGGTCGTGACGACCTTTTTTTGACGCCGCCCGCACGCTTACACACTCGATCCGACTGCCGTGCGAACGTCCGCGACCCTCTCTCTCTCTCTCTCTCTCTCTCTCTCTGGAGCAGCTGCAAGAGCCCTGCTCTCTCTGGAGCAGCTGCAAGAGCTCGCCTCGTGTCTGCCGCCTCTGATGCTGGAGCCCTCGCCTCGTGGTGTAAAGAAATCATCACGAAAGAAGTTAACTACCCTACGGGGAGTCGTCGAGGGTAGACGACTGCCGCTTCGCAGCACGCCGGCGGGCCGAGCCGCTTGTCCGAGCCGAGCTCAGGACACCAAAAGAGACTCGACCAGAGTGGGGCGGTGGTCCCAACCTGCCAGGTGGGCGCGGCGGGGGTCGCGCGCTCGGACAGCGCGCGACGCACGGCGGCGAGGGCGGCGGCAAGCCTGCAGAGAGAGAATGAGTTTGCGCAGGAGGAGGAGACGCACTCGCAGAAGGTCGAGGGGGAGTAGGGCCCGGCGCAGGCGATGGCCTTGTTGGCCGTGGAGAGGAGAAAGAGGTCGGCGAGCGAGGCCCAGCGCGGAGACGAGCCCCAGTCGGCGGAACGGATCATGAAACGGCCGTCGTTCTCGGCCGCCGTCGCCCGGCGCATAGCGTCGTCCGCCGCGGAAACGGCGTCGAAGAAGGAGGTCGCCTCCGCCTTTTGGGCGATGCCGGCCGCGACGGCGGGCTGGTCGGAGACGACGAGGATACGGTCGGCGGAAAGCGCCGTTCTGAGGCGCGGAAGTTGCTCGCGCGCGAGCTTCGAGGTCCACTCCTCGGCGAGGGGGTCCAGGCGCCAGGCCTTTTCCTTTGGTTTGAGGAAGTTCGCGCCGTGGGTCGTGGTGCCGACGTGGAGGTTGACGCGCACGTGCGCGCCGATATCGAACGTCGTTCGGTTGGCGACGACGCGTTCGACGAACCGACCCAGGTCGTCGGTCGGTCGCGCGAAAGCGTAGGCGAGAATCCCGTAGAGGTTGGGCGACGCCGAGAGCTCCGCAAAGCTCTCTTTCAAAAAGTGATCGCCGTGCGACCTGCAGTCACTACCGGCGAACTCGAAGCGGTGCGAATCTCGTCGAAAGAAGGCGCCCGCCGCCGCGACTAGGCCCAGACCAGCCGAAGGGTCGACGGAGAGGGGCCATCGGTCGCTCGGCGCGAGGCCCAAGAGGTGGCTGATTTGCTTCTGGGAGTGCCAGAGCGGCGCGTTCCTCCGCCCGGGCGGCCCGACGAGCCGGCACCCGCACGATAAGTAGCGCGCGCGCAGCGACCGCACCGTCCACGCCGCCTCGTCGTCCCAGAGGAGGTGGGGCGTGTTGAGCTCGCGCGTCGCCTCGTCGAGCCCCAGGACGACAGATCGATTCGTCAGGATGGCGCCGATGAGAGCGTTCAGCGTCGCGAACGCGTGATTCCCATAACCCTTGCGCAGCCGCTTGTGGCCCTGTACGACGAACGCCGCTCGAGATTCGTCCTCCGCGACCTGCCCGCACCACCGCGCGCAATCCGACGATGCGCGGAACCCCGCGTGCCACTCGAACCACGACGATGCGAGCGCCACGAACTCGCCTGTGGGCCGCACTGGACCAAATCGACACGACCGACACCCTCACGTTCGGCGCACGCGACGCGACCCGCGGCGGACTCCTTGGAGACTTTCGCGCACACCGCCGCATCGTAGGGGAGGGCCTTCCGCAGGTCGGCCAGGGCCTCGCGCGCCGTTTCTGAAAACAACGGCGCCCTCGCGGCGGCGGCGGCCACCGACATTATGATGACCACCGCGAGCAGCATCCATGCCCTCATCATCAATCAATCAATTCCACGGGTTCGAAACGAAACGGGGGGTACTTTATTTATTTACAAAATGAAGAAAATAAGGTCGACGATTTATTATTATACGTAAAAGGGGGGCGGCGGACGCAGAGGGTTTGGGAGTTTGTCACTCACACACACTCACTCACTTACGGAGGGGGTGTACACCACTGTCTACACCGTGCACGCCCGGAGTGGAAAACAAAACTCGGCACCAGCTGTCGGTAAACAAAACTAACACACGACCTAACTGCAGACCTCTCCCGAGCAAGGGATCCAGGCCGGACCGTCCAGTATCACAGAGAAAAACCACACACTTGGGGTAGAGGCGAGGTACGAGTACGCGTTGATGGCTGACCGGCACTGCGCGCGGTCTTGTGCGAGGTCGTGCTACGAGTTGAAGGGGATTTCGCATTTCCGAAGCGCCTTGGCGAAGAAGACGTCCCGCCGCCGCAAAGATGATGCGAAAAACTCTTCCTTCTTCTCGTCGCGTCGTAGGCCGCGGACGTTGTTTTGGTCCACGAACAATCGACCCGTCCGTCGCGTTCTGCCCAACCGAGCGAACCCCATCCCAGCGCAGACTTTCAGGGTGCTAACCGGCCAGTCCGGGAGGCGAGCAGGCACCGTCTCGCTCCAGGGAGCAAGCGCGTTAGGTTAGGCACCGTCCTCCATGATCGCATCAAGGTTAGGGTACGCAAAGCAGGGTCAAGAACGGCGGGCTTTTTTCTTCTTGCGCGTCTCCGCGTCGAAGAAAATGTCGATGGGACCCGCGTTTGCTGGCCACGCGGCGACGTACCGCTTGACGTCGAATTTGCGCACGCAGCCGTTGTAGTTCATGTACCTTATTTTCCCAAAGACCGGACGTTCTTTCCATCCCATATCGTGAGTGCCCATGACAGACCAGGCGACCTGCGAGGTACGAGACGCGCGTGACCTCCTCCTGCAAACACGCACAACGCACCCCGACATAGCCGTTCGGATCCTTTCCGTCGATGGAATACTTGTCGTTCAGATAGATGGCGGTGGCCAGGGCGTCGACCGGGGTCGGCGACCACTCGAGGATTTTCTTGCACCAGTACATGCGCATGAACCCGTGCATTTTGCCAGCGCGCACGAGCTGACGCTGGGCCGCGTTCCATAAATCCTCGTGTGAGTTGGCGTCCTCAAATTGGCGGCGCGACATCGCGTGTTCGCGCCGGTCTCGTTCGTGAAGCTCGAGCGAGTCCCGCGCCCACCGCGCAGCGCCGTCGAGGGAGTCGTAGTTGGGCTGGTAGAGGCAAAAGTTGTCGGCAAGCTCGCGGCGCACGACGGACTCTTCTATAAAAGCCTTGACTCCAGCGCCTTTGCACCCATTAACTCGGAGCGCCGCGCGCTGCGGCGAGAGTTGTCCGAAGTGAAAATACGGGCTAAGGTTCGAGACCGCGTTCGCGTTCGGGTCGTTGCGCTTGTCCGCGAATATTTCTAGTCTGCCGTCGGTGCAGAAGGCATCGAGCGCGGCGTGGGCGGCCCTCTCGCCTGGGTCGCACCAATCGATGGGCGCGACGTTCGGGATCTCGGACGATGATTTGATTTCGGCGAGAGCAGAGCGCCAGTCGAAGCGAGCGCCGTCTGAGGGGGGGGTGGCTGGTTGGGACTGGAGCTCGGGGAACTCGGTCAGGAAGCGCGGGAGCTTGTCATTGATTTTCTTCCGAATCGTCCGCGCGCCAACCTCGAGCTTGTCCGACGCGACCCACGCGGGAACTACGTTGTGCGCGTCCACCTCGCGCAGCTCTACGTCAACCGGCAGGCCTCGGGCGACGGCGTCTCGGGAGGCGCGGGACTCGCGCAAGGGCGAGAAGTCGCAGACCACACACCCCGCGTCACGCGCTTGAGCCTCGGCGACGACGCCTGCCGCGTCCCTCACGACCTCGAACGCCACTTTGTGCTTCAAAAGCTCGGCCTCGACCTCCTCGAGCCCGCGCAGCATGAAGTCGTAGTGTCGTAGCGATAGCCCCTCTTTAAACAGGACGAAGCAGACGCTCATCGTGCCGCCGCGCTCGACGGCGAGTGCTTGCGCCCGCAGCAGCGCCCAGTTGTCGTGGGCGCGCTGATCGCGATACATCCAGTACACCACGTTTTTCCGCTTCGCGCTGGCGCTCTTGAGCGTCCGCTCGCGTGCCTCGTCCCACAGTGCCTTCTTGACGCGATTGTAGCTCGGGACGAGCGACGCCGACATCGTCGACATCGTCGTCACGAAGAAAGTCTGTATAAGAATCGAGTGACGTGGCATTCGTGAGTGCGTTCAGGTGCAGTGTTCCGGTACGAGGACGAGGACGACGACGACACGCGCGCCCAACAGCGACACGAGGTGCGCGCGAGCGCCCGGAGTGATGGCCGAGGACCGCGCAACGCGGATCGAGGAGCTCGAGAAGCAAGTTCAAGCGGCGGAGGACCGCGCAGCGCGGATCGAGATTGAGGCCCAGGAGATGTACGAGACGGCCAACGCACAGCTGCAGAAAAGCCTCGAGATCGCCCACGATCGCATCGCGCAACTGGAGCGCGAAAATGGCACCCTCGCGCTCTCGGTCTCCGTGCTCCGCGCCAAGCTCGAGGGCGCCGACCTCTTGATGAAACCCGATGACTTCCACCAGCACTACGGCCACCCGGTGCACGTCTCACCTCTCAGGAAGGCCACCGACCAGGACGAGGTCCAAGGAGGCGAAGAGTAGGACACGTTCGTCCTGGAGAGTCGGCGCACGCACGCACGCACGCACGCTTAAAGAGGTGTTTAAGTAGTGCAACACCGGCGGGGAGGGCAATATGCAGACCGCGACCGCGTGGTGTTGTTGCCTTTTCCTTCTACGAGGTATGACGAGCGGGTAGGCGTCATGGGTCTGCGAAAGCAAGCATTGGCCCTCCTGTCCGAACGCCGTCGTCGTCGTCGTCGGCGGCGGCGGCGTCGACCCGAGCCTGCTTGCCCCAGGTCGAGGAAACGAAAACAGCAACATGTTTTCACGGGAGTGAGAATTTGGCACTCTAAGGCCGTTGAATGATTTGTTGAGATGCGCTGCGATACAAGTAGATATAAAATATTGCCGCGAGCGGGGATACGGACATCCTGAGATTGTATTGATTGTCACGTGTAGAAAGAAGGCTTCCTTTTTGCCTTCCTGAAATCCTCAAGCTGAGACGACCGTCGCTCGAGGGATCCTACCGCGCCTTTTACCTCAGAACGCGACGCGTCTTCGGATCCGTCGCCCTCTCGAAACAAACAAACAAACAAACAAACAAACAAACCGTGGGATTTGAGCGGGGCGGAGCCCCATTCGAAGACGATAGCTTATCCATGCTGAGCGAGCAAGAACAACACCAACAGATCGAGCGACATCGCGAACTGATGCGCCAGCGAAAGCGCGAGCGAGACCGCCTCCGCCGACGTCTAGAGACGGTGCGGTCCTCATTATTCAAAGAATCTGAAGCGTATCCCCGCAGATCGAGACGCGCAAGAAGGTTCTGTCGGGCGAGCTCTCGGTTCATCCCGAGGCGGTCCGCGCGCGAAAACGGCGGATCGCTCGCTGGGGAAAGGGAAAAGAGGAGGAACAACCGGCCAAGCACGCTAAAAAGAATCCAGAAGAGGCCAACGTTGCTTCTATCCTTGTCGGCCTCCTTTCCGATCTCAACAAGCAGAAGGAAAAGGTCGCGCAGCCGTCTAGGACTCAGGATGCGGCGCCGCTCGAGAGAGCCTCCGTCATGTTTGCCTAGCCGATTCGTGTGCATACTGCGTCTGGTACAGCAGAGAAACAACGACAGACCAACAAACCACCCACCCCCCCAAAAAAAAAAAAATCAGCGAGGTGCCCCTCCGACGACGACGACGACGACGACGAAGTAGCGCCACCGCTTGTTGCGCTCTTCACTCGCCCTCGTTTCACCGAGCGCTGCGCGCTCGTTTCGTGCTGCGCGCGCACGGCTTGAGTCGCGTCTTGATTGTTGGTATCCCTACCAATCTACATCCTCGCTGCACGCATACCCGCTCCCTTCCTATTCCTTATATATGAATGACACCCGCATACGACGAAACGCGTTTTATCTCAGGCAATGACGCGTCTAGGAGTGGGTTTTATGGCCATTGGCGGCACTGAGGGTAAACCCGCGTTCGTGTCTAGCACAACAAGACCCCACAAGCCGTGATCAGCGAAAAATGACAGGTCGTCGTATCGAGTGGAAAAATACAATTTTTACCAACTTTGAATTCAAGGGTAATTTTTTGGGGCCCACAACTCGCGCTGCCCCTATGGCGCGATCCTTACCGCGCCTCTAGTTTCGCCGACGGCGGGCAGCGTTGCCTTCGAAGAAGAAGAAGAAGAAGAATTGAACACCACCCACCCTCTCTCAGCTCTCACGCCCCGGCGCAGAACTAGAGACTCGCCGCACGCCCCGGCGCCCGATTCTGCCGAAGAGGCGAGTGAGATGCGCGGTTTGAAACGGCATGGCGGGCGGGCGTATCGGTCCTCGGAAAAGTGGGATAGGGCCCTGAAGATCCCTAAAGGTAAACTACGAAAGAAAGGCGGCGGCCACCGACCGCCGTGGCCGGCTCGGTGTACCAGTCTCTTCTGCGCTGAGGACGGCAGCACGCGGAGAACAAGAGGCGAGAACTCGCGGAGCAAGGCGACATCTCATCGTGGGAATAGCGAGTGGTGGTGGGAGGAGGTCAAGTGGCACAACAGCTGGACTTGCCGTAGAAAAAGAAAATGAAGAAGATGGAGGACTAGTCTTCCTCCTCGTCGTCGTCGTCGTCGTCGTCGTCAAAGTCGCCGAGGTCGTCGTCATCTTCGTCATCGTCTTCATCGTCGTCGAGGCCTTCGTCGTCCTCTTCGCCTTCGATTTGTTCCTCGTCGTCTTCGTCGTCGTCGTCGTCGTCGTCTTGGACCCGGGGGGCGGGTCGGTCGTCTGCTTCGGCGGGCGCGGCGTCGGCGATCGCGGCCCACGCGGCGATGGCGCGGTCGAGGTCGTCTTCCGAGAGGGAGGGCTTGAGGTGGTCGGCCGTGAGTTTGAGGTCGAAGAAGCGAAGAGTCTTGATGGCGGCCTTGGTCATCTTGTAGAGCTTGGGTTGGAGCTCTTTGTACTTTTCGAGCGCGCGGAGGGCATCGGTCGCGGCAGCCCGACCGATGTCGGCGGCGTCCATCGTCGTGACGTTGACGGTCGCGAGTGGGGTGAGCGTGCGCGTCGCGAGGGTCCAGGCGTCGGCCATGTCGGCGACGACCATTTCCAAGCAGCCGACGAGGACGAGGTGGGTCTCGGCGGCCCGCTTGGGTCTCGCAGCGAGCTCGACAAACTGGGCGGCGTGTTCGAGGACGAGGAGCGCGTTGCCGGCGCGCTTGGACGCGTCCGAGACCGTCTGACGCGGCGAATCGCAGACTTCGCCGCCCTTGCGCTTGGGGGGTGTCGCGTCTTCGAACTTTCCGGCAAAGAGCAACGCGCGTCTGAGTACGAAGCCGTTGTACGCGTCCACGATTCGCGCCTTGTCCTCGTCTCGCTTCTGGATGACGAGGTCGCGGCGGTTGAAGTACTTGCGGCCCGTCTTGGGGTCGGCGTCCCCGAGCATCGATTTGAGCGTGCGGCTGAGGGCGCGGGAATTTTTCACGGGAGTCTGCCTCGAGAGCGCGTGCACGAGGTACAACGCCTTGAGGCTAGTCCGCCAGTCCTTCTCGACCATCTTCTTCCACAGCTTGCGAAGCGTGACGCGATAGGGATCGTCCTCCGGCAAGGCGTGTGGTCGCGCTGGAAACCTCGCCACGCTCTCGACCAGCCGCTTCGTCAGGTGCGGCGGGATGCGCTGGTCGCTCGGCCACGTCGCGGTCAGCAAAAACTTTTCGTACTCGGACGAGTAGTAGGCCTTGGCGAGCCGCGACGCCTCCTGCGCCTTGACGGCCGCCTCCGCCCCCAGCACCTTGGCCCGCTCGGCCGCTCGTTTCCCGGTCGAGATCGCCTGCGTCGCCGCACTCTGCGCCATGACCATCCCGCGCTGCCAGACCGTCGGCCCGCTCGGCTTGCGCCGCGGGCTGTAGTACGGCTGCACCGACGACGACCCTCCGTAATACGCGTCTTCCTCATCCTCGTCCTCGTCTTCCTCGTACCGTCGCGCCGCCGCATTCTTCTTCGACGACGACGAAGGCCGCTTCTTCCCCGAGGATCCCTTCTTCGAAGACGCCTTCTTCTTGTGCATCGCCGAGTTCCGCGACACCGATCGCTTCGTCGTGCCCTTCGCCGTCGCGAACACCGACGATGGGTCGACGCACATCAAGAGTACCAGCGCCGCCAGCGCCGCGAGGCTCATGCGCCGTCGCGCTGCAGCTATCATCATCGCTGTGCAGCTCAACTCCAAGTACCCTCCCCGAAACCCTCCCTGCTTGTAATAATGATCCTCGATCATTGCCTTTCAAACCCCCCCCACACTACAACAACACTTTGGACGGTTGTTTTTTATTAAACCCTAATCGTGAGTGATGATCGGCGTTTTCGTCGTCGCGTTATGCTGCGGCGTCGCGCTGGCCGACGTCGCTTGCAGTGACCTCGATGCGACCCTGCGGTGCTCGGCGTGCGGGCACTTCGTCGACGGTCTGTACGCGGCAACCACCCGCGACGTGTTTCGAGCCAAGACGAGCGTGCGAAAAGTGTACCGGGACCGCCTCGTTGCGATTTACCGAGCCCACGCCCCCGACAAGATCGAGGGCGTCGACGGGCTCCTTGCCAAGGCCAAGGGTAAAGAGCACGCACTCTACGACCGCGTCTGCGCCAAGTACGGTGTCGACCCCGAACCTCCGCACGACGGCGAGTCCTCTGATGAGAAACGACGCCTCGTCCTCGCGGCCATCCAGTCGACCGTTGACGCAGTCGGCTCCCAGCAATGGGCCGAAAGCGACGACAACGGCCGAAAAACATTCGTCGACTTCAACAAGGCCATGTCGGGCGGCTCCATCACTGGCTCCATCTCGATGGGCCCGGAGGTGAGTTTCTTTCTTTCTTTCTTTCTTTCTTTCTTTCTTTCGTGTGTACCCACCTCCTCGAGTCGGTTGCGTAGGTATCGGCGAAATTAACCGCCTGCTATGCGAGCTGGGCTGAAGCCCACGAGGGGACGCTCGTCGCTCGCCTCGTGGCAGTCAAACGCGCCTACGACTCCAAACTCCACAAATCCTTTTGCGACAATATTGGGGCCTGCGGCACGACCGACCCCGACGACTTTTTTGAACTCTGAGTTTCGACTCCAGTAATACCCGCATCCCCGGTCTGCTGCTGACGCGGCGCAATGATGGATGGCTACCAGCGTCGTCGTCGTCGACAAGCACCTGGAAAAAACGTGGTGCTGCTGCTGCTGGAAAAGAGTACTTGAAAAATACGCATCCGCGCCACTTGAGCGACGACGAGGTGTCATGACTTCGGGACCTCTGGGCGTTGCAAATGCGCCTTGGAAAGCTTCAGGATCTCCTCGATATCCTCGTCGCTAAACCGGCTATCGCAGTCGTCGATGATCTGCCGACGAGACCATCGATAAAGCATATCATCAAACCAAGCGTACCGCGTGAACCGCGACGGGGTTTGCGGGAGCGAGATTGATGACCTGAATCCGCTCTTCGGGTCGGAGCTTGAGGTCGGTCGCGCCGTCGGCGCCTGCGCCTCGAGAATCGCGCGCGAAACGCGTGACTCCACCGACCGCGAAGGAACTTGAGACACTCGGCGACCTGCTCCGTGTTCTGCGCTGCCGCCGGCTGCTTGTCCAAGTACTCGAGGGCCTGCGACAACACGAGTTAGGAGTCTCAACTATTATTTTTGCCTCACCAGTTTCATCACTTCGTCGGCTTCCTTCAGTTGCTTGTCCTTGCCCAACCGTTTCTTCGCTGCGGTTGGTTTGGTGGCAAACCCAATCTTACCTGGCGACTCCATTTGCGTTCGTTGAGCATCTCGCGCGCCTCGACGTTTGTCACGCAGCCATCGTTTGCACTTCGCACGATCATTGTTAGTTTTGGGGTTATCATCAGTATGGGGGTATAGGGTCGAATGAATCACGAAGAGGACCCGCCCGGACGCCGCCTCATTCTGCTACTCCTCCAGCGTTTCGAGGCGCAGTTGCGGAAGCTCGTGGGGCAAACGCAGATAGCAGCTGCGACGATCGCCGGGTTGCGCTCCATCATCGTCCCGAGTAGTGTCCTCTATGGATTCCGGGTGCCGCTCCGTGGTCTCGCACCCATGGTCGGTGCGAGCGAGCTCGCGTATCGGATGCTCACTCGGGAAGCGGGGAGTGCGACGGCGACGTGGTCGCCAATGATCGACGCGTCGGGGTATGCGAGGTCGGAACAGTATCGCGCGGAGCACACTTTCGACGATCGCGACGCGCCGTGTGTCGCGCAGCTCGGCGGAAGGTCGCCTGAAGATGTCGAGGTGGCGGCCGAGCTACTCGCCACACGCCACCGGTCGATTCGAGCCGTCGAGCTCAACGTCGGCTGCCCGCAACGGTGCGCGCGTCTCGGGCGCTACGGCGCGTTCCTGCTTTCCGAGCCGAATCACCTCGTCGCGCTCGTGCGCGCTCTGGACCTGGGCGTGAGGCGCTCTGGCCGCCTCGACGTCGTTGCCGCGGTCAAGATACGCGTATACCGCGATAACTATGCCAAGACGGTCGCGCTTGTCGACCGTCTGGTCGACGCGGGCGCGAGGCTCGTTACTGTGCACGGGCGCGCGCGACAGCAGCGCGACTGCGACTCCGCGGACTGGGAGATTATCCGTCGAATCAAGCAGGGCCTCCGCGGGAAGTCGGTGCTTCTCGTGGCCAATGGCGACGTCCGTGACCTCGCGGCCATGCGTCGCTGTCTTTCGTACACTAGAGCCGACGGCGTCATGGCCGCGAGAGCCCTGCTGCGCGATCCGGCATGCTTAAGCCGCGACAAATCGCGACGACCTATTGACCACGTTCGTGCACTGCCATTCTCATTTGGACCACCACGCTTCCGCAGGCCCGTCTCTACTTGTCGTTCGTGCGCGATGTTGGGGCACCCCCGCCCGCAGTGCGCCGTGAGGCCCTTGCCCTCGGCTTGTACGATGATCTTCCGCCTTCCTAGGACACTTGGCTGCCATGCTCGAGCGCGAATTTCGACGCGTGCCGCAGTGCAGGAAGCCGATCATGGCTTTTCGCGGTGCCGTTCAGTCGGGAAAACATGGTCTGGTCGATGACGACAGTGCTCTGGAAGCTCTCTTCCGCGCGCTTGACAACCTGGCTACCGCGAGGTCGGGTTCGCTCTGTTGCAGCAAAAACTCGCTTCCAACCCTGCTTTTTAGCGACGAGAAACAACCCTGCCCCGAAAGCATGTTGTGATACTGAGTCGAGCTCCTGGCAACAACAGTGCCGCGGGCGCGAGACAGCACCCCTTGTATAAGCTTACGGGTGGTGGTTTCAAATGTTCGTCCTAGGTGTGCGGGATTTTTGTCTAGAGTGCTCCCAATTGAGATAAAGTCGGCCTCGACTTCAAGGATGTCAATGGTCGCGGTCCCTGATAATGCTGTGAGTTATGTCCGTGGGGTTAATGGTGCCGCGCAAGTCGAAGCGATGGTGATGATGTTAGTCTCGTTATTGTTGGACATCGTTGACGTATGATTCGAGACCAACCATGTTTTTGCGTTTCAAGGTGTGAAAGTGCGGCCGTTGGGATCTTCATATTCAAGCTTGAGGCGGCCTTGTTGTCAAGAGGATTAGTTGGATCGATGACACGTGAATCACTATTTTCTTTGATTTTTTTCTAGTTCGATCGACGACATGGGAATCATCCTTTTTCCGTAAGTCGGTGTAGTAATGGAGAGCAACAGTGTCGTGTCGTTTTCTTTGTACAATTTTGGCGACGTCGAGATTTCTTTTCCTGGCGTAACCACGCGATTTGGCGAGGAAGATGACAAGTTTGCCATGCTAAGCACCTCGTTGGTATGGTGGAGCATGTTGTGGCGCAGAGGGTGTGTCTACGACTGGAGTAACTTGCAGCTACAAGCACAATTGGTGTCATTGCTTGCACTGAAATTTTCTTGGGTGGCGCGCATTCCTTATGAGTGTCTTGTATCTCTGACACTACAGGCGACATCTTCCTTGTGACCACAAATGGACCGCGCCATATGACTTGTCTAAGCTTATTGCGAGTTAAGGTTATGATGATGAACCGTAATACGTGAAAATATTTCGATGTCATTCTGATTCTCGTCAAATCGCGGTTATTGAGCTTCTTGCCACTTTCTTCGGACGTGCGTCGAGGACCAATTTCTTGTTGCTGTGCATCTCAAAGTTGAGCCGAATCTCATCGAGAGTTTGATGCCGAGATGGAGGCAAACGGTCGTCGATCCGAAGAGGCGAGACTGTTATAATCAGGCGGTAACCGTTGGTTGATGCCCGATTCGAAACATGAACGGTCAAGTCGTTGTGACAGGATAAAGGGGCGTTTGCACATGAAAGGTACATACTGCGAAAGTCCGACCAATCTGCAAATTGATATTGATCAAAGGCAGCGCATAGGAATGCTACGATGAATAGGTTGAAACTTTCGGCACGACGCTCCCGTACTTGTCACAACGCGATCGTACTGAGCGTTGTTACGAATTCATCAAGGCATTCCTACGCGCCGCCTCCGATCACTTTCAACTCACCGACTGGTCGAATTTCGCTCAGTGCTCTGTCTTTCTTTAATGCACAATGTCTCTTGTTCCCGGCACATGGATTGAACCGCCGTTCATGTTTACCCTTTCAGTTTTGCTGCCGCTTGATAAACTACTACCCTATCTTGCCGCGTCGCATCGACTATCTCGAAGTTGCCTCGCGCCCAAGGTGTCGGAGTCGGATCTGGTGGCAGGGATGTAGTCGCACAGGAATGTGCGAAGCATGCGCCGCTTTCATCATCATGAGAAGAAAGATATTATCTCACGTCTACAAAAGACTTATTATTATTACAACGGTCTTCGTCACGTTCAAGTAGTGATGTTGTTTCTGGGCGGTAGTCTAGTCGCGAGAAGACGAGGCACGTTCGCAGAAGGGTTCAAGAGGATCCGATTATTCTATGGCTGCGGAGAGTCGACTCGTTGTGGTCGGGAGTGCGAAGTATTTGCGGAGCATGAGATGTGTGTGGATGCTTGAAGAGCTCAACGAGGTGGCTGGCGTGGAATTCGAGCACATTCCGGCGCGGCCTTGGTCTGAAGAGGCGAAGAAGCACAACCCGTTCGGGAAGGTCCCCGCGTTGAGCGACGGGGAGTTCGTGATGTACGAGAGTGCGGCGATCAACACGTACCTCGGGGACAAGTTTGGGTTGTTGGTTCCTAAGGCCGGGACAAAAGAGCGCGGGAAGTACGAACAGGTCGTCCACACGATTCAGTGCGAGCTCGACGCGCAGGGTGTCTGGGTCCACCGGAAGCACGAGCAGCTGGCGGACAGCTTCGGGGCTGCCCCGGAAGCCGTCAAGGCCGCGCGGAAGCACGCCGCCAAAGTGATCAAGGTTCTGGCCGACGAGTGTAATCCTTACCTCCTCGGGAACGAGTTTACGGCCGCGGACGTTTTGTTCGTGCACTGCCTCGTGTGGGCCAGGATGATCGGGTGGTCGGAAGACACCTTCGATTCGCCGAATGGGTGCGCGGAGACGACGTCGCACCTGAAGACGTACCTCGAGCTGTGCCAGAGTCGCCCCGCGTTCGAGCGGACCCAAGCGCGGGAATGATCGACCTCCGTAGCGTGAACTAATAATAAGTAAACGGACAAGAACGAACGACAAAAAAATAAAGGCACCCCCCCCCCTTATGACTACTACACGAGGCCGGAGGAGGCGTCGAGGAGGTCCTCGACGCGGTGTTGGTGTGCTAGCGCGGGCGCGGATATGGAGGTTTCGTCCTGCTGCATCGCGACGAAGCGACGGATGACGCGCTTGGTGTTCCAGTGCACGAGGCCGAGGACCGCGACGAGCGAGGCGAAGCCGACGACGAGGAAAGTAATTTTCTCGGGGGTCCAGCCGTCCTGGACGATCTGGCCGATGCTGCTCAATTTCGAGCCGAGCTGCGCCCAGAGGCAGGCGTAGGCCGCGCCGCCGATGAGGGTGGCCCCCGCAAAGGGCGCGAAGGGGGCGTCGAGGACCGCCGGAACGTAATTTTGGACAGCCTCGGGGACGTAGGCGAGCCTGAGCGCGAAGCAGGTCGAGAAAGGACGGGTTCGCATCGCGAACTCGAGGCCCGCGACGTAGCTCGGCTCGCCGCGGCGCGGGGACTTGTCGTCGAGGAGCTTGTCGCGCACCCAGTCCTTGTACCGTCGGCCGATTCCGAACGAGACAAACGAGCCGAGCATCTTGCCGAGCGTCGAGCAGAGAGCGCCGAGCCAGAAGCCAAAGATGAAACCGCCGGCGACCTCGAGCAGCGAGGTCGGCAGGAGGGCGAGGAGCCACAAGGTGACGAGGATCGTGTAGCAGGCTCCGCCCTCCGCCTTTGGGAGGATCTGGATCCAGATGGCCGTGTGAACGAGGTCCTTGCGGAAGACTATTGCCGCGGCGGATCCCGTGCCGAGCGCGACCAAGATGACAGCCGATCCCGCGTACCGTGCGCGCCGCTTCGACGCGGCGCGCGGCCGCAGGGGGCGCACGTCCTCGTGCGACGGAACCCGCTGGCGCTGCATTTCCATCGCCTCGCCCCCAGTGCCGGGGGTTGCTTCTTCGCTCCACATTCGCAACCAAGATGCGGACGATAGGTGTCCTTCTCGTGGCGCTTCCCGTCGGGAGGAGCTTCCTGCAGGCGACGCGCAGGTTTCTGCGGCGGCCGCGCGCCACCGTCGATCAGAGCGAGGCCGCGCCAGTGGTTTGGACCGCCGACGGCGAAGAGCGGTGGGTCTGGCAGTGCGGCGACGAGAGCTTCGAAACGCACTACATCAAGCGCGCGCCGTCGACCGCGCCCTTCAAGCCGGTGGTTCTCGTGCATGGCTTCGGCGCCTCCTTCTACCACTGGAGGTACACGGTCCCCGCCCTCGTCTCCAAGGGATACACGGTATTCTGCCTCGACCTCGTCGGCTTTGGCCTGTCCCAGAAGCCCGTATACGACTACTGCCCCGCGACCTGGTCCGAGCAGGTGGCCGCCTTCATCGACGAGGTCGTCGGCGCGCCGGCCGTGGTCGTCGGGAACTCGTTGGGTGGCTACGTCGCGCTTCAAGTCGGCGCCGATTTTCCGGGTCGGGTCCGAGGCGTCTGCCTCCTCAACGCGGCTGGCCGTTTTCGAACGGGCGACGAGGATTCCGAGACACCTCAGGCTCCCCTGAGTCCGATGGCCACGATCGCCGACAAGGTCAACCTCGCCGTCCAGCGCGTCCTCTTCATGTTGTCGTTCAATCTCATTCGCCGCAAGCCCCGCATCGAGGCTATTCTCAAGAGCGTCTATCCCGTCTACGCGGAGAACGTGGATGCCGACCTCGTCGAGTCCATCTTCTACCCCGCGACCCAGGCCAACGCCGAAGTCTACCGCCTCGTCATCACCAGACCCGGCGGCCCCGGCCGCCCGATTGACGACCTCCTCGCGACCCTCGAGAGGCCGCTCCTCCTCGCGTGGGGTATCAAGGACCCCTGGATCCGACCCCCCGCGGCCGATAAGATCGTCCAAATCCATTCCACTCTCCTCGAGACCTACCCTCTCCGTCGGGTCGACATCGACGCGGGCCACTGCCCGCATGACGAAAACCCCGACGACACCAACGCGGCCATCCTTAACTGGCTCGAGACTGACATCCCCTGGACATCTCTCTCCACCTAGGTCAACGAACCGAACCGAACCGAACCGAACCGAACCACGGGGCGGACGACGCTTCTTCTTCTATTTCACACAGACGACGAAACGAGCTTCGTGAATGAATGAACGAATGAATAAATAAATAATCCGCCGCTTCAGTGGACGACGGGCTTGAGAGGCTCAGCGCGCACCGTGTCGAGGTCGGTCTTGGCGTCGAGCTCGGCGTCGAGCTCGCCGATGACGGCGATGTTGTCCCCCCGGATGATGTAGAGCCCGTGCACAACTTGCTCGACGCCGGCCTCCATCGAAAAGACGCGCTCGTGGCACTCGTCGAGGATGACGTTCGTGACCTGGTCGAAGCCCCGCAACTGCCCGACGATGTTCCGCCCGTCGCACGTGATCACCGAAATCTGCTTGTCCACCCATTCGCTCAACGCCGAGGCCATCACACCTCGCCATAATGCGCCATCGCGGGTTAGTCTCGTTTATTAGTGTAGTGAGCGCGAACGGCCTCAGCGATGAGGTCGGCCGCGCGGTCGACCTCGGAGGCAGTCGTGTGACGGCCCACAGAGAGGCGGAGGGTACCAATCGCGTAGGGGGTCGGGACTTGGATCGCCTCGAGGACGGCCGAAACGGAGGTGGAGCCCGTGTGGCAGGCCGCGCTCGCGCTCGCGGCGACCGTGTCCCGGAGGTCGCCAAGCACCTCAAAGGCCCGGATCCCGTTGACCGAAAAAGAGAGGACGTTGGGGAGCGCGGCGTGCGAGAATTCTTTTGCGCCAAGGGGTCCGTTGACGGCCGTCTCGAGATCGGCGAGCTTAGTCTCCAGCCGTCGGCGGAGGCGGTCGCGCATCCTCTCCGAGTGCGCTCGAATCTCGGGACCCTGTTCGAGCCAGACGCGCGCCGCCTCGCCCATCGCGACGAGGTTCGGGACGGCCTCGGTCCCCGCGCGCCGACCGCGCTCCTGGCCGCCGCCGAGGAGCATGTTCGGGAGGTCGCGGCGCGTGTAGAGGGCTGCGACGCCCTTGGGCGCGCCAAATTTGTGCCCGACGACCGTCAGCATGTCGACGCCCAGGGCCTGGACGTCGACGTCGATTTTTCCGACGGCCTGGGCCGCGTCCGTGTGCACCCACGCCTCGGGGTCGACGGCGCGAACGGCGCGGCACACGGCGCCAACGTCCTGCACGGCGCCGACCTCGTTGTTCGCCAGCATTATCGAGACGACGGCCGTCTCGCCGGGACGCACGGCGGCGGCGACGTCGCGCGCCGAGACGAGACCCGCGCCGTCGCACCCGACCTTGGTCGCGACGCACTCGCCCGCCGCCACCAGAGCGTCGACGCACGCAAGGATCGCCGGATGCTCGATCGTCGAGACGACAACGTGCCGCCGCGAAGGCCGCCGCGCCCGCAGTGACCCGACCAGAGCCCAGTTGTCGGCCTCGCTACCGCACGAGCACCACACGATTTCGCTCGAGTCTCGCGCGTTGAGAAGCGCTCGGATGCTCTCGCGCGCCGCGGCCACTGCATCGCGACACGGCCCGCCGTACGCGTGACCCGAGCTCGGGTTTCCCCAATGCGAGTACAGGTACGGAACCATCGCGTCGGCACAGTCGGCGTAGATCGGGCACGTCGCTGCGTAGTCGAGGTAGATGCACTTCGACTCGCGGGGCAGGGGGCTCCCGACCTTGCGCCGTCCCTTTCTCCACCCCGCCGCCGCCGCGACGCGCAACCCCAACGCCACCGACACCGTCGCCAACACCACCAGAGTCACTTCGTTCATCCGCGTCCTTTTACTCTACCTCGTTCGAGACAAGCTGACGTGGCGATCTCCTAATAACTAAATTATTAAATCCTCAATAATGTTTCCGGCTCGCCTTTTATAGCAGCTCTGCGCAGTCGACCTGCACAGCTAGCAGCAGCATATTTATCCCGCTTCTTCACGTCGGTGGCGAACCAAGAAAGACCACCACCACCACCACCACCACCTTGTAGTTCGAAGGAGTGTGGTCATGATATTATTATTATTAAAGGACCCCGGTCGGCAATAAGCGATTCCGGGGTGTGTAAATTAAATTATAGGCGGGCTGCATCGTGGCGACACGCGAAGGAGGAGAGCTCGGCAAACACACACACTCGAGCGAGTGCGCTGGCGTCCAGGCGCGGACATTGGCTTCCGCGTTGGCAGCAGACGGGGAGAAGAGGTAGAGGTCCTTGTTTACACCGGGTTGTTAGTGGCCTCGAGGGCTCGCTTGTAGCTCGAGAGCAGGGGAGCGCCGTGAGTTTGGAGGGCGTCATAGACTTCGCCGAGGTTGGTAACGCCGGTGGCAGAGGCACGTTGGGCCCAGGAGTCGAGGCATCGGAGCACGTCACGCCAGGCGTCACCCTCGCGAGTGACTTGGTCCGCGGGCGAGTCCTGATCCCAGGGGTGGGGTCCGGCGACGAGCCAGGCGACGTAGGCGTGCTGCGAGCCGCCGCCGCGCTCGGGCTCGGCGAGGTCGTGAGGCAGGGGAAGGGCATCGCGGCCGCGGCTAGCGAGGACGTGGTGCCACACGGTCGAGGGCCTGAGCGGGCCGCGCGGACGGATAAGCTTGGCGCCCTCGGCAAGCATCGTGACGACGGCGGCGCCGTCCTCGGCGGCGAAAAGGAACCGCTTGAGGCCCGCGAGCTCCTCGCGCGCTCGCTCGAGGGCGAGGGCCGCCGCGCGTTCCGAGGCGAGGTGCCGGCGGGGGGCGCCTCCAGTCTGCTTGGGAGGCGGAAGGGCGTCGGGCTCGTACTGGGCGAGCGCGTTGTCGAGCGCGGCGGCGTCGGTCGCGACGCGGAGCCGGCCGTCGCCGGAGAGCGGACGGTAGAGGGCGACGTGCGAGACGAAGGCGCGAGCGACGCGGGCGGCGAGGGCCAGCACGGACGCGCGGGAGGAGGGCGAGTCGAACTGGCCGGGGCTGTGCCAGAACGGCAGGGCGGCGCAGTAGCCAACGCGCGCCGCCTCGAGGGCGGCGAGCGCGCGCTCGAGCGACTGCGAGGGCATTTCGTCGCTCGCGACAGAGTAGTCGTCGACGTGGGCGCGCGCGAGCTCGAGCTCGACTCGGAAGGCGACGGCGTCGAGGCTCACGAACGAGACGCGCTCGCACACGGCCTCGAGCGCCGCCATGCCTGGCCGGAGCCGGGCCTCGAACGCGTCGTCCTCTTCGTCGTCGTCGTCGTCGAGGCCAAAGAAGTCGGCGGGAAGGAGCTGGCGCAGTCTGGAGAGCGAGGTCTCCAACTGGGCGCAGAGCGACGCGATCTGAGCGTCGTGCTCCTCGGTCGCGTTGGCGCGCCAACGCACGTCGCGAATCTCGCCAGGGCGACGCGGCTCGTCGTCCGTACCGAGGCGGCGAGCGGCGACGGACGAGCGCGCCGCGCGCGTCGCCTTCGCCGCGCGGTCGACGGCCTCGGTGAGGCTTTCGAAGTTTCTCTCGCGCGCGGGTTTGACCTTGAGGGCGCGCGTCGCGCGGCGGCCAAACTCCTCGCACGCTTGCGAGACGCGGTCCAGCACCGCCGGCACGAGCGTCACTTCGCCACCCTCTTCGAGAACGTCTCGGAGCTCTTTGCGCGCCGCCGCGACGAGCCGCGCGGCGTCGTGCTTGGAGGGTAGCGCCGCTTCGTACCCTTCGACCTCGGGGAACATGAGCACGACGGGCTCGAGGAGCCGTTGGCCCGTTGCGTGGAGATAACCGTCGCAAAGTGGGCCGAGCGCCTCGAGTACCAGCTGGTCGAGTCTCTTGCCCGAGATGCGCTCCGCCTCGTCGTCCGACGACTTCTTCTTCTTCTTCTTCTCCTCCTCCTGGTCGTCCGCCGCTCGTAGTTGTTTTTTTTTCTGCTCCTCCAGCTGCTGCTTCTTCTTGTTGTTCAGCTCCTCGAAGAGCTTGGGGTCCAGGCCGAACGGTCGCTCGCGCGCGGCCGCGTAGTACGGCTCGATTCGGTGCTTAACGACCGCCGAGTCGAGCTGCTGCGCGTATTTGACGACCTCGACCGAGTACGGCAGCGCCCCGTTCTGGACATCCTCATCCTCATCATCCTCGTCCATCCTCGTGGGGAGGGGCGCGAGGCTCGCGCGCTCGAACGCTCGCGCCGCCCTTCTCTTAGCGGCGTCGGGCTTGCGGCTCGTCGCGTAGCACGTCTCCTCGTGCGCCGCGAAGATTTCCTTGAATTGCGCTTCGCAGAGAGCGACAAAACTTCTCGGCGGCGCCAGCTTTGCGACCGAGCCCAGCGGGTCATGCGGATCGATGCCGATGATGTCGGTACCCTGCTCTTCGCCGCTGGTCTCGGGGGCGGCCGTCGACGACGGCCCGCCGAATCGCGCCGTCATCGTCAAGAACGACTTGCGCACGACGGGGTAGTGCGCGACGAGCGCGGTCGTCAGCTTGCGCACACTACTGAGCTGCTCGGGCAGCATTCGCTTGGACTGCTCGACGAGCAGTTTCGAACTCTGTTCGACCAACATCTTGGAGCTCTCGACCATGCGCTTTGACCGCTGCGTCGTCTCGTCCAGCAAGCTCTTGGCCGCCTTGGAGAGCTCGGCGAGCTTGGCCGTGCCGATCGCCGAGAGTTGCGGCGGCGGGGGAGGCTTGTTCGCGTTGTTGGATTCCTCGTGTTGGGGTTCGTCGGTGGGCTTGGCACCCTCCACGACGTGGCCTTCGTCCTTAGTCTTGCCGTCGTCCTTATCCTCCTCGTTTGGTGGCGCGGCGGCCTCCGCGTCGAGCTCGAGCGCCGAACGGAGGGCGACGAGTATCGACTTGGACGCTGCCGTCCACGCGCGGTCGACGACGGGCCCCTTGTCGCTGACGACGTCCCAGAGGCGGCCGCCTTCGCGGGGTTTGCGAAGCACGCGGTCCAAAATCGCCGCTTGGAGCGCCAAGTTCTCGATGGCGCGCGCCCAGTCGTCGGCGAGCGCTCGCGCCGTCCCGCGATCGAGCGCGTCGCTTTCGCCCGATAGTGCCGCCTTGGCGGCGTCCGCCGCCCCCTCGGCAAGCCGCTCGACTGCCGCGTCGACCGAGGCCCGCAGCAGGCCGAGCTCGTGCGAGAGCGAAAGCGCGGCGGCGACGTCTATCTGGTTGGTCGCGCGCAACGCGGCGTCGAGCGCGTCGGCGCCCGACGCCCGCAGGCGCTCGCGCGCCGCCCCGACGAAGGAGATCTCCGCGCTCAGGACTGTCACGGAGGCAAGCGATGCCGCGCCGCGCGCGCCGTCGCCCTCGACCAAACCCTCGATCTCCCGCACGAGCGCGGCCGCTTTGGCCATCTCTCGAAGGTCGTCGTCGCCGCGGTCGAGCGCGGCGACCTTCTCGCGCAGTCGTCGCAGGCTAAAGATCGCGCGCTGCGACCGGCGGAGCACCTCGTTGGCCTCGAACACGGTCCGCAGACGTGTCGTCTTCCGCGCGCACACCTCGTAGGGGTCGATCAGCTTGCGCGCCATGTTCTTCGCCCGTCGTCGCACGTCTCTCGTCGCGAACTCGACCGCCTCGACGTCGCGACGCAGCGCGGACATGCTCTTGGCGCCCTTGAGCAGCACCTCGCGGCTCTCGGAGACGTGCGCCTCGATCGCCGTGTCCACCTCTCCGGCTCGTCGACCAAGCTCCGCGAGGACGCCCTCGGCATAGGTCTCCTCCTTGGCGTCCCGCTCGATGACCGCCTTGGCGAACGCCGCGACGTCGAAGTCTTCGGACGCGAACGACCCGTACACAGGGTCGTCGCGCAGCTGCGCCAGTAACACCTCTGCACTCGTCCGCATGCACGAGATGGATATTACGACCTTCGGCCAGAAACCATCGCGCGTTTTGTTTTGTTTTGTTTGCGGCGCCGACGCTTTTTATGACTGACTTCAACACGAGGAGGGTTTTTGTTTTCTTTTGCTTTGCTTTGCTTTGCTTTGAACACAACACAGTGTCCGTTTCTGGGGGGTGGGGTGGACAATAAACAACCAAGGCGGCGGGCGCCCTGGCTTGCTTCCTTCGGAGGAAGAGCGTCTTCTTTGTTCGAGCTCCCTCCTCGAAACACGAGAAGGAATCTTAATATTATCGCAAAAAACGAGAAGGTGCAGCGGCGAGTCGAGCCCACCGCGGGGTCGTACCCTCTTCATTAGTGGTCCGCGCCGTGCTCGCCGGTCATTTCTTCATGGGATGTCTTGACGATCTGGGGGTCGCTAGAATAGACGACGGGCTCCTGGGTGGTCTGGACGTCACCATCTTCGATTTCGTCGTGCTCATCGTCGCGTTCGAGCAAGACAATCTTGCGCGCGAAAAAGTCTTGGCGTTCGTTCTGTATCTGGACGTCCGCCGGGACCTCGTCGAGGTTTGCCGCGAGAAAAAGCTTGAGCCCGACGAGAAAACATTCGAGGCTGCAAAAGATGACCAGGCGCTCCCAGGTGGGACGGGCGACGAAGAGTGGACTGTTGAGCGTGACCATGGCGATGTTGGAGACGGTCGCGACGATGGAGACGAGCGCGAGGACGTCCTCCCAGGTGCCAATGTCCTCGGCGCCGTTGGGCCAGGGGCGTCGGGTGTTCTGGGTGAGCTTCCATCCGTCGACGCGAATTTCGATGATGTTGTTGACGCAAGCAAAGAGGGGCGCGATCGGAAACGCCGAGACGAAGAGCGTTGCGTAGCCAAACTGGATGGCGAGCTCGGCGTAGTCGTTGAAGAGCGAGATGTTGTTGTAGTCGGATTTCTCGAACTGCTCCTCGGCGGGCGATATCTGGCGCTTGCGCATGAGCTCGGCGTCGAAGGGATTCTCGTATTCCTCCGTGTCGGCCGCGTGGATTATTTCTTGGAGCTGCCGCCGGCGGAGCTGGACGTAGGGCACGACGACCTCGAGGATGTTGCCGAGGACGACGCGAATCAAAAAGATCGTCCCGAGCAGCGCGCCGACGTTGTGAAAGCATCGCGGCTTGCAGCCGAAGCGGGTCGTGCGCCAGGGCTCGGCGAGACCAACGTGCTCCGGCGCCGGGCCCTGGATAATCGCGATGTAGAAGAGCGCGCCGTACGAGTTGGCGAATTGGAACACGAACATCTTCGCGATGAGATTGTCCTCGTATTGCGTTTCCGTCCTGTGGTTTTCGATCGAGTTGAGGTAAGACGCGAGCGGCATGAAAAACTCGTTGGTGCATTGGATGACGAGCGCGAGCGTGACGTGCGTCAGGATTTGCGGCATATTCCAGCTCTTCGGAAACCAGGAGAACGCGAACACCTGTTGGTACGGGAAACGCGAAATGTACGCGTAGGCGTAGAAGATGCCGGCGTTGATGGTCGTCACGTACAACATCAATAGAACTATTTGGACGTAGCTCACGATAACGCGCTCGACCTTCTCCGAGGGCGGAAAGTACTGCTCTGGCAACCCCGTCACGGGGGAATTGATCGTCTCGCCGACAAACCCCGTCCGAACCTGCTCGAGTTCTTCGAACGTTGCCATGCCCCACTCCATTTTCGCCTTGGCTTGCGTTTCCTTCCAGGATTGGAGAAAGAACGTCGCCCAGAGCGACATGGCGACGGCCATGAAAAGGTTGCCGAAGATGGTGACCGGTGTCGCCCAGCTCGTGCACAAAAACACGAGGGTGCCAAAGATTGCCGCGACAAAAAGCCACGTCGCGTAAGACCCGAGAAATAAGAAATACATGCCGACCTTCTCTCCAAAGTAGTCCTTGATAGCCTCGATCGGCTGGCACCACGGCATGGCAAAGTACGCGAGCCAGTCGTTCATGAGCGCGTGGATTTCCTCCTCATCGTGGAGCGGGTAGACGGCGAGGCACGCGCCCTTGGCCACGAGCTCGTTACATCGTAGCGAGCACCCTTCCTGCTTTATGTCGGCTTGCATGATACTCATGATGAGCTTGAGACGGTCGACACCGCGGAAAATAGAGTTCGACGACGGGTACGTCACGTACGCGTTCTGGAGATCTGGCCGGTTTTTGAACGTGCCGTAGATAAACTCGTAGTATTTATAACGGCACTGCCGCTTCACATCGACGATGTCGCGCGGGCGCCACTTGAGCTCGCCGTACTCGTCGCGATAGCCACGTTTCAACCGCTTGATTACCTCGTCTTCGTCGAGCAGAAGCGGATAGTCGGTCGCCGCGGCCTGCGCCTTGAGTCGTGTCAGACTACATCGAATCTTGCAGAAGATTTTGTCGTAGTGGTAGCTCTTAAACAACTTCGTCTCGAGCCCCCCGGCGTTTAGGCGTTCGACAATTCTCCGCAACGAGTACTGCTCTTGGTATCGCGACACGATCTCGTCGCTCCCTTGGACGCGGAACACCATCACCCAGTCCCAACCTGTGCCGAAATCAAATGTCGCAAGCCAATACCGCAGTGCATTTTCTTTTTTCGGGATCTAACAACAAAAAAAATAAATCGTTTGTTTTCGACGCGGGGCCAAACTCCAGTTTTGTCCGGCGTCGAAGTCTTTGAACAGTGGGTCGGGCTTGATGTATTTTGGTCTCGGCTTGGCAAATCTCCGAGCCTGTTGCGCGACGAGGGACGACGTTAGGCGGCGCGGTGCCGACAGTAGCACGTACCAGCATGATCACGAGGTAGAGAGAAAGACCCAGCAACACGAGGATCCCCAAAAAGACAATGCCCTCGATAAGCTGACCAAAATCTGTCGTACCAATCAACTGCCGCCGTCCCTGCTCCATCGTCATTTCTTCGGGGTGGTGGTGGTGGTGGTGGTGGTGAACGCGCGTCGAGGTTTTGAGGCAAAGTGCCCGCGTGTTGTTTGTTTGGGCGTCCTCCAGGCGGTCGTATACAACAACACTCGGCTTGTACGTCCGTCGCGCCCTCAAATCAAACGCGCGGTGGTCGGGCGCGCGCTCAGCTCCCACGCAGTCGAAGCCTCCTCCTGTAGGTCAACGGCGGCGATCCGTCTCCTCCCGGCCGCGTCCCAAAGACGTGCACTCTCCTCAACTGTCGCAAGCTCGTCGCGACGTCAGACACCAAACGTCGACCAGCCCCGCGGGTGTGCTGTTCGCAGCGGCCCTCGTATTCAAAGATGGTTTTGTTTTTTGCTCGCGTCCCAGGAGGTGGTTGACTACAGTCCCATCGTTCATTCACGAACGAATACAACAGTACTGGTGTTTTCCGCGCTGCGCTGCCGTAATGTACGTACGGTTTCAACTTGTAGGAAGGCTACATACACAAGGAGTCGCGGCATTTTTTTCGAGTGTTGTCCTCTCCTCGGAGTAGGAAAACTGCGTCGAGCAAAGAGATGGAGAGGGTCGCAGCGTCGCTGTCGACAGAGCCTCGTGAAAGATTATTGATGCAGGAGGCGTCCGGGGACCGCGAAGGGAGCGTGTTATCACCGCGGTCGGTGGCGACGAAGAAGGTTGACGGGGAGTTTCCCCAGGGCGCGACGTGCTCGTCGCCTGCTGCGATGGAGTGTGAAAATGCCGACGCATGCGGGTTAGCGCCTGCGTCCAAGGAGATGCCGTCGTTCTTGCCGAGCCTCGTGATCGAGGTTCTCGGGTATCCGGCGGCGTTGGCATCGATGGTGGCGTGCCAGGCGTGGCGGAGCCACGGAGAACGAATATTTCGGTCAGAGCTGCGAGAGTTGCGGAGCGCGTGCGAATGCAAGGCCGAGTACCTGGGGCTGCCCGCGACGACCAAGTCGACGATCTCGATAGCCTTCTCGCCGGACCAGCGGCGGTTCGCGTCGACGCACGGCGACCACACGGTCAAGGTGGTCGACTTCGCGACGAGTCGGGTCGTCGCGACGCTGCGCGGGCACCCGCGCACGCCGTGGACCGTCAAGTTCCATCCGTTCGAGCCCGACATCGTCGCGTCGGGGTGCCTGGGTTTCGAGGCTCGGATTTGGCGGGTCTCGACCGAGCGCTGCGCGAGCCGCACGGAGTTCGACCGCGCCATCATCAGCTTGAGTTTCCACCCCTCTGGCGAGTTCCTCGCGATCGCCGCGGGTACCTACATCTACCTCTGGCAGTACGCGACGGGCGCGCCGCCGCAGCGCGAGTTCTCGCACCCTCACCCGATTCGATGCCTGCGCTTTCTTCCGTCCGCCGCGGGCGCCATCATCGTCGGCGCCGCCAACGGCCTCCCCGTCGACGCGAGAATGCAGCACCGAGACGCCGACCCGACACTCCAGCCCGCCGACCAGCAGCGCCAGCGCGCGACCTTCCAGCTCATGGTGTGTGATTTCGACCTCGAGGCGGCGCGCCGCGGCGCGCTCGTCGGAACCCCGACCTCGCCGGCCCGACCGCCGCGCGCCGCCCCGCGGAACGACGACCCGCCCGTGCTCGCGCCGGTCGTCGGCGCCGGCCGCGCCATCTCCACCGAGCCGCGCTGCGTGCTGCGCCACGCCCTCTTCTACAACGATGGCGGTTTCGACGTCGCGCCCTGCGGCACCTTCCTCTGCTCGTGCGCCGAGCTCTGGTTGCCGCGCGACGACGACGACGACGACGACGAAGACGACGACGAAGACGACGACGACGCGGACGACGACGTCGTCCGCGCGTTCTCGGTCGCCGCGCGCCCGACGACACCGTCCCGCGCGCCGCCCGTCCGGGAGCCCCCCACCTCGCAGGCCTCGCGGTGGTTCGCCGCGACGACGACGTCGACGCCTCGGCGGGCGCCGTCGACGCGAGGCGCGAGCCCGCCGGCGTTCGGCGAGCGACGGCCCGCGGCGTCGTGGTGGCGCGGTCCGCGGGACGACGCGAGCCGGAGATCCCAGCGACGACCGCGAGCCGTCCGCGTCGACGTCGAGTCGGTCGCTCCGACGGGGCTCTGCGGCGCGATCATGCAGCCCCTCTTCGCCGACGACGCCGACGACGAGCGACCGACGCGTCGCGCGCGCTCGGTGTCTTCGCTCGACGACGCGGCGGACGAACGCGGCACGATCTCCTCCTCCGAGTCCGAGACGACCTCGCCGCGCCGCCGCCGCCGCGTCGACGCCGCCCCCCGCGAGCTCGGAGTCTCGGCGCTCGCCTCGCTTCCCGCCCGCCTCACGCCCGGCGAGCAACGTCGCCTCCGACAGCAGCTCGTCGTCCAAGACCAGATCCAGTTCTCGGACTCGCCGCTCTTTTCGCGCCGACCCTCGCTGCCGACGCCGCGACGCGACGACTCCCCCCCGCCTCCCTGGAATTTGGACTCCCCCCTCGACTCGGCCGCGTCGAGCGACGACGGCCAGCCCTCGCGCCGCCGCGCCCCGCGATCAGCCCGCCGCCCGCGTCGTCTCGCCGCCTTGACGGCCGCCCCCGCCTCGCCCGCCGTCCCGGGAAAGTACACCCCGCACCTCGTCGTCGTCTCCCTCGTCGAAACTACGCGCAACCTCGTCACGGGCGAACTCGAGGGAAAACTCCTCCAGGCCACCGCCCTCGACGACCACTCCTTCTCGGGCGCGGGCGGCGAAAGCGCCGGCTCGGACATCGTCACCTCCGTCAAGCTCTCGCCCACCGCATCCCTCGTCCTCCTCGGCCACTCGCGCGGCGGCGACGGCACCGCCGGCGACGGCATCCCCCGCGTCGTTTCCGTCATCTACCGCGTCGGCGACATGGCCCGCATCAACACCCGCAAAGAGGTCGGAGACGACGTCAACATCGCCCGATTCCACCCCGTCTCTGGCGCCGGCATCGTCTACGGTACGTTCTTTTGTCGTCGTCGTCGTCGCTTGTAGTTTATGAGTCGCCTCCCCTGATGCCCGCGTCCTCTCCCTAGGCACCAAGCAAGGCCGCATCTGCAAGATCACGCCGGCCCGCTCGCACCACCATCCAGCCTAAACGACGCGCGCGCGCGCGCGCGCTCTCCCCTGTTGGAACGGTCGGGACCATTTTAAGTTTTCATCCACCCCCGCACATACGTTATCTTCACCAACAACAACCTCGTCACTTCTCGACGCTCGCCTTTCGTCGTCGCCGTCGCTTTTGTGTGACGCGAAGCAACGTTCCGACCTCGACGCGTCGGCCTCTTCTCGAACGTTCTCGTCGTCGAACCTGCATATTGTGCTCTTGTCCTTGGTGGTCGTGACTACCGGACAACAACCAGCCGGTTTGTTTGTTAGACCCGTGCAATACACGTCCAACGCCAAGCTCATACTACCTACCCACGCGTCGATGATACCTATCTCCGGTACTTAAATAAGATGATTTGTGTTTTCTTTTAATGAGTCCTGGAGGAGCGAGAGTAGATGATCGCGTCTGGACACACACACACACACACACAAACATCTCCGAGACAAGAAGAAGAAGAAGAAGGTTGCTTTCACAATCTCTGCTATTGCTAGCGGAGGTCATGCATGATAATCGGGATGAGGACAATAATAACATCGATCTTAGTGACCGCCGGACCTTGCTTGACTCCAGCCAAATATCATCTCGTCCTCGGGGTACTTGGTCTTGAGGAAGGCGTCGCACGCGAACACCCGCTTCGCGTATTCATCGAGACGCGGAAACTTGGCAATCGGAATCTCGAAGCTGTCTTTGAAGTGGGGGGCGGCGACGGTGAGGACGTAAAGCTTGGTCGCAATGGAGCAGTCCGAGAGGCCCGGGTCCTCCTTCCCGGAGAGGTACGGCGTCCCGAGCACCTCGAGGCGCGATTCGACTTTCTCGAGCGCGGCATAGACACCCTGCGCGAGCTCCTCGTCTGCGCTCGGATCCGTATTTTTTATAAACTTAGCGATCGAGCCGAAGAGAGTCGACGTCTCGGACATGGATTTTTCGTCCTCCGGCGTTGGAGGAAGCGCGACGGCCGCGATCTTCGCCGACTCGGACACCGCGCCGGTGCCGTCGGCCACCGGGGCGAGGCACGGCATCGACCCGCCATGGTCGTCGAGGAGCCATTGAGGCTTGTCGGCTTTGGGCGTCGGCTTGAGCTGGTACGCCTGATTCGACACCTCCATGGCCATGCGAGCGTAGTGCGTGAACGGGCAATCGCCTGCGAGTCCGCCGTCTCTTTGCCACGCACCAACGTCCAGAACGTACCGACACCCTCGCCATCCCTGGAAGGTTTGCAGTAAAGGACAGGTGGCATCTCTTCCTCTGGTGAGGCCGCTCGAGCCGATGTTCTGCACGATGTTCTGGACGACGCAGAAATCGCAGAGAAACCGAGAGTTGACCGTTGGGGATCCGCGAGGGCGCGGCTGAACGCGTCGGCCGTCAACAACGCGACCAGGAGCACCATCGCAACCGTGCTTAAGTTTGTCATCGCGCGTCGCGGCAACGTGTGAGCTTGATGATGATGATGATGATGATGATGCGTCCCGCTGAACGTCAGCAATATAATATCGCGACTTGGCGGGCAGAGATTTTTCCGAGCGTGGCCGGCGCTGAACGCGCGGAACTTCTCCGATCGCAACCGCCGGTTTCAAACGGTGCGAGGCTTGTAGGATTCTCGAGTGCGTCTTCCTCTCACTTTGAGAGGCCCTTGTTGGCTCGCCTCGATCTTGAAGATGGTTTCCGTGATGTGAGAGTTATTGACCGAAGAGCAACCAGGTCGTCGTCCGAGGTCGACTTGGCCTCCCACCCTTGAACAAACAAGTCGTCGGAAACGAAGGTTAAGGCGAAGCACTCGAGGACATCTCCGGCGAGAGCTCGTCGGCAAGAGCAGCCCTCGCCAAAGAAAATGCTGAAAATGTCGATTTTTCCAGCTTCTTTTCAAAAGATGTGAAAGACGTCCCAGAGGAGCCTGCTTAAAAAAACTTCGGGCCAACTGGAGACGACGCGTGTTTGTTTGATGACGTTGGACCATTTTTTTTTATGAAATCGATTTCCCCGAGTTGCCCGCGCGTACTACCCATAGACGTGGTGGATCATGGGCAGCATCTCCTCCGGACAGAGCGAGCCATCGAGGAAGTCCATGAAGTCGTCGAGGTGGTGGGCGTCCACGCGTCGTTTTCCAGCCAGCCAGGACGTCGCGCGGTGAACCACGAACCTGCACGAACTCGAGACTCCGACCTCTTCGTTTGGTACCAGTGGTACAACAATGTCGTTGCGGGATCTGTTACAGTCTTCTTCTTAGCCCTCGATCAATCACCACGGAGACGTCGCGAGAGGCCCGCACGATGTTTTCATTGTTTCTTCTTCAACAGACGTCTCTTTTGGCAGCTAAGTTCTCGCGATGGGAGCTCGAACGGCGAGTATGCTAAAGTTCATCGGCGATCGAAGAAGCGCGGAGTCGGTTTGTCTGCAGCATGGACCATGTTTCCTGTAGATGTGCCCATTGGTCAGGGTCTTCCTCGTCGCCGCCTGGGGCAACAAGCCTGCGCAGCGCCCCGTAGACGCGGATCTGATGGCGCGGATCGCGCGGCCAGGCCTCGGGCCGATCTCGAAGACGAAGCAACTCGCGCCAGGTTCTGAGGAGGCGGGGGCGCCGCGAGACACCCTTCACAACGAGACGAGTGGCGTTCCAGCTAAGGTCGGCGCGAATCCGACTCGCGGCCGAGGGCGAGACGACAGCCACGGCAGTCTTGGGGAGTGGATGTCTTGTCGAATTGGAGAAGGTCTCCGGCATCGGGGGCGCGGTGCCCAAGGGCGCCGACGGCGGGAGCAAGAGTACGACGCCGCAGTCGAGCGTTCGTTCGAGGACGTCGAGGAAAGGGCCGAGGGCGCACGAAAAAAAATTATCGAGGGCAACGGCGGTACCCACGGGAGGAATCTCGAGTCGATCACATTGCTCAGTAAATCGCGCGATCTCGAGGTCGCGCGGCACGCCGCACTCCGACGGTCTGGTGCCAATCGGCATCGACCTCGCGACGTTTGGCAAGCCGAGGACGGTGGCCTCCCACGAGCCGAAAGAGATCGCGGCGCCCTCGATCGGCGCGCTGTTCATCAACACCGACTTTTCGCGGCGGACGGCGGCTCTGACCTCCTCGGTTTTCGCGCACGAGCTGTTGTCGAAAAGAAAGCGGCCGGCGACGCGCGGTCGAGCGGCGGAGCGCCGGAGCGCCGCTCCGCCGTCCCTGTCGGTCCACGCGGCGACGATCCCCGACACGTCGTCGATAAGGGCCCGCTCGGCCGTCATGCGTACGGGCGCCGCCGCGACACTCGTGTCGGTAACGACGAGGCCCCGGCCACCGCCGAGCGCCACGGCGAGCGCCTTTTCGCCGTACGCGCACTCGCCGCGCGCGGCGACGACGTAGGCGTCCCGTGCTGCCGCCACTTGCGTGCACGCCGTCTCGGCCAAGACGATTGGACGCAGCTCGCACGACGGGCGTACCCCAAAGTCGGCGCTCACGACCTCCGCCCGCGCGAGCGTTTCCGTCTTACCCGCGCGCTTAACGTCGAGCACCTCGAACGCGCCGATCCACGTCTCGTCGACGAAGGTCTCGACGGTGAGCGTGCGCGCGCTGGCCGACGTCCGCGACAGCATTTCCCGGGCTGCGAAGAGGTCTTCGGGGAGCGGCACATTGTTGACTGCGACGAGGCGATCCCCGACGCGGATTCCGCGCAGCCTTGTCGCGCCGACGACAACACCTTTAATTTCGAGCGCGGCGTTGATCTCCACGCCGAGCGGACCAGCCGGCACCTCCACATCGCGCAGCCTCCCGAAAACCACCACCACCACCACAGACACCCACCACCACATTATTGTGGGCGTTACGTCCGCAGATCCGTTGGAACGGCTTTTACATACAGCGAGGAGGAGGGGTCGTCAGCAGCGCGACTTGCGGGTAGTGGCGCGCGAAATCACCTGCGCATCGACGGCTATTATTACAAGAGCATAGGACATCATCCAATGACGCACGGTGTCGGCCACGGAGAGCTCTGACATGCGTGACGAGACGTCGGTTCCCGCGCGGGAGCTGCGCCAAACGTCGTGACATGGGAAACACGCGCGATGGCGGTAAACAACAACGAATGCGCGTACCCGGGGGCGGCGGCGGTGGCGGCGGCAGATCCTCTGGCGGAGCGTGCGGTGCCGTGCCCTCTCGCCGACTGCTGCGCTGTCGCCGCCAGAGGCGGGTCGGGCGGCGCGAGGGAAGCCGTGTCGCCCTCGACGTAGGCCGGGAAAGCCTCGGCAAAGGCGAGGATGCCGCGGGAAAGCACGAAGACGTTGGAAAAGCCCCGGTGCACGAGCTGGTGCGCGGCGGCGGCGGCTAGTCGTTCGGCGTCGTCGTAGAGAATGATGAGCTTGCCGTCCAGGTTGCGGAACTGGTACATCTCGGCGTGCATCTTGTCCTGCATGAGATGGCGCTGGGGCATCGACCTCGCTTGGAGGATGTGACACGCGTCGTAGGCCTCGGGGCCGCGGACGTCGAGGATGAGATAGGGCCTGTCGTACGCGACCTTGGCGTCCTCGTCGTAGACGCAGACGCGCGGTCCGCCGTCGTCGCCGCCGTGGACGTTTGACTGGACGCGCTCGTCGTCGTGCTTCTCGTACTCCTCGAAGAGCTCGGCGAGCTCGTCGCGCGAGATTCTCAAAAAGGTCTCGTCGCGCCTTCGCAACACCTGGTTGTTGGTCAGATACTTCACCTTGTTTTGCGTGGGCCCCGTCGAGAGGCGCGCCTGGATGTGCGCGTACTTCTTCGCTTCTGGAACGCGCGTCTCAAGTCCTTTCTTCGGCGGGCCGCCACGGCTGCTCCGCATCATCTTCTTGATTTGAAACGGGGCGGCCACCAACGGAAAGGGTAAGGCTACCTCTTTACTCCGTTGTCGCCGTTTTTTCGACGTCGGCTCGCCAGGGAAAGAGATGGGTGGAAACAACAAGCCGCCGGGGTTGGGCAACAAGCTCCGGATGACCTTGGGTCTCCCGATGTCGGCCGTGATGAACTGCGCCGACAACACTGGGGCGAAGAATTTGTTCATCATCTCGGTCATCGGCGTCACGGGCCGGCTCAACAAGCTGCCGTCGGCCGCGCCGGGCGACATCGTCATGGCGACCGTTAAGAAGGGCAAGCCCGAGCTCCGCAAGAAGGTCATGCCCGCCGTTGTCGTCCGCCAGCGCAAGGCCTGGCGGAGAAGGGAAGGGCTTGTCATCTACTTTGAGGACAACGCCGGTGTCATCGTCAACAATAAGGGCGAGATGAAGGGCTCCGCCATCAACGGTCCCGTCGCCAAGGAGGCGGCGGATTTGTGGCCGCGTATTGCCTCCAACGCAGGCTCTATCCTTTAAGTAAGCGAACGATCCCCAACAAGTGCACCAAGGTATTGATGTCGTCGCCATCACCATCATCTCTCTTGCCTGGACGTGTTGGTACGACACTCCTCCTCGACGCCGGGCCTGCCTTTCTCCATCCTTCTCGCGGAATTTAAGTCGATTAAGCTCGCTCCGGCTTTAATAATTCCGACGGAAGTAGAAAGTCATACAACAGCACCTCTCCTACTCTGTTTCGACGTTCGACGTATAACGAACTAACCTAACTAACTTCAGACCTCTTCAGACCTCTCCCGAGCATGGGAGCCAGCCCGGACCGACAGGAGCCAGTCCGGAATCACGGGCCTTTAGACGAGGAGCGCCGAAAGGTCGGTCGGTCGGCGGAGAGTGACCATCAAAGCTTGTCGCCATACGACGAGGAGACCGCGATGTGACTGACAACCAACTCGTCGATAACCTTCCGTCTTCGCCCCCCAGCCATACCCCGTCCCACTGCGAACTTTCCGGCTGCCAACCGGCCCGCCCGGGAGGCGAATATGTGCCAACCTACGCCGGGAGGGCGGATACCCTCGCAAGGCTCAGGATTCATGAGGCACCGTCCTCCATCGCAACCGCAGTCGGCGATCAGGGTCGATGTAAGTGCATGCCTAACAACAACACAATAAGAGGAAACAACAATTTAGGATCATGACGTTCTTCTAATCACGACGACGACGACGACGACGACGACGACGACGACGACCAATCTCGCGCGTGGCCCGCGTACGAGAGGGCGAGCTCCGTCCTGAGCCCGTTACAGCGGCGATGGGGCGCGGTCGCGAGACAAGAGAGGAAAAAGAGAAAAAGAGATATCGGATTAAACACTGCGCTTAGTTTCGAAGAAAGCGCGAATGCAAACGATTTGCCAAATTGCGAGGGCGGCGAGAACGACGGTCTCGGCGCAGGTCCAAAAGTAGACTCGGGACTTGGTCGTCTTGAGAACTCTGCGATGCGTTTCTTCGCGGGAGCGCATGTAGGCTTGGTGGTCGATGAGCGTGAGTAGCCCCTCGTTGAGCTGTTCGGAGAAATCGAGGAGATCGCTAACCGAGCCGGCCTCCAAGGATTCGGGCGTGGGGTGCTTGGAGGCAACGCGAATCGCAAAGCCGACCGTCCGCGATACGCCGTCAGATTTGCCCTTGCTCCCGTTCGCGATGCAGAGATCGAGGACGCTGTTGCCCTTGGCCTCAAAGGCGAAGGTGCCTTCGGGCGAGCCAAGCGATTCGTAGAGCGGTTTGGGTTCCTCGTCGCTCGTCACGGTGACGACGAGATGCTCGGACACGTCGTTCGGCTTGATGAGCTCGAAGTTCCCGAACACCGACGCTTCCGGTTCGACCTCGAGCATAAAACATTCGCGCTCTCCCGCGTCGAGTTGAACTACTAGCCCGCGCACGGACGCGATCACCGCAAACGCTGCCAACCGTCTCATGCGAAAAGACATGCTCTTGTTCGCCCAGGTCCGTGCTCTCTCTCTGTGGGGGGTAAATGAAGTATTGTTACGTCCTTTTTTTTGGCAGAGGGGTACGCGCGCGTGGTCCCCGAGTTCGTGAGAAGCCAGGCAAAAAAAAGATAATGATAAGAGGCTCGACCCTAAGAGCGGGCGGCCGTGAGTCTTTTGGCGACGGTCCGCATTCTGTTGTAGACCTTGCCCGGCGGTGCGCCCATAATGAGGTCGCAGATCGCATCGCGGGCGAGCTTGATGTTGGTGGTGCTGCCGAGGATGTGGATGTGCTGGTTGGCGATGACAACGCGGGTGCGAGTGGCGTTCTCGATGGCAAATCTGGTCTTGCCATCGGCGCCGGCGACGCGGCCGATCGCACGGCTGAGGTGGTCGCCCTGGAGGGTTTTGACGTCTTTAACCTCGAATGAATCGACGAACAAGTCATCCAAGCGCAAGAGGGCGACAGCGTCCTGCACCTCAAAGCCCATCGCGAAGGCGGCGACGTAGTCCGCACCCTTTTGGATGGCGCCGGCATCGATCGTGGAAGGACACGTCTTGAGCTCGACGCACCTCGTCCTTGGATTGAAGCGAACCTGGAGCTTGAGCTGCTGGGTGAGGGGGGCGATGAGCTTCTCCCAGGTTTTCCGCAGCGGCGTGTAGCGGTGCGCGGGGATTCGGACTTTTCGGTATTCGACGCGACCGTCGCTCATCTCCTCGGCCGAGAGCGCGGCGAAGGTCGGAATCGTGGCGTCGTCCCTCGTCGTCGCATCCTTCCTCCCGGTTGGGGTCGTGGCGGCGTCCTTCATCGTCGCATCCTCCTCGGCGCCGGCAGAAGGCGCCTTTCGCTTTACTGCTGCTGCTGCTGCTGCTGCTGGCGGCGACATGTGTATTTTTGGTGAAAGCACGAGTCAATCACTTACCCTCGCACCGAATCGCGAGGACTCGAGCTCGCCGCCTCCTTCGGCAGGGTCGGCCGCGATCGCAGCAGGCCAGCGCGGTGCATCAGACGATGAAACGACGATATGGGTCGCGGCTGGTTGTGCTGGCCCTGTGCATCGGCGGCGCCGGGAGCGCCCAGATCGAGGCCCTCTCGTTCAGCGCGCCGTTCAGCGTTCTCAACTCGCAGGGCGAGCGGCAGGTCGGGAAGAACTGGCGGTCGTCGGGGACGACGACGGTGCACGCGAACTTCGCGCGACTGACGCCCGATCGGCAGTCGAAGAAGGGCGCGTTGTGGTCGACCAAGGCGATCGGGACGGGCGAGGCGTCGATCGCGTTCAAGTTCCGGATCTCGGGCCAGGGAAAGAAGTACTTTGGCGACGGGATGGCGCTGTGGCTCAGCGAGTCGCGGTCCTACCGCTCGGGCGATTTTCACGGGTCGGCCGATAAATTCCGCGGCATCGGCATCATTATCGACACGTTTAAGAACGCCGAGCTCCTGAGTTACCACAAGGACGTGACGGTCGTCGTCAACGAAGGCGAGAGCGACGTCGAGGAGATGCTGACGAGCTCCGTGGGCTGTAATGGCGACATCAGGTACCACGAGGACCGCGGCGACTTCTCGGTGTCGGCGGCTTCGCGCGTCAAGTTTGTCGTCGAGCCGGTCGCGCCCGACGGAAGCGGCGACGATCGCGTTCTCGGTCTCACCGTTTTCTTGGACGCGACCAACTCGGGCGAGTACCGCGAGTGCGTCGCGCAGACTCCGCTCCCCGCGACGCTCGACGCGAGCTGGCTCTCGCGAGCCTATTTGGGCATCTCCGCCAGCACGGGCCAGCTCGCCGACAATCACGACGTCCTTTCGCTCGACGTCTTCTCCGACAAGGAGGTCCACAACGAGGTCGAGAGCGAAATGATCAGCGAACCAAATTTCGCGCCGGGCGAGGGCGTCTCGCCGGCGCGCTTCGAACGAATAGAGGCCCAGATTGACCAGCTCATCGGAAGGCTCGAACATCTCCAGCACCACCTCGAGCACGAGATGGTCGCAGTGGACGACCACGTCCGCACCACCGTCGACAAGCTCGCCAAGCAGGAACAGGCGGCAGAGACCCGCATCGAGGCCCTCGAGGACAAGGTCACCTCGAGCGTCGAGGACTCCCTCTCGCAGCGAATTTCTAACCTCGAGAACGCGATGCGCGATGCCGTGCAGCAACGCATGAAAAAGGTCGAGCAGACCACCATCGCCAAAATCACCGACACCGTCGGCAAGGAATTGAAGGGTAAGGGCCGACGCTGGACCCTCGGTTTCCTCTTCCTCGTCGCTGTCGACGTCGTCGCCGCCATTGCCGTCTACAAGTGGTACGTCAAGTTCAAAAAATCACACCTTCTTTAAAATAGAGAGACTTTATAAAAGGGCCCCGCGTCCTCCTCGTCGCTCTCACTTCTTCACACCCACGCTCTCTCTCTCTCTGGGCGGTCCCCGCATGGCCTCCTCGCTCCTTGTATACTCCTCGCTTAGCCCTCCCTCTCTGCTTGGCGCGCCGCAAGCCAAAATCAACTCGTCTTCCTCTCTTCGGGCAGAACTACCCTTTGGTTCCGTCCTTCCCCCAAACTGCCCACACACTTGTCTGCACGCGCGAAGCCTGATATGCTCGAACGACAACGACGACGACGACGACGACGACGACTCGGACCCTCGCGTATAATTAATTATCCCCGCCTTTCCACGTAGCTAGCTTCTTGAAGCCGTTCTCATCAAACGGATACGTACAACGGGTCTTTGCTCGCGTCGCGAGGTGCGTCAACAAGCTTTCACCAGTGTACCATGATGCTCGCGCGCGTCGGCGCGCGGCGGTTTTTGTCGGAAGCGGCGGTGGAGCCCCCGATCAAGCTCTTCGGGATCCACGCCCGCTACGCGTCGGCCGCGTTCGTAGCCGCGGCCAAGGCCGACCAGTTGGACCGTGTCGAGTCCGAGCTCCTCGCCTTCAAGAGCGTTCTCGGAAAAGACGAGAAGCTTGCAAGCTTCGTCGAAAACCCGACGATTTCGCGCGAAATGAAGATCGATGCCGTCGACAAGCTTCTCGGCTCGAGGGTGCACATGATCACGAAGAACACTCTCGAGACTCTCGCCGCCAACGCTCGCCTTGCCGAGGTCGAGAAGGTCATCGACGCCTACGCTACGCTCATGAAAGCTCAGCGCAAGGAAGTTGATGCCATCATCACTAGCGCCGAACCTCTTACACCGTCCGAGACCAGCGCGATCAAGAACGCGCTCAAGCCCCACCTCGACGAAGGCGAGACTGTCGTCGTCACCACCGAGGTCAAACCCTCGCTTCTCGGCGGTGCGTTCGTACGTTCATGGGTTGCTGGTGATAATATGGGTGCGCAGGCTTCACCGTCCAGATCGGCGACAAATTCCTCGACCTTTCGGCGAGCTCCAAGATCGCCGCCCTCCAGCGCGCCCTCTAGATGACTGCCGCAGCCATTATATGCACTCTGACTTCGCGACTCGCATCTTTCTTCCACTCGGCGTCGTGCGCGATGGCTTCCCACACATCAATCGATGCGCGCGCACACACGGTCGACCTCCCCTTTAGTGGCGACGCCCATAATTGATGGGGGCTCTCTCAAGCCACCCCAGCTGGGTTCTTCGTGGCCATTGGATCCAGAGTAGTCTGAGCGTGGCGAGGCACGGCGCCTTCTTGCGAGCGCCGCGCCATGGGCCTAAATGTGGCTCGAAGGACCGTCCTCGGCTAAAGAAAGAGAGAAAGAAAGAAATACAAACATGCGTGCGTCATAGTGTTGTGGCGTCACATTGCGATATTACGACAACATGCTCTTCGCATGGCGTCTTGCGTCTTGCGTCTAGCTTTATGATTAGGCAACTTTAGAGTCGATATCGGCGAACGGGCGCAAAAGCAGCACACCATACTTGCGCACCCAGTTCGTTTAATATATGCGTCCACCACGTCGAGAGTATTCTGTAAGAATAGCCTGCACCGAGTTACCCAGGTTGTGCTTCACTAAAGGGCGACTGCTACAAGGGGACGGAGGCAGCAAAAAAACAAACAATAGCAGGGGGTGGCCGCGGCAAAAAAACTAACTATGTAAGTCCTAGCGCCGAGATCGCCGTCAAAAACTAAGTCTAACTACTATAGCTAAAAAGGCGCCAAGGTGCGTCGCCTCCCCCGTTGGCCGTCAAGGGCAAAACTGCCGCGCGGATCTGGACCCGAAGGTCGATATCCGGGTGGAGTATCCGCTGATGTGGGTCCAGGTTGCCGCCAGGCGTGCCTGTGTCGCGGAAATGACCGTCTCGCTCGCTACTGCGCACAGTGGCTGGGCTTGCTAGTTATTCTTTACCCCGGGCTGGTCCGCTGCGCTTGCGCATGGCTCGCTGGGTGCTTCGGCTTTCGTCGGGCGCCTCCTCTTCTTTAAATCGAGCAGGCTTGCGGATTGGTCTTCAGTTTCGCCCGTCTCTTCTTTGAGTATTCCCTTTGTTTCTTGGGTAGTGACTACCGTCTTCAATGCCCGGCCTTCTAACCGTGGCCGGCACGGATTGCCTGTCACTCGATGGGTGGTAGCGACCGCGGTCGTGGCTGCACACTGGCTCTCTCAACCTACAGCCTCCTCCATATTTCCCCTTTTTTTCCTCGCCTGCGATGCGGTTGCGTCTGAAATCCCCCGTTTCTTCAAAACAATTCCCTTTTGCCCGAAGAGAGTGATTGCGAAGAGCAAAAAAATTATGAGTCCGTACCGACGGCGCGTCGGCGGTCGCAACCGGCTGTTGGCGATATATTTTGACGGCTCGAGCTCGAGTATTATTATTAAGTAGCACTGCGGCCGCCCAGCTGCGAAGTTTGCGATGACGTGCGGATGGGTGTGTTGCTCCCGGACCGGGCGGTGGCGATAGGCCTGAAATGTGTGCCAGTGTGGACGAAGACGAAGGTGGATGGAGCCTCGACTCGTACTCAACGGCGGCGGCGGCAGAAGCGCAAGTAAAAAAGAGTGTTGGAAAGAAAGAAAGAAAGAAGCGGGGGGGGTGTTTATGTTGGGGGGGGGGGTGTTTATGTTGGTGAGTGCGTCGGACGCTTTCTTGTATTCTCGGTGGTGCGACACCAGTAAATAATCTAATGGATTCGTTCGTTGGTCGCAGCGGCGTGGTGAACGAGATTTGAGCATAGCTGTTGTTGTTGTCGTTGGCTTTGAAAATTTTCAAAGTGCTGCGAGAGGCATAAATTTATGGATTGATCTTTCGTGGATTGATCTTTTGTTTGTTTTTCTTCATTTTGCCGCTTTCATGACATTCTTTCGGCTCTTGTGTCGCGATCCGAGAAGAGAGCACAAGAGCACTTCAGTAATAACTGTAATAGTAACGATAATAACAACTATAAAAAAAAAACCAAATATTGTTCTGGGATGCGTCGAGAAGATACATGTATGTCGTTAGAGTGGTGTTTCGGTGGGGGAGAGGATGATCGCGAAAGGCCCGCGTGTCCCAACTCGTAACGACACAGAAATTCAAACAACGGAAACGAAGCATTCTTTGTTCGAGATGTTGTCCCCGAACTGCCAGTTTACAAATTTGCAAAAGAGCAGACCAATATCAAAGTGTTCCATCAAAGTGTTCCATCATCGATAGACTCTATTCTTAGGCCGTGTAGAGCATGGCTGAGTTGAGGAGAAAGATGTCACAGCGATGGCGGCGGCGCGGGAGGCCCGAGGGGGATCCCGCGGAGGCGGATGGCGGAGGCCCGCCGTCGGAGCGGATGGCAGCGTCTGATCAGTCGGCGAAGTTCGCCGCGCACGAGTGGGACCCCAAGGCGATTAGAAGAGACCCGAACACGGCATTCGAGCTGTTCGACGCCAACGCCGACGGGGTGATCAGCGTGGCCGAGCTGTGCTTCGTGTCGCGGCACACGAACCCGGAGATGCGGCGGAAGGGGTCGCTGTTCGACGAGATGAAACTGTTTCACGCGCTCGACGCCGACGGGGATTCGGTCATATCCCGGAACGAGTTCTGCAAGGTGGTCTCGGACCCCAAGACTTTTAGCGACGAGGCCCTGGCCTGCATCGCCAAGTGGTGCGAGATTGTCGAGGACGCGAAGAACGAGGCCATGTTGGAGGCGGGCGATCTCGCCGCCGAAGACGATCCTCCGATAAGCGAGAGAGTGAGCCGCAAAATCGAGAAGGAAAAGCTCGAGGCCCTCACCGCGACCCTCGGGGTCGTACAGGGCGTTCAGATTTTGAAGCGAAACGTCACGCCCAAGGCCCAGGACCCCGTGCCGCCGCCCTTTCCCGAGACCCGAGGAGCCGTCGCAACCAAGAGCCGCGGCGAGTACGAACTCGTCCTAGAGCTCATCGGTCTCGGGGTCACGCTGGTCGACGGACCCTGGTACGACCTTTTGGGGGTTGCCGATCCCGTCTCGACGACCCCCTACGTCGTCGTCTACTCGGACGACGGCAGCGAGATCGCCAGGAGCGACGTCGACCGCAACGTCAAGGGCAACTCCTCCGTCTCGGCGGCGTCCTGGCCGCCCGTCTACGTCACCGCCAAAAAACTCCGCAACATGCTCACCGACCTCCCGGCCGGCCTTCGCCTCGCCATTTTTGCCAAACAACCGGACGGCGTCGACGATATTCACGTCGGCACCACTGCCCAGTTCCCCCTCGTCCGCTTCGACGACCCCGACCTCGAGGCCGGCATCGGCCCCCTTCTGGCATTTGACGAGGCCGACAACCTCGGCGCCAAGATCCTCGGCACCCAGAAATGGGTTCCCGCTGGAGTCGCCCGCCTCCGCCGTCAGAAAAGCCTCCTTGACGCCTGCTCCTGCGTCCAACTCCCCGAACGCTGCTATGGCTGACTCTCCTTTTTTTCTATGGTGAGAGCCGCTTCCTTTTCCCTTCTTCGACTGTATACTTCTGTCTTCTTTTTCTTCCTTTCGCGGCCCATCAGCAGCTCGCGGCGGCGGCGGCGTCGTCTCGACGCGGGACAACAACAGCTCCAACAACAACACGAGCTCATTGTGTGTCGTCTATTACCCTCTTATTAAACAAACAAGCTTTTCCAGGATGAGGATGACGATACAAGAAAGCCCCCCAGTATTTTCTTCCGCGGCGGGGCCTCTTCCCGGCGGCGCTCTTGCAGCTTGCGAGGTGGCAGTTTTATAATTCGCAAAAACCTACACCGTTTTGATGAACAACAAGGATGGGGTTTTAAAAGGTCGACTGACTGCTAAGAGGGGGGGAGGGGTGCGTGTGGGTGCCTGTTGTTTTTTGTAGGATGGTATAGGAGTAAACTCAAAGGATAGAGGGCGGAGCGTGCGCTGATCAAAGCAGCTTAGATTGGCGGGGGTGAGAGCGTCGAGCTGAAAGGAAAGTGGGGTGAGTGCGGAAGCCGATTGTTTGATTGTAAAGGACGCGTCGGGATGGTTAGTAATAATTGGCGACGATGATGAGAAGGGTTTGGCTAAGGCGAGGATCCTCGCTCTACTCATAATTTATGTGGCGTGCCTTCGGACTAGGACGCGTTGCGGCGCCGCTGCGGCGGGGGGTCGGCGCGCACCTGAGTAGCTTGATCCACCAAGTCCGGCCCGGGCAGACCTTGGTCGTGCACAGCGAGCTCGCCGAAGAAAGCCGGAAACCCGGGGCGTTCGCGATCATAAAGTTCGGGGGCACGCAGCACAAGGTGACGATGGGCGACACCATCGTTGCGGAAAAGATGAACGTGGAGCTCGGCCAGGAGCTCGTGCTGGACGAGGTGCTACTGCTCGGCACCGTGCACGAGACCGTGATCGGCCGCCCACTCGTGCGAGACGCGCGGGTCGTCGTCGCCGTCGACGAGATGACCTTGGACAAGAAGGTCATCGTCTTCAAGAAGCGAAAACGCAAACATTCGCGCCGTCGCCGAGGCTTCAGACGACACGTGAGTGAATTGAACACGACGCCCAAACACATTTTCCGCGCGCGCAGATCACGCTCCTCCGCGTCGTCGACATCCAGTCAGACTCCCTCAAGCTCAACCACCTCCCGCCGCCAGCCGCGCCGAAGTACTACCTGCCTCAGCAGCAGCAGCAGGAGGCCGAGTCGAAAGAGAAGACTGATGAGGGCGGCGCTCCACCATTTTGATTAAGTAAATTAGGGTGTAAGTTGGTACTACGCGAGGCCTACGAGCTTGTCGGAGAGGGCCCAGAGGAGCTTTTGCTTCTCGAGGTCCCTCGCCTCGTCCGAGGGGTCGTGGCAGAGGAGCTGGTGCTTTCCCGGGGGTTCGGTGTCGTACCAGGCGCCGGAGACACCGTCGAGGGAGGCGTCGGCGGCCATGAAGGCCAAGCACGAGCCGCCAAAGGCGGGTGTCTCGGCCACGCCGACTGCCGTGGCGATCGTGCTGAAGACTCTCGCAAAAACGGGGTTTTGGTACTTGAAGAAGCCGTCCGGACTCGGGATGAGCCCGGGGCTGAAGGCGTTGGCGGTGACGCCGCTCGGCGAGAGGCGTCGCGCGGCCTCGGCGGTGAACATCATGTTGCAGAGCTTGCTGTCCTTGTATGCCTTCTCCGGATCGTAGGACCCTCCGTCGCACATGTCGAAGCCCGGACCTGCACGCAAGCCCGCGAAGTCGCCGAGCGTGGCGGGCGAGCCAACTTTGCCGCCGCCCGTCGTCGGGTCGTGCACGGGCGAGGCCGTGACGACGAGGCGGTTGGTGGGTCGCTTTTTGAGTTCCTCCTCGAGGAGCCGGTACAGCAGGAAGTGTCCGAGGTGGTTGGTTCCGATGGTGAGCTCGAAGCCGTCTTTGGTCCGTCGCGGGACGGTATCTTTCGTATTGAGCGCGACGCCCGCGTTGAGCGCCAGCGTGTCCAAACCACGGGCGGCGTCGCTCGCCGCGAAGGCTCGAACGCTCGCGAGGTCCGCGAGGTCGCACACGGCGGGCTGCGCGGTGGGACCGCACGCCGCCGCGGCTCGTTCGGCCCGCTCGAGAGTCCGGCACGCGCACACGACCTCGTGACCGGCCGAACTCAGGAGCTTGGCGCCCGCGAGCCCAACACCCGAGTTGGCCCCCGTGATCACGACCTTCCGCGCCGGCTGCCTCGAGAACCCGAGCAGCTCGCTCTCGCTCACGACGCGCCCGTCGGCCGCCAGGGCGGAGCCGGGCACCCAGAGCCCCGCCAAAGCCGCGACCTCGGCAATGAGCTCGCGCCGGCTCGCGTCGTGCGCCTCGATGGCGGCGAGGCGTGGCGCTGCGCCGGAACCAACAACGAAGGCCCTGCTCGGGACGACTACCAGCAACAAGAAGAAGAAGAAGAAGAAGAAGATCCGCGCCATAATGTACGAGGCTTAACCCGTCCCCTCCTTGCTCTGCCCTTTGAGTTAGTTCACTCCTTAACCCTGCCCGAAATTAGGAATCTGCGAGGTGTGTGGTGTCAGGCCGCGCGAATGATCGACCCCTCGCACCTCGTGATCGTGACCGAGTACGTCGGCGACACGATCCTGAACTTTCTGTCGCTTGCGAGCTTGGGGGCCCTCGAGTCGACGCATGCCAAGGGCCGCGAATTCGTGCGTCGAAGAGGCCCCTTCGCGGCCCTCTACGCACAGCTGGGCGGCGGCGAGGAAGCGGCGGTGGTGCAGCGGCGTTCGCCCCCCGATTTTTGGCGGCGGCGACTGCGGCTGCGGGTGGTGGCGCGCGACACGACGACGGTCAAGCTCGCGGCTGCGCCCTCGAAGTTTCCGAGATCTCTGCCGCTCGGCCTGGGCGGCGCGGCCGTCGCTCGCTTCGACGACGGCGCGATCTACTGCATGGGCGGCGCGACGCGCGGCTTCGACCTCGAGTCACGCGCCTGGCTCTGGACGCGCGACGACGGCTGGCGCGAGCAGGCATCGAGGCCGTCGGCCCGCTGGCAGCACTCGCTCGTCCTCGCGTCCGGCGCGCTCTGGCTCTACGGCGGCGAGGTCGACGCCCCGCGCGCCGGCTGGGCCGTCGAGCCCAACGTCTACGCGATCCACAGGACGACCGACGGCACCACGTGCCGCGTCGTCCCGGCCCCCGACGCGCCCCCCGCATCTTCGGGTCACTCTTGCATCGTCGACGCCCGCAACGGACGCATCGTCTTTTTCGGCGGCCGCGTCGCCGAGTTCGAGTGCACTGCGGCCCTCCGCGCCTTCGATTACGTTTTGGAACGATGGATTGTCCTCGACGCCGGCGGCTCGCCCCCCTCCCCCCGCTGGTGCCACAGCGTCGTCGTCCTCGGCTGCGGCGACGGCGTCGTCTTTGGCGGATGGGACGTCTCGACGACCGAGTTCCTCAACGACGTCCACGTCCTCGAAGGGGTCGTCGAGAACCATTCCCTCCGCTGGTCAAAACTCGTCGACGCGGTTGGTCCCACCCCCCGCTGCCAGGCCCCGTGCTTCTACGTCCCCGCCGACGACGACGACCCCGGTTGGATGCTCGTCTTCGGCGGCGCCTGCTACGAGCGCAACCGCGCCGGCTACGGCCTCCGCGTCCGCGACCTCTGCGATGCATGGATCTTCGACCTCGCCACGCGCAGCTGGGACAGCCTCAAGTGCGACGACTCGCTCCTCGCCCTCCGCGGCGGCTGCAACGCCGCGCTCTGCTGCGACGACGCCCGCCTCCTCTGCGGCGGCATCCACAACAACGACCACGATACCCTCCCTTTTTTTATCGACCAGGTCGTCCAGCTCGTTGTCTGCGACCCCCGCCTTCGAGCCGTTCTCCCTGCCCTCGGTCCTGCGCCCCTCGTGTCGCCCGGCTCTTCTCGCGCCGACCCCCCGCGCCACCCTCCGACCAACAACGACCGCAACCTCGCCCCGCGCCGACGAGTCGCGTCGACCCCCGCCACTACGGCCCGTGAGGGGGGACACCTGAGAGGACGACCCGCCCCCGCCGGTGCTTCTTCCGCGCGAGGAGGAGGAGGAGGTGGAGGAGGGGGTGGGGGAGGGGGAAGGGGAACAGGAACAGGAACAACCCCCTTTCATAGCCGTCGTATATTCGTGCCCAACGCCGCCACCGACGTCTTCCTCTGAGGCAAGGCGATGATGCTCCGCACTTCGACTCTACGCTACCGCCCTCTCGTGACCATCGTGTCTATGACGGTCTTGTTGGTTTTGTCTTGTTGGTTTCTTTCTCCATCCATTCACCTCGACTCCCTTCGCTTGTCGCCGCAACGCGACCTCGGAGCAGCCGCCCCCTTCGACAACGAAGCAGGCGCGCCCTCGGCCCACGGCCTGCCTCCCGCGGCATGCCTTGGTTTTGGCTTGTTCACATCGTGTCAACGATGCTTACATACAACGACGTGGTGTGGTGTGGTGTGGTGTGGTGTTGACTGCCCGTGTGGCTGGCAATATGGTACTCTGCTTTGGGAGTGTGCGTTTTACGACGGGTTCTTGCGATTTTTTCCGACGTGATGGTGTCGCTTATGTGGTCCACATCCCGGCGCTACTTTGGCTCTTTGTCATATCGACGACACTGTTTTACGATGTACGGCAGCGATGGTATTGCCTGTGTGGCTCATATCTCGGAGCTGCTCTGTTGGTTCCTTGTTGCGACGATGGTCTTCCCCGATACCGACTTGGTGCTGTCAAATGCGCGGCTATTACATATTCGCGCTGCGCTGGTTACTCGCTGTATCGATGATGTTTTACGATACCGACGTTAGGGTTCTGCCTGGGTCGCACAAAGCACGGCTCTGGTGCCTTTTTGGGGGCTATTTCCCGATACAATATCGCCGTGATCTCGTTGCCTGTCCAGTTCACCCCACGCCATTGCTCGTTGGTTCTCACGGCTTGGTTCCTCCATGTTGGTTTACGATACCGGTGTGCTGGCGTTGCCTGCGTGGCTTACGTCACGGCACGGTCCTGGCTCAGCGGCCGCCGCCAGTTTCCGATCTCATTGTCGGTGGCGGCCCTGCCTTTCAGCGTCTGTCTCTTCATAGTCTCCTAATGAGGAAAAGAATAACCGACTAAAAAGGTGAGAGCCAATGGTGGCTGAGTGGAATCAAAAGTCGAAGTTAGTGACATGACCTACTTTCGAGAAATCGACCAAAAATGATTTAGTTTTGTATAGATTTCTGTACATGTGACGATGCGAGCGAGAGATCAGAGAAGGGGTTGTTTGTCCGCTAAGCACCGTTCTTGCGCCAGTGGTGGAGAGATTTGACCCTCTCCGGGTACATGGTAGAGACTGCATGCAGTCTTAGGCGTGTACAGACCATTCCGCTTGTCACATGCTACTACTACACAAGGTAGGGATTTAGGCCCTAACTCCTTAAGGACACTAAGTCCCATAGAAGCGTTCACACTGGCAATGAGGAATGAAGCCTCCATTAATTAAACAGAAAACCCCATACCTGACGGTACGCACCTGGAGGTCTACTCCTCGTTGGAAGTGAACTGCAGATCTAATTCTTCATAATCTGAAAGTCATAATGGCGGAAGGGTAAGGAAGGAAAGAGGGAAAGCCGTATTGCGGAGAGAAAACCCTCTAGTGGAGAAAGGTGTGAAAGGAGTGAGGAGTTCCAGTGTCGTACACATGATAGTGTAGCGCTCTGGACCCCCTCAACGTGTGAAATAATGCTTTATGCATTTCAGACGTTCTTGAGTGCGGAGCTTGTGTATGATACATGAGAACAGCGAATAAATTAAACAAACAACAATAATACAAAGGAAGAAGTAACATAACAATTAAGTCTAGGAGGATGAAGTTGGACGTGTTGTTACATTGCGTAGAGAAGCGGCATCCACAACGTCAGATGTGTGGTCCAACTCATCATCACTATTGTCTTCAAGTTTTTTTAATTCTGGAGAGGAAGAGTCATGATCTTCGGGTTGGTCGTTAGAAGCATTGTTTATAGTGATTGCACCACTGAGAGCGACCAGGGGTGCCATGACAGAAGATAGATAGGACATAGCTGCGTCCGGTGTTAAAGTGTGCAAATCTGCTGCAGGAATAACATGATCCTGAGCATCAGACATAGCGGTATATAAGTTAGTAGCTGTATCGTCGATTATAGTTTGCTGTGCCTCCTCAAACTATTTGGAGGAAACTGTCCAATAGACGAGATAAGTGATTTCGAAATTATATGAGCAAAGACAGCAAGGGTAGACAACGTAGTATCCTGGTGCATTTGATAGCTTGATAGTATATTGTCTAAGAGCGAGACATGTTTGATGTTCTCGGTTACTTGCGCGTTAAGAGTGTCGTTAGCTTTTTTTAACTGAGTTATAGTTTTCAAGGCATCAGAGAGTTGTTGATCTCGTTCTATCGATTGCTGATCACTCTTGGCGATATGCGAAGATAGAGATTGTACTTCTTCTCTTAACTGACGCAAAGATTCAATTATATTGTCATTAAGTTCGTCTGGCGTAGGTTCGACTGGTGCAGGTTTTTTATCCTCAGACAATTTAGTGTCTGAGAATGCGTCTATTATGGCAGAGGGATAACCAACCTGGATCAGTACGTTCCTGAAGGCGGTTTGATGCTCAGGTGACAGTTTAAGAAAGTAGTCCAACATTGGCGGTAACATCTCGTGAGAAGTGTCATTAAGCTGGTGAAAGACATCGTTAACGAAACTTTCAATGAGCACAGCAAGTAGCTCATCAGGGTTGGTCACGACACAGACTTTATCTTCGACAGACTGTAGTAATGACCAAGCCGCTACAAGAATTTCAAGGTTGACAGTCGAGATATGAGGTGGCTGTAGCAAGAGGGGTGCATGATCGTCCGGGTTCACGATGATTTTAGAAGCATTAAGGTTGTGGGTAGCCATACATTTCATGAGCGCCTCTTTAAGCAGCTTGTTAATTGTAATGGATTTACCCAAACGTATAATGATGGCTCGCATATGTGCAGCTGGATCATTATGGCATGAAAGGTGAAACGACTGAAGACTATTCCTAGTTAATGCTGTCCCATGCTGTGACAAATTACACATGACACAGATCAAAAGGGAAAATGGACACGGTACGTCGAAACAATGCGAAGCATGTTGTTCCGAGGCTAAGTGGCCTTCGATGATTTTAATGATTTTATCCGTTTTGATTTAGTCTTCCGTGCAAATGGCGAGTACAAGGGGCGTACCCGGCGCATCGGTTTTATTGAAGCTTTTCGTGCACATTACGTGTACCTTGAAAACGCCTTTAATGGGTGGGTATCGATGCAATCGAATACCCTCGTTTGCCGGTATGTTAGGAGCATTACGTACACGCTGCGCCTTTAGACACAGTAGAGAACTCAGGAAGTGGAGGTTGTCAATGCAGTTGCGTTGTTGTGTCTCAGTAAGTAGCTGTTGGATGGACTGATGCGAACATTGAGGATTCTTAGGCGACGGTAGCAAGAAATTAGGTGGCTGTGTACCAAGCGAAAGAACGTTCCCAGACATCATCGCCATAACATCGAATTTACAATGCTTTAAAAGAAAGTATTCTGTGTTTGCAACATGAGATTTAGTATGATGTTGTGTTGCTTGTGACGTGGGAGTCACTGGGGAGGACTGATTTCCTTGAGCAGCAGAAAGATACGTTTGGTGTTTACGATTGGGAGAGCCAGTAGGAGCAATTCCTGGATTTAGAGCATTAAACGGAGAAGATAACGAAGATATGCCGCCACGTCCACGGTTTAATACAGAGTAACGTCGGTTCGCAGCGTCCTTTATGATCGCCGACTGCGGTTGCGATGGAGGACGGTGCCTCATGAATCCTGAGCCTTGCGAGGGCATCCGCCCTCCCGGCGTACGTTGGCACCTATTCGCCTCCCGGGCGGGCCGGTTGGCAGCCGGAACGTTCGCAGTGGGACGGGGTATGGCCGGGGGGCGAAGACGGAAGGTTATCGACGAGTTGGTTGTCAGTCACATCGCGGTCTCCTCGTCGCATGGCGACAAGCTTGATGATCACTCTCCGCTGACCGACCTTTCGGCGCTCCTCGTCTACAGGCCCGTGATTCCGGACTGGCTCCTGTCGGTCCGGCCTGGCTCCCATGCTCGGGAGAGGTCTGAAGTTAGTTAGTTAGTTAGCAGCGTCCTTGGTCTTGGCAGGATTCATTTTATAGAAGTCCTCACATTGCGTATTTCATTTCACATTTTGGCGAGCCACGATACCGTTTTTCCATGGGGGTAAGGATTAAGCATCTTGCTGGGCTATGGGTTGTTGTAAACCAAGTAACGTGCGAAATCTAGTGAAAAGCAGAGCACCAAAGGGCTTGGTGAATCCATCAGCGATATTCTGAGTGCCAGAAACATGATGTAAGCGAATACGTTTTAGGTGTACGTAATCACGAATACGAAACCAGCGTGTGCTAATAGCTTTGGCTTTAGTCGCACTGTCAGGATTATTTGATAGATGGATAGCAGAAGCAGAGTCTCCAAGTATAGGACTGTTACGCATAAATGACATGTCTGATGGGAGAGGGTTGTCACGAGCATCATAATCTAATAACAAATCTTTCCCTGGAGGTTGGCGAAGATAGTAGTGCGGATTTATAGCAAACGCCATTTCCATTAACAATTTGCGTAACCAGACCACATCATCAGCACACATATTAAGGGCGATAAGTTCACTCTCATGCGTGGAAGTAGCTGTGATAGGCTGTAGTTTGAACTTCCAGGTGATGAGGGAACCGAACAAAAAGATGGCATAACCAGTTGTAGATTCGCGGTCTTGTTCATAAGAGGGTGCTTTATCAGCATCGACGAACGCGACTAGTGGATCAAAATTACCTGAATTCACTTGTTCTTTAGTGTAATCCAACATGGATGCCATGTCGGTACGATTGCCGATGAGATGTCTAAGATGGTCCATTAGAGCGGAAGAACCAGAGTAGTACCATAGTCGAAGATTACGATTTTCAGGCTTGCGCAAATAGCGAAGAGTTCCTGTTAATACTTGGACATGCAAATATGCTGGATTATGCATTCCTCGGGAACAACGACTAAGGCTTTGTGATAAATCAGGGCGACAGGTCAACTGCACAAAAGGAAGCTTGGCAAGTAAGGTTGAAAAGGTGTGTTGGATGAAATTGTCCATATCAGAAGATGGCTCTCCAGTTTTATACGTGGTTGAGGGGGACATAGGAGTGGAGGTAGGACGTAACTGCGTTAAAATGGGATACTCTTCAAACAATGCATCAATTTTAGCTTGACAGTCAAGTGAGATGGAACCATCGGTAGTGCGAGTTATGCGCATACCTAAGAGAGTATGAGCTTCTTCAAAGTTTTCGACCGAGTATTCCTTCTTCATGGCTTGCTGGAATTCACGACGTAGACTTTCCGATGTACAAGTGATAACAACATCATCCACTGATAGCGTACAAAGTAAAAACGTAGCATCAGCTTGGACTTTAGCATAGATGCATGTATCTGTTCGAAAACGTTTATAGCCTAATGCGTCAAAGAAACCATTTATGGTTTGGTTCCAAAGGGCAGGACTCTGTCGTAATCCATAAAGAGATTTAAGTAGTTTTGGGAGACGTCGTCCTTGATATTTTACATCTTCAGGATCGAGTAGGTAAATACCTTGTGGCAGTTTAACATAGACATGAGAATCTATGGGAGCTTGAACAAAAGCATTAGGAACGTCTATGTGGTAGACGGGAAGTCGTAGGTGGGCTGCAAGCGCCAGAACACAACGGATACCAGTGAGCTGCGCCATTGGGCTAAATGTGTTTAAAAAGTCAGTGCCCAGAGAAGCTAAGAATCCTCGTAGGACCAATCTCGCTTTATGTTTGATGTATTCACCGGCAGCATTGGTTTTTATACGTAATACCAGTCGGGTATCAATAGGCTTGGAGTTGACCATAGGCAACGAGAGTTTAAAGCAGCCAAACTTAACAATGTCAAAAATCTCCTTGGAAATAGCGGAGATATAAGCCTTACGATCAGCGTCAGAGAGACCTTTGAGGCAGGTCAACTCATATTCATCAATCTTGATATCTTTGGCTTGAATTTTATATTCGTCCGGACCAACAGTGCTGGGATCTTGAGCGTTGGTAAGATGGATGATTGTGTAAGAAGCGACCATATCGTTAGTGTGAGCGGGATCTGGATCTTCGACAAGTTGAATAACTAGTAGAGGGTCATCTCCAAGGTGTGCATCAATGTAATGAGACTGCACGGTGATGTAGTCTTCGATGGCGGAGAGGTGAGGCTCGGAGGCACCATAAGAAGCATCATTATGATCCAAAATAGAATGGGGCGTTAGCAAAGCATAAGCATATTGAGCGGGAGGAACTCGAAAAGCTTGAGCGTGTTCGGAAATGAGATGAACGAGAGCACGAGGAAGGTGAAAGTCTGCGAGGCTGAGGTCGTCGAGGAGATGAACAGGAGTGGCATCCGTCGACGGATGGCTAAGGCTCCTATGACACATATCAGAAGAAGACTGGAATAGCGCTTGGTAAACATGATGATGAAGAGGTTGTGTAAATTCCCCCTCTGGAGGTATAGCCGTCCAGTGGATGCCATGAGCAACATGAAGGGAGTGGAGGGTGGGGTCGCAGAAAGTTATATACTGCTTGGAGAGGTCATACTTGAAGTCAGCAAGCGTACCACCAGCTTGTTTATAAGCGGCAACGGTTGGCGAAGCAATACGAATGAGGACAGCCTTGAGATTAGTCTTGCGACGAGGTTGAGGGTGATTAGGACCACGGGTGAGACGAAGGACATCCTGAGAATAGAGAGACCGATAGGGTGGTAAAATGGGTAAAGTGTTGGAGGACACTTCAGATGCCGGAGGTGTGGCGACAGAAGCAGCGGGTGCAGAAGCAGCGGGAGCACATGCGGGAACGGGAATAGGAGCGTGGGCGAGAGACGAAGGAGTCCCCCTCTCGTGTTCAATGTCGGTGGACATAGCATTCCCCCTCTGCCCCGCAGCACTGGGGGTGCTGTGAACAGAAAAGTGTATGTCGGGCGAAGGTGCGGGTGGGGGATGGTGTTCGTAATCAGGAGGAAATTTAGAAATGAGATGAGGAAAGGTAAGTTTAGAAGAAACACGGACTTGGCCGTTCTCAGGATTAAGGACAACATCAGCTAAGTGGTTAACATGGGGTGTGATTAAAGGGTTTATGACATTAGCACCACATAAGTAGATATAGGGACGACATCGAGGTTCATAATTATGAAATTCATTAGATTCCAGATGCAAATAACAAACAGAACCAAAAGGTTTCAGGTAATCTTGTTGGGGAACATTACATTGATCCAACAAAACTTGTTGGGGGCTTAGGACTTTATTATGAATACGTTCGAGAGAAACATTAGGAAGGAGATTATACGATTGAACAGCATGTATAACAGCCCACGGGTAGTGTGGTGCCGGATCTGTTAGGGGGTGACCTTTATAGGATACATTAAGCATATGCCGGAGTCGTGTAGACGCAGCAGTTGCTATATGACCAACAGCGGCTTCTACTTCATGATTAAACACATGTAAGTAGGGAGGGAAAGCAGACATATTAATACCATGTTCAACACGAAAGGGAGTAGTAACGTGTTGAGATAAATAGGGTTTAAAAGAATCACAATAAATTTGTTTTAATTGTACATGAACATAGGTGGAGCAAAAGTTGCGAACAAACTCGAGGGCATTACAAAATTCACTGGCATTGGTGGTACGACAAAAGTACACTAACAAAAATTTAGAAATGAGACATTTAAAGACTATGATGTGGCGAAAGGAACCCCATTCAGATAGGACAGATACGTAACCACCATCACATGCCCAGGCTTCACCAGGTTGAAAAACTTTTTCAAATGAAGGTTGCTTGGTAAGATGATGTGGATGAGGAAAACGTTTTTTATGTAAGCTACAATCCACACAAAACTTACGGCAGGGCACATCTGAAGGATGATGTCCCGGACTGGCAATAACCTGAGCAGCTTTTAAAGCTTTGGGATCACTAGAATGATGAATATTGTGAAAATTGGTAGCACGTCGCTGAGCATCTCGAAAAGCGAGAGTGCCTCTGGCATGGACTTTTCTGTCAAATGAAGCAAGTTTTTCATGTAACTGCCTTGGCGTTATGAGAGGAATATGTTTCGGTTTTGTAGGAGATGACGTATCTGCGGATGAGATGTTAGATAAGAAGACGTGAGCCACTGAATCGAGATGAAATAATGGAAGTTCGTGGTTGGAAGAGATGTTGTCACAACATTGGAAGACTTTGTTAGAGATGTATAACATTGTGATAGACCTCTGGTTTAATATTAAGGATGTGTCAGTGGGAAATATGTTTGTGAAAAAGGTTGACCTATAGTTTTTGGTTAGAGAAGCGTGATCAGGGCCAAAGGATGGTGATAACGTTAATTTACGCAAATCATAGACAATCTGACACAAATGTGTATAAATTACGTAATAGGTTCCAGCCGGAATAGCATTAGCAATAATGTCACAGCAAAGGTCCGGGGACAAAGACAGAAGAAAATTAATTTGGTGCGCTGTGAAGTTATTGGCGCGTGCCAGTTCGCGAGTTGAATAATGTCGAATGCGATTAAGCCGTGGATCTTAAAGGATCATGTTAGCAAATCCACGAATAGTGGGAGTTGGGGTGTGTATAGAATGAACTTTGGCGCCCATCTTTCTATCACTGGATGTGATGAAGCCAAGGTACCTGCTTTGAGACAGATGCATGTCACTCAAAGCAAAAATTTTATCGATGAACTCAAGATGATTTGTCTTTGGATAAAAGATGAAAGAATCATGAAGCACAGGTGAAGTGTAGGAAACCAATGTTTGCACGAGACGACGGGTGTCTTGAGTTTCATTATGATGGTGATAAGCTTGGCATAACCAAAGAAAACCCGTAACAGGATTGAGAGAAGTAGTCTTATCAATTCCTGTATCATGTGTTTGCAAGATGTAGGTTTCCCCAAATGCATTTATGTGAGCCTGGTATTTAGAAGAGGAGTTAGAAACTATGATGTCTCCACCTGTGTGTCTTCCACTAGTGATGTAAATAATGGAGGAAGTAGATGATTTATTTAAGATTAACCTGTGGGATGGTTGGTTAGATTCGATAGTTGCAATACGAAAAGACACGGGTAATGTAGTAGAATTTGGGAACAAGCGTCCCATAATGTTATAGAGGATAACAAAAGCCATGAGCTCAATAGGAGAAGTCATACATGTGAGGGGCTTTCTTGAATTCGTTAAGAATCCTAGGCGAAAGTTAGAAATGCCCTCCATTTCGTCTTGACTTGGATGTTCACTTGTTTTATTTGAATGCAAACGGAGAAACAGCATGGTTAATGTCTCTAGCTCAGTAACCGTTGGGCGAACGGATCCTGTGCGACTGAAGCTGCTGTTAGTTTTGGGCATGGAAGCGAATGGTATATCCGAGAAGATCTGCGTCCAGGGTTCGTCGACAATTAACTTGCGACTGATGGAGTTAACGTGATCCGCAATGTCCAGGAAGGAAGTAACTCGCTTATTAGGCCAGGAGAGCAAATTTAAAGGACCGGTATTATATTTGCGAGCAACAAGGATCCATCTTTCTCTGGCTTGATAATCTCCACACAGGTTGCAGAGCATTAGCAAGCAGTGGTAAGTAACCTGGGAAACCACCCCGTCTCATCATGAACGTCTGGAAGTATTTAATTCGGGGAATGAAAAGGTATGTTCCCTATATCCTCAGAACACGACAGGCGGCATCTAGAACTACACGAGAAAGGTAAAGTGTATAGTGCTACATACCTCGGGACGCGCTAGACCATGATGATGAGCGTAAGCACAAATCAGAGGACTATTTGATTGTGTAGAAAGGAAGAAGAAGGGGTAAGGAAGAGATCACGTTCTCAACGGACGGATAAGGGTAAGAGGCAGCAGATTTCTCTGCACCCCCTCGAGATGTCTTAAGCGCAAGGTGCGACTGAAGAGTATCTCTTGAGAAAGATGATGATGAAAACAGGAAAAAAAAGAGAAGGAAAGGAGCATACAGTCTTGATGGTCGCAGAGGTCACATAAGAAGCATCAAGAGCATAGCAGGGTGTCTTAGGGCTTAGGACTTGGACTTGGTGGAGTTGAGAGTCGACTTGACGCTTTTAAACAGAGCATTACGAAACACAGGTACAACAGACAGTGTGTTGCGGCTATCTGAGGTGGCGGGCATCGTTACTGGTTCGAGGGTATCGGTATCTTCTTCGTCAGCTTCTGCTGTCAGGTGTTGAACACCAATAGCAGAATGGTGTGGTACCATACGAAACATGAGTGCAAGTAAAGCATTCAGTAGGGATGGCACTAGTGAGTCAAGTTTTAGGGTGTCCAGTTGGTTTTCCAAGAAGTTGGACTCAGCGAACGGATCCGAGAAGATAGAAGAGTCTTCCGATTCACATGCGAAGGGAATGCTTTGAATACACGAGAGCAAATTATCACGCAGATGATGGAGGTGATCGTCCGGGGAGGAATGGTTGGCGGCATATTGGTCATGAGCTGTAAGAGTTAAGCGAGACAGTAGCTCTGTGATCTTGAACAGTGTTACGAGCAACACGTGTGCATTGGCTGTAGGAGGAAAGAGCCGGTTCTCCAGGGAGGTAATTGAAGCAATGGCAGCCTGCAGATCTGTGCGCAGAGATAGATTCTCAGCGCTGAGGGTGTTGACCTTGCGAATATGTAGGCGAAGAGTTTCCTGGAGTTGCTCGACTTGTTGACGCAAGGCATCGACATCATCAGGCGAGGCAGAAGGAGCAGGGTGTGTCGATGGCGAAGACATTTCCAGAGTAGATTCTGATGTGGGGAGTGAGTAGTTTAATGACGTTTCGGTCAACACATGCTGTGCAAGTAGGGGGTATTTTGTGTTTAGAAATTGCAGAAAGTCTTGATGTTCTGCCAGAGTATAGGTGGGGCCGAACATTACATCCAAGAGTGATGGCGGCTTTGTATCATCTGAGGATGATACGTAGTCGTCAAGGTGTTGTGCCCACGATTGGACAAAAGTATTAATCACATGATGATATTTGGTGGGTTTGAACATAGCCTGAGTTTTACGAGCCTGGGTTCGCACGAGAGTTACAAGAAAGTTAAGATGCTCCAGGTGTATCTGAGTAACAAGCCGAAGATCCAGTGCGAATGGCAGTTGAGTGGTGGAGTCTGTGGCTGCATCGGTTACTGATAACTAAATGAGCAAGTGACGGGTGTTGCGTTAGACTGCTAGTCAAGAGAGTATGTAGCTCCTTTGGCAAATGATACGTGCGTATGATGGTTGCGCTTATATGACCAGCTGAGCACCCATCACAGGAGGGTTGGAAGGAAGTAGCATTACGTGCACATACGATAGGTTGTATGGGCACCTGATCGGTGTTGTGACAAGCGCAACAAATGTTTATGGTGATAGTTGAGATGGGGATGTGACCATTCTTCTTATGGTCATCTGTGTTGAGGTGACTCAGCACTTCAGTTGGGAGTTCACGAGGTGCTTGTGACTTCGAATTATATGTGGTGGAGGCATGAAATGTAGGTTGCCCCAAATCGTTGAGGCATTGCGTACAGTAGGATGACAGAATGAAACGTTCACGTTTGGGGCCTCTGTAGCTGCCAATAGAAGCAATAGAAGGAGCAGCTTCCCAAAATGTAGTAATGGGTAGGCGCATGGATATGAACGTTGTTAGTTCCACAAACAGTGAAAAGTCAGCAGATTCATAGATCGAGTTGAGTGCCGTAGAGATTTCCGCTCGCATAAAAGAAGAAAGGGAGTAGCAGGGGTACGGAAGTTCTCAGAGTCCTCGTTCAATCAGGGCAAAATCCATGTTGAGGCCATCCTGGAGTGTTAGGGATTGTAGTAAAATATGTTCAGCTGGTGTCGGTGAGACAGTAGCTGCCTGGGAGGTAGCAGGAGTGACAGTGGCTATGGGTTGTCGCTTTTGAGACAACTTGGGAGAAGGCTCGGTCGTGGAAAGCGAGCGTGGAATTGTCCTTCGAACGACTGGAGAGATGCCACGGCCACGGCCACGGGAGTGCCAAGAAAACGACATGAGCGACACTCACACGACACGTACAAAAAAAATTGTGGCAAAAGAAGGTAGGGCCAGGGCTAGTTTGCTAGTTTAACGACGTTGCGGTCACTAGGGTTAGGCATCTTCAATCCTGTAAAGGAATGTCGTCAGAGGCATGATGCGTACCGAGTAGAGAGCGAAAGGTGGAGAACTCAGCAGCAAGTGGCTTTGTAAAACCATCCGCCACGTTCAGCTTGCCGGGAACATGATGGACTCGTATTTTCTGTAGCGAGATGTACTCACGGATTTTAAACCATCTGGTCGACAGTGCCTTGGATCGAGAGGACCCATCTGGGTTATTAGAGGTGTGAACAGCGGCAGCATTGTCAGACAAGAGAGGTAGGCTTCTGATGAAGCGCATATCTTCAGCAATTGGGTTGTCATTGTCATCGAAGTCGACAGGGTCAGCGGTGTTCTCTCCATTAGCATTGTTGACGTAGAAGGTGGGGTTGACGACAAAGGAGAGTTCCAACAGCAGCTTGCGTAGCCAAACAGCTTCATCAGCACAAATACTGAGGGCAATCAACTCAGCTTCGTGAGTTGAGCAGGAGACAATCGGTTGAAGTTTGCTTTTCCAACCAATAAGGCAGTTGAAAAGATAGAAGACAAACCCGGTGGTAGATTTCCTATCTTCCTTTGCTAAGGAAGGGGCGTTGTCAGCGTCAACCATGGCAACTAAGGGGTCAAACTGTCCAGTTGATACATCCTGCGGTTGGTAGTCGACCACAGTGGATAGATCAATTCGATTAGCGGAGACAGTGCGAAGGTGAGCTTCAATGGCGTTACCTTTAGGATGGAACCAGAGGCGAAGTGAGCGGTTTTCCGGCTTCTTGAGGTAGCGAAGCAAATGCTCTAGCATTTGGACGTGAACATACGTGGGTGCATGCATACCACGCGAACATCTGCCCAAGGCTTGCGAGAAGTCAGGTCTGCAGGCCACTTGCATGAACACCAGCTTGCCAAGGAGGGTGGCAAAGTGCGAGTTGATGTACAACTCTGTTTCAGAGCTGGGAGTGCCATCTATATACTTGAAGGACGAGGACATAGGATATTTAAGCGGAGTTAATTGCTGCAAGACAGGATGATCAGCGAAGAGTTCATCAAGCTTGGCTTGCACATCCAGAGAAATGGGTCCATCAGATGTGCGACTCACACGCATGCCTGGGAGGGTATGGACAGGTTCAAACTGCTCTACAGCATACCGTTTGTGGAGGGCATCCTGTAATTCTGTACGAAGAGGGTCGTCATTGGACACAATAACAATCCGCAAGCATTCAATCTTTTCCTTCGACAACCGACATGGCGAGAGTTTGGCGGGAGTCGGGTTCTCTTCTTTAAACCGGAGCGTCACTTCAGGTGAATCAACAGGTCTCATCACATCATCGAAAGTTGCCCACGAATACGAGATTGGATGCTTCATCATCAGCTTCTCGTCATCATCTAAAGCAGGATGCTCAGTAATACCCAACTCAGTCATCACCTCTTCGACCTGCGCGACGGTCGGAGGGATGACCTGCATGCTCTACTGATCCGCTAAATGAGGAGGCATCACCGGTAAAGGTTGACCATGTTCGTCGTGACGCGCGTCCGCCCACGGAACGTCGTACTTATTGAAATGCGCAGGTCGCTCCTTCGCGGTGCCTTCTTCTTCAGCAGTTGCGGAGGGCTGGTTGTTGGTTGGTTGCTCTGCATAGTGGCGACGGTGCCCCCTGCAAAAGATTGAGCCGTCCCAGGCGATGTAACCGAAGATGGTGGCGGGGGCAGCAGCTGATGGAGCAGGACTCGCAGGAGAGTAGAGTTCATCGGGCGAAATCCATGACACACTTCGAGTGGCAGGGTCAAGCGTTGGAATGCGCGACTCGACAGCAAAGGGTGAAAACCGTAGAATATGGTGATCGGGTTGGGCTATCGTAGTCGTCGCAAAATTCCGCAACTTACCCAAATTTCGAAGTAAAGGGTCGAACGAATTGTGCACTGCTAGCGCGATCCGCGTCATAGTCGCGGGTGGCACCATACTGCCAAGCACCTTCATAGCTGCTGTCTCTGAGACTTTGGCGCCCCATTGCCACGTAGCAGGAACGGTCATAATTTCCTGGTGCATCTGCAACGTGAGTGGACGGGTATGCGAGAAGTAAGGTCCTAGGTGGAGCTTATTGCGCGTCACCGAGAAGGCAGGGCCGATAGCCGGGCGCGTAGATGAGAAACTGTTCACTATATGAGCGGGTGACCACCTGTAAATCCCAACGCTGGCCCAAAACGGACCCGTAAATTCGGTGGTACACGCGATAATAACGGCAGTACCAAGCGAACATTGCAAGCAAGTAGGCGCGTGCGCGAGCACAGCAATTCTGGTGTAAAACTATAAAAATCGACAATGCGCGGCACATAAAATTGGTGATGCACAAAAGGGATCGCTGATGGTTCCTGCTCGAGCGTCCATCGCCCAATTACATAAGGTGCGTTGCGGAAATGACGCAGGACCCAAGAAGTAATAGTAGCGCCCTTGCGCGCGTCCCTGTAGTGCAAATTGGCAGTCGAGCCATAGATACAAGGCGGACTTGCGTGAAAATAAGAATGCTTCCAAAAGTCTGAGTGTAAATACGACAACACCAAGTCGTATGTACGACGATGAGATTTCCCCAGCTCACGCAAAATATAGGGGATCATTGGAAAATTGGCACAAAGGTGGCGCGGGCTTGTGGACAAGCATCCAAAGCCAAGACAATGCGAAATGAACTGCCATATAGTTCACTGCATCGCCGGATACCCAACGTTGATCCTCCAGCGCCAGCAAAATAGACGACGACAAAGGTGTAGGTGATGGGTATCCAAAGCAAGGAGGCGTGCTTAGATAGCAGCTCCTTAGCAGTCGCTACCATCTCCATTTCTGGTGTTTTTTTTTTTTACTTTTTCACCTGGAGGTGGTTCAGGAGGAGGTCTGTCACTCAAGACATCCTCCTCGACTTCACTCTCGTCAACAGTATCCAGGAGAGTCGCATGACAACGTCGTCAGTGGCCCCTGGCTGCATGTCGACACATCCTTCATGCGGCATGATCTCGCCTTCCAACTTACGCTGCAACTGCGTAAACCACGCGTTAGCCTCATCCTGGGTCTCGGTGATTTGCCCGGTGAGAGGCGAAAACGTGATACGAGTCATACAAGCAGCCCCCTTCCTGATCTGAAGTAGCTCTTCGTCGTCACGAGGATGTGCCGAACAAGGTTCAGTATGATGCTGCGGGGTAGGCTCCGGTCGACTTCGCGTTGGCTGATCGTCGCTCAGTGCCGATACAGCGTCATCCTCTTCGGGCGTAACACGCGTGGCATCCGGAGAGGCTGGCCGTGCCTCTCGAGCATGCGCCCGCGTGGATTCCTCCACCATTCGTCGAAGTCGATCGTTGTCGATCCGCTGCCGCTCACTTCTGAGCGTTGTTGCTGCGCGTCGCGACGGGCGCGCTCAATTTCACGCCGGACATTCTCGATCTGCGATGGCACATCTCGAATCGTTCGATGGCCTGCAGAATCTCGGGGTCGGTATCCACTCGAAGATCTGCCGCCGCTCTCGTATTCGCGGATGGTGGCCTAGGAGGTGCACTCTCCTCTGGTCCACGCATCGCCGTAGAAAAGCCGGGGTTCGCTCGAGATGACTCCGTAGCACTCATCGCACGTTCGTAGGGTCGTGCATACGGGAACGTCGGCTCACCCGGTCTTGAAGTTGCGTCTGGCGCAACCGTAGCTCCCCCTTCGCCGGCGCGTGGATCCGGAAGGATGACCACGCTCGGGGGGCTGTCGAGGCTATCAGACGATCTTGCCTCTCTTCCAATGCCGCTTTCCTCGGCTTCCGGCCGTTGAAAGGGCGTGCGCCGTTGAAAGGGCGTGCGCCGTTGAAAGGGGGTGCGCCGTTGAAAAGGGCGTGCGCCGTTGAAAGGGCGTGCTTAACGGTGTTCTTCCAATAGACGCAAGTGTGGGGTCCCAGCACTGAATCGTTGCAGACGCTCCTGTGCGTCCCGAAACAACTGCGGTCGTTCTGTCATTGGGCCTTTCTGCCATGACAGCGCTTTGCCCGGATAATAGGATCAATCCGAACGCTCACAACTCGCTTGTTGTACTCCTTTTCGTCAGACGGCAATTGCCGGCAGCCGTCTGACTGCGCGCTGTCCCGGTGCGCTGGACTTACGGAAGATTTTGCCTTGCGCGTGAAGGCTATGGACGGCCTTCACGGTGCTGTCGCTCGCCGTCCGGGAGGTGGTCTGCCTCGCGCGAGCTATGTTAGGTCTTACTCTTTTTGCCTTTTGGTTAGGTCTTACGATTGCTTTGGCTGATGGAGTAGTAGTGACTCGGCTCCCCGTTCGATCCGAATCACGTAAAATGAACTCTGCAGTAGTACCCGTGATCCCCTGGATCTTCACCTACAAATGCGTCAACTTCGCACTCACTCGGCCGTTACGAACCGACTCGCCGCCGAAAAACAGGAGATCGATAGTCCGGGAGTAGGACTATAGATTCCCGTTTCTGAGACCACTGTAGTGCTTTTCTCAGGCACCCGCCCCCCTTGGCCGGTCCAGAGGCCTCAACAACCCTTTCTCCCAACCCGAACCACGGGTGAAACCACCACACGCCCGATCTCAGCGTAACACTCACGCCATCATAAAATCCAGCCTTGGGAATTCACTGGGCTCACTTCACTAGGTTCACTGAATTTGGTTCACTTCACTTCACTTCACCGAAAATTTTCGTCCGAAGTCCAATGTTCACTTCACGTTCATTCACGTTGGCTGATGGCCTGACCCTGACCCTGACCCCGTCTGATGAGCGAAGCCGAGCCGCGCTACCTGGAGGTGGAGGATAACGTTGATGATGACGAGGAATACGCGGAACAGAAGGAGGAAGTTCACAAGAACGAGCCGATTGCGACGTCGATGTTGTGACGTGGAACACACCCGGCAAAAGTGGACGATCAACCAGGTTTTTCCAAGGTGTGGGACTGCGTGCGTCGACTGAAGGAAAATCATCCTGACCGCGTTGACCAGTGGGAAGGCGACGCATGTGTGTATCCGGTGCTGGGAGCGCCTGAAGGTAACGAGAGACTTCAAGAAAGGCACGTGGCAGACGACCATGCCCTCTTGGGGCCCACTTCAAGGCTGCGCATCCGGAGGACGAGCTGGGACGTCAACAGCTCTCCAAGAAACAGAAGATAGACCAAGAAAAGGAGGGCGTTATGACGGCCGTGGGCGTTGTGGCAGCCTCGAAGGGTAAATCGGATACTACGAGATACTTCATGGCCATGCCCAGCCAGGCAAAGCACTCTTCCCTGGTGGCGTTCTCGGCTCGGCACTTCGTGTACACGTCGCAGCGGATTTCCAAGCGCACCTTTGACGACGAAGATCATCGCAACCTAATTGAGGCGTATTACCGCGGCGGTGGCGGGAAAGGCAAGTGCCCGTTCATGACTCGAAAGGCGCAGTTTGAATGGGTGGACGCTGAATATCGTTGCTTTGTTCGAATCTTGAAGCACGTCGTTACGGAGTGTTATGAAGCGGCTTTCGGCAATCCATTCGCCCAGGTGCTGCATGACGGCGGGACACTCAAGGATAAGTTCAAGCGACGGGACATTGGCCTATCCTTCATCTGGCCCGATTGGAGTGGCGTTGAGACGGTGTACGTGGGCCTCGTTCCAGCTGACGACGGAACAGATTCCGGCACGGGTGCTCTGCTCCGTTCTGTGGTCGCGGAGCGTGCGGGAATCGACATCGATTTGGCGGCCGCAACCATTGTTCAAGACCGGGCTGCAATTGGCGTCGCCGAAGAATTTTTTGTTGAGGTCGAAGCGTGTGACATGCATGATATCTCAAAAATCTCGGCAGCGGCATGTGGCGACTTGGCACGATCCAGAGGCAAGCAGGTGATCAATCCATTCCCAGCTGGCCAGGAGCTGCTGAACAGTGCCCACGATGGAGCCAAGTACTTTTCTTACGGCACACGTTTGAAGGATCTGCATGCGCTTTTGCCATTACAGCCGGGGAAATCGCCGAAGCTCAAGCTCGACCTCAATAAGACGAGGCTCCGGGCGCGATACCAACTTATTCGTTCCTTGCTGCGTATGCACCACGTTCTCAAACTGTACACGGCTACCAACATTGGACTCCCCTGTACAATCAGGGATGAGCAATGGGTGGCGTTGCCTGAATCCGAGGCGATTTTTGCTATAACGGATGAAGCCGTTGTTTTCGTGCAACATGAACACTTATACCTGGGCGTGCGCTGCATTGATCAAGCACAACATGATCGAGTCTCTGCGAGCTGGGACGCTAGAAGTCATTAATCTCCCGAGCATAACTGCGAAATCCATGCCACGTAAGACTGTCGATATTTACGACCTCAGCGAGACCGGCAAAATCAGTCTTGAGCGGGCTATACTCGAATGTGAGCGTCGGTTTTGCGGGAATAATGAAAACTACGTGCGTCGCTTCGACTACGAATTCAACGATCGCGAGCTGATTGCCTTCCTTCTTGACTTTCGGCCTATAAACTTCCGGCACCTGTCGTTCAATCAGAGAGCTTGGGCCAGGAAGTTGCTCAAGAAAGAATATGTGATTTACGCACGGACTGCATTCCACCACGAAAAACAAAGACTTCCTCCGAGCCTGCGCTGCCCTCCGAGCCTGCGCCTGCCCGCAATCTCTTGGCGGCACTCGACGCACCCGATGCTTTGGACGACATTAGTGGCGATGAGCCTTTTGCTATGCCTGAGAACCAGATGCCCGATTTCAATGTGGAGTTTGAACAGGTCTTCACTCAATGGATCAGGCTCTCGAGATCGCTCAACTGGAAAGAGCATTATCCTGAGCTTGAGAGGAAGGATGAAGTCGGCTTCACAGATTCGTCTGTGCTCGACGTTGGAAAGCTGCATCGACCCTTCACCAAGGAGCAGTATGGGTTCCTTCCGGACATGGCGAGAGCCTCTAAGGGTTCAATTGGTACACATGGCGCGCAGAGCTACTGTGAGCGCTACCTGAGCATTGGAAATCTTGTCCTGACCGAGGGAAATACGTTGCTCGGCGCGGACGAGACGGACAAAGTTGCCCTACTGCGCATGAACAAGAATTTCATTGCGGCGTCCCGGATTAAGTACAGGGACCTCGCCGAGACCGAGTTCAAAAACGCCGAGAGCACCATCCCCGAAGACTCTTTGGAGATGGAGGTTGATGAGGGTAAACAAGACGAAGATACCGAGGTCGTTCACATCGCCTAAAGTAAGAAACACTGAACCCCATCCACGGTAACTCCTCCTTCGCCCCAAAACGCGAAGGAATCTAAGAGCACCAGACCTAGGCAATAGCGCGCGGGGGGCACGGAACTGAGGGGGCGCGGCAGGGACCGGCCCTGGCGTTAAAAAAAAAAAAAAAAAGGTGGAGTTCACTTCACAAAGGTTCACGATGGCCACGTAGGGCGACGTTTTCATTTCAAATCACTTCATCAGTATTGCGTGGCTCGTGAAGTGGTTCGCGTTCATCTGCTGAAGTGAATTCTCAACGCTGATAAAATCGGACAATCAAATGAGGGTAATAGCAAGAAGACAGCAAGAAAACACACCCCCCTCTTAGCAGTCGACATTTTAAAGACAGCAAGAAAACAATACAAATGCCTGGTACATTGGGTTCAGTGGAAGCGCAGGTGAGGGTGTCAAGGTGACACCCCCCCCATAATGGCAAGGTCAGTGCCAGGTGGCAGGCAGGCAAGTGGGGGGATGGGCGTTACTGCCACAAGCGAACGAAACGTAGCAAACTCGTCTGCAAGCGGCTTGTTAAAGCCATCCGCCACCTTTAATTTGCCAGGGGCATGATGGACTCAAATTTCCTGTGGTGCCACATACTCGCGAATTTTAAACCAACGCGTAGAGAGAGCTTTGCTACGAGAAGAACCGTGGGGGTTGTTGGGAGTGCAGAGAATTCTACCCTATTCCGTCCGTCGAGAACGCGATCTCTCCCTTACCCTTCTTCTTCCCTTTCACACAAACAGATAGTCCTCCGATTTGTGCTCACGCTCTTCATCATGGATTAACGCGTCCCATAGGTACGTAGGATTACATGTTAAACTAGGTGTAGTCCTACGTGTCTGTCGTGTGCTGAGGCTAGGGAACTAACCTGTTCCCTGAACTTAACCTGTGCCAGACTCACACGCGGGCCGGTTGGCAGCCGCAACGTTCGCAGTGGGACGGGGTATGGCCGGGGGGCGAAGACGGAAGGTTATCGACGAGTTGGTTGTCAGTCACATCGCGGTCTCCTCGTCGCATGGCGACAAGCTTGATGGTCACTCTCCGCCGACCGACCTTTCGGCGCTCCTCGTCTACAGGCCCGTGATTCCGGACTGGCTCCTGTCGGTCCGGCCTGGCTCTCATGCTCTGGAGAGGTCTGAAGTTAGTTAGTTAGTTGGACTCACTCGGTGAGACGGGATGGTTCTTCTGTGACTTTATACCACTGCCTCGCGGAATACACTGCAGGAAGTGTGCAGAGCTGCGGCATTGTCAGAAAGGACTGGCATGCTTCGGGTGAAGCGCATATCCTCTGCAATAGGATTGTTATTATTATCGAAATCAGCTGGGGGATCCTCATCGGCATGAGTATTAATAAAGAACGTGGGGTTAATCACGAATGAGAGCTCGAGCAGGAGCTTACGGAGCCAAGCTTCCTCATCAGCACAGATGCTCAATGCTATGAGCTCCGCTTCATCCGCTGAGCATGAAACGATCGGCTGCAGTTAATTCTTCCAAGAGATGAGGCAATTGAGGAGATAGAAGACAAACCCTGTTGTGGATTCCTATCCTCCTGAGCCAGGGACGGCGCGTTATCTGCGTCGACCATAGCGACCAAGGAGTCATATTTGCCGGATGCTATTTCCTTTTCCTGATAGTCAACCATGGTAGACAGATCGACTCGATTGGCGGAAATGATGCGTATGTGATTCTCAATCGCATTCTCTTTGGGGTGGAACCAAAGGCGAAGTGCTCTGCTCTCGGGCTTGACAAGATAGCGCAGTAGGTGCTGGAGCATTTTGACATGCACGTAAGTTGGTGAATGCACTCCACTAGAACAGCGTCCCAAAGCCTGCGAAATATCCGGGCGGCAAGCGGTTTGCATAAATACAAGCTGGCCAAGTAGGGTGGGAAAGTGGCCAGAATATAAACTTCGACGTCAGTGGTAGGGGAGCCATCTTTGTAGGCAAACGCTGAGGACATCGGGTATTTTAGTGGCTTCAGCGTCTTCAGGATAGGATGATCCTCGAAGAGCGAATCGAGTTTTGCGTGGACATCTAGAGATAAGGAACCATCACAAGTACGGCAGACACGCATGCCCAGGAGAGTGTGAGCTGGGTCAAATTGCTCTACAGAGAAACGGCCATGGTGGGCTTTTTGAAGTTCCATACGTAGTTCATCATCATTGGCGACAATAATAATATCGTCCACAGACAGACTGCAAATAAGGAAGCGAGCTAAAGCAGTAACGCGCACATACAGACAAGAATCTGCCTGGAGTCGCTTGTAGCCTAGGCCTTGGAAGAACCTATCGATCTCCTTGTTCCATAGCGAAGGCGATTGCCTAAGGCCATAGAGGGACTTTATCAACTTGGGTAAGCGGCGGCCGCGATATTTATCGTCTTGCGGATCAAGCAACTTGATGCCATCGGGTAGGTGAACGTCGACGTGCGCGTCGATGTCGGACTGGACGAAGGCGTTCGGCACGTCGGCGAGGTAGACGGGGAGGATCTTGTAAGCAGCTATGGCTAGGATGACGCGTATAGCTGTCATCGTCGCCAGTGGACTCCAGGTGGGGAAAAAATCCACACCAAACGACGCCACGCAGCACAATGCGCACTTTGTGCTTGACGTATTCGCCGGCAGAGTTCGTGTTGATCTTGAGTACCAACCTACTATCGATTGGATGAGTGGAGCTATCAGGTAAGGACAGCTTGAAACATCCAAAACGAACTATGACGTGAAGCTCTTTCGCAATCGCCTTGACGTAGGCTTATCGGTCTTCAGATGCGAGTCCTTGCAGACACTTGAGTTTGTACTCATCGAAGTGGATGTCAGACTCTTGGACCTTGTATTCATCAGGGCCTATGGTTGAGAGACACCCATAGTTTAACGAATTTTCGGTCGAGGCAGTGTACAACACTTCAGGATAAGCGTGTGCAGAATAAGCGGCGAGAATAGATGAGTCAGTTTCCAGATGTACCAAGAGGAGACGCACCTCGTGGAGAACCTGAGTAATGTACTCAGTGGAAAAGAGAAGGTACTCCTCAAGGTCAGTCAAAGAGGAAGATTTAGAACCATATTCAGGTGATGACCATGAGGTGTTGGAGTTGTGGTCGATAAAGCTAGACGGTCTCAGGTAAGCATATGCGTACTGTAACGGAGAGACACCAAAGGCAGCAGCATGTTCAGCGAACATGGCAGTAAGTGACGATGGAAGTGGACGAAAGAGAGTTCCATCCGCAGTAAGGTGAGTAGACACTGGAACGCTGGCAGCACATTGGTTTGCGAGAACACACCATCAAGCAGAGGGTCGCGAGACAGAAGGTCGGTGCGTAATGGGAGAAGGTGTTGAACAAGCAAAGCCTGTTCCCCCTCTGGGCTGAAAGTTGCCCAGTGAATACCACCGGAGGTGTTGAGGGTGGAGAGGGTCGGGGATTTAAAATCGAGAAAGCGATGCTGAAGATCCCATCGAAAGTCAGCGAGTTTGCCACCCGCGGATTTATACGCACCAACGTTAGGAGCTTGAAGCTGAGCTGTAGTGGAAGCCATGGACGTGACTTTGCGCTGGTTGGGGCGGCGAGAACCTGGGACGAGTTCAAGGTTATCTTGAGCAAACAGATCCTCGTAAGAAGGTAGCAGTGGTGGTGGTGAGAGAGTATCATCATCGACGGGTGGAGAAGTGGTAGTTGGAGTATCAGGAGGTGACTGAGACGAGGACGGAGCGGCTGCGGATTGAGAAGGAGATGAAGGAGCAGGCGTAGGAGGTTGCCCCCTCTGAGTATGATTCCCCCTCTGCAACGCATTATCGGGGTTATCATCTCGATCGGGTGTGACAGCGAAAGGAACGGGTTGAGCATCAGGTGGAGGAGCATGTTCAGGATCGAGCGTGGAGCGTTTGAGCATGTACATGAAGATAAGCTTAGACGAGACACGGATCTGACCATTTTCTGGGTTGAGGACGATGTCAGCACGAAGATCAACATTTGGTGACACAGGAGGGTTCTGTGCATTTGCACAGCAGAGGTATAGATACCTTCGGCGTGAAGGTTCATACTTGTGATGTTCATGGGGTTCCAGTAAGAGGAAGCATTCACTGCCGAAGATCTTGAGGAGATCATGCTGAGGGGTAGTCAGCTGATTGTAGAGGAACTGTTGAGGACTAACGATTGCATGGTGAATGCGCTCGAGAGAGTTACATTCGGTAAGATGTTGCATGACTGGACAGTGTGGATCACCGCCTACGGAAAATGAACGGCAGGCTCCACAATTTTGGCACCGCGGTAGTGCACGTTGAGGAGGTTACGAAGGCGGGTAGATGAGGCCGATGCGATAAAACCTATAGGCTGCTCCACCTCGTGATTAAACGAGTGAAGGTAAGGTGGAAAGGCGATGAGGTTAATACCTTTGTCAACACGGTACGATGTGGTGACATGCTGACTAAAATACGGCCTCAAGGCGTCTGAGTAGACTGTGCGCAAATGTACGTTCAGCTCTCAAGAGCTTGCGTGAATTCGGTTGCGTTGGTAGTACGCGTGAAGAACGTGATGAGGTACTTTGACAGTAATTCTTAAAAAAAAATAATGTGGGTAAAGCCGCCCCATTCAGAAGGAATGGATACGTACCCGCTATCGCAAGCCCAAACTTCACCAGGCTGATGGGTTTGTTCAAAGTTTGGCTTGGTGGGGTTAAAGTGATCGTGTCGGTGCTTCTTGTTCTGGAGCATACAGGCGGTACACTCGTCGCGATATTGAATGTCAGATGCAGAAAAGCCAGGACGAGCAAGTACGTCAGGGGCTTTGACTGCAACATTGTCCGGACAGTGATGCGTACGATGGAAACGGTTAGCACGTTCTTTGGCATTCTGGTGCTGAACGGTGCCTTGCGAGGAATCGCTTTGACGGAAACATGCTTTAACCTGCGCGCGCAGAATTTTAGTTCAGTGCGAGGATCCTAAGAAGGAACGTTGTCAGCATCTTCGGAGGCGTCGTCAGCATCAGCATGTGAGGTCGCAGAGGTACGTGTTTCTTCGGGTGCATTTTCCGTAGAACAGTAGTTTAACGACATTCGGCCCAGCTTCTGCAGGCAATGCGACTCATAAATGAGTGCGCTTGAGTGATAATGTCACTGCTGTCATTGAGTTGAGAAAACTCACGGGTGATAAAGGTAAATTCATAAGTCTGGTGGCGCATAGCAGCATCATGCTGAAAATTAGGGGACTGCATAAGCGATTTCATGTCGAAGACTATGCGGCACAGGTGTGTATACCGTAGATGGTACGTGCCAGCCGGTAAAACATTAATGAGCATATCATAGCAAAGGTCACTCTTCAAGGAAAGCAAGAAGGACGCCTGAGCACGTGTGTGATTATTAACTCGAATGAGCTCAGGGCGCGTAGAGTATCGGAGTTTGCCATTGCGAGGGTCGAGTAGAATGATGTTTGCGTATCCACGTATAGAAGGCAAGGGACCAAGCATGGAGTGGATCTAGGAACCTAGCTTGCGATTGCTGTTTCGCAAGTAACCAAGGTAGCGACTGTGTGATAAGTGGTAGTCTTCTCACGCGAAATGCTTCTCTTTAAAGCATAAGCTGTCGGTCGCAGGATCATATGTCAGACAGTGCGGGAGAACTAGATTGCAGTTGGCAAGAAGATGCTTAAGGGCAAGATGGTTGCCTTGAGCAGCATCGACCTTTGGGTAGGCCTGTACAAGCCAAAGATGGCCTTGGAAAGGCGCCAGGTACATGGACTTGTCGTCATATGGTTATCGCACGACATCAGAGTGTATGTCGACCCAAAAGGATCAATCGACGCTTTATACTTGTTGGATCTATTTTCGACAAGAAGATTACCGTGTGAATGTTTACCTCCGGTGAGGAGGTAGATGTGTGAGGAGGTACATGTTGTGTTTTGTTGAGGAATTTGTGAGAAATAACCTGTGTGCAGGTTGGTTAGTTTCGAAAATATCGTAACATAATAGGACACAGGAGCTGGAGAGTTAGGCAGAAGCCTAGCGAACACATTATAAAGGATAGTGAAGGCCTTAAGTCGAACAGGATTGAAGAAACTGGGCATTGGCTTGTTAGAGTTACGCATGAAACCTAAATGATGATAGGTGCAATCAGGATGCGAGTTATGCGTGAGTTATTCCAATGCTTGTTGTGAGTGGAGCCTGAGAAACAAGAGATTTAGAGTTTCAAGCTCAGTCATACTCAGCCGGACAGATCCTGTACGAGAGAAGAGTGGAAATGTCTTAGGAGAAGACACAGTTGGAGGATCTGGGTAAACTCGTACCCAATCCTTGGCAAGATCTTTTGATAGCCAAAGAGATTTCGGGCAGAAAGGTCATCTGCAATATCCAGAAAGTTCTTAGCGTGTTGGTTGGGCCAAGATAAGATGTTTATGTTGCCCGTGTTATACCTGCGGGCAATGCATATCCACCGTTCTCGGGATTGGTAGTCGCCACAGAGATAGGTGGGAAATCGATCGACAACATCGACAGAATAGTCAAGAGTGGCAAGTATCAAGTTAGCAACGGAGATATGATCACGATGTACCTGCTTGTTCGGTGGCGTCATTTCAGCCAGTAGCACAAGGGGCTTGTGCAGCTGTATAACAGTCAGCATACTGTCGAACAGGGCGTCATCAAAAAGTCTGGGCAAGTCAGACGTTTTTGTGTGCTTCAAGAGTTTACGGTTGGTACATGGAGGTGTGATCTCCGTTATGTCACAGTAAAAAGAACGCCTCAACTCCTCCGTGATGGAGTGAATATGGTTAATGAAGGACGGCAGGGATTGGAAAATCAACACATGCGGAAACGGTCGACGCAACATTCTCACAAGAGTATCATCAGACTCGACAACAAGATTCACATTGATGTTCAAGTTTAAGTCATTATTGATTTGTGAGAGAAACGCAGGGGCTGATGGGCCGGAACACAATAATATGACAGAGGGGTTTACGGGATTGACCATTTTCAACGGAGAGGAACACTGGTCGAGAATGTGGTTGTGCTGGCGGAGTTGTGTCCTTACGCACAAGCTCGTGGTTTTGCCGTATGTTGAACAACAGAGGGCGGAGCCACGGTCGCGACGGCAGTTTACGCATTAGGTATGCGTAATATTGCAATATGTCGCGATTCTCGTTATAGCGTTTGAGCGGGAAAGCCAAGGAATGTAGCTCCATATTCCTATCACGAGCAAGAGTGTAAGGTAAGCAAGGTAACGCGGGCAAGTCGTGGTCAACTAAGTGTATTGGGGCCTTGACGTCCTTATCAATGGCACTTGTGACGTAGGAGGTATTTGGGCTCTCACTACTATTGAGCGTGATGGTCAAATGCGCCTTCTTCCACTCTGGGGCAGAGAGCATGAACGAATGGCGACCTTTCACAGGTTTTAAGAAGAGTGCGTAGTCGATCTTGACATAACCTATTTCAGGGTGAGATGGTAGTGGTGAGACAATCATCATAGTTGACATAATATGCGAAACCTGCTGATGACCTGTGGCGGTTTGAACAACGGGAGCGATTTTCGGGTCGACAGGGACAATGTGAGTAGGCATCGCGAAGTCAAAAGTTGTCATCAACGATATATAACTATCAACTATCCAGGTATATCAATTGAAAGCGCGGAGGAAGTTTATGGTCCCGCATATATTTTGAAAGAAACGCATTTTTACTGTTGACACTGGTTGAAAATATGCTAGCTGCGAACAAGCTGGGCTGTTCCAATAGCTTAGGAGCAACAATGACTCTAGTAAACTTTGTAGGAGCCACGGGAGCAGTGGGTTCACCATTGTCAACACCGAGACCATTCTGAATATCGAAAGGCGAGAGTCCAGCATTCGTAGGTTGCGTCTCAGACATGTTAGGCTGGGCCGTGTGTGGTGATGGACTGTGGGCGCGGCACATGGCAGCTGTGACACGATTAGAGGATATTTGAAGTTGTTCGGACGGCAGCTGCGCAATAGACTCTTCAGTGAAGTGTACGGGCACGGCAGAAGTAGAAGCGGCGGTAGAGTTTCCATCGGAACCAGTAGCGTTAAGAGTCGAGTTTGGAACAGAAAGAGTAGATTGCGCTGTCCCATAGTTTAATGGCGTTTCGATTGAAAGCAGATGTGCGAATACGTCATGGACGATGTCCTCTGCGTAATCTTGTTGCTCGTTAAGCCGGAGTACTTCGGTATTATCGTCAGAAGCACGTGTAGTGATGATGTCCGCAGATTGCAACAATGTAAAGTTTATCAATGTTGTCCTGCAGTTCCGTGGTGGTTGCGTTATGAGGAGCATGGTGCGAGAGCTCTTTGTAATGCCCTTTAAACGCATTGCCTATATGTTTAGTGCGGTCAAGCAACTTCATAGCTGATCGAGCTGGGCGATCGAAGGCGCGTACACCGGCTTGTCATTAGATTGTCCAGGACCATGAAGGGGCTTGGTAACGTAAGAGTTACCAGGGCGAAAATAAGTTATAGATCACTGCGAGCAAAACGTCGGCTCGAGTCTTAGGGATTTCGCAGGCGTCTTGGATTGAACTGTTGTCTAGATGTTCCAGTGACCGCAGATGTGAGAGAAGTAGTCACATTGGCAGTATGGTCCAGTTCAGTATCCGTGTCATCGAGCAGTTAAGAGAGAAGCACTTTTGGCTTCTCGTGGGTCGACAGACCTTCCACATAGGGAATCGAGGAGACTGGAGGTTCCAAGCGCCTTTTATCTTCGGTGTTGTTGGAAACAAGAGTTGTAAAGGTCCTTGGCGAATTCCAAAATGTAACGCGAGTCAGACGGGTGACACAGCGTCTCAGAGTCAGGTTGTGCTCGAGGGGATGACCGAGTCTCATATAAGATGCACCGTTCAGTCCAACCTCGATCATAGCGGTTGTACTTGGGCTGTTCGAGAAGTGCTTAAAAACTTCTTCATAAACCTTCCGACACAAGGTCGACTGATCGAACTGAAGATCAGTTTCTTCTGGATTAAGCTGATAAGAAAGATGCCTGAAGATTGCGCACACTCAATAAAGTCATGCACATACCAGTTAGGATTGTATACAACAGCATTAGATTGCTGTTTCAAGTACGCGACATCAGCACTGCTAACAGTTTCAAAATAGTTATATGCTATTAACATAATAGCGCGCGTTTTGTTAGGGAGGTAGTGCTAATTATACACATTAGCTCTGGCTGGCCAGGGCGCAAGAGCTGGTTCGTTAACCGACTCGCGTTTAAACAACGTAAACACAAACGTAGAGTACGTATTCTGATATGTATGCCAGTCGGCACGGACGCGCTAGACCATGATGATGAGCGTGAGCACAAATCAGAGAACGATTTGATTTGGTGGAAAGATAAGGAAGAGATCGCGTTCTCAACGGACGGAATAAGAGCCGGAGTCTGCAGATTTCTCTGCAACAACTTTCATTCATTGCCGCACGTTGCCGCGCGGAAGAAACTATATGGTAAATTTCACATTTATTTTTATTGTGAGACTGTGTTCTCGCGTCATTTGGCCACGTTGGCGGCCTGTCTGGGATACATAGCATCGTGCTGGGACCGTAGCCTAGAGTCGTCTTCTCGCGTCTTTCTTACGAGCATCGTCCTCCGCGGTCTTCCTATGCTCTTTTCTTCGTGGGCTTTCATCTCACCTGTTCCTTCGTCCTTCTGCTCCTTTGCTGAGTTGTGTTCTCTCCATGAGTCGCTTCTTCTGCTTGTACTTGTTTCCTTTCGCCCTTCTTCTCCTGCCTCTCCATGTTGCTCTGTTTTTCTTTTCATTTGCTCTTTTGCTGCTTCGTTGTTTGCTGCTCTCTCCTTTCCCTGCCATGGCTCCCTCCTTCTGCCGCCCCCTTTGCGCTCCCGCGCTTCTTCTTCGCCGTCTTCTGTAGCCTTTTTCTCTTTCTTCCTCTTCCCCTGCGCTCACCAATTCTGGCTTTTTGAGCCTGGGAGTTGCTAAACATAATGATAAGAATTAGCCAGCTATATATATATCTGCGATCCTCCGTCCGGGCTCTTTGAGCCGGGGAGTTTTTTTCACGAAACAAAAAAGATAATAAGCTTCATGATCCGGGTGAATGTGTTATTTCTTCCTTGATCATCCGTTTGTGCCTGGCACATTTCTTCCTTTTCTTCCTCTGCGATCATCCACTTTTGCTCTTTGAGCTTGGGCGTTGCTAACCTTCATAATAATAATTCTGGCTCTCTTTGAGCCTGGGAGTTGCTTACCATAATGTATATCTTTGAGACTGGGAGTTGCAAACTATAATGACAAAATAAATTTAATCTCTAACAAGGCCCTCTGAGCCTGGGAGTTGCACACCGTAATAATAATAAGTAGCATACTAGCGAATGTCTTGGCATTCGCCTTTGAGGCATGGACTTTTACCGCAGGCGGTTGGACTGACACGGCACATCGTTTCCCCTCCTCTTCTCTTCGAGATCACCCTTTGGCGTTGATGAGCGGGCTGGCTCCCAGAACATTCGAGATCTCCCGCACGTCACCCTCTACTTGCCCTGTGACGCTGGACCTGTCTCGCATCGGCGGCGAGTGAAGCCTACGCTTCTTGTTTGGGGTTCAGCAGAGAATATAGTGAGCTAATTAGGTAGATGTGATCCACCACGCGGATGCACGTTGTGAGAAAGGGAGGGGGAGATAGCTAGTTTTTCTTGTCCATGAGCTGCCAATCATTTGTCTTTAAAGGTCGACTGCTAAGAGGGGGGGGGGTGTTTGGTGCATATGAAGGTTGTTTGTGGTTTTGTGGGGCATTTGTCACTATCATTATTGTGGTTAGCAACAGTGTGTGATGCAAACATAAAAACCGGGGGCGAAACGCGAGTGGCGGCACCTAAATCGGGGTGGCGATGCGAGTGGCGACCCCTAAATCGGAGTGGCGACGATTAGTATTAATAGGTTCGAGCGAAAGCTTCGCGGCTTCGTCCATCGCCCATCGCCCATCGCTCCCCGGCCGTTCCATCATTCCCGGGGGTTCGTTGCTCGTCGCGAGGCTTGAGCTTTGGGAAACACTACCGTGGTCTGAGCCCTGAGATCCCCCGGTGATCCCGGTCGTCTCTAGTATCAAGTACTTCACGTGCCACGCGGAGTGGCGATTTCGCCCCTTAGTCGCTAAGTCGGGGTGGCTATCGGGGAGTAGCGACCGATCCTCGAAGTACTTTTCACTGTCACCGAAGTGGCGATTTCGCCCCCCCACCCCCCCTGCCTTTAGCACACTGGTTAGCAACTCCCATGATCAGAGTGCAAGAATGGATGATCGCTCAGAGGAACAGAAAGACAAAAGCAGAGATTACCAAAGACTACCGCAGAGGAAGCGATGGAGAAAGCAAAACAAAAATGCAAAGCAGACGGGAGAAGGCCAGAAGAGGCGGCAGCGCAGTGAGAAGCACGGTGAGAGCAACAAATTGTGTGCATGGTAGGATGAGGCGCAAGAGAGGTGTATAACGGAGGGGACAGCAAAAGGAGCGCAAGGTGGAGGAGGTGCGAGGGACGCGCAGAACGTGAAGCAAGGGGGGTGAGGACTTGGTGGTCGAGGAGAGGGAGGTATGCGGTTTGGTTCTAAAGCAGGGCCGCACAACGGCCGTTGTTGGTGCTACCGCCCGGTAATATTATTATTATTATTATTAGCGACTCATAGGCTCATAGAGACAGATAGGATATTCGCTTAAAGGAAGAGAAAGAAAGAAGAAAAGACCACGGAGGACCGCAGAGAACGGCGAAGGAGAAAGCAAGAAAGCCAAAAAAGACGGGAGAAGGCATGGAGAGACAGCTATATAGTTTTCGTTTGATTGACCTCGATAGACTTAGACCAGCCGTGACACCATGAATTGCGGCTGGCGAGGTGGGGTTATCAGTATGGGCCAAGGGATCGGTCACGCACGGGTCCGCCCCGTCTGTCCTCTGCAATTGCAGCTTTTCCGAACGTCAGAAAACCCTGGGGCGGAAGTATTCCACCGGATGACAATGGGATGTCGCGGAACCTGCGTCGGAACACCTTCCTTCCCCATTCCCGGGTGCAAGTATGGCTTCAATTATAGGGTGTAAAGTTCAACTTATTGTAAAGAGATCCGAGTTCTGAAGACAGTTCCAGCGTGTTTCAAATTGTTCGCATTCGATGATTGCGGCTCTGTTAATGGGTGTGCTGGGCCTGACCGGCGTAAATGGCGTGCGCCATCTTCGTGGCTCTCCGCCAGCGCGTCCCTCGTCCCCTCAGGAGTATGGACTCGTCGTATACACGGTGAGTGTCATTCATTGATCCATTGATCTTTCCGGTGAAAGATACCACCGGTATACAGGCTGCGATAGGCCACGCGTACGAAGGGCTTGCGGCGGACTGGTGCTCCGCCGTCTCGCGCTACTTGACACGGCCGCTTCCCTTTGACTCTTTGGCCCTTGTGCTTACCAAAAACGCCGACGCAAGAATGAAGGGCTGCGACACTCATGTCGTCGATCTCGACCTCAACGTGGAGCCCACTGAGCGAGCACTGCGCATAAAGACCCTCAAAATGATGCGGCTACCCTACGCCGCGCGAGTCTTTATGTGGCTCGACGTCGACATCCGGCCGGTCGCCGAGCACGCACGTTGGCTGCAAGATTTGTTGAACAAAATCATCTCGTCACAATCCAGCGAAAAACCAGTCCTCACCGAGCGGAGCATTGCCCTCACTAGGACCAGGCGAGACACCAAGTACAACGGCGGTCTCTTTCTTTATTCCGACCGCACCTGCATCAACATGTGGGAGGAAGAAATCCACAATGGCCTGAACACAACCGGCCGCGACCAGCCTGCATTGTTCAAGGTTACGACCCGCGACGATCTCCCGTGCACAGTCATCGACCTTCCCGAGCGGACGCAGGGCTTTTTTACCACCATGCACGCCATCAACGCCCTCATCGGCCGCAGAAAGCACGCCTTCGACCACGCCCTAATGCACTTCACCGGCAACTCACACGAACACAACGGCTTTTGGGTCAAATATTTACAACGGCCATGACCTGCCCGACTCCCCCATCCTCTTCACATACTCCTCTCTCCTCTTCACATACCCCCCTTCTTTTCTGAACGCATAACTCGCTCGCTTTCGAAGCTTCTTGCACCATGCCGTCGAATCCGCCAGATTCCCGCCCCATGCGGCTGCTCGGGTGGGTTGGTGACGTTATCTGAGCGTTGTAGGTGTCGGTAAGCTGGAAACAGATCACAACAAGTCATGACTATGGATCGGAAATGGCCCCAAAGCTCTTTTAGCAGCTACGAATCGAATCGTAAAAAATTGAATGCTCATGTTTGACCAAGGGTTGAAGCTTCAAATGTTTCAATGAAGGTTCACATCCTTCAACGGTTCGAAAATCCAATAACCGATGGAAAGCCCCGAAGAAACGATGGCGACGCCTCAGGAACTCGCGGACCAGGGACGGCGTGCTTCTCAGCAGAAGCACCGCGACCTCGAAGCGGACCAAAAACGCCAGCGTCGTCTTGCCGCGCTGCCGCAAGACAAGGAAAAGGAACGCGACCGCGCGCGAAAGGCGTCGTGCTACCGCGCTGCTGCGAGACAAGGAAAAGGAGCGCGACCGCGCGCGACAGTGTCGTGCTACCGCGCTGCCGCAACACAAGGAAAAGGAGCGCGACAAAGCGCGACAGCGTCGCGCGCTGCCGCAACACAAGGAAAAGGAGCGCGACAAAGCGCGACATCGTCGCGCGCTGCCGCAACACAAGGAAAAGGAACGCGAGCGGGCGCGACGGTGTCACGCTACCGTGCAGCCGCAAGACAGGGAAATGGAGCTCGAGCGGGCGCAAGACCGGCCGCAAAACCGTCGCGAGGCGCAAAGGGCGGAGCGACACGAAGAGCTTCGAGATGACCCCGCGGGCCTCGAGCACCTTTACGACTGCGATGCGAGTGCAGCTCTTCGAGAAGTCGTGCGACTCCCGTACCTCGAGGCCGAGCTCGATAAGGCCAACGACCTCAAAGCCACGCGCATAATGCGCTCGCGAAACCGTCGTCGCGAGCTTAGTTTTTTGGTATGCTCGACACTGGATAGCCCACCCCAGGCATTAGCCCTTCTTGATGAATGGAGTCGGTCGAGTGCGGTGGTGCTGCGTGAAACCAGCAAGGGTAAGATTCAGCGTTGTGAATTCACTGGGCTCCCTTCACTAGGTTCATTGAACTTTGGTTCACGTCACGTCACGTCACGTCACGTCACTTCACTTCACCGAAGTCCAATGTTCACTTCATATTCATTCACTTTGGGTGACGGCCTCCGTAGCCGCACTGCCTGGAGGTGGAGGAATATGTTGATGACGAGGAGGAAAATGCGGAACAGAATGAGGAGCACAAGAAAAAGCCGATGTCGAGGCTGACGTCGAACACGCCCGGCAACACTGGATGATAAACCAGGGAAACGTCTTGCTCGGCGCGGACGAGACGGACAAAGTTGCCCTACTGCGCATGAAGACGAATTTCATCGCGGCGGCCCGGATCAAGAATAACGACCTCGCCGAGACCGAGTTCAAAAACGCCGGGAGCACCATCCCCGAAGACTCTTTGGAGATGGAGGTTGATGAGGAAGAAACAGGCGAAGAATCCGAGGTCGTTCACATCGCCCAAAGTAAGAAACACTGAACACCATCCACGGTGACTCCTCCTTCGCCCCGAATCGCGAATGAATCAAAGAGCACCAGACCTAGGCAATAGCGTGCGGGGTCACGGGGCGCTTAAGGTACCGGCGCTGGCGTTAAAGAAAAAAAAGTGGCGTTTACTTCACCAAGGTTCACGATAGCCACGTAGGGCGACGTGTTCACTTCAAATCACTTCACCAAAATTACATAATTGGTGAAGTGGTTCACGTTCACTTGCTGAGTGAATTACCAACTTTTGGTTTAGGATACTCCTTTCGAGACTGTGGGCGGTGAGATGGGCGGAGTTAGCTGGCGGGACAGGGCAGGCTCACGGCAGCTGGAGATCCACTCGACGACGATACAAGGGACCCCACAATAGATGAGAGTAGCGGCGTGTGCCCAATCAGCCACGTGCCGCGGCACTCAAGCTGCCGATGACGACTAGCGCTCTCAGGTATCTGCTGTCCGTTTCGTGCTAACTCTATCCCATCGCCTCCGACATCATACTCGTGTCGCGGGGGCGGCAGAAATTCATAAATGTTGACGTTTCGCGATCATGGTGGCCCAAATTGGCGAGCTCTACAGGGACCATGTCTTTGGTTACAGCCTCGTTGCCCACTTTAGAGTCGTAGTCGACTGCGTGAGGGCAGATATGGCCAACGTCACGCGCGTGTTCATTCGTGCCAGGCTCAGACTCCAGGACGTGCGTGCTGCGGCGGTGCATGCGGATACCTTTCGTGTCGCACTGGCTGATTCTGCTTCGTCTCTTCCTTGTTCGGTTGCTGCTGCGAAAACCACTCCTCCGAAACCCACCACCCCAGAAGCCACGCCTCGGGTGACCACGCCTCCGAACGCCACTTGCCTTCGAGAGCGATCGCACCGAAAGCGGCTCCTCATAAAGCGGTCGCTCCGAAGCCCCCGATTTCGGGAACACCCTGGCTGCAAACCGCACCTCCGAAGGCCGCGCCGCCGAAATCCACCCCTCCAATGCCACACTTCCAGACAGAAACAACCCCACTGGAAACCTCACCCATCAAAGTCACCCCTTTGAAAGCCACACCTATGGGAGCTGCCTCGCGGTCGGGGAGGTCGGAGCGGAGCGAGGAACCAACATCATGATGGCAAATCCGCTCGTAAGCATGGATGTAACATATCTCCAATAGGGCGCTCAGCACGGCCCTACAGCTAGCGGGGCTCGGCTTCCTCTCGACAGCTTCATACTCCTGTCCAGGCCATTGTCGAAGGGCCCATCTCATCTCGCTCTCTATACTACTAAAGAAAGGCTCCTGGGCATTGCGGGATCACTATCAGCATAATAGCAACTAACTAACTTCAGACCTCTCCCGAGCATGGGAGCCAGGCCGGACCGGCAGGAGCCGGTACGAAATCACAGAGAAAATTCGCGCAGTTGGGGCAGAGGCGAGGGACGAGGCAGACTTGTTGATGGTGGACCGCCACTGAGCGCTGTCTTGTGCGAGGTCGTGCAAAAGCGTCGCAGGTCGCGGACGTGTTGGTCCACGAACAATCGACCTGTCCGTCGCGTTCTGCCCAACCGAGCGAACCCCATCCCAGCGCGGACTTTCTGGGTGCTAATCAGCATAATAGTCAAATATAAAAGGCCGGGAGGGAGCTTACTCGCAAAGGGGCGAGAAGGACGAAGCGCGCGAAGAACCGCCGACATTGCGGGACCTTGGTCAGCGACCGGCGGGCGAGAATCAGCGGGAGGGGCCACAAAACGCCACAGCGTCTAGGAGTCCATGAAACGCCACGGCATCTTGAGCCCTCTCGTCGTCGATAGAACGTTATTATTGGCCGATCTGCAAGGCGTAGCCAAACTTGTATGAATCGCGGGGCTTGCCGGGTTCGTCGCCGCCACCCACGCCGAGGTGCATCTCGGCGGAGAAGGTGAGCTTGGCAGCCGGGCTGAGGGTGGTTTCAACGATGGACTGCATCTTGCCGGTGCCGTCGACGGAGAGGTTGATTCGACTTTGCTTGAGGGAAAACTCGGCGCCGGCGGCCATCTGGGCCTCGCCAGTGGCTGGTTGGAGGGCGAGCTCCGAGCCGAGCTGGACGCGTCCCGGCGACACGGTTCGGTGGTACTGGATCGCGAGTTGCTCGTTGGGCCCGGCGCGCGTGTACGTCACGACGCTCGAGAACTTTGATGCGGCATACTTGCCAGCAGCCACCAAGGTGGCCGACGGTGCCCCCAACGAGCAGTGCCCCTCGCCGCCCAGCGACAACCGCGGCGTTATGGCCTGCACGTAGCTTACGCCCAGGTGCGTGCCCGGCTGGCCGTGAATATTCTGTGCTAATTTGAGCTGCGCCGAACTTGTTCGACCGCTGAAGTCGGCGTCGCACACCGCCACGAAACCCTTGGGGTCGTGCGGGAGGTTGAATATCAACTTGCCCTGAAGAAAGGGCAAAATGTTGCCAAAGCACTGGCCTTCGACCGTCCCGTGCTGGTCGATGGACGATATCACGACCCGGTCGTTGTCGCCCACGTTCGCCCCGAGCTTGTAGTGGCTATTCGCGCTCGGGTACGGCGACGCCCCGAGCATGAAGGTGTGCGTGAGCGCAAACATAGGCGTGAGTGGCTTGGACACCTCGAACCGCGCCCCCTCGAACGTGTTGATGTTCGTCAGGCGTTTCGTGTCCTCGTGCAAGCGCTCGAACTGGCCGGGCGACTTCGGTAGCTCGGGCGCCCCGCCGATCGGCGGCAACGCGGCATCGCATCGACTCGCACCCTGGCCCATTCGCTCTCGTGATAGCGATGGCCACGGCCTGAAAAGGAAACTGCGTCCGTTGAGGCTGTGCCGGCGGGGTCATTGCCAGAAACAGTACCGCAGGATCATCATTCATCTCGCCGCGCGCGGCTGGAAGTAGTCCGGACTCAGCGTGATTGCAGCGACCTTCTCCCGTAGTCGCGCAGCACGGTGGCGGAGATCGTCCAGGCTCTGCTCCGGCACGTCTCGTCGCGAGGTCGGGCGAAATGTCTTTGCGCCCTGCGCGAGGGCCGAGACCGAGGTGTCGACGAGTTCTCGAGCGGCGAGGCGCGCGCAAAGCTTGTATCCGAGGAGCCGAGTCGCCTCGATCTCAGTGCGGTCGCCGCCTGGGGCGACTGGCGGGGCCGACTCGTAGGTGTGGTCACTCTCGACCGCAACGTGCGGTCGACCAAGCAATCGTGCGTGGCGAGTGAGAGCAAAGGCCATCCGCTGGTCTTCGAGAGCGAACCACCGGCGCAGACGGGCGTTGGGCGCGGCTTCCGTGTACGCCTCGAGCGCGTCGGCGCAGCGGTGAAAGCCGCGCAGCCGCGCGACATCGGCAACCGTAAGGCCGGATGCGTCGACCATCTGCAAATCGGCCATGCCGTTGCGGTGCTCAGCCAGCAGTCGCACGACCTCTTCCGCACCCTTCTCGGCGGCGCAGTGCGCCGCTGTCCAGAGTCGGCTGTTGCGCAGGTCCACCGAAGCGCGGCCGTCATCTAGAAGGAAGCGGACGGTCTCCAGGTGGGCGTTCTCCGCCGCGCAGTGCAGCGCCGCGTTTCCACTCGGCTGCGCCTGGGCGTTCGGGTCCACGGATGGTATCAGAAGAAGTTCGCGCAGCGTTGCGACGTCGCCGGCCGCCGCAGCCGAACGCAGCTGAGGTCCCAAGTTCGTAGCTCCGTCCTGGGCTGTTAGCTCTGCGACCACCGGGAGGGCGTGGAAGCATGTCGCGTGGACATCGTCCTGCGCGAGAGTCTCCGATCGGTTGAACATAGCGCCCTAAGGTCCAATTGGTTTAGGAGCAAACTCAAAGATTAGAGGGCGGAGTGTGAGCTGATCAAAGCACCTTAGATTGGCAGGGACCAAAAGGTGAGGGTAGGAATGCCGGTCCTGGTGTGTGCGAGTGCCCGGGGCTATATATACCCCTGTGGGGACAGCCTTCGAGTTTACTCCTAAACCCTTTAATTTTCGCCCTCACCACTAAAATTTTCTCCTTCACCACCAACGGTCGTCTTCTTAACTACTAATCGACAGATGTTTGTTTGTCTGTCTGTTTGTCTGTCTTTAAATGTCGACTGCTAAGAGGGGGGGGGTGTGTGTGGGGACTGTTTGTCCTAACTACTAATCGACAGATGTTTGTCTGTTTGTCTGTTTGTCTGTTTGTCTGTTTGTTTGTCTTTAAATGTCGACTGCTAAGAGGGGTGGGTGTGTGTGGGGAGCATGAAGGATGTGGGTGGGTTTGTGGGGTATATGTGTCTGTTTGTTTGTCTTTAAATGTCGACTGCTAAGAGGGGGGTGTGTCTGTTTGTTTGTCCCTCGATTTAGGGTAAGGATCATGTAGGCCCGCGAGCGACCGTTGATCCTCAAGCCGTCGACGGCGACCTCGCAGACTATTTCCACGACCCGCGGCGGCTCTTTAGCGCGCCATTCTCACGTCCCGTCGAAACGATGTTGTCGATGCTGACAACGCGCGCATGACCGCGGCCTTTTCCCGGAGACGAGGCGTCGGGTTCTTTTCGGCCGACTAGGTTGGGTCGGAAGACGACGCCTCGCTCTTAACAGTCGAGTTTTCAACTCTGACAACCAACGGCAAGCTGACTTTGATCGCGAGCTTAATGTCTTCGCAACCTCGACCCGTCGACGGCTGCAACGGTACCAGATACATGATCGTCGTGTGGTGTCACCGAGGCTCCTCCAACCTGTATCCCTTAAGGTGCGGACGCCAAACGATCGACAAGAGCCAGGGCCAGACGCGCAGCTCGGCGTCCTCTCGCCCAAGCCCGTCTTCTGTCACGTCCAGCTCTACGTGCCTCTCTGTCGATCGGCAACCCCAGATATGTCTTCTGAGTCGACGTGACCACCCTACCCGTGCTGCGCAATCCCGATAAGCCCCCTCAGCAATCCCACACTATAAAATCGAACACCCATGCAGGGTCAGGTATTCCTAGACAAGGCATGGGGGCAGAGGAACACATGGTGGAGATTGGGGATTACAGATGACTCAGTGACCAGATCAACTGCAGAACCAGTGAGCTTCCCACTGGGGTTTTCAGATAAACTCAAAGATTTGGCGACGTGTGCGGATCAGCTCAGCTCCGGGTGGAGGGCAGGGTGAGCAAACAAAATAAGGGTAGAGGTGATAGGATGACACGGCTTTGGGTTTATCGAACTTGCGAGATTGGTGATTCTAGGTGTTCTGACCTACCATCTGTCTCATATAAACTGCTTTAGAAGGTTGTGGGGAGCATGCGAAGGGTATTAGAAATGACTTAGTGTCGACATAGAGAGACAGTGTGGAAGCATGAAGAAGCAGAGAAGGTTTGTGGGAGGCCGGGTGATGCCTGACAGGCAGAATAATGCGCGGGTTCAATCAGATCATCTGCTCAAAGGCAGTATGAGGCAGAGAGACAGAGCCCCACCATGAAGTGGCACACATGCTGCCTGGTTTTGTGAGCGAAGGGTGACGTGTAGCTAAGGGATCAGGAGCGGCCTGGAGGCGGGTTCCCCGAGGCAACATGGGTGAGGCGGTGAGGAAGATGGCGTCAGGCCTGTCGCAGTGGCGTCCACAAAGGATCCGGCACGCATCTGGCGCTTGCCTGTGAAGGTTGCGTGTACACTCTTGGGTTACATCGCGCTGCTATATTTGTTTTGGTAAACGTCGCCGCCATTACTAAGGTACAAGCGAGTGGCACTGAGGCGTAACACGCTAAGCCTCATTCAGTAGTCAAGCCAGGCGGCTGTGCCATACCCGGCTGGACTAGTGGCGTGTACTGCATGGCGATGTTGAGCGGTATTTGATCGAATTTCCTGCTGCGAATGGCGGTACGTAGTAGGGTAAGGCGTAGGCGACTGAAACTAAAGCAATTTAGTATCGTCAGATCATATGAGCCGGCGCAGGTGAGATGCCTGGGACAGCGCTTCAGCGTCAGTGATTGCTGTATACGGCGTATGAGCGCGATTGAATGTGGTGTGATATACGCAATGAAAACCTCGACAGGTGGAGATGCCGAGGCCTCACTGGCATTGCGTGGCTGCAGTGATTGTGCGTGATGTTGCAAGTGAGTCTGCACCTGTAGTTGTAAAGTTCTGGCTACGTGAGCTCTGCAGTGAGCAGTGTATCAGCCCAGTCGAGAATGTTTGAGGCCCAAACAAGCTGGAGAGGGAGCAAGCCGAAAATGCTGGGGTTGCCATCTCAGCCGCTTTCAGCGATTTAGATTTAGAAGATAGACAGGCCCGCGAGCTGATGAGCGAGGTGAAGCGATCGGGGACGCCACTTCCTCGAGGCGTAGCTTCGGTGATGGGAAGAATTAGTCGGCGCTAGATACAGTGGCCCGAGCCTGTCTCCGCCTTAAGGGAGGGTTAAAACACGCTGGGGTAAGGGTATGAAACTGCAGCGTCGAGATGGTGGGAACCGACGGGAGCCGCGTGGGGCCAATTCGTGGAGAAGGACAATCGACAGGTCGTTGATGACCGGCGAGATCGCCGGAACCAACGCCGCTGTGGAAGCTCAACGTGTTTGAATCAGCCCGAAGTCCGTACGCAGTCTCGGTGCCGCCCACCCAGGCATGTAACCGGATGCGAGTTAGGTTGCCAACAGTTTTTAACTAAATTACCTGTGCTGAAAAGATTGGCCCCAGGGACTGAAGGCAGGCGGGGAGGTAGCCAGGACCTCAAGGCACCCGTAGGATCATGAAGATCGACAAGGTGTGTGGGGAGGTATGTCCTAAATAAGAACGTGTTTGTCTGTCCTCGATTTAGGGTAAGGATCAGGTAGGCGCGAGGTAAGGATCAGGTAGGCGCGAGAGCCAGACAGTGATCCTCCAAGCCGTCTACGGCGACCTCGCAGACTATTTCCACGACCCGCGGCGGCTCTTTCAGCGCGCGCATTCTCACGCCCCGTCGAAACGATGTTGTCGATGCTGACAACGCGCATGACCACGCGGCCTTTTTCGGAGACGAGGCGTCGGAGTTCTTTTCGGCTGACTAGGTTGGGTCGGAAGACGACGCCTCGCTCTTTGAGTCGAGTTTTCAACTCCCTGACAACCAACGCATGCTGACTTTGATCGCGAGCTTAAAGTCTTCGCAACCTCGACCCGCCACACCGCCACTGGGCCAGATACATGATCGATCAAGGTGCGTCACAGGCTCCTCAACCTGTATCCCTTAAGGCCCGCCGACAAACGATCACCAAGAGCCAGGGCAGACGCCCCGCGAGTCGCGTCCTCTTGGCGAAGCCCGTCTTCTGCCACGTCCAGCTCTGCGTGGCTCTCGCGTCAGAACTTAACCGGGATTATAACAACGTCGACGACTCACCCTACTCCGTGCTGCGCAATACCGATAAGCCTCCGGCGTCTACGCGCGCACTGTAGTGAACTTACTGGGACAAACTTACTGGGTTTGGGATTGGTAGGTGAACTGAGTGACCAGGTGAACTTACTGGACCAGGTGAACTTAGGGTTTAAGAGTAAACTCAAAGGTTGGCGGCGCGTGTGCGGATCAAAGCAGCTTAGATTGGCGGAGCGAGGCGACAGGCGAAGGGTTGGTGTGAGCCCGAGTGGGTTTACGCCGAACTGAAGTTAGAGAAGGACTTACTAGGTGAACTTACTGACCAGGTGAACTTGCTGGGGCCAGGTGAACTTACTGGGGTTAGAGATTGGGACTAGGTGAACTTACTGGCCTGCACTTGTTTGTCTTTAAATGGCGACTGCTAAGAGGGGGGGGGGGGGTGTGCGGTGCAACACTGCACTTGTTTGTCTGTAAATGTCGACTGCTAAGAGGGGGGGGTGTGTGGGGGGCATGAAGGATGTGGGTGGGTTTGTGGGGTAGGAGGGATGTGCCTGACGGGCGGAGATAAGTACGCGGGACCTAGTCGGGGTCATCGCCGAGTCGTGGGGCAGGCGAAGAGAGGACGGGCCCCGGTCGTTTGTCTGAGCCCAACTTCGAAATGTCGGCCCTACGCCCGTGATTACGCGGCCCGTGTGCCGCGCGTGGTCGCGATACGGGTGTCGGAACTTCGCCAACGCAAATCGAAGCATGTCGGCCGGCCACCGCCGAGGCCATGGACGTTGACTCGAGCAACGCGACCGCCCTGCAAGTGCCAGTGAAGCCGTCGAAACCGAGGATTACGAAAGACGCAATTTTCGAGCCGCGTCGGTACTTCGAACGCTGTCGGAGAGGAACCCCTTGGGGTGCAGGTGTCGATGCTCCATTTCAGCAACGAGTTTTTCTTTGCGAAGCTGCAAAGCGTCCATGGACGCAGCTCGGCGAGCTCCAACTCCTCCAGCTCTGCCGACTCCTCTTCATCTCCAACGTCCTCCGGCACGTCGCCCTCGGCGACCTCCCTCGCCGCTTCCTCGTGAGACACCATCTTCGGCGTCATCGTTGTTAATAATGAGGATCCCCGTGGGTGCGGGGCAGAGCTCCTGGGGGCAAAATCCATCTTGCGGTCTCTTAAGCCACGCCAGGGTTGCGCTTCGAAGGCCCGGGGCACTGCCGACGAGGGGGCGCGGGATGTCACCTTGGAGCTGGTTGACCAGCCTGTGGGCAGTGACTTTGGTGCTCGACGGCACCCAGATGAACTGTTCGCCGCGAGCTCGGCGCCGAGGCATGGAGCGACCGGCATGGAAGGGGCTGGCAGCTGGAAGAGGACCTCAACGTCGGCCGTTGTCGCGTCGAGGTCGCTGCGCCGATTCAGCTAGTCAATGAGCGCGATCTTGGTGCACCACCAGGCCCGCGCTGAGACTGGGAGGCCGAGGTCGAGCTGGAGCACGTGGGGGTCGTCGCGGCGGCCACGCGTCGGGCCCTGCTCGGAGGCCGCACGGTCGTCAGCGGGAGACACGTGAGCGCGGAGTACGGAAAGCTCTTTCGTGCGTATGAGCCACGCCACGGCGCGCGCGAAATCGACGGCCGACGTGCACTGTCGCGATTTGTCGACGAAAGCCAAGAGAGACTGCAGCTTCGGAAGCACGTCGGCGGACGCGTCGTCGTCGAAGCGTGGAGTCTGACGCATCTCGTCGGCGACGAGCATCTCGAGAACCGAGTCCCAGTTTTCAACGAGGAGCTCATCGAAGTGGTACTGGTCGCGCGGCGGGAAGCCCCAGTCTTCGTTCGGCCGCGCGACGAAGTTCATCGTCTTCTTGACGTACGTGCCCTTTGCGGGGGGTGATGCTTGAAGACAACGCTCTCGCCGCGAGAGTTCATCGCCGTTCTGATATTCTTGGCAATGCGGACACTGTACCACCAATTGTGTGGGTTCGACCTGCGAGAGTCAAGTGAAAGCTCGCTCTTGCCGACACGAAGGACGAGAATCTATACAATTCCGCGTCTCACGACAATTACCGCGTCCCCGGTTGGTCCGAGCACACCAGGAGTTCGTTTATAGCTCTGGACGATCGGCGCCGCCTCGGACCAAAAAAGTATGGTACGCGGTACCCACACCGACGATTCCAAATTTACAAAATTCAGACGCGCGCCGACATTGACATCGAACTCACCACTCCCGTGATCGCACGTCGCCAAACAAGTTGACGAGGTAGCCTTGGACATCAAAGGACTCAACGCTCGCGTCGCCAGACCCGGACGAGCTCATGTTAATGCGTCAGCGGCCGCTCAACAGCGACAGCCATACTCCAAGAAATTAAAAATTGCGATCCGTTGGAAAAAGAATCTGTGCCACTAGGAAAAAGCACGGCGTATCCGCACGACAGCACGATGGGGCCGTACCACAGCTCAAAAAGCTTCACGGCCTGGCTTGCGAACTATAGGCCAGCCCAGTGCATGGGGCGTAGGCTAATCCCAGCGCCGTAGTGCGCAGGATCAGACTCACTGGGGAAAGAGACGAGGGGCGCTTCGTGGAGCGTCGGTGGAGATTTGACGCCTGTCGCCATGCGACGCGGAGACCGCTATTTGACGGACAACCACCTCGCCATTAACGTTTCCTTCTGCGTGACGGTGACAGACTGCGCCCCCCGGCCATAACCCGTCCCGCTGCGAACGTTCTGGCTTCCAACCGGCCCACCCGAACAGGTGCCAACCTACGCCGGGAGGACGAATGCCCTCGCAAGACGCATGTTCAGAAGGCACCGTCCTCTAGCGCAACCGTGCGGTTAGCGATCAAGGGCATGGGCACGGACGTTACGCAAGAAAATCGCTAGGCCTCCAGCGTGCGCTGGCTGAAGATCTTCGAAAAAATCATCGGGAGGACCTCCAGGAAGATCTTCGTTCGCCTCCAAGGGGACCTTCGGCGTGTTCTTGAGGTGCGCTCTTGCGCAGGAGGTGCCCGTACTTTGTGCTGGCCCTTTCGATGGCACAGGCTGTTTGACCTGGCCACCAGTAGCTAAACAACGAAATAATGATGAAAAGGTAACGAAATCGGCCTTTCGCGGACATTGATTTTCTCGCGAGGTCCACGGCCACGAGGCGCTGTTGGGGAGGGATCCATTGCATGCCGGAGCCGAAGACTAGTGGATCTTGCAAGTCGAAGATGGCACCTTGGCGTTGTAGTAACGAGCGAGGACGAAGTAGATGCCCATGGAGAGAGGGATATAGGCGTCGTAGAACACGTGGCCTCCGAGCTGCTTGAAGCCGGCGTCGCACCCAAGTGCCTCGATCCAGCCGACGAAGCCAATTGGGGCCGCGACGATGGCCGCCCAAAGGTCATAAAAGATGTCCTTGGTGGGTTTCGAAAGTTCAGCGGTAGCGGCGACCCAGAGAAGGATGGTCTGCACATAGGTGAAGCCGAATCTTTCGGGAATCGAAAAAACTTGGATCAGGGTGCTCGCCGCGGCCATCATGCCAGTCCGCGGCTTGGACAATCGAGGGTTTGTAGCTGCGAGCAAGAAGAACCAAAAGACCATGAGCCCGAAGATCGCCTTGAGTTTGCCGTCAGACGTCGTGGGCGCTGGTTTGCCGTTTTCTCGTTTGACAAACGACAATCCCATGTGCCCCGCTCCGTGCGCAAGAATGGCCGGGATGTTCGTCCTAATCGGAAGCAACGAGTGTGTCGGAAGCGAACTCGTTGAGTAAAAAGTGAGCAACGCCGCCGCACCGGCAACGTCCGCGTAAAAGGCCAACGCGTGCGAGGACCAGTACGGCAAGTCCGGATCCTTCACACAGAAACCTTCGTTCATAAACGAGTCCGAGATAACGTTGATGGTCCCCGTCGCATTCAGGACGAAGGCGGCCAAGAACGCGGTGGTGTTGACGAGCACAATCCAATTGCAAACGTCGCCCAGACGCATCCCTGCTCTCTTTGTTCGATTTTAATAAAAGAGTTGGGTGGGGTGACGGCCGGATAAAAGCTCGCGTGTAGATCTCGCGCCCAGGAATGATGACGTGGTCAGAAGTTTTGAAGAAAAAGATACCAGTTATTATTATTCTCAAGACCTGAAGATTTCTGGTTTCTTTTCTTTGCGGAAATACTCTACGCTTGATTTCTGAGTCTGATTCGAATAATATCTACACTCGTCAGGCACATCCTTCATACCCCACCGCGACCCGAATTAATAAGAACAGGAAGGTGGGGAATGAGGTGGGAAAAGGTGGGGAGAAGGGTGAAGAGCGAAGAGGGGTTTCGAAGGGGTTGTGGAGAGAGGTGAGGTGACAGAGTGTGGTGTCGGACTCGCTGTGCCCTCGCCGCCCTCACCCATGTCGCCGCCTCGGGGAACCCCACCCAGGCCGCCCGATCCCAGCAGGACGTCACCCTTCGTCGCACATACGTCCGGCGGCAGCATGCGTACGACCTACGGGCGGGGCCCGTCCTCTCTTCGCCTGCCCCACGACTCGGCGATGACACCGACTAGGTCCCGCATTCCTATCTCCGCCCGCCAGGCACATCCCTCCTCCCCCACAAAACCACCCACATCCTTCATGCCCCCCCCACACACACCCCTCTTAGCAGTCGACCTTTAAAGACAGAGTGTGGCGAGGGAAGTGCGACACGAGGCAGTAGCTACTGTCATCGGAGGATGTGTCGCGGAAGAATCATATAAAGAGCTTGAATCTGCAGCCGTTGTCGCCGGAGGTCCAACGTGGGCAGCCATAAAACTGGCGTTGGGTGGCGTGCACAGTGTGGCCCGGGTGAGGGTGATTTCGCCACGAACCCAGTTTGAGTCGACGTCGAGGTCGGCCCAAGCGAGGAGTGGCACACGCCTGAGCACAATCCGGTCGAAATGGTAGAAGGTGGTGCCGCAGTCGGAACAAAGCGATCGGCGCGAGACAACCAGCGTGCACGAGCCGTCGCCCTCGACTAGGATCTTGTGAGCGGGCGTGTGGAAAGACCAGTAATTGCTTTTGACCGGCGCCGTGTGCCACGCACCATTCGTGCCGAAGCACTCCAGATTTGCGCATAGGCAGCAGGCTAGGCCGAATTCCTCGCAGACCCTCTTAGGCTCGCCGTCCTCGAAGTTGACGAAGGCGACCCGACGCCCTTGAATACAGACGTCGTCTTTAGATGGACGGCCCATTTGGTCTCGCGCTGCTTTTCCCTTGTACTCGTAGACTATCTTCGAGCGGTCCTGCTTGTACACTCGGAATAGCACCGAGATGCGGCGCCGCGCCCAAGAGGGTTCCCGTCGCGCCACCGAAGAAGACGTTTGGCACCTTGTCGCACATGGTGACATCAATATTGCGGGCCGCCGTCGGCGGCACTCAGCTCGTCCGCGGTATTGTCCATGCTCGGACTTTCCCCAAGTAGCACGACCTCCTTGTCGTCGACGGAGATGGAGTTGCTGTCGGCCTTCTCCTTCACCTCCTTGTCATCGAGACCTGGTTGGACATGGGGGCGGTCCGTGCACGCCGCACTCGAATAGTCGTCGTTGTTGTCGTGTATCACGATGACTTCGGGGGGATCACACGTCCGAGATGTCAGCTCCCTCGTCGCAGTCGGCGCAGTCGCAGTCACCGCCATCGAGCTAGGCGCGACAGGTGGACGTCCCCGTCGGGGGGAGGGCAGCTACCTGTCCCACATCAGCGGTAGTCACCTGCCTTTTCTTCTCCTGCCTGAGAATCTGGCGCGACCTGTCAACCACAGATCTCAAGTTCTGGCCGGACTTCTTGCGCTTGGTGCAGAACAGATAGCGCAAGCGATTCGAATTTCGACAACCGAGGCAGCCGCCCGTCGATTCTATGAAGAGGTCGTCGCCAGCCCGCGCCCGCCGCACTGCGTTTTGCAGAGGTCTCTTGAACGTGTTCGTGGCGTCCTGCGTCGCTTCCAACTCCTCGGCGAGCTGGAACAACCGCCGAAGAACGTCGTTATCGTCAGCAAGCATACCGTTCAGCCGTTTAGCACGTTTAGCGGCCGCGGCATTACGTACTCCTTGCTTGAACCTCTCGTTCACGCCCGGTTTCTCGAAGGCTTGGCCTTTACGACACTTGCTCATAGGCGCTCCAAACGTCTCCTGCCATCGTGTGAATGACGGGTAGAATAACCCTTGTTACGTCTTATTACGTCTCATTTGTTACGTCTTATTACGTCTCATTTGTTACGTCTTATTACGTCTCATCCTTACTACTAATCGACAGATGTTTGTCTGTAAATGTCGACTGCTAAGAGGGGGGTGTGTGGGGGGAGCAGATGTTTGTCTGTCTTTAAATGTCGACTGCTAAGAGGGGGGGGGTGTGTGGGGGGAGCATGAAGGATGTGGGTGGGTTTGTCTGTCTGTCTGTCTGTCTGTCTGTCTTTAAATGTCGACTGTCTGTCTGTCTGTTTGTCTTTAAATGTCGACTGCTAAGAGGGGGGTGTGTGTAGGGAGCATGAAGGATGTGGGTGGGTTTGTGGGGCACGAGGGATGTGCCTGACGGGCGGAGATAAGTACGCGGGACCTAGTCGGGGTCATCGCCGAGGCGTGGGGCAGGCGAAGAGAGGACGGGCCCCGCCCGTAGGTCGTACGCATGCTGCCGCCGGACGTATGTGCGACGAAGGGTGACGTCCTGCTGGGATCGGGCGGCCTGGGTGGGGTTCCCCGAGGCGGCGACATGGGTGAAGGCGGTGAGGGCACAGCGAGTGCGGCCTAATGCGTTGGCGATCCCCCACTCGCGGTAGATGCGGCGAGTTTGGGCCGCCTTTGCCTCTGTGAAGTTGGCGCAGCCGCTTGCCACCCAGGTTCGCGCAGCGATGCGCTCTGCGCATGTTTGGGCGAGAGCGCGGCACGCCGCGCTGGCCTCACCGAAGGCACCAAAGACGAGGCCGGCGACGGTGCCGTAGCTACGTAGCCGCTGTTCGACAGGGCCCAAGAAACCAGGCGGTGGTGGTGTACCCGGCTGGGGGATGATGGCGTCGATGCCGCGGGCGTGAGCGAGGTATTCGGAGTGGACTTGCGCTGCGCGCCGATCGACAGGCGACGGGTGGGAGGGATGGAGGGCGTGGGCGGTGTACAACGAACCCCAAGCGAGGGTTTTGATGTCGTAGAGTTGCTCCTTGTTGTCGAGCGTGGTGAGGATGTCTGGGACGACTTGGCGTCGGGCGAGATTGCCTCGGTACCGGCCGTAGAGGTGCGTGCGAATGGTAGGGGCGACGACGTCAGCAAAGATGCCGAAAACCTCGGACAGGGCTGGGATGCCGGCCTCTTTGATGGTGGAGAGGGCGCAATCGAGCAAGCTGTCGTGCCAGGTGGTCCGCGCTCCTCCGCGGTTGACACGGTTGGCCTGCGTGAGAAGCACCTTGCCGTGAGCGTCGAGAACGACGTCTGTGCCCAGAATGCGAGTGCCCACGAGTCTGTCTGTTTGTCCCTCGATTTAGCGTAAGGATCAGGTAGGCCCGCGAGCCAGGCAGGCATTGATCCTCCAAGCCGTCTACGGCGACCTCGCAGACTGTTTCCACGACCCGCGGCGGCTCTTTCAGCGCGCCATTCTCACGCCCCGTCGAAACGATGTTGTCGATGCTGACAACGCGCGCATGACCGCGGCCTTTTTTTCCCGGAGACGAGGGGTCGGAGTTCTTTTCGCCCGACTAGGTTAGGTCGGAAGACGACGCCTCGCTCTCAAGAGTCGAGTTTTGAACTCCCTGACAACCAACGGCAAGCTGACTTTGATCGCGATCTTACAGTCTTCGCAACCTCGACCCGTCGCACGGCCACTGCAACGGTACCAGATACATGATCGATCGTGTCGTTGTCACCGAGGCTCCTCCAACCTGTATCCCTTAAGGCCCGCCGACGCCAAACGATCACCAAGAGCCACGGCCAGACGCCCCGCGAGGTCGGCGTCCTCTTGGCGAAGCCCGTCTTCTGCCACGTCCAGCTCTACGTGGCTCTCTGTCGATCGGCAAGCCCGAGGATATCCTCTTCTTGGTCGACGACTCCACCCTACCCCACACGTGCTGCGCAATACCGATAAGCCCCCTCCCGGCGTCTACACGCGCACTATAGGTTAACTTACTGGGACCAGGTGAACTTACTGGAACCAGGTGGACTTACTGAGGTTAGAGATTGGGACTAGGTGAACTTAGTGACCAGGTAAACTTACTGAGACCAAGTGTGTACTTACTGAGGCTTTTAGGGTAAACTCAGAGTTTAGCGGCGTGTGCGGATCAAAGCGGCTTAGATTGGCGGGGGTGAGAGCGACGAGCTCGAAGGAGAGTGGAGTGAGTGGATGCGGGTTTACGCCGAACTTACTGGGGTTAGAGATTGGGTTTACGCCGAATTTTCTGGGGTTAGAGATTGGGACTAGGTGAACGGCCTGGCTCCCATGCTCGGGAGAGGTCTGAAGTTAGTTAGTTTAGTTTACTAGGTGAACTTAACGGGAACAGGTGAACTTGCTGGGGTTAGAGATTGGGACTAGGTGAACTTACTGGCGTGCACTTGTCTTAACTACTAATCGACAGATGTTTGTCTGTCTGTCTGTCTGTCTGTTTGTTTGTTTGTTTGTCCCTCGATTTAGGGTAAGGATCAGGTAGGCGCGAAAGTAAGGAACAGGTAGGTAGGCGCGAGAGCCAGACAGTGATCCTCCAAGCCGTCTACGGCGACCTCGCAGACTATTTCCACGACCCGCGGCGGCTCTTTCAGCGCGCCATTCTCACGCCCCGTCGAAACGATGCTGTCGATGCTGACAACGTGCGCATGACCTCGGCCTTTTTTTCCCGGAGACGAGGCGTCGGAGTTCTTTTCGGCTGACTATGCTGGGTCGGAAGACGACGCCTCGCTCTTTACAGTCGAGTTTTGAACTCCCTGACAACCAACGGCATGCTGACTTTGATCGCGAGCTTAAAGTCTTCGCAACCTCGACCCGTCGCACGGCCACTGCAACGGTACCAGATACGTGATCGATTGTGTCGTTGTCACCGAGGCTCCTCCAACCTGTATCCCGTAAGGCCCGCCGACGCCAAACGATCACCAAGAGCCAGGGCCAGACGCCCCGCGAGGTCGGCGTCCTCTTGCCCACAAGCCCGTCTTCTGTCACGTCCAGCTCTACGTGGCTCTCTGTCGATCGGCAACCCCGAGAATATGCTCTTCTGAGTCGACGACTCCACCCTACCCCACACGCGCTGCGCAATACCGATAAGCCCCCTCCCGGCGTCTACACGCGCACTATAGGTTAACTTACTGGGACCAGGCGAACTTACTGGGGTTTGAGATTGGGACTAGGTGAACTTAGTGACCAGGTGAACTTACTGGGACCAAGTGAACTTACTGGGGTTTTTAGAGTGAACGCAAAGGCTAGCGGCGTGTACGGATCAAAGCGGCTTAGATTGGCGGAGGTGAGAGCGACGAGCTCGAAGGAGAGTGGGATGAGTGTGTGTGAGCACGAGTGGGCTTACACCGAACTTACTGGGGTTAGAGATTGGGACTAGGTGAACTTACTGGGGCCAGGTGAACTTACTGGGGTTAGAGATTGGGACCAGGTGAACTTGCTGGCGAACTTACTGGCCTGCACTTGTTACGTCTTATTCAGTCATATTCTTATTCGTCTCTTCACCGCGCGCCCGCGGCGCCCGCGCGCCCGCGGCGCCCGCGCCCGCGACCCGAATTAATAAGAACAAGGAAGGTGGGGAAGAGGTGGGAAAAGGTGGGAAGAAGCGCCCGCGGCGCCCGGCGCCGGCGCCCGCGCCCTTATTCAGTCATTCTTATTCGTCTCTTCACACACATAGGTAAGACCATCTTCGACCTATGCCTCGACGATCTTGGTGTCGGGACAAGTGGCTTCGTCGGTTAGACGCTCAATTATTCCGGAGATGACGTCGGGAACATGTCTGGTTCCAGGTCGACGGATGAAGCTTCAGAAAACGAACACGACCGGGTCAGAAACGTGAGCGAATCCCCTTGATGATTGGAACTGGCGTTTCGTCCCTTTTGCTCACATGGCTGGACAAGCCGGTGTCCGGATCTACACCGTTTCCTCGAAGATCATTCGAGGGTCGATGCGAGAAGTTGTCATTACCATCAAAGCCATTGACGCAAACGCCAGGACTCATCTGGCCTTCAAGTCTATTTGTCAGGGGCTTCAGCCACCGCAGCCTCGAAGGACCAGATGAATTCGCTCGGCGATCCGGTGCCGATTCACTTCCGTCCAAGTGACGACACGTCAGAATTCAAATTTAGCGCTAAGTATTGACGTGCTACAACGCAGAATCTGATAAAGGCTCATCATACAAGCGTATTCGAGGATAACCCCACGATGGCCGCCCGCAAATTGACCGCCCCCCTGCCCGCAGCCCCACACCCAGCCTGTGAAAAGGTCGAACGAGGCGTCGATCAGCGCCCGTAGCAACCCGGGGCGAGCGCATTTGCGATTCTAGCTGCAGTCACAATATCATGAAATCTGGGTTCGTCAAAAAACGTCGTCATAGCTGCTGATGCTAAGGGCGCCGATGATCGGGAGCCCCGGACCGAGGGTTCATTGTGCTGAAGAGGAGAGCGCGCCAAGTGCCGTCCAATCTTCGGGGAAGCCGCCAAAGTGAAATCACATTAATCCTTTGGTTGAAAAACTAGCCCTCTCGAAGAGAAGGTGCTCCCCTTGCGCATTTGCGATTCTAGCTGCAGTCACAATATCATGAAATCTGGGTTCGTCAAAAAACGTCGTCATAGCTGCTGATGCTAAGGGCGCCGATCGGGAGCCCCGGACCGAGGGTTCATTGTGCTGAAGAGGAGAGCGCGCCAAGTGCCGTCCAATCTTCGGGGAAGCCGCCAAAGTGAAATCACATTAATCCTTTGGTTGAAAAACTAGCCCTCTCGAAGAGAAGGTGCTCCCCTTCAACTCGTGGCACGACCTCGCACAAGACCGCGCGCAGTGGCGGTCCGCCATCGACGCCTTTTCATCCCTCGCATCTACCCCAACTGTGTGATTTTGCTCTGTAATCCTGGACCGGCTCCTGCCGGTCCAGCCTGGCTCCCATGCCCAGGAGAGGTCCGAAGTTAGTTAGGTGTTGACCAAAGCTCTTCGGGTGATTATTGCGTGGGGGCAGACGCACATTGAACATCCGTTTCACTGAACGGCCAATAGTCGCAAGATCTCCTCCACACTCTTCACGGCGGCGCAGTGGGCCGTCGTCTTGAAGAAAGCGGACGGTTTCCAGATGGGCGTTCGTGTCCGCGGAATACATCAGCAGTAGCCACGCTGCGTTGCGACGTCGCCGGCCGCTGCGGACTAACAGCTGAGGTCCCAAGTTCACACCTCCGTCCTAGGCTGTCAGCTCGGCGACCACCAGAAGGGCGTGGAAGCACGACGCGTGGACCTCGTCCTGCGCGAGAGTCTCCAGTCTGTTGAACATGGCATCCAGAGTTTCTTTATTCCCCCTCAAATTCCACATACCAACGACGACCTCGCTCAAGACCGCGGCAGATGGCATCAGACCATCACCTCCCCCCGAATCCTCCTTACTTTCTGCACCCCTCGTCCGAACGCCCTGTGATTCTGATCCTGCGCGCCGCGGCGCTGGCGTTAGCCTGCGCCTCATGCATTGGGCTGGACAATAGCACCTAGGTTCAGTACAGTAGTACACCTGCGCCCCCCCCCTCTCTATCCCCCCCCTCGCAGGCGATGCCCCCAAAACCCACGCAGAATGGGTGCTCCTGAGCCCCCCGTGCGGCGCGCGGCCCGCGGCTGCGATTCAAGTTCGAATGAATAAAGTGAAGGTAGGAAAATAGGGCGACTGCAAATCTCATTGGTAAACTTGGCCTGAATGAAGAAGTTGGCACGGCCAATTTCAACCCACGTCCTCGCGGCGATTCGCGCGGCGCAGGTTTTGGCGATTTCGTAGCATGCCGAAGTAGGGAGTTTAAAAGTCGACTGCTAAGAGGGGGGGCGCGAGCGTGGGTGTGAGAGTGGGTGCCGGCGTTGAGGGGCTTTGGTGGGTTTCGCGGAGACGCTAGGCGAAGTAGGCTTCTTTGCCTATTCTTCACTATGAGTTCATACAACTCCATTCGCTAGGCGAAGTAGGCTTCTTTGCCTATTCATCACTATGAGTTCATACAACTCCATTCGCTCCATATATTCGTATTGACTCTGTACGATTCGTAGAATTACGGTACACGGGTACCCGACAAAAATTAATCGGAGGAGCACCCGGGTCACCACTACTGTGCTCTGGGATGGCAAACTCGGGACGTAAGCAGGCTTGCCTTCGCTCTCGCACTCCCGTGGCGTCGATGTTCGCTTCGGCTGAGCTGAGGCACCCACGCAGCAATTGGAGAACGCCGAGGTCTTCACTTCGCGAGGGCGAACGTCATTTCCTTGACCTCGACGGCAAGATTGCCGTCCACATACGCTCGGCCGCTCGCCTTGGCGATGCCGAACTTGGCCTTCCAGGTATTAATCTCAACCTCCATCACGAGGGTGTCGCCAGGGACCACGGGTCGTTTCCACTTGACGCCGTCAACGCCAGCAAAGAAGAAGACGGCACCCGGCTCAGCGCCTGCCCACCGGCTGCGACGAAAAGCGGGCGCGCGCTCACGCACCGTCCATCTGCAAGCAAACCACCCCAGCGAGCTGGGCGAGAGCTTCGATTTGCATGACGCCGGGCATGATTGGGCGATCGGGGAAGTGGCCGGTGAATTGTGGTTCATTGAAGGTGATGCATTTGACCTGCAAACGAACGGTGTGGTCTCTCCCAAGATAGACGCACGCCAACTGCTCGCTTGCCGGGCTCGTATTCGACCACCTTGTCGACCAAGGCAAAAGGGTAGCGGTGAGGGAGTATCTTCTGTATCGCTTCTACGTCGAAGACCGTCGCTACGCCGCTGGTGAGCCCGGAGATCGACGCGGCGGTAACCGCCGATTCAGCGGCTTCTTCTTCGACCGTTGCGCTGGTCGCACGCGCGCTCTTCGAGGTGGGAGACACAACGAAGGCGCTCGATTGCGCGATCAAGCACAAAAGCACGAAGAAGCGAGCCATTTGTTGTGACGTGATCGCACTTCAACTTTTAACGGGTTTTAAACGGACGGACTTCTCAAGGGCTAGCTAACGACTCAATATTATAGGGACCACTTGGAAATGTGCGATGAGCTCCTGCAGACACTGAGCTCGCACATTGCGGACGACGTGCTGCTCGCGCAGCAGCGCGCCGAGATCGTGCTCGCAGAAAAATTGCATCAGGAGCTCCAGGCTTCTCGGCGTCGCGCAACAGCCACCGATGCCGTCACCTTTGCGCTCTTGGCTCGAGAATGGGACGACATCACGCGACCCACCACGCAAGCATCATTATGCGATGAGGCGGCCGCCGACCTCGCGGGCGAGCCAGCGCGTTTTCCAGTTGACATTCAATTTTTGCTCAAGTCGTTCTTGCGACTTTTGCAGACGGTCCGCGCGCAACGCTGCACCGCCGGCTTGCTGCAACTCGTTCACGCTGTCCCGTCCGTAGTGGGCAACATGCCTCCCCGAGCCCTCGCTGCACCGCACGGACACGCCCATGAAGGTGTTGTAGAGGCTGTCGGAGACGCGATCGAAGCGTTGGTGCGCGATCGAGCTACCTTGTCACCTGGCGATGTCGCCGCTGTATACACGGCCGCTGTGGCGCTAGCAATAAAACGGGCGAGCCTCCCTCACCTCCTGAGCGTCGTGCACCACTTGCTCGCCATCGACGATGGCGACGGCCCTGTTTGCGAAGGCAAGGGCAATCGGGACGACGACCTGCTTCTTGGCGTCGCTCCTTTTTTGGGTGAGCTCAAAGGCTTTTCGCCCTTGCGCCGACGCGACATTGAGGCTGCGACGTATGAAAAGCATGAAACCGGCGCTTCTGATCTGCTTGAGCAACTACGCGCCGCGGAGAAGAATAAAGGAGGAAAGCGTGACTTTGTGAGGTCGCCCAACGCTCTCGAGCCTGGGTGGCTCATGACCTTTGGTAGAGCCGACCACGGAAAATTGTGCCACGGGAACGTCGTTGATAGCCGCGCTATTCCAACCTTCGCCAAAGCCTTACAATCCGTCGAATTGATGGATTTGGATTCGCTTTCAACGCACAGCCTCGCGATCACTAAGCGTCGCGAGCTCTTGGTGTGGGGTCGGAGCGACGCCGCTGATCAGCAGCCTGAAGACGAGGTGAACGGCCAGGTCGTGCCCGGAAACGAAGCAGCCGGTCGCAACGACGTATGGCCTCGATTCGTTGTGCCACTGGCCGGACGGTTAGCGTCTCGGGTCGCGTGTGGATTGGGACATGTGCTCGTCCAGCTGAGCGGAGGCGAGGTATATTCTTGGGGCAACGGCGGGAACGGGAGGCTTGGCCTTGGAGATGCGGCGAACCGCACGGTAGCAACCAAGGTCGCGTGCCTCGGAAGCATTGTCTACATCGCATGTGGTGCTTCTCACTCGCTGGCAATCGCGGAGACGGGCACTCCATATGCGTGGGGCAAGAACAGCGAAGGCCAATGCGGCGTCGGCACGCGAGACGACGTATTGAGCCCACTGTGCATCGCGGGCATCAACGGCCCGACACTGATGCTTGTTGGCGGTTGGGAACACACACTTGCTCTTCGTCGCGACGGGACTGTCTTCAGCTTTGGGTCCGGTTACCATGATGCACGTCGCGGCGCCGTACCACCAGTTCTTGGCCACGGAAACACTGACCGTCAGCTCGCGCCGAAACGCGTCGAGCTCCTTGCGTCAGAGTGCGTCACGCACGTTGCCTGCGGCTGGGACCATTCGTTGGCCGTCACAAATAATGGCGTCCTCTACACCTGGGGATCAGGCACTCACGGCAAGCTCGGCCACAACGACGAGCGAAGCCGTGACGTGCCAACGAGCGTTGCCAAGCTTGCGCAACACAGAGTTGTGCTGGCCGGAGGCGGCTGCGAACATAGTGCAGCTATCACTTCGTGTGGTGAACTCTATACTTGGGGACAAAGCGACGGTGGCCGTCTCGGATTGAGTCTTCCTGTTGGTGCTGAATCTGGCGTCGGTCCTTCTGAACTCTCTCCGAGGCGCGTCAAAACGCTTGTTTGGAAGCACCTTCGGGCCACTGGACTCTCAGTTGGCGACAAGTACACCATGATCCTCGTGCGATCCCGAGATGACAAGCCTTCTCCAGACTGGCAACAAGAAACTTTCGTTGTTCCAAACTCGACTGGGTTTCACCGAGGACATCAAGCTAAGCAGCCCGCATCGACAACGAGGTTTGACGGCACATGGCTCCGAGCACAGCCAGCACTCCAGATTCGTGAGAACCAGTCTATTCACTCCACCCAGACGGCGCTCATAGTCCTTACCCAGCTCGAGCGTCACGCGACTCGCTTCTTGCCTGAAGCCCCATTCTGCTACCACCCAGAAATTCTGATGAACGATCCAATTTTTCGACATCACATCGGAACGCCACCTTCCTTAAACAGCGTTCGTGCCGACGATCGTCCATCCGTGACAACGGAGCAGCAAAACGCTATAACGCCACCAAATTCGAAAAGCAATAATCTCGATGACAATGACAACGACGAGGACCAACAGAGTTGCTTTGGTGGGGATGACGGTCGCAATGATCAAGACTCGCCGCCGCCGCCCGTTCACGAACGGAGGGAGAACCACTCATCAGCATCCGCGACGATGTTTTCGCCGAGCACCTGGCCGTACGCAGTGGACGTATCGTTGAAAACATTCAACGCATTCGCTTCGCTCTTGGATTGCTACGTAGATCGCCTCGAAATCGAGCAGAATCCCCCGACGAAGCCCATTGTCGACATGACGCGTCTGCGGAAAGATCTCGCGCAAGCTTCGAGCCATGTATCATTGTCTACAAAGACCATAGCGTGGATTGTCTTGTGGTGTTCGCTGAGAATATTGCAAGCCAATATATTCTGGCTTTCAATGCGCGCCACTACCTTCGGTGCAGTTACGAGACGTCAGCGCGATGATCTTCCAAATGTATTTGGTGTTTGCTCAACAACAGCGACGGCCAACAGAGATGCTGGGGTGACGTCAGAGCTCGACTACGCGACAGGAGCCACGAGCACCGCTGTTGATGATTCGCCCGAAGTCCAAGCCCTTATCTGGAACTGTTTCGCAACGAAAGAGACCTCGACGCTCGACGTGCTTACGCATATTCACGCCATCATTTTGCGCATTCTCGCTTCTGCGCGTCGACCGCACGTTGATGCGCTATCCGAACACCTGCACTTAGAAGCGGCGGAGGTGCTAAAGATCGGTTTCCCGCATTTTTATCCGTCACTATCGTCGCGTGTGAGTTTGCTTCGCTCTCTAGTTGCCGGCACCTATTCGGACAACAAGCTGCTTTTTGGAATCTTCGTTGACCTAATTACGCAGAATGACCACATATCCTCTCTTATCGTAAGCGTCCTGGACCCAACTACCAGTGCTCCTAGTTCAGTCGAACCCCCATGCATGAATAAAACGGATTTGAGTACCATGCTCTTGCAGCTTTTCGAGCGCTGCGTCGTGAAGCCATGCGTACTTCACGACAAAACCAACGGCTCACGACAAACGAAACACATGGAACAACTCCTGTTGACCCTGCAAAATGGTCTGATTTCCTTTTGGGCCGAGGCAAGTATCGCTCGAAAATCGCACAGCGTCCAAGAATCACCTCGTGTGACGCCTCTCCAAGAAGTCGCGCTCGGGCATACCGAATGCGTGCTCTTGGAGGCCAGTCGTCTCCTGGATGGCTGCACTGAGAGCGTCGGGGTTCTCGCCTCACGCACCTGCATTCTACGCGCCATTGTGATGCCATTGGTGTCGTTTCTCGGAGTTGCGTTCGATACCGACATCGCGGTGACGATGTCTGCACTCCACGCAGCAACGCACCTCTTACCGACTGTGTTAGCATTGGTTATGAAGCTCGATAGCATCAATGTCAGTTTGCGCGTCTCGCCTATTCCTGAGACTAGCTCGTCAGCGCAGGAAGCCATTGACTGGCTTCATGACTTCGAGGCTGATGTCGCCTTCACAGCCGCAAGGCTAACGGTAACGTTTAGCAAAAAGAGTCATGAGGCTGATCACCGATCCGAGTCGCCATTCAGCTCACCGACATTCTGGCTTGACACATCCAAAATTTTTACCTTAGGAGCCGAAAATTGGCCCAAACATCTTTGCTCTTCATCGGATGATCGAAAGTCGGAGAACAACCCAAATTGTAGCTTGCGCAAGATTGCCTCCACCATTCAAAGCTGGATGTCACAAGGTTTGTACAGCAAAATGGAACACAAAAAGGAAGATCCAGACGATTCCAGTCGTGCGCAGAGTGATCTCTCCACGAGTAGCTCAGCGACGAGCCTTGGAAAGAAGCTGCGGTTGGGGTCCTTACAGGGTGACAGTTTGGAACACCTCGACTCGTTTTTGATCGACCTCGTCCAAGGTCGCCGCGGGTCGGTCGCTTCTGCGCTTGATGAATGGGTCGTAGCGTACCCGAAACCGGGTACTGACACGCTGCCAATTCCACAAATGCAACTAGCTCGCCCGAACACTGGCAGCCTCGGACGCGTCTTAGAGCCGGTCCATGCAATCGACGAGGTCGCTATAAAACGAGACATCACCGCCGCTCAAGGGCTTGAGTCCGTTAGGCATGCACTTCTGGCTATCATTCTCAAGTCGAGTGGTCGCAAAATAACCGAGGATGCGCTGCGACTTGGCCGGGTGGCTTTCGGATCTAATGGGCGCAACGACGTTGGGGTCACCATCCCCCATGTTATATCCTCTGTCTGGCGTACTGCAGAGCACGGCGTTGAGGTCTTGGTCTCACATCTGCTGAAACCGCAATTTGGTGACAAATTCGCAAATGTGTGTGGCACTCTGGGTAAGCGTGCTGTGGAGAATGCCGAGTTTCTCCTTGGAGCCAAATGGATACCGCCCGTGGAACTCATTGCGATTGATCCAGCTTCACACCGCATATCTCCAGCTGAGCATTTGCGCAAGTGGTCACGCGAGAATCCACGGTCTGATTGGCACGAGCTCCAAAGGCTTGTTACGGTCCTTAGTGACTGGCAGTTGGCGCAGCGCAGTGTTCTCAATGAACCATGGCTCGCTGGAGCCTTCGAGTCCGCGAGTTCACGCGAATGCAAGCACCATGACATGATTGACTTGATGACCAACTTACGAAAAGTCGACCTGGCATCAGAACCTACACATCTTGTGTCATGCGATGCTCCGATTCAGCTCGCAGAACTCGTACGATTCTTAGTCACTCCCATATCTCGTCCGGCGTTTTTCGAAGCGATGCATAGCAGGAAGTTACGCGCGCGGGTTAGGGCCGCGAGCGCCGACATACTTCATCATCTCTTGTACACGCTAGGCGTCGCTGCCCCAAAACGCGAGGTCATCGCAGTCTTAGGGCGAGTCATGAGCATCCGCGCGATTCCCTCCAACTCCAATGGCTATGGGACCAAAAACCAAAGCTATTACTCCCACTTTCTGGACGATCTCAGCGGTGCTGGCCCAGCAGCGATAGGCGCTGTCCAAGACTCGGTTTCGCGCTTGTACTCTTTGCTTGCCCATTTTTTGGACAATTCGCTCGAGAGCAACCCACATACTGAGATATCTGCTGTGAACGATCCCAAAATCATCGACAACCACGCCGCGATGCAACTTGCGTTAATCCAAGCGCAGGCCATCAAGTTGCTTCCGAGAAGCCCATTGTTACATGTGAACAGTCAGAGCCCCAAATTTGAGGCAAAAATGATCGCGGATTTCTTTCTATTTGACTCATTGCCAGTCATCATCCACGCTCTAGGCAATCTCCTGGGAAAATCAGCGGACATCTTGGCGTTTCCCCACAGTCATATCATTCGGCTTTGTGTCGGTCGTCTTGAGCCTTGGTTTCCTTGGGATCGCGTGGATCCAAGGCAATCGGTGCGCACGAACTGTAACGACCAGGACAGGGAAACGCGCCATAACTTAAGTTCAAGCGCTTTGTATCCACGACACGCGATCAACCATGCAAGTTGGCTCACGCTTCGCCTCTTGGCAATCCAGCTATGTGTGGTCCAAATGTGTGAGACACCAGCAAGAGATGCGACGGCATTCGAATCTAGAATGAGCGCGAGCAAGCCGGCAGCATTGTGCCTAACGTACGAAGCAGCAGTCACCGCGCTATTCGACGTGATGTTGGTCGAGGTCACTCGTGTCCACGATCGGCTCGAAGAACTCCTGAGACTCAAGAGTCGGTTCGTGCGAGCTCATTCTCGAGCCGACTCGGCTTTGCTCTTTGGTGGTATTCTCGCTCTTGGGACCGAGAGTCGTGTCTCGATCGACATTGGAGAACTGAGCTCGCGAAACAGTTACTCATTGTGTTTTTGGGTGTGGCTACCAGAGCGACCCTATGCCGATAACAATGCGGCCTCTCGCAGATATGCCTGCGTAACTTCAAGCACGATCGAGCATCCCTCGAAGAAATCTTGGATGAGCGACAGGCAATGGGCACATCCACGTGTCGTCCTCGGATACGATCCTGAAAGTGGCTGGTACGTCGAATTTCACATGGTCGTGACAAAAGCGTCAGACAAAGCGACGGAAGAAGAGTCACAACACTCCGCTCAAGGTAATGCATCAGGCATGGTTGACTTGCCCTGCATCCGCAGCAACCGGGTGCTTCCGACAAATGCATGGGTGCATGTGTGCTGCACTCTGAGCGTGTGTCACGCACACAACGTCGATGGTGAACAAAAATCAAGAGCGACTGCGTTCACTTCGCAGCTCTATGTCAATACGACACTCGCCGCAACGGAAAGTGTTACTGTGCTTCGCTACTTAAAGATTGCTTGCAGAGAACTGGTTGTTGGTGGGCCGCTCACTGCGTTGAGCACCGATGCTACTGCACTTAATGCATTAATTGCGGACGTTGGTTGGCACTGTTGCGTGCTCCAGGCCGACGCAATTGAAGACTTATACGCCGGAGATATTCAAGGAATACGACAAGCACACCATGCACAAGTCGGCGCATATGCGTTCAACCTCATAGTGCTCCTCGACCACCTCTCGCAGACCAGCACCGGCATTGCCTGTCTCACGGCCTCCCCATGGCCGACACTGCTGACGAAGATGCTACGTGTCAGTGGGACTTCGGCTCAGTTTCACATCTTGCGAATGCTACGCACGCTTGCCGGACCGACAGCTCCCGACTTTCTTCTTAGTCTTCGGGAGGCATCGAAACCCAAGGTTGACGACAATGGCGATGATTCTATTTCTGCGCTGGCCCAAGCAGCCGGAAGTGGAGCAAATCTCGCCAGCGCGCTTCGCAGGAGCGCGGCACACTCCGTCATAGAGCAACTTTGTCGCTTGCTCGGCGAAGCCAGCTTTCCTGTCAACAAGCATAATGAAGCCCTGGCGTTGCCCTTCGCGCAATCTGAGCCCCACCCCGTGTTTTGCTCTACTCTGGCCGCGGCTCCTGTTGTCGAGGTATTTGGCGCGTGTGACCAAGAAGTACCCAGGTGTTCTCATCTTCACAATGGCGACGGTGAGAACTTGACATGGAGCCTTGGATGCGGTGTCGGGGGAAGCGCTCGTCTACAACTCGTCGACACTGACCACCACAGTCTCGTTTCTGAGATCGTCATGCTCCTGAGATGGCTTCTCCGAGCTCCAGGCTGGCGCGAGCCTATGGTGGCTTGCTTTGGTGCTGCACTCTCGGAAACACCCAGCATTCTCAAGAATTTGGATGCGGACACAACCAACGAAGCGAGTCAGTGTCAGAAGGGAGCTCTCGTAGCCGCGCTCCACGTGATGGGTGGACACATCGAAGGACCGCGCATAGGCATGAGAGTGGTCATTCCCGCAGGGCTCGAGGCAGTGCTGTCCAGTTGTAAGTACAGGTTTTACCGCGCCTCGCGCGGAACAGTGATACATTTTTCCACCACGTATGGCAAGGCATTCGTGTATGTCGACGAAAATGATCTCGAAAATGTGCTCTTGATGCACGAACCCAACGCCTTTGAGTCAACAGATCCATTCAGAATGCGCGACGGTTTGGCGGGTGTTGGACTTGTGCTGCCATTGTCAGAGCTGACATGTGAGTTGGAGGTGCGCGAAGAAGCTGGCATGGCGTCTTTACCCGAAAGCGCTATTTCTGGCATTGGGGAACTCATTCGCCACGAGCCACACTTTGCGAATGACAATCATGTTGCGAGTGATAGCATGGAATGCGAGAGCGACATGTTAGCTAACTGCGAAGAAAAAATTGCGGATCGTAGGCAAACGACGCGCGTACTTTGTGGGTGCCACTTACGCTGCCACGCGTTGCGAGCAATCGCTCGCCAGGCAAACTTCGCAACGTGTGCCTTTTCATTCGTCGTGGCCGACTTCTTGAGGCCGCTCTTGTCGCAAGCGTCCATCGATATCGCAACGGTCCCCACCACCATTTTCGGCGACAAGACGATGAGCACCTTGCAGAAGTCAACAATTGACACCTTTTTGATGAAGTTTTGCGGCGCACCCTCGGGGTATAGTGCCGAGGGCTCTTCGAAACGGAGCTCGAATGTCGAGCAAAGATCTGCCAAAAAACTGTCCCCGACCGACATCATTGCCGAATTGGAACGGTTCGCCCAGGCCGCCTGGAGCCGATTCTCTGGGTTGGCTGTCCCTGTGCGCATGCCCTGGCAGCATGAGTCCCAGCGAAAAGTGCAGCAAGGCCTCGAGGCGATCGCTGGAGACGTATCTATCGACGGGCATCGAGTTTGCGCGGTTCGACACTTCCCTTCGGTCCGACTCAAAGGTGTCTCTCTCTACGGCGGCGACCTCTCGAGTGATGCAAGATCGGAGCTCGTTGCGGGAGGGCGTTGGTACTATGAGGTGGTTCTCTTGACCGACGGCTTGATGCAAATTGGGTGGGCAGATGTCGGATTCGTGTGCGACCCCGTCCGCGGCCAGGGTGTCGGTGACCACACGCATTCCTGGGCGATCGACGGCTTCCGACAAAAGCGATGGTGTCTCAACTCCGCGAATTACGGAGAACGCTGGCAAACAGGCGATGTGCTTGGTGCCCTTCTCGACCTCAATCTGTATGAGATGCGTTTTTTTCTTAATGGGCGTGATCTCGGCGTCGCGTTCCGGGGTTTCAGGGCGCAGGGTCTGTATCCCGCGGCGTCGCTGAACGATGGGCAGGCTGCGCACTTCAATTTTGGTCCCTCACAGTTCATGCATCCTCCGTCGGGCATCGACGGCCTGCCCTTCCGTGCGGTCGCGGACGCGACCCAGACGGTGCGATCGCATTCACAAGGGTCCCAACGATCACATTCGCGCGGGTCCCAAGCAGACTTGGTAAGCTGTCTTGACGGCACAACACCATTGGAGGGGACCAACGCTGTTGCAGGGAACCAGGCTGGGGATCAGCAGTTCCTGAACGTGGTTCCAGCAAGCACGGAACCAGCGGCATCGAGCGGCCCAAGTGGGGCCGAGCTGGCCGTCTTGCGGGCACGAGGAGCGGTAGCCTCGACCGAGGAGGATATCATGGCGGAGATCGAGCTCAGACAACAGCATCTGATCGAGAACTTGATCGGAATGGGATTCCCCGTCGAATGGGCGATACGTGCTTCCGAGAGCTGCGACGTCACGCTAAACGAATCGGTGGCCATTGCCTGGATCATCGAACGCATGGGCGAAGAAAATGAGAAGGTGGATGACATAGATAACTACAACGCGAACTACAACGATGATGGAGAAGACTATGAGGCTGACGGCGCGGATGTCGGAGATTCGACGGCCGGCCTAGCCTCCGATGCCTTCAGCTCGGATCGCTACCATCTCGATGAATACTACCATCATTGCGCCAATGCTGCGGCGGCGGCAGCTGCAGCTGCGTCCGGTGGCTCGAACGCCGCCAACGACAAAGATACAGGCTACGGTGAATTTGGCCAAGACACAGGCGGCGGAGCAGCCAGTAGCGGCGACAGAATGCCCGCGCAACTCCAACACGACGGCGAAATGGGGTGCGACTCGTTGTACGACCGGGTATACTTTCCCAGCCTCCCGCACGTTTCTGAGTCAAGCGTGCCAAAGCTCGCCTTGGACAGCGAGGACGACAGGGGTCACCAAATCGAATATCGCGAATACACCCATTTCGCGCAGAGCGCTGTTTTTGACTCCGTTAGTAGCTTTATCGGGGATGTGAACAATGATGAGCTGGCAATCCTCGTTGTGATCACATATGGTATGCTTGCTGTTTTATACGCGCGAGCGGCGTGCATGAATGTGTTCAGCCACATCGAAGTACAACAGGATCAACGAGTGGAACACCCTGAGCGACCTTTGGTTGTCCACTCGGCTTCATCCCGACGGCTGCTCGTGCCGCTTGCCGATGCCATCGTCATCGCACTATGCAAGCAGGACTCATACTCGTCATTGATCAAGTTGCTCAAATTAGTGATCTTTAGAGCTGCAGTGCCACCAAGCTCGTTCGAAGCAGATATGTGCACACCGTCTCAATGGAGATTGCTGAACTTGGGCTTGAGTTGCATCAACAAATGGTGCGATCCGCGGTTGCATGTTCACATCCACTTCGCGCAGTACGTTGGACTCCACCCCCTCGAATGCATTGCCACAGGACACAAATTGCTAACGTATTTCGCGTTTTACCGACATCAATCCGGAGAATCCTACGACGATTCATCTGAGGTCTATCAAACCGTGATTCCTACTATCTTGTCACTTGTGGTCGATGAGGCAGTCTCGAGCTTGGAGAGTGCCAATCACCACGACTATGACCATGTGGATTGGAATGACATGCGCCAGTGTCAACAAACGGACTACGAAGCTCTTGCGTTGCCAAATGTCCGATGGGCAACATGGACCCTCGAAACAATGATGTCTCTCGCCGAGGACCTGCTGTCTATAGGTGAGTTGAGAGTCGCGCAAGATAGTGCCATCGTGAGCGGTCTCTTTGAAGTCTTTTCTGCCGGTCTCTTTGGGAGCTTGCTCGACACGGCGCGCAACAGCAATAATACCCTCCGGGAGACGGCGTTCCGATTGTGCGCTCGAATATTATGTGCCATCGGCATTTTCATAGACAAGTCCGAAAGCGCGGGCCAGGTCGCATCATCACTCCTTCCGTCATTGCCCGAAAATTTCATCTCCATCATGCGCGAGAGACAGCTCTTCGGCATGTTCAGCTCCCAGTTGCGCAAGGAAATCACGTCCCGCGTCTTATTCTCCCCATACTTGCAGAGTCTCATGTCGATGCTTCTCCAGTGGAGACTTGTTCACAGAGCAATCACCGCCAACGAAGCATCAGAGAACGATGAAATTGGACTCGCTGAAGAAGACCCCGCTGTGTGTTCGTGGCAAATGGATTACGAGTCGGTAAAATCACGCGCAGAAGGTGACAGCACCCTGGAACTCACGATTGAAGAGATCACCGCGACAAGCGTGTCGCTGTCGTGGGGAGGCTGTGATTATCCTTCAAATGACGAGCCCCCGGCAGGACAGGGCAACATCGGCGAAGGCAAGCATTGCGGCGTGCGTTACTCGCTGCAATCAAGTATCGCGAGCTCGTTTGGCTCTGAGCCTTTGGCGGAAGTCGCGTGCGACCTCAACGCGAACGGCTTCTTCGTGCTAGACGGTCTTAATGCGGACACCTGCTATCGGCTTCGGCTCGCGCGTGTAAAGTTGCAAGGGTACTGCTCCGTTCCCGCGCCCGCGCCAGGGCCAGCAACGATCCTCAAGGATGACGAAGCACACGCCTGGGAAGCTTCCCTGTCGGTCTTTGAGGACGAAGCACGCGTGCCAGACAACAACAAGAGCTCTCCCGCAGGAGGTGCTAGCGTTGCTTTCGGGTCCATCGTGACCGTGGTGACGATGCGAGAGATATTACTAAAGCTGAATCCGGCGGCTTCGGGACCAAACTTGGTGCTCTCGAACGATAATGCGACCGTGACGAATCGCCAAAACAAGAAATGGAATGCGTGCTTGGCTACGACGGGATTTAGCTCGGGTGCACATTCGTGGGAGGTCCGGGTTGACCGGTGTGTCTCCAAGAACATATTCATCGGTGTTGCGCGCGCCGAGAGCACGATGGAAAACTACATTGGTAGCGACTGTCACGGCTGGGGCTACCTGGCCAACAAAGCGATCTGGCACAACAAAGGAAAAATCCGCAGTTACGGCGAGCTCTTCAAGGAAGGCGACACAATCGGGGTGCACCTCGACATGGATGCTGGAAACCTCTGGTTTAGCCGAAACGGTCGCGACCTTGGTGCAGCGGTCGAGGGCTTGGATGGGAACTTGTATCCGGCCTTTTCGCTCTACAACAAGGGCGACCAGCTTACGCTTCTTCCCCCAGAGGCGAGGGTTGGCTACGGCAACGTGACGGCGACCTCGCCCATGCACGGTACGGCCGTTGCGGAGGATATTGTGGTCCGTGCGACCAGTGCACTGGAAATATTGCAAGTCCTTCCGATCATTCCAACCAGGGCTGCGCGGTCCAAGGTTGTTGTTGCTCCGGAGGCATCGATAACATCGACAACACGACGACGCGAGGAAGTTGTGCCGTCGACGCTGCCAATGGCTGCAGCTCGGAAAGTATTACATTCCTGGAAGCAATGGAAACTCGGTTTCGTGACACGAGCCTGGGCAAGCGACGGCCGGCTAGTGACGCTTAACACGTCGCCAGCGGCGTGCTCTTCTTTCAAAATGAAGCCCGGCGACCAGATTGAATCTCTGCGCGGGTTGGCCACCGTTCTTGGAATGGCGGATCACCAATTATGGTACGCTCTCGATGCTCGCGAGAAAACCACGCGGTCATCGTCCACGCACGTTGCGTCGCGCTGGTCTCGACGGCAAGTGTTCGAGATGCGAGCCAAGCCCCTCGAATACAAATTTCTTCCGGCACCGTGTCTCGAAGAAAAAGGGTGCAGAGAGTCTTCAATAGATGTCGACGACGTCGACTTGTCGGTCGCGACGATGATTGCCTGGTTTGAGGAGTGGACCGCCGACATGGATGCGGAGCTCGTGCGGTGCATGGAGTCGCTCGCAGCGAGACGGGGACCGTTCGCACTTCGGTATGACGAGATTGACGCGACAGCGCTGCAACCGTATCCCAGCCTCGTTGCCCTGTCTCTCCCGCAGGTCACGTTGAGAATGGCGCTTCTCACACATCTGAACGAGCTTCTCCCCCCGATTTTGCCGCTTCTCGACTTGAGTGCGGCTGATAGCTGGATTTCCGCGACGTCGTCGTCCATCGGTGGCGGCCGAGAGTCGTACCTCCCAAAGCTGGACGCGCGGAGCCTTTGCCACGCGGTCAGAGCCAACAACTTCCGCATTTTCCCCGAACTCAAACATCATATCCTCGCGCGACTGCTGGCAAAGCAGACGAAATGCGACGGCGACAACTCGCCGAGCGAGTTAATACCGAGACTGACGCTCGTCGTGAAGCCGACCGAGTCTCGGTCCGACCGGAAGCGATGGATTGACGAGGAATACCGCCTTGCCCGCTCTCAGTTCGGGCAAGCGTGCGCCCAACTCGCTGCGATGCCGCTTGTATGTCGGCAAGTCGTCGCGCGCCCGGCGCAAGATGAACGAATATTGCGTGGGGAAGGCGACGAGCAGGAGTGCGGATTTCACATCCATGTTGCCGCCAGGAAGGGGAGGGCCGCAGTACAAGACTCCGTCATCGACAGGTACCGAGACTTCTTCGACAGCGTGTGCTCGGAAGTCTGTGATGACCGGCTTTTCACGCCAACCTCCGCAAGCCCCGCGCGGCGTTATATGGTCAACGCGAGTTTCAGCGTCCCAGCGACTCCTTTCGCGCACCCCGTCGGGATCGACTCGACTCGCCTCGCGACGTACCGCGCCTTTGGTCACCTTGTCGGCGTCGCCCTCAGGACACAGGTACCGCTGCCAAAACTTAATTTTGCGCGTGCGCTCTGGACGTCGTTGACGGGGTTAGAGCCGACGAGGGCCGAGTTGGCCCGCATCGACGATGAGGTCATCAAGGTCGTCGAATGCTTAGAGAATCTCGACGCCCATGGCGTCACTTCCGCCAACTTCGACGCGCTTTTGGGGAGTCTCGACGTGCGGTTTGCCATCCCGCGTTCCCATGACCGCGCCTGGGGCAACAACGTCATCGAGCTGTGTGACAAGGGTCGGCAACGCCGGCTCGCCTTCGACAACGTCCGCGAGTTCGCTGCGAGCCTGCTCTCCGCTCGAGCACGCGAGGCCGCGCCGGCGCTCGCGGCAGTCCGCGCTGGCATCGAGGCGGTCTTTCCTCGGAGACTTCTGGCGCTTTACACACCCGAGGACCTCGAGCGAGCGGTCCGCGGGACCATAGATCCGAGTAAAAATGCGACGGTCATTCTTGACACAGAAAGCTAATAACAAGTGACCATAACAGAACGGCAGGTCAGGTCTTAAAATATTCACACCCCAACGCACCCCACGCACGGATCGAGTGGAGCGATGCTTCGAAGAAAAAAGAAGATGGGGAAAAGAGTCTATCGAGCTCCTTCAGGCTGGGGGGTATGGTCGGCGGGTTTGGCGCAGTTTCGGTCGAGCGTTGGCGTGTCTCGCCAACCGAGTGGTGGTGGTGGTGGTGGTCGAGAGGAAGCGGGAGTCATCATTATCGTCGTCGTCGTCGTCGTCGTCGTCGAGGCCGTCAGCGACGACATAGTAGTCGGAGGAGAGCTGGTCGATCGCATCAAGCTGGGAATATTGGGGGCTCGAAGAAGTAGAAGGAGGCGGGGGAACAGAGTCGTCGTCAATACGAAGTCGGCGGCGGTCGGCCCTCCTCTGAGGAGGAGGACTGTCAAAGGGCGGCGCGGCGACGGAGTCGGCGACATCGAGTTGCGAAAAGTTCGGAGAGTTTTTGATGGTATCCAAGGACGGCGACGGTCGGCGTCGCGCGTCGACGGTCCACGCGGAGTCGGTCGCGGCGGCGAGCGCGGCGGCGAGGTCGACGCCTCCGCGTCCGTCCGACGGCACTGTCTGGTCGTCCCGCCAGGCAAGCGGTCGAACCCGGGCATCGGGGTGGAGCTTGGCCGCGTGGCGAAGCTGGGCCTTGAGTTTGGCGTTGGTGGCGACGAGGTGCTCGAGAACGAGCGACCAGGACTCGACGTCGTGCACGAGGCGCCTTTGATGGGCATCGCGGTCGTCGAGGGTCTGGCGGAGTTTGAGGGGGAGGACGTGGGCGACGAGCGTGATGAGGCGCTCGACGGCCGCGACCGCGGCGTCGCGCGAGAGGGTCTGGCGGTCGTCGTCGGCGAGCGCTCTCGCCTCGGTCGCGGCGGCGACGGCCTTGGAGAAGTCGGCGCCCGCGCACGCCGCGTCGAGGAGCGCTTCCGCGTAGGCGGCGGCGAGCGATGCGCGGCGGGCGAGGTCTCCGTCGGGCGCTGACTTCTCGGGGGGGTGGTGGGACTGCGGGCCGCCGCGACGAGGGGATTTGTTCTGGATGTTGGCGATGATCGCCTCGAACTCGGCCTTCTGCTTGGCCTCGCGGTCGGCAAAGTCGGCCTCGAGCGAGGCGAGGCGGCGGCGCATGCGCGCGCACTCGGCCGCGTGATCGACCCCCGCGGAGCGGGTGGGCCTTGGTGGCGGCGCGAGGCGGACCTGCGCGCACCGCGAAGCGAACGTGAGCGTCGAGAGCGTCTCGGCGGCCGATCGCTTGGCGGGGCCGAGGGTCGCGACGAGCGCCGTGCCGGCGAGGCCCGTCAACGAGTCCTGGAGGAGTCTCGTGAGCTTAGAGTCGCGGAAGGGGACGTGCTTCGCGTCGTCGGCGAGGGCGGCGATCACGTTCCCGAGGGCCGCGAGGCTCGCGTTGATCGCGCGGGCCTCGGCGAGCCTCGCGCCGCGGCTGGCCGTGCGTCGCACGCGCTCCGACCCGGCCAAGTCGACGAACATCAGCTTCGAACGCGCGGCCTCCTCGTCGTCGTCGTCCTCCTCCGAGCCCTCCGAGGGCTCGCCGGAACGCCTCGCGACGTTCACCGCGAGGACAGTGTGCGATCGAGACGACGTCGCGTTCATGAGGGTTGGCGCGAGCGCGCGGTTCTCGAGGCCGAAATTCACGAGGGCCTCGGCCTCGCCGAGGTCCCGCACCACGTACTCGCGCAGGCCCTCGACATAAAATCCCGAGACGGGATTCTCGCGAATAGCGAGGGACTCGGCGCGACGCGGAGCCGTCGACGGTCCGAACGCGTCGCGGCGCGCCCTTTCGGCCGTCGCTCGCTTCGACGGCTGCGGGGCGAGGAGGTCGTGGATCGTCTCGCGATAGATTTGGAGGAAGCTCATCGTCACGCGGGCGCCGCGCGACGCATCGAACACCCGCGCGAGCGCGCGCGGCACGATCCCCGCGTCTTTACCGCCCGCGCCTAGCCGCTCGAGCAACCCGAGCGTGTACGTCTTCCCCGTGCCCGTCTGGCCGTACGCGAGGATCGTCCCGTTCGTGCTCCGCTCGAGCACCTCGTCGATCACGGGCGCCGCCATGCGCTCGAACACCTCTACTTGTGAGCTCTCGGGTGGGAAACCATAATCAAACCCGAACTCCCGCGCTCGCTCTCCGGCCCCCTCGAGCCGCACCACGGCCGTCGACCCCTGCGCGACCACGCGCACGGCGGGCACCCATGCCTCGTCCTCGATCTCGTCCTCGAACGGCGGTCGGACGCGGACCCCCACTCGGACAAACCCCTGGCCAGCCATCTTTTCATCCCCACTAGGAAAAAGTTAAGAAGCTTACTTCACTTGTGAGCGAGTATGGTTGTTGTCGTCTCCACCTTGTCGCGGCTGGCACCGCTCCTGCGATCCCCCGCGCTCCCGGCCGTGCGCGCGCTCGCGACGGTACGTTCGTACCGCGGGCCCCACGCGACGCGACGCTCCCGCTCCCGCTCCCCCCCCGCAGTTTATCGAGCCAGCCGAGGTCACGGACCGCGTCATGACGGTCGTCAAGAACTTTGAAAAGGTGCGGCGAAAAGCCCCATCGCGCGACATTGGTCGTCGTCAGGTCGAGGCCGCCCTCGTGACGCCGACCGCCTCCTTCAAGGACCTCAGCCTCGACTCGTTGGATGTCGTCGAAGTCGTCATGGCGATCGAGGAGGAATTCGCGATCGAGATCCCTGACGTGCGTCTCGTCTTTGCTGCCGCGTCGTCTCTAGACTTTCTACGCAGGCCGAGGCGGACAAGATCATGACGATCCCTCAAGCCGTCGACTACATCACGGGCCAGCCGCACGCCAAGTAGAAAGAGACGCGCGGCCGTTTCGGTCGAGAGAGACCCCTTTTCAGACGACGCCGCCGCCGCCGCCGCTGTCGCTGCCAAGGAGAGCGGTTGGTCTCTCTGTTGTCGACCCACCGCCCCGGGTTTCTACTTTGTCTTCTCCTCCTTCTCCGACTGTAATATCTCCTGGGATCGGAAAACTTCTCGTGGTAGTAGTATTAGCAGGAGAAGACACGCTCTTCTTCTTCTTCTTCTTCTTCTTCTTCGTCTTTGTCGTCGTCGTCCTCATGTGGCATGGATGCAGCGGCCGTAGGATGTGTGGTCATATGCTTGGGCCGCAGGGGTAGACCTGGACGACGCCGTTCGACATCCCGCAGAGGAGGGTGCCGGCGTACTCCGAGCTCGAAGGCGAGTTCGAGAAGTCGAGACACTTAATTCGGCTCTCGGTGCGCACGACGCGCTCCAGCGCGTGATCATCAAAGTCCGACGCGTGGTACAAACCGTAAAATCGAATCGTGTGGTCGTCGGCGGCGGTGATGACGTGCTGGCGGGCGACGTGGAGCGCCGTGATGCGGTCGGTGTGCTCGGTTATGGTGTGGGTGAGCTCGAAGTCGAGGTTCTTTTTGGGAATGGACCAAATACGCAGCGACCCATCATAGCTCGCGACGTAGAGGACCGCGTGGCTGTCATTACGAGTAGGAGTACTAGGAGTAGTAGTATCCTTGGTTCCGCGGTACGCCGGGGCTGAGCGGATCGCGCTAATGACATTGTCGCCATTGGCGAGCTCCATCTCGAGAGGAAAGAGGGCCTCGACGCCGACTCTCGTCTTCTGTTTGTTCGAAAGGCGTCGCGTCCGTCCGTCGGCCGAATACGCGTAGACCATCCCGTTGCTCGAGCCGACGAAGAGGTGCGCGTCAGAGACGCAGACCGAGCGCATCGTCGCGCAGTAATGATTGAAGGGGCGGAGCACGGCCTCGCATCTTTTGGCGACGATATTCCAGACCCTGACGGTGCGGTCGTCGCCGCACGAGACGAGCTTCTGGGGCGCCTGCCGTCCGGCGAATGATATTGCTGCCTCGGTCGAACAGAGGTCGTTGACCGCTTTGCTGTGCTCCCAGAGCTGTGCTCTGAACTCGATGCGCTCGATGTCGTGGGGCATCGACCACTCACGGATCGCGCCGTTGGTCGACGCCGTCCAGAGGCTGCCGGCGGCGACGAGCACTACGCAGACGACGGCCGTGTCGTGAATCGCCGTCTCGCACACAAAGTCGCCCGCGTGCGAAAAGGCTAGGACGCGTTTCTCGCCCGACGACAGGATCGTTCCCGAATGGTATCTCACGGCGTCGACGCGGCGCGCGTGCGCGACCATTGACGCCGAACACCGGCCGACCTGGACGAGGTCGTAGTACCGGGGGTCCGCATACCCCGCGTTCGCCCAGGCTTGCCCGAGGACCACGAGGCGGCCGATATTTCGCGGATTCAAATAGCCCACGATCCCCTCGATGACGCGCAGGTGCGCGCGCCAGTCGCGCGGCAACGCCTTCTCGGGATCCCCCGCGAGACCCTCGCTCGGAACGGTTCCCGTCAGCAGGACGCGAAATCCGCTCTCCGAGGCCCACCTCGGGGTCGGCGGCTGGTCGTCATCATCATCATCCGACGACGACGAGGACGACTCGCGCCGAGCGTCGTGCTCGCGGCGCTCGCGGCGCTTGCGCCTCGAGGCGGCCGCGTGGTGTTCGAGCGAGCTCAAGGCCTCGCCGCCCCGTTGCACCATCTTCCCCATCGCGGCCATACCCTTGCCGGCGAGTACCCTGGCCTTGTCCGCGACGGTGCGGTTCGTCGCCTCGAACATCGACGCCTTGGCCATCTCCTCGCGCCGCGCCCGGAGAGCGGCCTCGCTCTCCTCGTCCTCCGACTCCGACTCATCCGAAACCGACGACGACTCCGCCGCGTGCAGCTCGTGGATCGGCGCGAAGATGAACCGAAAGTGACCCGGCCTGAGGTGACCCCACTCGACGCCCCCCGACAACTCTTCTTCGGACGCAACCATAGTCTACAACAATAAGGCGTTACTTGCACCTTAGGGTAAGGCGTTTTTACGTTTTTAGGGTTAATTCATAATAAACAAGGATTGTTCGTGAATGTTCCATCTCGAGAGGAAAGAGGACCTCGACGACGCCGACACTCGTCCTCAGTTTGTTCGATAGGCGGCGGGTCCGTAATGTTCGTCTGGTTCTATTACGATGGTGGCGGCGGACGCAGCACGTTGCTGTCGATCGGCATCACCCTGGGGATGGTCGTCTTGAACTACGTGTTGAATCAGGCGCCCTTGACGCTGCGGGACTACGCGCCCCTCGCGACGGTGAGCGGCGTCGTGGTTGGCGCTGGCGCCCTTGCGACCATGAGCTCTCACGATGGCGGGCTGTGGCGTCGGGTACGGCGGTTCTTCGGGTCGAGCGACGCGGCGACCCCGGCCCGCTTCGACGCAGTCCTCGACAAGCTCCGGACGATGCCGATGGAGAAGTGGAAGCCGGCGAAGGACCTCTCGGTCCACGAGCTGCGACGGCGCCTCCGCAGCGGCCGCGGCGACCACTTCCTGGAGCGCCACGAGCTCGAGAAGGCCTACGACGACTCCTTCGAAGACGTCTGCGCCATCTGCGCCGAACCCTGGGTCGCGGGCGACGTCTACCGTCGCCTCGATCGATGTGGCCACTGCTTCCACGTCGAGTGCATCGACCGCTGGGCCCTCACCTCTGTCGACAAGGGGAGGTCCCCCCTATGCCCGCTGTGCCGGGTCACACTCTAATTTTGCGTGTGCCCTGTGTCTTTAAATGTCGACTGTTAAGAGGGGGGTGTGTGTGGGGAGCATGAAGGATGTGTGCCCTGTGTCGGTCTTTTAATACAGTGTGTCGGTCTGGTCGTGTGGGAAAAAGTCGGAAAAAATAAACACATGGGGCGTTGACAGCGCCCCTTGTCGGGATCATTCATTCATCATAGCGCGGCGAAGTAGCGCGAGGCTGGACGTGCCGGTGAAGACGAGGCGCGTGGTCGATTCGGAGGCGGTCGCCAAGCGCCGACGCCGGACGAGGTCGTGGGTTGTTTGGTCGGCAATGAAGAAGTTGGCATGGTGCTGTTGCTGGTGCTGCTTGGGGTGGGTGCGGCGGCGGCGGCGGCGTAAGGATACCGATGAGGCGGTGGGGGACATCGAGATGGGGGGCGGTAGGTCGAAGCTTGTGAGCGAGCGCGTGCGAATGCTCGAGCAGCAAGATGTTCCGGAGTCGCCGCCTCCTCCGCGACCCGCGGAGAAGCGTCAAATGGGCGCAACGATCCTCGAGCGGCGGGCGATGCTCGAGCGGCAAACGAGCGAGCCATCGAGGGAAGAGCGGAGGCCAGCGACCGGCGCGGGACTCGAGCGGCTGCGGACCCAGTCGGGAAAGAAAAAGTGTGCGGCGTGCGGCTTGGACGCGTTCGCGACCGAAGGGGAATCGGCGCGCGGCGCGTGGTACCACAAATCGTGCCTGCGGTGCGGCGCGTGCGGGCGGTCGCTCGTGGGAGTTCCGTTCGGGCGCCTCGCGGACGACGACGACGTCCTTTACTGCGACGAGAGCGTCCAGTCGAGATCGGGTCGGAGCTGTCTCGCGCGACTTAGGGACGCGGGTGCCCACGCCGACGCCGAACGCGAGGCCGAAAACCAGCGCCTCACCGAAACCGACCGCGAGTCAGTCGGTTTGGCCAAGACGCGCGCGGTCGACTTGATTGGCGATGACCTCGACAAGATCGTCCAGCAAATGGCGCCGACGTGCGCCGCGTGCGGCCGTCGCTTTCACCCCAAGGACGAGCTCGTCATGCAGGGCATGGTCAAGTTCCACGAGGCCTGCCTCTACGGAGGATCGGGCCCGCCGCGCCAGGTTTCGCTCTCGCCAAAGAAAGCCCTCGACGACGCGCCGAGCGACCTCCTCTTCAAGATCAAACCCAAGGCCGATGCCGCCGCCAAGGTCATGACCTTCTTCGCATCCCGCCGCGCGCTCGCCGCTTCGACGGTTACCTACGAACCCGACGTCGCCTCGCGCGCGCCCAAGCACCGCAAGGTCGACCCCGCCGCGCTGGTCGGGGCCGTTGTTCGAGCGATTGGCACCTCGGGACGCGACCTCGCGCCCGAGACCTACGCCACCTTTGCCGACTGCGCGACCCTCGGGGCTGACTTCGCGTGGACTGCCGCCTCACTTGACTGGTCTATTCGCGCCGACTTCCGCTTCAATCCCGCCGACTCGACCATCGCATTCACCGCCGCAACCTTGACCGTCGCGGTCGTAGTCGAGGGCGACGCCCCGCAACGCGCCGCGCTCACGCCGTCGCCGCCGCCGCGCGACCTCGCGATGAGACCGGATACGGATCTCGTTTAGTTCGGAGATAATCAGTGTCTCTAAGTTGGTGACATGCGGAGCATGATGGCTCGGGTGGTGACGATCGAGCTAGGAAGGGAGGGCGTCAGCGCGGCGGGGGAGTTCGACGAGGGCGAGGTGCGAACCAGTCGCTTGTTTAGAGGGTCGCGAGGTCCCAACGCGCAGCGGATGCGCACAGCAGGTTCCGCAGGGGCCTCCTCGATCACGCTCGAGCGAGCGTATCAATAATTGCGCTCGAGCAGCTTGGATAGCAATACTCGGGCGTAGTCCGCGATGATTTTCGCGCGAACTCGTCGCGCTGGCGCTGACAGCAGCGACGACGGTAAGGATAAACACGACGACGACGACGACGACGACGATGCGGGAGATACGATGCGGCTGACCAAGAGCAGGAGGCCGGCGTGCCAATAACCACGTCGAGAGAGGAGAGGAGAGGGAGGCGCTTAACGCACAACAACAACGCTAGCGGTAGCGACTTGGCTGCCGCAACTCTTCCTGCGCCAACGCGCGGCATCCCGCCGGGTCGATCAGTCACACCGTACCGCCGCAGGTTCCCCCCAGCGTCGTCGACGTGCCCCAGCTGCGGAAGCTATGTCGCCCGCCCGTAATTTTGTAGACCACAAGTGGGGTATCCATCCGGAGATTCGCTGTTGGGATCCCAACGGCGGTTGAGGTTGGCGGTTTGAGGTCAAAGTTTTTGAAATCCCGGCGAGGAAGCCGGTCCATCATCATGACGTTGGTGGATGTGACCAACGCGCGGTCCCGGTGCTCGGGCCGGTTGAGCGAGGAGGAACGGCGGAAACGGAGCCGCGGGTCGGTGGAAGCGGCCCCGGTGGACTTCGTGTGTCCTTTGACGAGGCAGGTGATGCGGGATCCCGGCGTATTAAGCTCGGGGCATTCCTTCGAACGAAGCGCCGTGGACGAGTGGTTGTCGCAGTTTTCCTCCGAGGCGGAGGTCCGGTGCCCGGCGAGTTCGGCCGTCCTTGCGAGCCGCGAGGTGGTGCCAAACCACGCTTTGCGGCGGGCGATCGGGGCGTGGAAAAACGAGTCGAAGGGTCGGCGGACTACGGCGGTCGAGGCGGTCGACGACGAGGTCGCGTCCGATGCGTCGTTCGGGGACACGGGGGCCGACGAGGAGACGGAGGATTTGCGGGCCTGGGCGGACTGGTGCCTCGGGGACCTCGAGCACGACGCGTACGTGCCGCTCAAGGTCGTGCCGCGCGACGTGCCCGAGGCGAAGCGTCGCGCTCTCGCTTTCGCGGGCGTCAAGGGCCGGCTGCTGTCGTGGATATCGCGGCCCGACACCCTCGAGGCCGTACGGGGCGCGCAGTTGTTTGCGCTCTACCACGCGCTCCCGGGGGACCGCCGCGCGGCCGCGAGCGAGGCCGCGTGCTGGCGGCTGTCGTCGCTCGAGGCGGCCGCGCTCGCGGCGTGCGTGCGGCGCGGCGGCGACGAGGCCCTCGCGACCATGCTGTGCGTTGGGCGCCTCTGGAGCTCGCACAACAAGACGCAGCTGATGCGGGCCGGGGTCGTCGAGGCGCTCCTCGACGCCGTCGAAGCGGGCTTGGACGACTTCGCGCTCGACCTGGCGCTTCGCGAGCTCCGCGACTTTGCCGAGCACTACTCTCGCGGCGAGCCCGCGAGGCAGCAGCACGAAAGGGGGGCGCGCCGGTCGCTGCGGAGCGCGTGCGCGCTGCGCACGGAAGAAAAGGACCCCGACGCCGTCGCCGAGGATATTGTCGCCGACGACGACGCGTCGACGGTCACCGAGCACAACAGCAACGCGAACAACTACAACAAGCGGGCGTCGTTCGACGACTACGTCAAGCGAGCGTCGTTCGACGACTATAATAAACGGGCGTCGTTCGACGACGACCAAGTTGACGACGAGAGCGTGACGACCCCGAGGCGCGTAGTGGTCGGGCGCGCGCATGCTTTCGCGGGGCGCAAAAAAAAGCCCCGCCGCGCCTCGTCGACCGGGCCGTGTCCCCGGAAGCGGTCGAGCAACGGCGCGCCTTTCGCCCGGTGCTCGCGGGTCGCGGGCGTGCTGATGACGCACTGCGAGAAGTGCTGCGACGACGAGCAGGGCCGCGAGGACGAGCGCAAGAATCAGAGCAAGATCCTCGCGACCTTGTGCCTGGCAGCGACCGAGGGCCCGCACGACGTGCTGGCCTTGCTGGGCGACGGCCGGGTCGTCGGGTACGCGGTCGACGCGCTCCGGAGCTCGCTCGAGTCGGAGGACGCGATCCAGTTCGACATCGGGAACGCCGCGTTCAAGCTGGTCGACTTCGTGTGCCAGGGCGGCGGAAGGGCGCCGCCGCAGCAGCAAACTCCTCTCCGACGACTCGTCGCCGCGGCGGCGAAGGACGCGGTGGTCGAGGCCGACGGCCTCGAGGCCGTGTGGGCGCGGGTCGTCGCGCTCCGGCGCGCTGCTAAGGACAACAAGCGCGCCAAGGACTGGGACGCGTGGGTGACGGTCAACGCGACCTCGAGCGCCGTCCAGGACGCGTACCGCCTCCTCAAGGACCTCTTCGCGGCCCTCGACGACAACAATCCCGACGACGATCACACGGGTTTCGAGGCCAACGTCCGCGCGTTGGCCGAGGACGACGACTTCGTGGTCGTCGACGACGACGACGACGCCGACCGCCGCGACGACGACGACAAGGGGGTCGCCTGCCTCTGCTCGCAGGGCGAATGCACGCCCGACGACGTCCGCGCCGCCGCCGACCGCATCGCGGTCGTCCTCGGGGACGACGGCGTCACCAAGAACGCCAAGCGGCGCTACTCGAGTCGCCTCGCCGAGAGCGGCGGCCTCGACGTTCTCTGCCGCCTGCTCCGCCGCGACGACTGCCGTGCGGCGGCCGCCGCGGCCCTCGCGTCGATCGTCGACGCCTCGGACGTCTGCGACGAGCGCGCCAGCCGCGCCGTCGTCTCGCTCGGCGCCATCAAGCGCGCGGTCGCGATGCTCGCCGACAAGAGCCCGGCCCGAGCCGCCGGCACCGCGGCGCGCCTGCTCCGAGCTCTCACCGACCTCGACGAGTTCGACCAGCTCTCCGACGACCTCCAGCGCGACGCGATCATCCCCGACCTCGTCCAGCGACTCGCGCCCGCCACCCTCGCCGCCGCGCTCGGTCGGCCCGAGGCCCGCGAAGACGCGGCCGTTTTGGTATCGAACTGCGCGCGCGCTCGCCGCGACGACGCCGACGTCATGACCTCGCATCCCGACATCGTCGCCGCCCTGGTCCGCCTCCTCGACGACCCCGCCGTCAAGCCCGTCGCCCTCGAGGCCCTCGCCGACGTGGCCTTCGAATCGCGAATCTGCGACGACGCCTTCGACGCCGCTTCCGCCGTCCCCGCGCTCGCAAACATCGCCCGAGAGGAAGTCCAACTCCCCAAGACCCACCTCCGTCCCGCGCTCACCGCGCTCGCGGCGATGGTCGTTCTCCACGAGTTTGCGCCGCCCGTTCGTCCCGCCTACGCCGACGCCCGCGTCGCCGACCTCTTCCAGGACCTCGTCGACTTTTGCGACGACGGCACCGACGTCGACCTCATATACAGGCGCGCCAGATCCGAGAAGCTCGCCTTCTACCAGACGGCCCTCGCCGTGAGTTTTTTTCCTTCTTCGAGTCTGAGATTCTCTTTTCGCAGATCCTCAACGAGCTCCAGGACGTCCATCACCCGAAGATCTGGTGCGACTCCCATAACTCGTGGCTCACGCCCCGGGAGGGCCTCGGCTGGTCCTTGCCAGACGCGGATCTCGCCTGAGAGAGAGAGATCCGCAGAAAAGCAACAATAACCACGGCGCGCCGCTTTGCTCTAATCATGCCGGCCCCTCAGGCCGGCTGGCCTCCATTGCGCGGCGCTCTCTCAAAGGCGGCGAAGATCGGGACGACCTCCGCCGCACTTTCATCACCCCACAGTTTTGTACCCCCTCCCTCCTCCTCAAGCGTGGTCGACTCAGTCCCACCTCGTTGTGCCGTCCCGCCCCGTCCCGTCCCGCCCGATTGTGCTGTAAACTCCTCATCTTTTGTGACACTGATGATGATGATGATGAATCCATCGACCATTCACGCCCCGTCCTCCAGCACGCGATGCTCTGTTATTAGAGATCTGCTGGCGTCTTGTTTAACGCGGTTTGGAGATCTTCGAGGGTGGCGGTTCTCTTTAGAGTGTCGTGCGCGAGAAAGAGGCGCAGGCCGCCGTCGGGCGTTGCGACGAGGGCGTTTGGGCCAGACATGGTGCATATTTGGACCGTCGCGGCGTCGTCCGTCCAGCGCGCGAGGTCGAGTTTGGCTAAGTTGTTGAATCTTAGCGTAAAACCGTAGCCCCCGTCGTCGTCCATCAGCGGCCGAAGCCTGGCGAAGCCCCTCGGGAGCAAGCCGCCGTCGTTCTCGACATCGAGATGAAAATCGCGCACCGTCTTGGCGTCGGCCGTCCGCGACACCCCCTCGTGTACGTCCGACGCGACTTCCGCGAGCGAGGCGGTGGCGAGGTTCTTCTCGACGATTACCTCGTGCAAGTGCAAGAAATTTCCAAAGTCATCCACGTAGTCGACGGCCGCGTCGGGGTTCGCCTCGAGAAGCCGGCGGCCATTCATAAAAAAGATGATCCGGTTCCGGGCGGGGAGCTCGAGATCGCCGCCCAGGCGCCACAGGACCGTCAAGACGCGGGCGACCACGGCTTCCTGCGTCGTGACCCACGCGCCGTTCGGGGGGGTCGCCGCTAGTTTGAGCGCCGCGACGATCTCGGGCCTCAAGTCAACCGAACCCGCGTGGTGCTTCCTCGCGCCCAGCGACGCCCGGAGCCAGCTCCGGTTCATCGACGCAAACGCCGTTTCGACGAGCCACGTCGTCGCGTATTCGCCGAGCGACGGCGGCTTGACCGTCTCTCGACTGCGTTTTTGGCGAGCGAGCCGCTCGCGCGCCTTGATCGACCCCGGACACCTCTCTCCTCCTCTGCACTGCGCAGCCCAAGCTCCGACGAATCGCATCATACCAGATCCGTCGAAGACCCCGTGCCACGCCGACGAGGCGAGAACTAGAGCGTTGCCGTAGGTCGCGACGGCCACCGTCGCGAGCGGCTCGGATCCCTGCACTACCAGCGTCGGGTTCCGGACGTCGCACGTCGCGTACAGCACGTCCTGCGTGCGAACCTCCTCGTCCGTCAGCTCTTTGTCCGACCTATCGAGAACCCGGAATGGAATGCCCTCGTTCGTGCCGACGATGCCACGCTTCCGCGCGTCGTACCGTCCGCACAACGCGAACCACGCGTCCTCGTCGACGATCTTTTCCAGCGCCTCGCGCATCCGCTCTGCGAGCTTCATCCCCGCCTTCGTATGGACGACAAACCCGTACGACCGGTAGCAAGCGAACGCGATCGGACCCGACAAAAAAAATTCATCGCTCTCGAGAAGCGGAAGCACGACCTCTAGCGTCGCCTTCCGCTTCGCCCGCACCACAAAATGCTCCACGCCTTCCGACGTCTCATCGACGCACCCTAACAAGCCAACGCACGCCATTCCTTTTTACCACTTTCGGTCCAAATTTCCCAATTATTCATCCGACGGCCGGAGCTGCGTTCAAACCCCTAGCTCGGTTGTTAGGCTCGTGCTCGGCCGTCCCCTACAAACGGCCTGCGCCAACCTCCTTCTTACCTCCTCCCACTCGCCCCAGCTCGACGCGCCAATAATCTAAGCTGCATTATCACTCAACCTTTGAGTTTATTACTCCTTAACCCCTATAGCTTCGACGCTCTGCCCACCGCCTCTCTGAGATATGCTTTCACAAGTGCAGGCCAGTAAGTTCGCCAGTAAGTTCACCTAGTCCCAATCTCTAACCCCAGTAAGTTCACCTGGTCCCAGTAAGTTAACCTATAGTCGCGTGTAGACGCTGGGAGGGGGCTTATCGGTATTGCGCAGCACGTGTGGAGTAGGGTGGAGTCGTCGACCAAGAAGAGGATATCCTCGAGGTTGCCGATCGACAGAGAGCCACGTAGAGCTGGACGTGGTAGAAGACGGGCTTCGCCAAGAGGACGCCGACCTCGCGGGGCGTCTGGCCCTGGCTCTTGGTGATCGTTTGGCGTCGGCGGGCCTTAAGGGATACAGGCTGGAGGAGCCTCGGTGACAAGGACACGATCGATCATGTATCTGGTACCGTTGCAGTGGCCGTGCGACGGGTCGAGGTTGCGAAGACTTTGAGCTCGCGATCAAAGTCAGCATGCCGTTGGTTGTCAGGGAGTTCAAAACTCGACTCTTGAGAGCGAGGCGTCGTCTTCCGACCCAACCTAGTCGGCCGAAAAGAACTCCGACGCCTCGTCTCCGGGAAAAAAAGGCCGCAGTCATGCGCGCGTTGTCAGCATCGACAACATCGTTTCAACGGGGCGTGAGAATGGCGCGCTGGCTAAAAGAGCCGCCGCGGGTCGTGGAAATAGTCTGCGAGGTCGCCGTAGACGGCTTTGAGGATCAATGGCTGCCTCGCGGGCCTACATGATCCTTACTCTCGCGCCTACCTGATCCTTACCCTAAATCGAGGCATTTAAAGACAGACAGACAGACAGACAAACAAACAAACATCTGTCGATTAGTAGTTAGGATTCTGCGCCCGCTCTGTCCTTAGCCTTTGAGTTTCCTTTTTTCACCCCTAAATTCCACACCCCGCCCCTATAAGCCAGTCTGATCTCCCATTCGGAAGGGCCCACCTTCCGTGCACGCCCTCCCCTTCGCTTTTTGGCCACACACCGCACCAAAACCACCGAGCACCCACACGCACCACCACCCTCTTAGCAGTCGTCGACCTTTAAAAAAACCTTAGAAGTTACTCCTTTCGAACTCCCAAACCCCAAAATTCCGCGCCAGGCCGTTACCCTTTAAGTTCACTACCCTTAACCTTTAAGTTTACTCCCCTTCCCCTACCTGCTTTTCACACGAATTCAATGGCCGGTACATTGGCAACCCCAACATCCCCGTCATACTCCACGGCGAGCACCTCCACGACGTCAAAACACTCGCTTAGGGCGCGAGGACTAATGCCCGAGCCCTCTGCGTCGCCAATCCTCCTCCCCCCGTGGACGAATGTGCCGCGCAAGTTCACGGCGACTACGTTAGACACTGTTACGAGATAAGAAAGACCCTTGCGCCCGCCGATGCCCGGACACAACGGACCCCGTCGAGCAGCGCTTACGCATTTATGTTACCGTGGATGGCCTCGCCTTTGGCGCCTTCGGCGAGGCCAGCGTCTGGTGCCAGAAGCCTGCACACGTCTGTGCGACACTGATCTCCGAGCGGACGTGGATCGACAGCGGCCGAGCCAATGTTTCTGAGGCCACGGCGGACCTTCTCCGCCGCATCTACTGCGAGTGGTGCCTCGCAGCTGCCTTAGGCCGAACTTGATGAGTTCTCATCTCCCTGAGCCACGTCGATGCCTTGGGCAGCCCAACCGGGCCGCCCGATCCCAGCAAGATGTCACACTCCGTCGCACTTACTAATAACATTGTGAAGCAGAAAGTGTACTCCCCGCGGGCTATAGCCCCTCTTTCTTTGTGCTAACCCCCCCGCTCGGCGACGATTCCGCCCAAGCCCTCTCGATATGGCATCCACTGATGGATGGCCTGGGTGTCGCCGAGTTACGAATGCGCGAGGGCGATGAGCGTGGTCGCGGTGGCTCGGTGCCGTGACCGAATGAAAAGCACAGGCTCCTCATCACCGTGAAGTTTGCAACATGCTCGCGTCCAGCATATTCTCGGCACTGTAGGCGCTCGTCTGCGTTGTGGCTGCGTATTGCGGACCACCCCCACGGCACTCCGCGCTTCTGTACTCCTCTCCTGCTACCCTCTCTCCTGCTGCCCTCTACCCCCAGCGACGCGCCCCCCGTGCATACGTTCCGTCTCACCTCCGCCTAGTTTCTTGGTTTCTCAACGTTTTTTCCTCAACGACGACACGGAGATAATGTACAGGGGGATATTTATACTGATCTCTCGCTCAGCTGTGGGGCTCGCTCTGGAGGTCTGACCACGACGAGCGGCACTCTTTTCCGGTGTCTTCGCCGCCGCAGTGACGCAGCCGGCGCTCGCGCAGACACTGACCGAAATCGCGAAGATCGTGACGGAAGACGTGACGGAGAGGCGGTTCCTCGCGACGGCGGACTCCACGCGGTCGCTGTACGACGAGGACGCGACTTTTACGGACGAAATCGATAGAGAAGTTCGCCCTCGGCACGAAAAATGCTGTTTGCTCCGTCCAAGAAGAGAAAGGTCGCGCTGACGTCGCCCCTTGTCGTCGACAAAGCAAGAAGAAGGCCCCGTTCAACTTCAAAGAGCGCCTCTGCTTCAACGTCCCTTTGCTCCCATTCACCCCCCCCCCTTTTAGCCGTCGACTTGCAATTGCCACTTTGGCGCCAGTCGTTTCGCTATCGGAGAAAGTCGAACTCCAGCGGCGGCGGCGGCGGCGAAATCCCGCCTCTAGCTAACTCAAGCTACTGCGAGTTCTGGGATTGAAAAGCACCGACGCAAATCGTCTTGTCCGCATTTCATAAGTAGTCCTAGTAAGAACTACAAGGTCGAGGAAGGTCAGGGGCACGAGAGGCAGATTCAAACGCCCCCCCTCTCTCAACGAATGATGGCGGCGCGGCCGCCGTCGACGCCGAAGACGTGGCCAGTAATCCAAGAGGCGTCGTCGGCAAGCAAGAGGGCAGCGAGGGCAGCGGAGTCGTCGGGGGTCCCGAGGCGGCCGAGAGGGTGGGCTGCGGCAATTTTTTCGGCGGTTTTTTCATTCGACGTCAGGGGCGCCGTGATGGCGGCGCCAGTCGTCAAGGAGGGAGCGATGGCATTGACTCGAACGGACGGCGCGAGTTCGGCGGCGAGGGACCTCGCGATGCCTTCGACGGCACCTTTCGACGCGCCGATGGTCAAGTGATTCGCAAAGCCTCGTTGCACGGCGATCGACGAAAATAACACAACCGAGCCTTTGTTCTTTTTCAGTTCCGGCAGGGCCCCCCGCACGGTTTCGATCGCCGAGACCGCGTTCAGATTGAAGGCCTCGACGCACTCGTCCGGCCGCACGCCGCGAAACGGTTTCATAACCGCCGATCCCACGCAGTAAGCCATGCCTTTCAAATCGCTCGGCAAGTTTCCTGCCAAAGCGGCGCTCACCTCGCCGGGTCGACCAAAGTCCACTTCGATTTTTTTGCAAGCCACGTCCGTCATCTTGTCTACGCTCCGTCCCGCCACTACAATCGACGATGCCCTGTCTTTCAGCCGCCTCGCAAGCGCCTGCGCGATTGCGCCCGTGCCGCAGATCAGATACGACATATCAGACGACGACAGATTGGCTTCAGTGCTCGGAGCTGTGCTCCTATCTTTTTTTTTTTTATCTTTCGTTGTACACCACGTAAGCGTTGGTGTTCCGGTGCTGTCCCGGAACAAATTTGGGAAAAACCGCCGTTGTCGAGGTAAGAGCGCCAGCAATTTCGAGCCGCAGTCGCCGTAGGAAACGACGATGCGATACGTCCGCGGTCGTCGCACCGCCTCTCATCTAATTAAGTGCCGGGGACCGCCACCACTTGGTGGACTAGCGATTGACGCGGGCCGCGGCGACGTTTCGCACGACGCGGCCAAAAGCACGTCGTCGCCGATGGCCACGGCTTCGCACTCGATGAGCCGATCGCAGATGCGCCGAGCGCGCTCGCACTTTGAATCTCGACACGCGACTTGGCACGTCTTCGTCACTTTCGCTACTTTCAGTTCGCTCAACGCGCAAGGAAAGGAGAGCCGCCTTCGGGCTGAGTGATCGCAAGAGCTGCGGCTTGCTTGTTGACGCGCTCGGCAACTCTTCGAAAACTCCTTTTTCTTTGGGGTGGGGCGACAGCATCAATTTCTGTTGGGCGGGGATCTGCGAGGCCGGGTGCGTCAGCGTCGATGTCAGGTTGGCGAGTTGCTGAGCTGCCGACGACACTCTTGCGCCAGCGCTTCCTTGGCTGTTTCCAGCAGCCGCGCCCTTTTGCCCCCCTTCGCCACCGCCGCCCGCAAACTTTCCATTACTTCCGACGTTGCCGTTTGCGCGCTCTGCAGCACATACATGCCGATCAACGCACCAGATGCCATTGCCTGCGCCACATCCAGAGCATTCACGCGCACTTTTTTTTTTTCTTTATGGCGATTCTCCAATGCCAAACTACTGCACGATCGATCGATCGATTGACAGACCTCAGACCATTGATGACAGACCTCAGACCATTGATGACAGACCTCAGACCATTGATGAAATGGCGCAAGTCTTTCACCAGTCACGCACTTTTAGCCGAAAAGTCCGTAGTCGGATCTCAAAGAGCGGCTCATCAAGCGCATCGAGAGGCACGGCCAGCAATTCAAGCTTCGTGAGCTTCACGATAGACACGGGAGCGAAGTGAGCTCGTTGCAGCTCAAGTCAAAACGCTCGAGATTTTGTAGGTTGCCGCCGATGTTGTCCGGCAGCGTAGTAAGCGCTAAGAAGCATCCAAGAGCGCGTCAACGAGGCAGCCGGCGGCGATCGCCTCGATTGACTCGTTCCTAAGCTTGTCAAAGGCAGTGATGTCGAGCGAAGCGAGCGAAGGGCACCGTCCAGCGATAGCTTTGATCGACTCGTCCGTGAGATTATCGCGCCTCCCAATGTTGATCGAGGTCACCTTGAGGCTGCCCAACCAGCAGGCACCTGGATGGGCAGCCAACTCCCAGAGCACCTCGACCCGCGTACCAACCAACGGGCCATCGATCGTCAGAAGTTGTGAGCGATGATGAGTCGGTCGCTGGTACCGCTTCTTCGATGCGCTTTGTTCCTCGGCGGGGCGCTCGAGCTCCCCGTCGCTCACGAGCTGCCGAGACTCAATATGGATGCGTTTCCCCGTATCGGCACCCAGGAAGGGGAGTTGCCGTCTGCGCGTTCCCGAAACAACCGCCTCGGTCAAAAGCTCGCGGCTCTGACTTAGTCACGTTGTAAATGTGCTCGAGATGCGCGGTCAAAAAGACTATGTTCTCTGTGGTGCTGGTCTTGCCGACGGTCGCGTCTTGCGCGGACGCGTAGGACTTGTGCTTGAGGTCCTCCATGCCCGTGACGATGCTGCACCGTTCAATGTTCGAGTTGAGCTCCTTCATATGCACGCCGTCGCTGGGAAGCTGCTCGAGGGCGTTGTCGAGGCGCGCGTTGACGGTCGAGGTCTTCGTCTCGTTGCCCGCCAAGAGCGCGGCCTCGTCGACGATGGGGTCGACGTACATGGCATCGCGAGCCTTGGCGGAGTCGGCGATCTGCCGCTCGAGCACCTTTTCGAAGGCCTTGGCGTCTCTGGTTCATGGCGGCTTTCCGGCGCGCATGAGCCTGCGCAGCGTTTTCCGTGCGGCCGAAACGAGCTTATTCGATGACGGCCAGCCCGTCGTCCGCGCCGAGATTGTCGAGACGCTCGGTTCTTCGCTGTCGTTTCACTGGCCTCGGTGTCGCAGACATGTTTCTGGGGATTCACAGCGTAAGTATCGGCGCCGCGACCGAAGACATTGGCGATTTGACACGAGACGACGCCGGACACGCTTTCGACATTCGTGTAGGCAAACATCCCGACGACGTATTACTTGAGGGAGCCGAACTCACCCTCGACCCGATTCGCGTTACGGCGCAAGCCCTCGTAGGTCTGCTCTAACTCCGAGGTCTTGTTCGGCGAGGTCGCCGTCGCCGACGTAGCGCACGGCCTGGCCGTTCTCGAAAGTGTGGATGCAGCCCCGGCCCGAGGCATCGATTACCCGAAGCATGATTTCCAGAGAGTCGTCCACGAAAAGTCGAACATTGTAGAGCCGCGCACGCACACCCGCGACGTCGGAGAACTTCGTCTGATCGTCGACCTACAGTCTGAACGACGCTACCCGCCGCGCGAGAAACTTGACATAGGCCTCCACGAACGTGTCGAAAGTCTCGCGCTCCGCTGTATCCACGATCTGCGGAAAGTCCCGTGGCACGTTCCTCCTCGAGCTCCTCAACGCGCGCTTGGATCCGCTTGATTTCCTCATCCTTGGCCTTGAGGCGGCCCTTGGCAGCGGCGAGTTCGAGTGCCATTTGCTTCGCGTTGCGATTGACAGCGGCGTGGAGGTCCTCGCGTCAGCAGAGCTTTTGAGTGCCACACCGCTTCGCAACGCTACTTCGTTTGTTCCAAAGTGTCGGCCGCCGCCGCCTTGGTATCTTCCTTCGCGGCCTTTGAATCGTCTATCGCGCTTTGCAGTTTCGCCATTTCAGCCACACGCACTTGCACTGCTTTTTGGTCGCGGCATTATTGTGGCACTTTGCCTAGTTTGAACGAGGGTTTCTCGTTTTGTGCGGAGTCTAGGGCCTAGTTTAACGCAAGCTTTTCTTATCTGCCCCAAACCCTGCTGGCGGGGCCGTCATCTCTACGCTTGCCCCGCGGCTCGGCGGCGATGGCCCCGACTAGGCCCCGAGATAACTCCGTCTCCCAGGCATTCCTTGCGTCTTCATACACTCCCCCAAACCCCTGAGCGGGATATTTCCTTCTTCCAGGCATCCCTCGCGCTTCCTCACAATCCCCAAAAACTTTTGAACGCCGTGCTCCCGTCGCCCCCCCCCCGTCGGAACGGTCGACTTTTCAAAACCCTCATCGCATCCTTATTGGTCTGCTTAAACACCTTCCTTCGTACAGAAGATGGCCGAACGCGAGAAGGCGCTCAACGAGGCGCTGCTGGAGGACTCGACTGTGTCACCGATGGCCCAGCAGCCACCCCAGCCGACGAGCGCTGTAGGCACCGAGAAAACTGGACGCGAGCTGGTGGCCAACTTTACGGTAATGAGCTTGTGCTTCTCGCTCAACCACGGCACCGTGACGGCGCTGATAGCCCTCGCGAGTTCGTCTCTCGGCACGGCGCTGGGGAACGTTAGCAGCGGCGTCCTCTACCTCATCTACACGCTGACGGCGGCCTTTGCGGCGCACGCCATGACCGCGAAACTCGGCTCCAAGAAGACACTCGTCGTCGGTCTGGGCATCTACTGCTTCTACGTTGTCTCTTACCTCGTCGCCTATGCCATTCCCGAGTCGCGATGGTACGCCGTCATTGTCGGCGCGGCCTTCGGTGGGGTAAGGCCGAGAGTCGATATGTTATCTTGGTGACGTTGGAGACCGTTCTGAGTTGCTCGCTCACCCAGGTTGCCGCCGGATCGATCTGGCCGGCGCAGGGCGTGTATTTCGCCCGGACCGCCGAGCTCTACGCCGTTCGCACCGATATCACTCGCGAGGCCGCGACCTCGCAGCTTGGCGCGCGGTTTGCCGCGACCTACCTCGCGTGCGAGGTGACGATGAAGCTCCTGTCGTCGATCGTTCCCTCGTTCGTGCCCAACGGCATCGAAGCCCTCTTCGCCTTGTTCACGGTCATCGCCTTCGCCTCGGTCGCCGGCGTTGCGACCATCGACAATATCGACCTCCCCGAGTCCAAGGTATCCGTTGATTTTGGAAAAAATGCACTTTCGGCCACGCGCCTGCTCTCTACCGACGCGATCTGCGCTTGCATGGTCCCCATGAACTTTGCATTTGGTTTTGGCGCGGCTTTCGTCAACGGTTACTTCAACTCCGAGGTCGTCAAACCGGGCGTCGGCGAGGACGCCATCGGCTACATCTCGGCCATCATTGTCGGTACCGCGGCGTCCTTGTCGCTCGTCTACGGCAGACTCGGGAAGTTCCTCGGCTACCAGACCCCCATCGTTTTATGGGGAGCCATCTGCTTCGCTTTGTTTTCGCTTGCCAACCTGTTCTTCGCCGCTTCTGCCCTCGGCCACTGGCCCTTTCTTGTCGTCCTCGCCGCCATCTTTGGTGCGTACTGCCCGTTGAACGCGGCTACTCGGCCCATCGTTCGCTATAGGTTCGGGCCGCAGTGTATGGGAAGGCAGCTTCAAAGCAACATTCGCCGACTACTTCCCCGATGACTCCGCTGCCGCCTTCGCCAAGTAAGTTCGCCGTTGATGTCTCTTAGAAGATCTCTTTCGTTCGCAGCGTCCAGCTCCAATCGGGCATCGCGTCGACCATCGGCTTCTTCCTCACGGCGACCTCCGTCAATGTCACCGTCATCGGCTACGTCGCGCTCGTCAGCGCGGCTCTCGCCCTCGTGTTTGAGCTCTGTGCCCGCGTCCTTTATCGGGCGCGCCAACGTGCCCGCGAAACCTCCTACGCCCATGCCGTAGATCACGAGGATGGCGCCTCTCAGGATATCATATAAGTTTATCACGATTCATGTCAAAGCACTTTCTTTGCTTTGACATGACACGCGAGCTAACAACTGAGCTGTTGTCCCTGGAAATTATCTAGGTTTATCACGATTCAAGCACTTTCCTTGTGTTGACATGACACGCCAACTAACGCCGAGGCTGCTGCTGTTCCGCCGGACCGTCAGCATCTTGGGCATGAAGGAGTTATTACGCATCTTGGGCCTGAAGGAGTTATTACGCACGGGGTCTGCTGTGAATCCCTGCGAGGCTCCAGGTCGACAAAAAACGTCTCGCTGACAAACTAGCAGCGGAGGGTTGTCGCTTCACATCGTGCGAGGGTGAACATACCAGGCAAAAAAGCAAGAACCGGGTCGGCGTCCCCATATTCAAAGCACCATGCGATGACGAAAGCATCCTCAAAAATCATTCCTGAGATAATTGTGGCCTGGCTTCTCGACCTTGGCGGGTACCTCCGGGCAAGACCCGCCTGTTAAGATGTGCGCAGTCACACCAGCACCCCCGTCATGCGTGCGGAGGGTTAAAACGGGATCGTCTTCATGTGAATGATGGTGACGATGGTGCCGAATCCATCCAAAGCCCCCCTCCGAAATACGGCCAAGTTCAAACCCCTGCAGCAGAGCCGCTGCCGAAAGATGTCGGCACTTGGTTCATATCGACACTAATTTGATCGAAACCCTCAAAGTCGAACTAGCCAAAAAGCCACAAACTATCACCCTGAGCTTCAACGGCGGCGGCGACGAAGCTAAAAATTGGGAGAACCGTGCGTGACCGTAGTTTCATTGACGAAAATCATGATGATAACGGCAAAAAGCAAGAAAAGATCGTCGGTATTTGGCGTACACTGAAGCGCTCGACGGTGGCCGGTGGCGTTCGAATACTCTGCTTCACGTACTGATACGCTTCGAGTGTTCCGGCCAGTCGGGACCAAGATGGTTCCGCGTGGTTTCGTCTCATTACTTCTACCCTGGCCACAAATTGCGACTCTACGCCCAGACCATGCTCCACGTCAGCGACACGTCCCCCAAAAAATTATTGGGATTGTCCTCTTGACCTCCACACTCCATTTTTATGTACCATCTGTGGCACTTTCTTGCTTCAATGATAAACTTAAATCTTGTCTTGATCATTTCACATTCCATGGCTGTTGTCGCTCGGGCACGGATGTCGGCGCGTGGATATGCAAATGAGAAACATCACCCTTTTGACCTCGATTGCCTGTGTCCACTCAGCGAGATAACCGAAATTGCGCAAAACACCCAAGGCCTTTCGAATTGGCTCAAGAAAGTGTTCGCCAAAGGCGGCAACACAGAGAACTTTCAGCCAGCGTTTGCTCTATGCTTGTCCAAACTCCGCACCACGCCGGAGGGCTCCTCGGAAGTCTCCTCGGGGAAATACTCCAGCGCACGTCCGCGGCCGATCGCGCTAGATCGCGCCACCCAGCTCATCTGCCGGAGCACCTACTCGGCGCTTGCGGCATTGGGCACGCGAAATCCTATCGCACAGTCTCAATAGGACCTGATCGTCTCCTCGCGCCAGTCTCTGTTGGCGATTGGACGGGCGCTTTTATGCTGCCCTTTCACTCGGCATGCAGCAGAGAGTGGGCGATGGTGCTGTTCTGATGCATCTGCCTAGAAAGCGCGCGGGTTCTCTCGATTACATTTTCGGTGCCTACCTTATTCTGCTGCCTCGGAAGGAAGCCCAAATTTGCACTTTTTGGCGCCATTTTCCTTGCTCGCTTTCATGCACGCTTCCTGTTGTCATGTCGCGCGGCATTGCTCTTCCAGGTATCTGGCGGATTGGGCCGCCACCCCGCTCTCGCATTCCGCTGCAGACACTCTTGTTGCTGATCTCCAGGGCCGATTGCTCCCCACTGCGCAGGTTCTCAGTTCCCCCCTCATACAACGTCCGATTTTGCATGGTGTGCTCGCTTCATGCTTCGATTTGTCTCGCGATCAAATTCTCGCACGCACCTATTCCTTTCTACAGAACTTCCAACACTTCATGAACGCGACAGGGCCGAATCTTTAGATGGGCCGTCGACGAGCGATATGCGTGATCATCGCCCGACGCACGAGGCCGCGAGTTTGTGCGCTGGTCGTGGCGAATGGTGCAGCTAAGCTGGTACCACGCGGCTGCGAACGATGCATTCTCGACGATGCCAGCTTTGTGAGATCACCGCTCACCCTGTGCCGGACCTCGCACTCCAGACAACAACCCGTGAAGTTTAGGTTGTCCTTGAACACCACCTTGATTTCGCCCGACTTCCGTCGAATCCACGCCATCACGCGCGACTATGTACTACCGCGTTTGTGGAGACAAGCATGGCTAGCTAACCCCAGTTCTTCCTTCCGCTCACCCCAGCCCTCCTTTCCGCTCGACGCTCTGACCCCCGCCAACCTGAGCTGCTTTTATCAGCGCTCGCTCTGCCGTCTAACCTTTGAGTTGACTCCTAAAACCTCAGTTCTCAGTTGCCGTCGCCCTCCTGATGAGCTCCGGGTAGTCTCTGCTGTGAACTTCGCCATCCCTCTACACCTCCCTTTTGCACCTCGTTCTTCCGCCTGGCCCTTCGAGTTTACAGGGTCATGTGTTCTCCCACGACGGAATTCACCGCCCTCGCGGGGCAACGCCGCCACCTCGGGCAGCGCGACGCAGGCAGCCCGCGCATAGTTCGATGTCGAGATCCACCGCACCCACACCCAGCGCCCGGGCTTTTCGCCTATGCCGCGGCCCTGTGGCCGGCCCTCTCCTCGAACGCCCCCCGGCTTGACAGCGACTTCGACTGAGCCGTCCCCGAGTTCCTGCCGATGACTCTCCGCCATACGCCTGCCACACTCATAGCGCACCACACCCTTGCCCTCACAAGTCCTAAGAAGTCTCGGGCTTTCGAGTTTTTTTTTTTTTTTCTTCTGTCAGAGGCGTTTTGGCACGGCGCGATTATTGCCTATTGCTACGACGCATGTCGGCCCAGCGAGTACTGTTCACGTGGTGGTGCTCGGAAACGGCTCTCGTAAAAGCAAATGGCAGCGGAAACGCGAGGGTGTTCTTGCAAGCCGGCGCGCCTCGTTCAGGCACGACGTTCCAGTTTCAGGTGATGTGCTCGGCCATGTGTTTGGCGCACGGGCACGAGGCTGAATCAATGGTGTGCGAATTCATAGGATCTGCCGAACGCTTGAGCTCGAGCGCCTTTCGTGCGCAGGAGCGAACGTTCCTCGTCGCGAAGACGCACGGCATTGAAGCCGCGAAGGAGATTCGTTCGCGCCACAACGCGTCGCGGCTCTTCGTGACAATGACAAGCGATCACTCATCGAACGACTGGATGAAGTGGCGCGCGTCGCTCGAGCAAGAGTGGAACGTGCCTGTCGAGTATGTGCAGCTTTACGACTCGCTCGTGCAACAGGGCCACGGCCTCGCATACGACTACGGTCACATCTTTGGCCTAAACCATACACAGCTTGACGATCTCGTCGTCTACATGCGCTACTGGGGGATTCTACGTCGCTGCTGCGGCGCCCAGATGTCTCGGGACTACAGAACCCGGCTGATCGGGCTTCGCCACGACATTACCCGGTATGTCCATCCTTTCAAGCACCACAGCGTCAGCGATCCAGAGTACGATATGTGCGAAGCTTACAATCTTGCTGAGATTGAACAGCTCATCATGAATACCCGCATCTTCAGAGAATGCGGCGCGAAAATAGAGCGTCTTCGTGTCGCGTCGGCTCGCGATCTCCAGTTCGATGGAACCTACTGTGCTCGCGCTGAGCAGGCAACATCAAAATACGTCCTCGATTTCAACGACCAGCGCTATATGACACTTCTCGACCCGGCACTCCGCGACCAGACCGAATTCAAGCCGAACTGTACAACTCGGGCTCGATATCGAAGGCGATCCTTGGTATAGTCCCCGGACAATTGCGCTGTTGCGCCTTTGGAGAGAGAAAGCCAAATGTCGAGTGCACTATACAGAGGGAGTTTATAGCATTCATTGAAGCGATCCCGCCACACCCTTTCACCTTAAGTGGGGAACCTGTAGTTGGGCCTCGCACGCGTGGCTAATTCAACAGCCCCGTCATTTTGTTTTCTCCCCAGCCGACAGTCATGATTTTGCATGATGGGCCACGTCTAATCAACATGCTTTCTGCGTAGTAAGTCACATCTAACAAAATAATTAGCTAACTAACAGCAGCGACCACAGGGCGCGGCTCCTTTGATGCCCGAAATGAACTTGACGTGCGAAGGAAGTCCAAGCATCGTCGATTGCCCCACCAAGCATCGTCGACTGCCCCACACCAGATGAGCACACGTGGAATCAGCCGGACTTTACCTCCGACCAAGATAATACAAATGACCACTTTTTCAGCGTAGGACTCACATTTTGGTGGAACAGCCGGCAGACAGTTTCATCTCGTCGTCGCCTCAACTCGCGGGGGGCTGCAACCGCATAAAAAAGGCGTTGGCGAAGACTTCAGGAGGGCGAGCACTCGAGCAAAAAAAAATCGAGGATCACGCCACGAACTTGTCACACATCGACTGCAAACTTAACGCGGGGAGGCTGGTGCGCGCTTAGTTGCTGCTGCTGTTGCTGCTCAGGCGCGTCGAGCGGTTGGAGTTCCTGCGGTCAACAAAACAATGAGTCGGATATAAAAATGTCGAGCGCACCTCATCCTCAGAGTCAGAGAGTGCCGCTATCTCGGCGAGGCGGGAGAGCGGCATGAGCCTGAAACGGGGCGGCGGGTGTGCGGCAAAGCGGCCAGCGACCGAGTCGTCGGCGACTCGTCGCCAGAGCGGCGTGGGTGCGGGCCGAGGTGGTCCCTCGAAGGGGTCGAATTCGTCGACGGGTAACGCGGCAGACTTGTCGTCGCCATTTTCGTTGTCGTCGTCGTCGGTGTCCTCTGATGGGAGATCATCGTCGTCGTCGTCCTCCGGGTAGTAGTTCTCGAGGTTGTGGTCGCGCCGGTACGTCTCCAGCTCGTCGAGCGATGGTCTCCGCCAAGAGGTGGCAAGGTCGTGGTCATTGTCGATCGTGCCATTCTCGACGGACACGACGCATGCCTGCGCCGCGTAGGCGACGAGACCGTTCGCGGCGCTCAAAGTAGAAGCGTCGCGCGAGGATGATGCCTGCAATAATCGTTGCCGTTGTTGTTGTTGTTGTTGTTGTTGCTGGAACTCCAAAAGTGATGACGATGATGCCTGGTGATGCTGCGGCAGATGTTGCGATGCCGACTGCTGGGGCAGGTGGTTCCGAACATTGTTGTTGTTGCTAACCGCGACGAGCGCGGCCGGCGCCGCGGCGGCGTCGTGCTGTTGCTGCTGCTGTTGCTGCTGCGCGGTGGTTTTGGCGGTGTGGAGAGGGATGCGATGCAACTCGTAGCGGTCGAAGACGATGCGCCCTCCTCGGGCGAAGCGAGCTCGACGCCGGCATTGCGTTATCCGGCGCGCCGTGCCTTCGTCGTCGCGGAACGCCTGGAACGAGACTGCTAGGACGCCCATCGCTGTTGAACCCGGCGGCACGAGGGCCGCGTCGTACAAGTCGCGCACCCACCACCCGGTGTCCATAAAGCCTCGGCTTGGGACGCAGGGCCGGGTGCTTGTCGGCGGCTGCGCTTTCTTGCTCTGGTCGCCACTCGATTTGGTGGCGCCGTCACCATCGACGTCCGCATCGTACTTTCGAGACTTTTTCCGGTGCCGTTTCCTCTGGCTCACCGCTGCCTCTTTTCCCGTCACGGGGAGCACCAACGTCGACTCGACCTCGGCACCCGGACCCTCCGGGCTCTCAGGACACGTGACGACCGGCTGCGCCTTGACCATCGCTGACGCGGCAAGCCGTTCGCGAAGCGCGCTCGCGACCGCGGCAGAGAATCGAACCGACGTCGGCGAGGGTCGGTCGTCCTCTCGCGGATGAAGGGAAGAAGGCCCATCTGTTGTTGTCGTCGCAGGTTTCGATGCAAGCCTCCGCTGGCGCTTCTTCGGCCTGTCGTTTGTGTCGTTCCCGTTTTCTTCGGCCGAAGCGTCAGCTGGCGCTGGCGCCGGCGCCGTCGCGGGCGCGTCGGAGACGCACGAGTCAGCTCGACAACGAGGTGCTGCGGTCAGCAAGATCTTGTCTTCCGCCAGCACGGGCACAACGTAGTCCTCGGGGGCGTCGGCGAAGACGAGGAGCGGCTGCAGCGGCTCGCCGTCGTCGTTGTCGATGGTCTTTTCCACGGTGGTGTTGTTGTTGTTGTTGTTGGGCAACAACGCCTTGGACGCGTCGTTGTTGTTGTTGTTGTCGACGTCTCGCGTCGTCGCCGGCTTCGCCTTCGCATCGGAGACGCCGTCTTCCTCATCTTGCCGTCGTCTTCGTCTGTGATCGTCGGCATCGCCGTCAAGGAGGAGGGGGATGTTCGCCTCCTCGGCGAGAAGCGCGAGGCTACGTCGAAGCGCGCCGCGGTCAGCGTCGAGCTTGAGGCGCTTGATGCGCTCGCGGCGCGCGACGAGACCGCACAGCTCGCGGACGTTCTCGAAGTCTCGCCTGAGCTGCTGGAGCTTGCGGAAGGCGTCGACGTCATTCTTTCGGTGCTTCCGGAGCTTGTAGCGCTCCTTTTCGCGGGGCCGAAAGACGCAGTGGGGGTTGGTGTCGGTCGCGGCGGTCTTGGGCCAAAATCGTCGCAGCAGCGGTTTGCCAATCTTCCGACGCTTGGCAAGCCAGTACGCGTGGGCGACCGGCCCACAGGCGGCGGCGATCGAGGCCGAGACCGCCGACGCGCCAACGCCGCCGCGGCACGGGGGCTCGCTCCTCTGTAGCATCTCGACTGCCTTGGACGCGGGCACGGGCGACTCGGAGCCGGTCGCGAGCTCGAGCGCGTCGACGAGCGCCTCGAGGGCGTCGCCGCCGAACGCGTCTACGCAGGCCGCCGTCCGCGCCTCGTCGACGGCCGACTTTTTCTCGGCAGCACCATTTCTTCTGGTCGAGACGGTCGAGTCCTTCTTCGTCGGCAACACGTCGGCGCCGTTATTGTTGGAAGGCGCGTAGCCGCCCTTGTCGGTCCAGTGCGGCGTCGTCGCGACCACCTTGAGCACCTCGGCCCGAAATTCGCCGGCGAGCCATTTCTCGTCGTCGGTGCCGAGGACGTACTCGATCTCCTCGTCCATCGCGCACACGTCCTTGTCGTGCTTCGCCACGTCAAAATCCGTCGACGCCGCCTTGGGCGATGCGAGCGCCGCCGCTCCGGCCGCGAGCGCGCCCGACGCCGTATCGCGCGTCACGTGTCTCGCGAGCGACAGCGCCCGAGGCGGCCGGTCGCCGCGCACGAAGGGCCCGTGGGCGATGCCGGTGCGCTGCGCGTAGCTCTCGTACTCAGTCACCTCGCGGTACACGGGCGTCGGTATGTTGAGCCGTTTGGAGCTCTTGGTGCTGCAGACGGCGCCCGCCTCGAGATCTCGGAGCGAGCACCGGACCACCTGCGCGTCGTCGAAGTGACGACGACGTCAGCAACGGGAGAGACGCACATTCTTTGTCGCCTCGTCCTCGACGAAATCGTAGAAAACCTCCTGGCCGTCGACGTCGTCGTCGTTCTTGGCGGCGCCGTCGTCGACGGTCGCTAGGCGCGCGATCGGCAATCGCTTGTAGACGTCGATCGGCCGCGCGCGCACCTCGCGTCGGCGGTGCGCCGCGCTGGCGGTAGCACTCGTCGCACTCCCTTGACTCATCGACCCGCCTCGAACGCTTGTCTCTAATCTTCTCAAATACGCGACCCGCGCAACGCCGTGTGGCCGTCGCGAACGCAGGCAACGAACCACGTAGAGCCTCGTCCAGACCTCGGCCTCAGCATTCCGGGCCGTTTCGCGGCGTCGACGCGACGTCAACAACGCGCGCGTGTCGCGTCACGCGACGCCGCTCGCCATCGCGTGCGGGCCTGCGGCCCCATCGTTTGTGGATCCTAACCACCGAATTATAACGGGACTCGTGCGATGAGCGCGCCACATCAAAAAAAACAAGAGGACCAGCTCCACGCCGACCTGGCGCAATTCCTCGACCGCGTGAAAGAGTACGAGCCGACGACCAACGAGGAGATCTGCCGGTATTATATGCAGCTTGGCGGCGTCAGAATTGACGAAACCGACAAGAACCAGGACCTCACCTTAAAACTGGTTGCGCTTGCGACGGATCACTTTGTCGCCGGCATTGTCCACGACGCGGGCGAGTTCGCGCATCTCCGCATGAACCCGCGCTCCAAGACGCAACGAAGACCTGACAACTGTCTGCGCATCGGCGACGTCATGCTCGCGCTCGAGCGCCGCGGAGTCACGACTCTTCAGGCCATACCCTCCGAGGATCAGGTCCAACAGGCCGCAAGCGGCCGTGGGTCGGCCAGCCAGAAACGCGCGCGCGAGACTCATAACGCCGACATTTCCGAGCCGCCGCATAAACGAATTGATGCTGCGAACGCACACACATCATCATAGTATTATTGGTTAATTTTCCTCTGGGGTGGTCCAGTTTGTTAGTCATTCATTCATTCATTCATCATACACGGCGAGTTATCCACACATCTGAAGAAATTCGTGAGAGTATGGCGTCTGTTTCCCCGCGCGGATGTCCCAACGTCGTAGTTAAGATATCATCCGGCCACGCAGGGGCTGTCCTTGTGTGACAACGGAGGCGGCTCGACAAAAACCACAGGAGGAAGTTGTGACATCACGACGACCAAGGCCGATTTAAGGCGTCGCGGTGGGCTCGGGCGATCGGCGCGGCGGAGTGGGAATAGGCCAACGAGCATTCAACGAAAACAAAAAGTTGTGCCGCTCTTGCAGACGGAGCGGAACCACGCAGCAGACTCCCACGATGCGATGTGAGCCCCTTGTGGCTCCTCGAGTCAATATAGATGGGCGCAGATGTTGCTCGAGAATGCGCCTCATCATGAGCAGCCGAAATCAAGATATATCATTTCGTATCCTTTAGCATGTTTGCTTCGCCAGATTACTTCGATCCAATGGAACCAACGATGTTTACGCGACCTATGACGACCTATGACGAAATGGTTATGCCGTCGACATGGCCGGTCCACGCCGGGACCGTTGCGCCGTGAAGATGCGCCGCGAACAATCACGACGAAAGGGACGGCCCAAGCGGTCGTCTCGGTCGCCAGATTACGCGCATGGGATACACACTGCGCACGAGCAGCGACTCATCGTCGGTGAATTGGTGTGTGTTTTCCTCGTCACCGTGTTGACGCCTCAATCGAACAGGAACGGTTGCGTCGAGAGAACGAGGCTCTCCGTGCCGCCGCGTCAACGTCGAGCGCACTGGCAGCTCCATCGACGTTCGAGTACAATCGACAGCACGACGACACCGGAAGCGAGTATTCCGACGAACAAAGCGTGAGTACGATCGAAGCCGAACTTGCGACGCTCCGCGGAAACAATGCCCACCTGCGGGCTCAGCAGCAACAGCTCGTCGCGACGGTACATCAGTTCCGCGAAGACAGGCCCTTGACTTACGCGTCAGAAACGGCGACGAACATTTTGCGGCGACACTCCTCATTTCGCGGGTCGAACGACTCGTTTAACTCGTGGCCGCTCATACCAGCAGGCGCGCAGCGGCCTGACTTGCCGACAACTGGCAACTCGTGGTTTGGCGTTGCCTCGGTGGCCGACCAATCATCGCCGCTGTTGAACCTGGTCCCGGCGTTGATTAGAGAAGGTGGCTATCTCTGGAAAGTGACGAACAGTATAGGGTCCGCGCCAAAGCGTCGATGGTTCCGCATCGCCATGCAAAGGCGAGATACGAAGAGTGAAATCGTGCTTACCTGGTGCGACCCTCGCACGGGAGTCGAAGATCTCGGCCTGGACTCGCCAACAGGATTCTCGTCGCCGGAGAGGCGTGTGCGGAGCTTCCGGCTGACGAATGTTGTCGAAGTTCGATTGGGCCACGAGACCCCCGCCTGGTGGATGCAAGCGAATGCCCGAAAGACACTTCCTGTGAAGGAACTTTGTTGGTCTCTCATTTCAGAGAAGGATGGTGGAACGCTCGATCTTGCTGCCGAATCGATTCAAGAGGCTAGGCTCTGGAAAGATACACTCCAAGTCATCGTAACGGAGCTCCAAAGCCAGCTACCAACGACGAGGAGGACGTGTAGTCCGACTTCCGGCGGACAAACGCGGCAACGAACGCCGAGTCTTACGACTTACAGCAAAGCTGATCGGCCGTGTGACACCTACGTTGGCTCGGGGGGCAGCGGCCAGTGCAGTTCGCAAGTCCAGCAACAACTCGCGACGGCCGTGCGCGAAGGTCGGACCAAAGAAGTGTCGAGGCTCTTTTCATCGCGCGTGATCAAGCCGGACGAACTCATCGACCCCATGACGGGTGACACAGCGCTTTTGTTGGCGTGCCGCATCGGCTCGACAGAAATGATCAAGGTGGCGTTGGCACATGGAGCGCGCAACGATCCGCATCCAACATGGGGTTGCACGGCGCTTCAAATCGCCGTCGCTGGCAGTCACGTCGGCGCGGCTCGTGCACTTCTTGATGCTGCGGCTCCGAGCGGTGCTGACGCCGCCATCGTCAATCACGTCATTCTTGCGAGCGACACCAGCTCAAATTTTAGAAAGGGCGACGCCCCACTGCACGTTGCCGCGAGGCTGCTCGACCTCGCGATGGTCCAACTACTTCTAGAGCACCACGCGGATGTGCTCGCTCGGGATGAGCACGGATGCACGCCCGCCCACGTCGCAATCGAGGCGGCCCACGATCGCGCATTCGACGTGGTGGCGTTGCTCCTCGATGGCGCGAGCGACGAACTGGTTGACTCAAGGGACGACGCCGGTGGAGACGGTCTTCTGCATGTCGCCGCCCGGTCTGGAGCACGCCGATGCGTCGAACTTCTGGTGCAAGCCGCGGCGAATACAACGGCACAAAACAAGGCAGGAGAAACTCCACGCCAAACAGCAATCCGATCTGGCAAGTACGAAATCGCCGGAATCATTCGCGGCTATGAAACCAATCCGGGACGCGGAGATGAATCCGCCGAGCGGACCTCCGTCAAGACTAATGTCATTCAGGTTGGGTCGGCGACTCGCGATGATTCGGTTCTCCGCGCTCATGCCAAAGGTCGCATCAATTCCCGGTTAGCAAGCAAAGCCCGGGTCTTCCCTGATTGTAGCAACAGCGAGGCTACTCTTGCCGAGGCTACTCTTGCCCCAGCTCCGTTGCGAATGGACCGAAGCTACTGCTCTGACAGTGAACCCCGGAGCCCGTCGAACAATCCGCGGCAAGATACGCAGAAATCGTCACCAAAGTCGCCAAAACCACGCCGAGGTATCAGCTTCGATTCTACGAGTGACGCATACTTGCAGGACATCCCAACGAACAGCGTCGAAGTGCGCGAGATGATCGCATCACCAATCGCGTCGTCCGCCGAGGGCCGCACATGGGCTACACCCCAAGAGTCGCCCGAAGCGGTGTCACCGCCGCCACTTCGCCAGAACGTTGAGCAGACCTACGCCCCACCGTCCGTGTTGTATAGCGACTCCGAATTCTACACGCCAGATGGTGAGCAGTGGATGCAACTATATTGCGAAGAGGAGCAGTATCCGTACTTCTTGCATTTGTCGACCGGACATACGCAGTGGCTTGATCCACGTTCGCCCAACGGCCAGCTTCATCAAGGCCTGGTTCCAGACAATGCAATATTTGTTCAGGCCATGGCATCTTCGCCCGTAGCCGAAACGAAGGTACCAGACACTCGACATAAGCCCGCTGCGGACGTGGGTCGCATAAATATGGCGTCTGGGCCGACCGACGACGCGGCTGTCGTCGCTTCCAACAGCAGTCAAGACAATCGCACGCAGCGACGGAGCCTGTCCGGTGGCCCGATTGCCACCGCCGTTGACATTTTCACCGTGGCCGGTGGAAAGCGGGCTCCGTCGCCATCCCGGTCGAAATCGAATGGAGACGGAAGTATGGCGCAAGATGCCCGATCACACCAGCCTGATATATCTACGTGCTCGAAATCGTCCGACATATTGTCGAATGAAGCATTGTCGCCGAAGGACGTGGGAGAGTCAAAGCGCGCTCGATGCAGGCTGACTGACGACTCGAGCGAGAAGAGCGACGCGCACTGTGGTAGTAGCAGCCACGCCCTTCAAAGCTACCCATCTTTCTCAAGTATCTTGACGCGTGACGAGTCTCGCGACGAGTACGATGAGGAAGAGGAGGATGACGACGACCTGAGTCGAGAAGCCAGTTCCAACGGCGCCGGGGTCTGCGGCGAAATCTCCCCTCTTAAGCGAATCGAGACCGATGAGCAGCTTATGGACGCGCTCGGAGATATATTATTGGATGACAGTGACACGATGAATGACGAAGAGAACGAAGAACCACTTCACGACGCTGCATCATCTGTCCAAGAAGCCACTGAGTCGCAGCCACACTTTTCTCGTGCACCGAACTTGAGTCAGAACCAGAGGGAGAAGTTCCCTTCACAACAGATACCGTCGGAGCCTCAACTACCCACTGATGATGGTGAGGTTGATCGTTGTCACCAGATTGTCGAGCCAGCGACCCCGCGGACGTCTGTCGAGCCGACGACTCCGCGGACATCATCTGTCGGCAAGACCCCCGCTCCAGAAGGCCGGTTATTGGAGAGATTCCCACGCGGGGCGCCGTCCAACGGCATTCGCAATTAATAGCACAAATTCATTCCTACAGCGTGCCGGGGGTCGACGCCCCCGCACAATCCGTTAATGTAATATGTAGACAGTCGGCGAGGCGTTTGTGATCCTGTAGGGGGGCACATATCTATCCAATGGGGGATGTATGTAGATTGCTCGGGCTGGGTGCGGCGAAGACCGAACATTCAGCACGAACATCCAAGACCCCCCCCTCATAGACGCACTCCGGGCACCCCACTAATGAGACGAGCACACAGCCTCAAGCGTTTTAAAAGGCCTGCTTCGTGTGATATCTTTAAGGATGATGATAAGGTTCAAGGGCGCCGTAGTGCAGTAATGCGCCACCCGCGGCACAAGGGCTCGGCAATCGAGTTACGAGCGATCGATCTTCGAGTTCATTTTCAGAAGACCCCGAAGAATGTGGTGACGGCGAAAACCAGGAAAAGAACGCCGGCGATGAGACTTACGCCTTTCTCGGAGACGTACTTGGAAATAAAGGAGCCGCCAAGGACCGCAATGCCGGTAGCCAAACCGTGGCCGGTACAAGCGCCAATGGCAACGACGTACGGATTTTGCGCGGCCGAGAGCGCGATGGTTGAAATCTGGGACCGGTCGCCAATTTCGGCTGCCACAGTCAACGCGAAGGCTTCGCTCGCGAGGGCAACAGCCTTGCCGCGAGTTCGTTCAATGACCGAACCTTTCCTGAGTATGAGATCACGCACAGACAGTAGCACAAAGCGCACGCTAGCTCTTCTTCAGCGGACTTGAGCTCTTCCTCCAGGCCGTCGTCGGTGTCAGACGCTAGAGCGCCCGTGATGGATTTTATGCCGAAATAGACGAACGAGGCAATAGCGACGTAGTCGTCGACAGGGTAACCTCCGGTGAAAGAGTCTGGCACAGCGTGGAATATCTGACCGATGACGACCGAAATGATCGTCATAAGCACGAGCGCAAGGAAGGCGCCTTGTGTGCACGTCTCACGCGTTTCGAACCAACGCACCAACGAACGTAATGACCTACGACGAGTCAGTCGGCGACACGGCGGGACACGGCCGTACCCTCGAGGCGCGCGCGGCAAGGATCGACGCCTGCATCGTTCCTCACGTGTGTGTCACATGGCACTGTACAATAAAGAAGGTCTTGTCCCCGATTTCCGAGAGGAAGATCAGCGATGTCGCCTGCACGAACGCCTGGATGAGCCCGCCGTCGACCGCCACGAGCGTTGACGGCTCCAAGGCCGCCGCCGACGCCTGAAGGGCGCAAGATGTGATGTTAATAAGAGACGACCTCACGGCGGTTGGGGTCAACAACGCAAGCGCCGGCACGATGCCAATACCGGCACGCTTGACCTTAAAGCGCCTTGGCGCCTCCGACTGTTTTGCGAAAGAAGCAACAGGCTCGTCGCTTAGACTCGACGTGACTCGCGGGGTTCCCATCGATCGTCCGACAGCTGACGGCACGCTTCTCAGACCACATGCCGACTGCCACAGCCAGAGAGACGCGATCCACCCAACGCGACGATGCATCACGTCGCGATTTCAACTTTGGTACCGTTCAACGGAAGCAAACCATCTTCAAGGTTTTGTGACGTGGAAAGTATCCTACCACCTCGTTATCACAACATCGTGACTGACACCACACCCTATCCGATTATTTAAATAACAGCGGATAGCGTGCATCTAAAGATTGAGCGCACCCGCAGATGGTGATGACCGCGCTCGCGTGGAGACCTTTCACGCGGAGGCTGCCCAGAACACGACTACGTTGACAACGGGGTTTTGACGGCAGGTCGAGACACCGAGAGGGTGGACTTCGAGGAGACGAGCTTCGACACGGTTATCACAACATAGGAGATTCCAAAAATGTCTGGACAAGGATCTCCACCGAGAGGACCGCCTCCTAGAGGTCCTCCGCCCAAAGGACCACCACCGAGAGGTTCGTATTCCAGCGTTCTTTGTCCCTGCCACGAGACTGATGACGACTTACGTGATCATCGACAGGACCCCCGCCGCGTGGCGCAAACCGGTGCCATTGTGATTTATCCTGGTTGTTTTCGTACATCGAGATTGTTGCGCAAACGTCGGTTGGCGGACCGCTGGTCGTGGTCTTTTCAACACATTGACATTGTGGGTGCAGGCCCCCCACCCGGAGGTCCGCCTCCCAATGCCGGCGCGGCAAGAGTGCCACCGCCGAGAGGTTAGTCTGGAAACAGCAAGTTCACACGAGCGACTTTATATTCTTAGGACCACCACCGCGAGGTGAGCTAGGGCACGCGGGTAACTCGGTGCATCAATTGTCATGCAGGACCTCCACCTCGCGGACCACCACCGTCGACCGGAGCAGCGAGAGGGCCGCCACCTAGAGGTGAGAGTCGAAACGATGTTGCTATCGGCAGCAGCCGCAATTTATATTGCTTCCAGGCCCGCCGCCACGAGGTGCGCGACGGCGCATCGCCTTCTGCGTTACAAAAAAAAGGATTAGGTCCGCCGCCGCGAGGACCACCACCTGCTGGAGCTGCACCAAGAGGGCCGCCTCCAAGGGGTCAGTCATGGTTTTGTTGCAAACGTTCCCGACGAGATATCTTTGCTGCTCAGGTCCTCCACCACGTGGTACGAAATTGAGCACCAGATGTTTTTTTTCAGTATGAGCATTTCGGCTTACTCTCAGGCCCGCCGCCGCGTGGCCCTCCGCCCACTGGTGCGGCGAGAGGCCCACCGCCGAGAGGCCCACCGCCCCGAGGTGAACAGCTCATGCCCCCTTTCATCGAAACAGTACGTGCGCATCTCTTTAGGTCCGCCACCGCGGGGGCCGCCACCGCCAAGCGGAGTACCGCGGGGACCACCGCCAGGAGCACCTCGAGGTGCAATCGCGTGCCTTTTCCCTCGAGCTCAATAGCCATCGCAGGTCCACCACCACGGGGTGCACCGCCGAGAGGTGTGGGCGTGGTCGTATGTCAATCACCAAACCTAATCGATCGCCGCAGGACCGCCCCCGAGGGGTCCTCCGCCGAGAGGTCCGGTGCCTCCGCCTTCAACGGGAGCCATGGTCCCTCGTCCGCCCGTCGCACCAGTGCTGCCGAAGTTTGGACAGCTGAATGTTAACGTTCTGCGGGGAGTCGCTTTGAAAGCCGGCCAGTCGATGTATGGCAAGGCGGATCCGTACGTCAAGCTGACGGTCGGAACGCAAGTTTTCTCTTCGAACCCGCACGCGGGCGGTGGCAAAGACCCCGTCTGGAATGCCGAGCACATCTTTGAGATTTCCACCGAGAAAGAAATGTTGATGGAGATCTACGACAAGGAGTCGGTTGGCAATGATAAGTACATGGGCCACGCAAGAGTGGGTATCGTCGACTGGATCGCCGCCGGCAAGTTCTCTGGGGACATAGAGATCACCGACAAGAGCGAACGGCCAGTCGGGAAGGTGAGCGTGAGCGCAACATTCAGTCGACCAGGGCAGCAACAAGCTGGCGCACTAGTGCCGGCCGGGAATGAGACCGGAGGAGAAATCGTCGCGCAGTCTTCGGTCGCGGAGAGCGCGTCCGCCACCACCGAGAGAAAGCAGCAACAGCCGGCGCGCGATCCCAATGGAAAATTTACCGATGAGGAAATTTGGGAGGCGTTCACGGCCTTCGATCTCGACAAAAACAACTTTGTTGGGGCGGCCGAGATTCGACACGTCCTCATCAACATTGGCGAGCAAGTCACCGACGACGAGGTCGACGAGATGATCCGGATGATCGACCGTGACGGCGACGGCCAGGTTTCCTTCGCCGAGTTTTTTGAGATGGTCACGGGTGGTCGTCAGCCACCGCCCGGTTTGGGCGCTGGCGGGCGAATGGGCGCACCCGGGGCGGCGAGCGCTGTGCCGCCGACGGGCCAGTCGGTGGTTGCGGCACGCAACGCCAAGAAGGCCGCGCTCGACGAATTTGCTCGAGACAGCAACCTCAAGCCGGAGTCAATAAAAAAGGCCTACAAGCGCTTCCAGGCGACCGATAAGGACAAGAGCGGCATGATCGACTACACCGAGTTCTGCGAGATTCTGCAGGTAGACCCGAGTCCGCAGGGCGAACGCCTCTTCCAGCTGTTCGACTACGACAAGTCGGGTCAGATCGACGTGCGCGAGTTCATGATCGCTCTCTCAAACTTCACCGGCGCCGGCAAGGACGACAAGCTCAAGTTTGCGTTCATGATTTTTGTACGTTTTGTGTCGTGCATGTCGTTAGTGATGCGTCTACGTAGGATGAAGATGGCAATGGCGTCATCACCAAGGGCGAGCTTACTCGAATTCTTCGAGCAAACCACATGGCGTCCTCCGATGCTGAAGTCGCGCGGAAAGCAGACACGATCATGCAGCAAGCAGACAAGGATGGTGATGGAGTCGTTACTTTCGATGAATTCGTCATTGTCAGCAAGAAGTTCCCGAACATCTTGTGAGTAGGCGATTGTCGCTGACTTCCCATGCGCGCCCCCAGGTTCCCTGCGTACAATTCGAGCAAGTAGACGCGCACACCACGGCACATCCTCGTCTATCACCCAGCGCCTCTCGGATTTCGGACAACTCTCGCCAGTCTTCTGCAGCATTAGATTAACCTTAATCTCCGCGCTTCGACGGCGGTGGAACGCACGAGTGTTGCATCCAGAATTGCACGTAACATGTGTGTACAGCGCGCCATTGGGATTTGGCGGCGCTCCATATGCACGTGTTTCACACCACCGATAGTAGTCCCGAGACAGTGGCCGGATTCTCGTCGTTGGTAAGTGCGCGGAAGCGTACATCGCGGGTTACTGCGCCTTGACGGACGACGGTGCCGTTGCCTCATGCCTCGTCGAGGTGAAGCCGCATTGTGCGCATTTTTTTGTGACGAAAAGGCGGAACTCAAAATTATGGCAAAAAAAATAGCCGGAACAGAGGAAGAGAGAATCATAAGGAAGAAAAATTGTAGAGAGCAACGCCTCAGCAGCAGCAGCAAGCTGCACAGGGAGAAAGAATCATGGGGGACTGCACCTTAGTCGATAACCGCCGGACGACAATGTTTGCTGTATAACCGCCGGACGACAATGTTTGCTGTTCAAACGTCCACTCCCACTGGAACGTTCGCCAGGGCAGAATGACGACTTCGGTGCCTGCATACAGCCGGGAATTTCGCGACCTACCCGCTAATGGTTGTCTATCCACCCGAACAAGAAAACCCACTGCCTGACCGCTGTATGGACGTTTTTCACACCGCGTGATCGTATCACCAAACAAGCACAAACCGACTCGCTTAAGAGGGAGAAGCTCTGCAGCCACGAGAGCAGCCGAGAGAGATATTGTGCTGCAACGGCGCTCCGACGCCCTCGAAAAAAAGTAAGCGAATCAACCAGGGAGTCCGCGATCACTTGTGGTAGACGTTTACGATCGTCACCGACGAGATGCGGGATTAAAGCTGGAGCACCAGTGGGCCTTCGCATTGACCGACTGTATGAGTTTCCATCGATGCCTGAGCTTGTCAAAGGATACCGATCGAAACAATTAAACCAATTTAGGTCCCCCGGGCAACTCCACCAGACCCAGGAGCATCAGGGTACAAGCGCAGCCGGCTGCGGCCAGACCATGAGTACCCTCCATGCCAGAGCACTCGGCCTGTTATAGCCAGGTTTTCTGGGAAACCTCGATGGGTTCGCTGTAGCTGGAACCAGGATCACAGACATTGTCCAAGTGCCGTCCAGTTCCCGTCTCACTATGCTCCCTAGTTGCAGTTCTTTTAAAACTGCGAACTAAGCCCGTGCGCGCACCACCGCACTCCCCATTTCAGTATTCGACATTTATAAGCCCTATAATATCCGCCTTCCAGGTACCACCCACTGGGCACCTTGGCCGACTCAGCCACACTCCCCTTCCCAAACTACGAAAGAGGCCTCACGCACACCATCGGCGGCACCGAACTCCACTTTTCCGCCTTCGACTTTAACAAAAGCCTCTAAATCCACCAAAGTCCATCAATGCCCGTGCCCCCGCTCGCACCCCCCGCCTATGAGCACTCGACTCTTAAAACCCTCTAAATCTACCAAAGCCCCGAACGACCGTGCCCGCGCGCACCCTTCCTCTGAGCAGTCGACTTCTAAAAACCGTTCGCACCCAGTAGACGTTGTTGAAAAGCCCTGTAAAAATTCCCGACTTCCAGGCATCCACACCACACAAAGCCCCTCAACGCTCGTGTCCCCCCCTCTCAGCAGTCGACTTTTAGAAAACCGTGTAAATTCAGTTTGGACCCCCACCCCTCTTATACCAAACAGTCAACCGTAAAAAACCCTCTCTCTACAAGTAAAACCAAGGGCGTAATCGTGAGAGGTTTTGCTGATGGCAGAGCCGCGGGAGGTGCTCGACGCCTGCCGGCGGGCCGCAGAATCCCTCGGTGAGAGGTGCCGATGAGGGTGTGCACGCTGGCGGCGGCGTCGTATGTGCGCTTTTAACCGCCACAAGAGAGGCGCAGGGGCTTTGCAAGAGACGGGCCATTGCCGACCGCCGCCGTGCGGCCACGTCGGGACCAACGCGAACGACGTCCGAGGAGACGAAAGCCATATCCGCAAGCTAGGTGTCAGGGGTGGGGAAGCAGGGCTCCGTGGAATGGATGGAGAAGAGCGAGTGATAAATGGTTGCACAACCAGAGAGAGTGGCGTGGGAGTGGCACAAAAGTAAGTGGTGGCGAGGGGGGGAGCAAAATCACGTTCGAAACCGAGGTTGCAAGTAAGTAGGAAAAATCATTAGACGCGCTTGGGCGAAAACAGGAAAGCTTTGTAACTAGTTAAACCAGTTGCCAGGCATGAGGATAGGTCGAAGAGTTCTGCGGCAGGAGCTGGATGTGAGTTCGAGTGCCAGAAAAAAGCGCGACGAGATAACCGATCCTCGCATCGGATTTGGTGAGCTCGCTCGCTCGCAACGAGAGGCGTTCGTTCGGCCGAGACGTTGGTCGCGGCGTCTATAACATTGTGACCAGCGACGTTGACACGGACCGAACCTTCGCCGCCCGGCGAAAATGGCCTCCCCACGAAGCTGAAAAAAGGGGGACCGCAAAAGGAATCAATATTTAAACTCCCGGATAGCGAGCGGGCTATACTTATGCCTCGATTCCTGCACTGCACAATGGAACATGGAGTGGGAGACGTGGGCGCCGCGGGGAGGTCACAGCTCGCAGCAGGGCGGGGGCGAAGCGAGAGGCGGACTGCCAGGCGACCCACTTTTTTTTGGGTGGTGGTCGTCGTATAGTGTCGTAGTATTGCAGGGACTTGACGCGGGTGCCCAAGGGGCTAGGAGCGGGCACGGCCGTCGAGAGCGACCGACGTGGCGAACTTCAGGTAGATGACCGACGATACTGTCTTCATAGAAATGTGAGTCCGGGCCACCGACGTTCGGACACGCGGGCGTCGGTGAGATCTATCGGCGACGCTAGCGCGCACGAGGCACGTTAGTGGCCGTTATTTATTACTACCCCCTTCCTCTCCTCTGTCCTGTAAAAAGAAAGAAAGAAAAGGTAAACGCGAACAAAAGACCACCGCCAAATAGTTTTGAGAGGCGATCGATGGTCAAACCCAACACAGTATCAGAGAGCGCTTTTGAGGAGAAGCCCGTCGTCGTCTTCGTCGGTGGAATGAAGGAATCTCGAGGGTTCACGAGAATAGGTATAAAAAGAACCGTAGCGCATGGAGATCCGGGTCGTCTATCGCAATCAACCACCACGCGGCCCTACTCTAACAGGCGAGGGGCGCGTCGAGCAAGCCGGTCTGGAGGGAGCCCGCCAGGAGACCCCGGGGATGGGATGGACGCGCGGTCGGCTTGGGATATTCCAATAATACGCGTTTCGCTCAATGTGGACGAAAAAGCTGTGGACTCGAATTATGAGGGGCGATAAAACTAAAGATAGAAGGAGACTAGGGCGTGCTTAGGATGGCCGCGTGCCCCGCGCGGCGGCGTCGTTGCGACCGCGCCGGGTCGGCGAGTCACATTTTTTTTAGAAAGACCGTAGGATGAAATCGAATCGAATTTATTGGGGCGTGACATCATGATTGAGCCAAGGTATGTATTTAAGGTCGCCCAATTCGCGGGGAAATAAGTATTGAACGGCGAAGAAGAAAAAGCCGAGAGCGAGACAGATAGATCCAACGGCGATATAGGCGATGGCAAGGACCTCGTTTTCAAAGCCAGAAGCCGTGGCGACGACGAGAAACTTTTTGCCGTCAAAGGCATGGACGTCCCAGTTGTTTTCGATCCGGAAGACGAGGCGGGTGCCGTCGTCGAGCGTAGAGGCGACGCGACCGTACAACTTTCTAAAGCGCGGGAGCGCGGCTGTCCGGAGCCAGACGGCGAAGTGTTCGCTGTTGACGCCCACGAGAGGCGAGATGACCTGCGGGAAGGTATGATAGAGGTACTGGTACTTGTCGACGCGATCGTAGTGGAAGACCACTCTCTCTCCCGAGTCGCACTTCCGCTCGTCGTAATAAGAACCCCTGCACACGTAGCCGTAGCACTCGTCGCCGAATTTCGAAAGGCCGTAGGCCGCGCAGGTGGAGGCCGCGCACTTGACGTTGGACAGGTAACTGCGGTTCCCAAAGCACGCGTCGTCGTCCGCCTCTTCCGTCGCGTACCGGGACCATTCGAAGCCTTCGGGTTGCTTGAGCACGTCCTTGACGTCGGTCCGCCAGGCGATTTTTTTTTCCTTGAGGCGCAGCCTACCGGGTTCGCTCAGCTCGATGACGTCGTTGAACAACGTATTCGGCACCAGGCCGCACGGGTTGAGGACGCGCGAAGAGTTCTCGTACAACTTCTCGCACCCGTCGTCTTTGAGCTCCTTCGACTCGAGATGCTCGCGGTTGTGGAGCTGGTTCCACTCCATCGATTGGACGTACGCCCGATGGTTTTGGAAAAAGTTATCGACCTCGTAGAACACGTGAACGGGCTCGCGCATTTTTTTTTTTATCTCCACCGTCACGTTACAAACCGCGCCCGCGTCCGCCGTTTGGATCCGGCACCCCGACCGCTCCGAGGGCGTTCCGGCGCCGTCGTACTGCTCCCGGTACACGACGGCATCCCGCTGGCTGAACATCAACCCCACTCCCACGAAGATCGCCCCCGTCACCAAGAATGTTGAGATATACTCCTTCGGACCCCCAACGGGCGTCCACGCTTTCAGCCGCTGCTGCTTGGCATCAGTGTCTTCGGGCTTCTTCGACGGACCCTCGCTCACTTGCCCGCGTCGTCGTCGAGACAACAGCACCACCATCCCCTTTTACCTTCTCCAACGCCTCACCGTCATCATCTTCTTCTTGCCCCCACTTAATAATAAATAATATATAAGTGGGTTCCGTGCTGCCGATTCCGTGCGGCCAACTTTTTCTCATTTTTTTCGTCTTTCTATTAAATTCAGTTTGTGTTAGTAGCGTCCCAGCGAAGCATCGATGGCCGAGTGGTCTAAGGCGCTGCATTCTACTCGTATGTTAAAGTCGCAGTCCTCTCAGAGGGCGTGGGTTCGAACCCCACTCGATGCAGAAAGAGGATGATGGAGTGATGGTCGGTCTCAGTTGTGGCGAGCGACGTGGCTCACCACATAAAGTTTAGGGCTTGGGCGGTTTTTCTTTTTTCTCTTCGAGATGCTGCCGTTTTTTTCCATGTATCCGCTGTTTACAAAGTTCGACGCGGTAGAAGGAAGAAAGCGGGTTTGAATCCCAGCGTCTGTGGCCGTCTCTAGTGGGGGGGTCCAAGACGGACGGACGGACGGACGGACGGACGGACGCCACATAAAGAGCACACAAAGCGCAGACCAAGCACGTGCGCGCGACGAGATCACGAAGCGGTGGTGCGCGGCGACGCCAGCCACGCAAATGTGACCCGCGTAGCAACTGGAATTGGGAACGGTGTGAGGAGTGGCTCGAGAAAAACGACAATCCCCCTTGCTATAACTATATCGGATGGCGGCGAGGTAGCGCCCTCTGGGGAGAATCCGACGCGCTCCCCGACCGACGCCCCTTCGACCCGAGCCACCCGCACGCTAAAGGCAACAATCGCGCGACGACGCCGGATCGCCGTGGCAAGTACCTGCGCTTCAGTTATAAGTACCTGCGCGTCAGTCTCAGAGTCACCCGAAGTGCTCGAGTCGCTCGATGCGACGGGGAAGATGGGGAATGACGGCTGTCGCAGCGACACGATGTCTTGACCCAATACTAGTAGACACATGGCGGTGACGAGCCCGCGAACGCCGCCGACGAGATCGACCGGACATCTCGACGCTCTCCCTCGTGCGCTACCCGGCTTTTAAACGCCCACTAGACCTCCCTCCCTACAAGGATCGCCGAGCGGACGCGGGTTCGAGCGGACGCTCGTCGACAACGGCTGTGGGCCAACGTCACCGAGGCGAGACACGCCTCGGGAAGCGCTAAAACCAAGGTCGCGCGTGCCCAGCAGTACGGCCCCACCCCGTCGCATGTACGTCCGGCGTTTGGGTGCGTACGCCCTGCGGGCTCAACTCCTCTCCTCTCATCGCCTGTCCCCAGCAAGTCGGCGGCTCCGCCAAATTCCTCTCGGAGCGCAGCCGTGGATACCCTCATGGCGCCCTCCTCTCAAACCCATTTCCCGACACAACAAGAGTCGCCTCTTGTGCGGAAGCCATGAACACCACTCAGCTTAGTCTTAAGGGGACGTTCTTAAGGGGGGGTACCTAAACGACACCTACATAAGTTCTCGCGCCAGGGATGCGAGGTACTCGCAGGAAGAGGCGTGTTGAAACTTGCCACATGGTAAAATAGTTCTTACACGAAAGCCGGCTCACGCGCTTGTTTAGGTTGGTGACTCGGGCCAGAAACGCGCCCCGAACATCTTCGCCGAGCGTCTGGAAGTTCACCTCGGCAAAGCAATCTCGAACGCCATCAGGAAGTCCTTGTCGGGCTCGATCTCGGCATCCTCGCATTCTAGCTCCTTCTTGAGCTGCGCGGCTAAAGCGGCCTCGGCTCGACTCGGAGTCCGCGAATGCCGCGCCAACAACCACAGGCGACGGCAGCGGCGGCGGCGGCGCCGGTTCATCGCTCGAGTTGCCCATCGACAAGCACACGAGAATTGTCTGGTGCGCGTCGACAAGCCCCCAGAGCTTGGCCGTGCTGCCCCAGGAGCCCGTCGCGAGGAGGTCGCCCGCAGGCGAGAAGGCGACCGAGTTTACCCAAACCAAATGTCCGTCGAGCGTGTTGGCGAGTCTCCGCGATCGCACCTCCCAAAGCTTGGCCGTATAGTCTCAGGAGCCCGTCGCGAAGAGGTCGCCGCGAGCGAGAAGGCGACCGCGTGTACACTATCCAAATGCCCTTGAACGTGTGGCATGAGGCGCCGCGATCTTACATCCCATAGCTTGGCCGAAAAGTCGTCCAAGCCCGTCTGTCATTTTGTGATGAGTGTTTTGTAAGTGTGTTGTATGGAATGCTTTATGAAAGTGCGGTATATTTCAGGTGCTGAACTTTCGTACCGTGACACGTTCTGCAAACCTGTACACCGCTATGCAGAACGTCGACAGAACGTGGCAACGTTTCATACACTAGGGCGCGACGGCAGGTCGGGAGTTCGCGCGCCGTTTACGTGACGATGTCACGGAAGTACTTCTCATGCGTTGTCAAGTTCATGTATCAAGCGGTTCTGGAGTGGGTGTGCATGGTTCGGGACTTGCTCTTTCATGCATCGATGGCCGAGTGGTCTAAGGCGCTGCATTCTACGAGTGTTAAAGTCGCAGTCCTCACCGAGGGCGTGGGCTCGAACCCCACTCGATGCAAAAAGAAGATCATAATGTAACGTGAGATTGTACGCACGAACGGTACGCTTAAAGCGATTGTTGATGTGGCCGAGCGGTCTAAGGCGCCAGTTTAAGGCACTGGTCTTCGGGCGCGAGTTCGAATCTCGCCGTCAACAAATTACGGGTGAAAGATCATGTAATGTGGAGCGTATTTTCTTCCGCCACAGCGCGTTTTTTTGATCCCCCCCCCAGTGTGCGATAGCTAGGTAAAATCGGTCCTTATCAGAGACGACAGGGGCTACCGGGGGCTCTCAGAGCTCAGGGCGCTTCTTTCCTGAAAACCGGGGCCACTTCGACCTTCGAACCCCCTTCCTTCTTCCTCCCCCCCCTCTCTATGGCACTTACTTCCGCTTCTTACTTACCCGGCTTCTTCTTCTTCTTCTTCTCGACGACAACACCATCACACGGAAACGGCATGCCGTGGAAGTTATCGTCATCGCAGCGGATCGCCGGCACGAGCTTCTCTCCTAAGGGACCCAGCAACCAAACTTCCGGCTAGGCCATATGCTTACGTGTTTCTGTTGTGTTTCCTAAAGCCCAACCCCCTCAACGAGCAACGAACCCCCTGGGGATGATGGAACGGCCGGGGGGCGATGGGTGATGAGCGATGGGCGGAGCCGCGAGGCTTTCGCTCGAATGAATTTATTAATACTTCTCGTCGCAACTCCGACTTAGGGGTCGCCACTCGCGTCGGCACCCCGGTTTAGGTGGCGTCACTCGCGTTTTCCACCCCGGTTTTTCGTTTGCATCGCACGCTGGCGCGAGGGCGAAAGTGGCGATACCTGGAGGGGCACCCCGAGGTTGCTTGGGCAGCATCGCCGCCGAGTCGCTACGGCCGAATGAACATGCGACGGAGTCCCAATTTACAACCCGCTGGGCGTAGACGGCATGGGGGGGGGCTGTGCGAGGCGAGAAATTGGTCGAGGCGCTGAGGGCACAGCGAGATCGAGATAGATTCGACACTCTACTCGCGGAAGTCGCGCCGGGGTTGGGCCGCTGCGGCTTCGTTGACGTTAGCGTAGCTGCTATCGACCCACGTCGGCTATGCGATCTGGCCTATGCACTATGTTTCGCATAGATATGTTTATATGAGCATAAGAATGGGCACATAATCACGAGCAATCTTACTGCGCCGTACCTACAACGCCACAGGGTACGAGATTTAGTCATCGGGTGTTTATACGAGCAATCTTACTGCGCCGTACCTACACCGTCACAGGGTACGAGATTTAGTCATCGGGTGTTTAAGTCGGGCAGTGGCGCGTTATCTGTCGAGAAAATACCCAAGACCCTCGGCTCGTTTCGTGTAAACGTAGCCCTCGCGCCGACCGGCGAATGCTGGGGTAGGAATGAAGGCGGGCGGCGCGTCATCGTCTCGTGATGACGTAACTTCCCCGTGATCACTCTTAGCCGCAGCAGCCATTGGAAGGCCGTCGTCCCGGTAGTAGCCGAGGCCCGGGTCACGTGTCGTGAAAACATAGCCCTCGCGCTGGCCGGCGAAGGCTACCGTGGGCAGGAAGGGCGGACGCTGGTCAACCAAGCTCGACGGCGGCCAGACCCACGAGGTCTGTTTAGTCCGAGCGTGGTAGTAGTAGACGCGACCGCTGGCGACGTCGGTTGCCGAGGCCCAGCCGTGAGCACTCGCCGTCGGCACAGGGGTCTGCTGTCCGAGAGTCCGGCCGGCGTTGCGCGCGATGGCATTTGCGACCGTTTCGAGGGCTTGCTCGGCTCGCGCGTCGATTGGCGGGCGTTCCTCTTCCGGAACTTCCGAGGAGATGGCGGCGGCCTGTGTCGACTTCTTCGCAAATCGCTCGGAAGTTCCGTAGCCGCCGTCCTCGAAGACGCGATCCTCCGTCGCCGCCGGAAGCTTGCGCTTCTGTGCGGGCGACAAACCCCGGCGATCGAATCGCAGGTCGTCCACGCGCTTGCCGCACATCGCGCAGATGCCGTGGTGGAATGCGCAATCCTGGCAGTAGTGCGCGTCCTGCGCGACCTTGGTCTTGCAGATGCGACACGCCCGCGTGCCCGCCATGAACCGCTGGTCGGCGCCGCGCACCTGGAGCAACGAGTTGCGGTAGCCCGTAGCGCGGCCGCCGTCTTCGCCGCCCGTAGTGTTCCGCGCCCCGACCTTGTACACATCTGGCACAATCACCTTGGACAGCTTTTTCTCGCAGTCCTTGCACACCATTCTTTTCTTGCTAATCAGCCGAGCATACTGATTGCTCCCCTCGTCGTGAGTGTAAGCACCCCACTGGACGTGTTCCGGTACATTCGGAGAGTGCCGAAGTGATTCTGGCGATAGAAAGGTGTTGGCCGACGAGATAGCGACCTGCACCACACCATGCCGGCGTACAACCTCAAACAGCTGTCGCCCGTGCCGACGGCGCCGGAGTTGATCGACATCGTGCTGCTGCGAACCCAGCGGAAGACGCCGACGGTGATCCACCCGGGATACAAGATTAGCCGCATCCGGAGCTTTTATATGCGCAAGGTCAAGTTCACGCAGCAGACGATCAGCGAGCGACTCGGGGCGATCGTGGGTGACTTTCCGCGTCTCGACGACGTCCACCCGTTTCACGCCGATCTGATGAGCGTGCTGTACGATCGCGACCACTACAAGCTCGCGCTCGGGCAGCTCAGCACGTGCAAGAAGCTGTGCGAGAGCGTGTGCCGCGACTATGTACGGCTGCTCAAGTATGGCGATTCGCTGTACCGATGCAAATCGCTCAAGGTCGCGGCGCTGGGGCGGATGATGACGCTGCTCAAGCGGCAGAAGGCGGCGCTCGCGTACCTCGAAGAGGTACGCAAGCACATCGGTCGCCTCCCGTCGCTCGACCCGACGGCCCGGACGCTGCTGGTGTGCGGATTCCCCAACGTCGGGAAGTCGTCGTTCATGAACAAGGTGACGCGCGCCGAGGTCGAAGTCCAGCCCTACGCGTTCACGACCAAGTCGCTCTACGTCGGCCACATGGACCACAGGTATCTCCGGTGGCAGGTCATCGACACGCCCGGCATCCTCGACCACGAGCTCGAGCGACGCAACGTCATCGAGATGCAGGCCATCACGGCTCTCGCCCACCTGCCTTGCGCCGTATTGTATTTCGTCGATGTCTCGGAACAGTGTGGCTACACGATCGAGCAACAGGCCGGCCTCTACCACTCGATCCGCGCGCTGTTCTCCGACAAGCAGCTCGTCGTCGTCGCCAACAAGACGGACGTGCGCGGCCTCGACGAGCTCGCACCCGAGCGCCGCAAGCTCCTCGACGACATGTGCGCCGCGCACGCGTCCAACGGCCCTGACTCGGACCAGCGAGCCCCGCTCATCGAGATGTCTAACGTTACGGAGACGGGCATCACCGACGTCAAGAACTTGGCGTGCGAGCTTCTGCTCTCGGTGCGCGTCGAGAAGCGCAGGAGCGCTCAGGGCGGCGGCCGCGTGCGCGACAAGCTCAACCGCCTCGTCGTCACCCAACCGCGCGCGACGCACGCGAAAACCCTCACGTCGGCCGTGCCGGGGACGCAGAACGGCGACGAGTCTCGCGTGTGCATTCCCGCGAGCGTCCTCGCCGCGCGCCGCGCCGCGCGCCTCGCCGCCAAGGCGCGCAGAGCCGAAGAGGCAGCAGATCGCGACGAGGCGGCCCTCGCCGCCGCGGTTGAAACAGGCGCCCGCCTCGAGGCTGTCGACGAGGTGCGCGAGCGCGCCAAGGCTTCGCGCCGTGCCGCCCATGACCTCGTCGCGGAAGCGACGCGTTCTGGCGCGACGGCGCCCAAGCCAGCGACCGAGCGCGACCTCATGTGGCTCGGCGGCGGGCCGGGCGTCTACAGCGCCGACACCAGCCGCGAGTATCTCGGCCAGCTGCGCTGCGATGATTGGGCGTCGGACGTCGTCCCAGAGGTGAGCGTCGCCAGAAAACTCGTTCCAAAGTTATTTTCCTTCGCAGATCATGGACGGCAAGAACGTCCTCGATTTCGTCGATCCCGACATCGTGGCGAGGCTCGCGCAGCTTGATCGCGAGGAGGCCGAGACTGACGAGGCGCTTGCAGAGGCCGAGGCCCTCGAAGCCGAGTCGGCGCTATCGCCGGCCGAGGCGGCGCTGGTTAAGGCGGTCCGCGACAAGAAAAAACTCGATCGCCTTAAGAGCCAGAACAAGCGCACCAACGCGAGCGTACTCCCGCGCAACAAACTCCGCGGCCGTCAGATGGACTATGAGGGCGGGGACGGCGGCGACGCCATGGACACTGACGAGAACGAGGACGACGACGACGCCGCGCGTCGAGCCCGAAAGGCTGCCGTCAAGCGTGGTCGCTCGCTCACCCGCCGCAGGGGGGACGCCTCCTCGGATGTGCACATGAGTATCGACGGAGCTGACGAGGAGCATACGACCAAGAAAGCGCGACTACGCTCCGTCAGCCGCGCGCGGTCGGGCAGCCGTCCGCCTCCTCGCACCGATAGGGGCTTCAAGGACGATAAGCAGAAGGCCGAGGCCACCAAGGTCGGTCGCAAAATGCAGAAGAAGATCAATCGCCTCGCTCGCGCGGGCGAGGCAGACAGGAAGACGGGTCCGAAATTATTGCGATGGAGATTGGAAGGCAAGATGTCCACCGGGACCCGCCGATCGCGATAAAATGCGGAAGAAAACACCAGCATTCATTACCTGCCCCTGTGCACCACGCCGCTGCCTTTCTTTCACACGTCTCCTTCTTCTTCTTTATACGGGCACGAACAACGAGAGGCGACGCCTCTTCCCTTCACCGGGCGGCGAGGCTCGGGTGGTTCTTTTCTTCACGCGAGGGCGGCGGCGGCGGCGGCGGCGGAAGCGGCGGCCTCAAAAGAAAGAAAAAAGAAAAAAAAAAGAAAGAAAAAAAAAAGAAAGAAAGAAAAAAAAAATACGACGAGATGACCACGCACTTCGACAAGGTGCCTGTAAAAAAAAAACACTCGATGATGTGTAGATCTGAGGCGCGAAGCGAGGGCGGGGGTACCAAAGCGAAATAAAAGAGGGAGTTTTCGTATGGCAGTAGTGGCAAGTATAGCGCAAATTTGCACAGCTCCATAATATCGCGCCAAGAAAGATCCCGCCGCCGTTCTTCACGCGCAGGTCTTCTTCTTCGAGGGAAAGAGCTCCGGGAGCGGACCTAAGAGAAGGCCACATACACGACCTTCTCGTCGCTCTCCACTTAATAGGGCCGCCAGCCGTGCGTGGCTTCGAAGTAGTCAGCGTGGCGAACGGTATCTTCCAAGATGGGGACCGGTTCTTCTTCTTCGTTTTTTTCTTCGAGAAGGCCGAGGTCGTCGACGTAGGCGTACGGAGAATCCCCGTTGGGCGGGGCGCAAACGGCGAGGAGCCAATTTTCTGGATTGCAGGTACAGTTGGGCCACTGGGGAAGGGATGCTTGGGATTCGGGGCAGCCGCACACAGCGTAGTCTATGTTTGAGCCGAGGAGGATCTGGTCCCGCGGGGGCTCGCCGAGCTCGGTCTCGTGGGCGGTCTTTGCGGCGAGGATCGTCGCGAGGGCTGTCTGGTATTCGTCGGAGGTGGCGTCGATGGGCCATTTCTCGCTCGGGTCGACCTCGACGTTGAAGAGAAGCGGAGTGTCGAGGACGACAGGCGCCGTGCAGCTCGATCCGATACGGGAGACGTTGTGCGCGCCTTGGCAGGTGCCCGCGGTGTAGCTCGTCGCGAAATGCGCCTTGTAAGGGCCGCACCGGACGGCCCAGAGACCCGGACAGGACGGGTAATCGTCATCGCCGCCGCACGAGTCGGGGCGGCCCTTGTAGATGAAGACGCAGTCTCTGACTTGGCCGTCTCGCGCGAAGAGCGGGCGCAAGTCGACGCCGTCGATGACGCGATCGTCGGGCGGCGCGATGCCAGCGGCACCGAGGATGGTGGCGAAAATGTCGTACGTCGCCGTCAGCGCGCGCCGGATGCCCCCGGGCTCGATAACCCCCGGCCAATGGATGATCGCGGGCTCGCGCACGCCGCCTTCCCAGGTCGTCTGCTTGCCTTCGAAGAAGAGGCCGGCCGAGCCGCCCTTGAGGCGCTCGATCAGCCAAGGCCCGTTGTCCGAGGTGAAGAAGGTCAGCGTGTTCCTGGGAGTCCGCGCCTTGACTTGCCCGAGGGACCAGTCCATCTCGGCGATCGCGTCGCCGAACAAGCCGCGGCGCGACGCGTTGCAGAATTGGGGCGAAGCGAAGTCGGGGACGTGGACGTGCGAGAACGCGTAGTACAACGCAAACCGCCCTTCGTCGAGCACGAAGGCCTCGGCGGCGTCGACGTACCGTTGCGAGAGCGTGTTGAGATTCACCGGCTGCTCGAGCACCGTTTCGTTCGCGAGCAGCGGAAGCGGCGGTTGCGTCGTATCGAGACGCCACGCGGATCTTCCCTGCGATTATATTTTCATTTTCGCGCTTTCTCGCATTACCAACCATATCGACGCTATAGGGTATTCCCAAGTACTCGTCGAAGCCGCGTCGCGTCGGCAGGTACTCGGGCCGCTGGCCGAGGTGCCACTTGCCTACGGCCATGGTGCGATACCCCTCCGCTTTCAACGTCTGGGCCCAGGTCGTTTCGTTGAGCGGGAGGCCAGCGACGGCGACGGAGCTGAAGACGCCCCCCGTCCAGTCGCCCGTGACCCCCGCGCGAATCGGCAAGCGCCCGGTCATCATCGAGGCGCGGCTCGGAGAGCAGACGTGGAAGCCCGAATACCACTGCGTAAATCTCAAGCCCTCGAGGGCGAGGCGATCGATGTTGGGGGTCGACAGTGTCGGATGGCCCGAGAGCGACGTGTCTCCAGCTCCCATGTCATCGGCAAAAAACACCACAAAGTTCGGCACATCGGCGGCCGAAGAAACCAAGAGGCCAAGCACCAACCACATGAGACACGAACAGGGTAAGCGAGGATGCTGCTGCTGCTCTCTTGGAGCTGCGTCTTGGTGTTGGCGCCCGCCGTGTTGGGACTCGCGCCCGTCGTGTCCCGCGGGGTGCGGTTCTTCGGATCGAGACGACCCGTGCGGGTGTGGAACGACGAATCGGCGCCAATCTGGGACGGAGATCCGTTGACGGTGGTCGTCTGGAACATGCAGTTCGGCGCTGGCATTCGTCAACACTTCTTTTACGACGGCGGGCTGGCGGTGTCGACGCCCAAGGACGAAGTGCTGGAGACGACGACGGCGATCGGGGAGGCCCTCGCTGGCGCCGAGGCCGACATCGTGCTGCTGCAGGAGGTCGACCGACGGTCTCGACGGACGGCGTACGTCGACGAGTTCGAGCGCCTCTCGTCCATCTTGGAGGGGTGCGGCTTGAGCTGCAGGAGCAGCGCATCGTACTGGCGCGTCCCGTACGTCCCGCATCCCAAGCACGACCACCTCGGGAGGATTGGGATGCACCTCGCGACTTTCTCGCGATTCCAGATCGAGTCCGCGACGCGATGGCAACTGCCGCTCCTTCGAGAATCGCGTATCCGCCGACTCTTCAATCTCCGCCGCGCCGCCCTCGACCTCGAGCTCCGCCGAACGCCTCGAGTCGAGAAACCCTTGTCGATCGTCAACACGCACCTCTCCGCCTTCTCGCGCGGCGACGGAACTCTCGAGCGCCAAGTCGGAGCGATCCGCGAAAAGATTTTGGATCCCAAGGGCGACGCCCCCTGGTTCTTGGCAGGGGATTTCAACTGCATCTCGCCCTACGAAGACCCGAACAATCTCGGCGAGGAGGCCGACCTCTACCCCAAAGACAAGACCGACGTCCAGCCGCTCTACGACCGCTACAACGCGGCCTTTTCCTCGCCCGACGTTCTCCTGCCGACCTATAAACCCTTCCGCGCGGCCAGGCCCGACCGCACCATCGACCACGCCTTCGCCTCCTCCGACGTCGTCTACGACAACGTCACTATGCTCGACACCGGGGGCCGCTTCCTCTCCGACCACCAGCCCCTTCGGCTCGCGCTTCGCTTCCCTGGTGCGGTCGCCTCGCCCTAGTAGTAGTCAGGCAGTTAGTCAGTCAGTGACGGGGCGCTGCTGCGGTATGGATGTACGCATTTATGCTGTATGTCCCGGCGATTTTTGATTACGCGTCGCGATCCCGATCGGGGGGGATGGCCGGCTCTTTTGAGTGCGCGAGGAGAAGGGGTCTACAGAAGCACGACATAAAAAACAGCCCGTACGCAAAAACAACAACAACGACGAAGCCCACGGGTGTGTGATTTTGGTTCTCTTATGATTATTATATCCGGCTTAAATCAATCAAGACCTACCTTCCTGGGGGTATATATACCTTCGGCGGAGGGTGCACAGCGCCTTCGTCGGTTGTCAGAAGGTCGACTTCATACGTAGGTAAGCCTCCTTGGCGAGGCTCAGCTCAGCTCAGCTCAGCTCGGCACGGTTCGGCTCGGCACGGCTCGGCTCGGCACGGCTCGGCTCGGCTCGGCTCGGCTCGGCTCGGCACGGGTGATTACGCTGGTCGCGTCACAAGTCGACGGTGTCTTGGGGCGAAGATGAGGTAGAGGGCGAGTGAGGTGATGCGGGGTCGCGATGCGAAATGCCTGCGGGGGCGTCGTCTGGCGCGTGTACCACCCCGCGGTCCTTGTTTGCGCCAGAGGGCAAGGGTGCGACGGCGGCCGTTTTGGGAGCGCGATCGCGGGTCGCGGCGTTGAGGTGGTGTTGCGCGTGCTTTAGGAGGCGCAGTTTCCGGTGCTGCCAGACCGCTCCGCCCACAATGACGACGGCGTAGCCGATCAGTTCATTGCGCGCGAACCTCTCGGAGAAGAGAAAGAAGGCCACCGAGAGAATGATGAGATCCTTGAGGTAGTCGAAAACGACGTAGGTGGTCGCGCTCAAGCGGCCGATGAAGTTCATGACGCTCAAGTTAAAACCAAAGGCCAAGACGCTCGCGAGCCCAAAGAGTGCGGGCGGGATGTTGCCAAAGTCGGCGGCCGCTGTTCGCTCGGTCGAGAGCGCGACGACCGAGAGGCACGCGCAGACGATGGGCGCGAGATACATGAGCGTCGATAGGGGGTCGAAGGCCCTCTCCAACACCTCGCCTTCGATGAGCCTTTGGATCGAAACGACGTAGTACGCGTCGCAAAAGTAGGCGGCGACAAGCACGCACACGCCCCAGATGATCTGCGGCGTCGAAGATCCGTCAACGCCGCCGACGCCGCGCAATAACTCGGGCGCCGCCGTGAGGAACGTGCCGCACGAAATCAAGACGAAGTTGAGAGCCTTCGCTCGCGAGTACCGCTCGACGCCAAAGGCGCACGCGTGTGCGAACACAAAGCACGACCCGATCGGTTTGATCATCTGGATGAGGCCGGGTTGCAGGTACTCGTAGGCCGTGTTCGAACCCCACAAGTACGCGGTGAAGCACGCGCCCAGCGGCGCCACTCTCGTCAAGTAAACGCGCCATGGGACCTCGATCGTCTCCACGACGTGCAGTCCCTTGACGAGCACGACAGCCAGCACGAAACACATGAACTGCTGGATCGTTATGTAGGTCGCCACGTGCGGAAACGACTTTAGTACCCAAGCGTTCGTGTACACCAGAGACACGCTGCACAGGAGCACGGCCATTCCCGAGAAAAACGCGTACACGTTCGACACGGGCGCTCGTGCACTTCTCTTGATTCGCGTCCCCTCGGACGACTTTTGCGGCGGATCCTCGTCGGCCAACAACCCGACCTTGTCCTCTTCGCCTTCGCTCTTCTTTTTGTCGTCGCGATCCCCGCAATCTAGATACATCTCGCATGCATACGTCGTCAATATCACGCTTATGAGCACCAGTCCCACGAGGCTCAGCCGCCAGTCCCCTTTCCACGTGATCGACCCGATCCCCCACTGGAGCGCCATCTCACGCGCGGCAGTGGGGTGGGTCACTCACGCCTCCTGGGACCGCCTGGGACGGACATTCTGTGACTCACTACTCACTACGAAAAAAAAAAATGTACCGGAAAACGAACGGGTCCAAAATCAAGTAGAAGAATCTGATCTGCCGCATTTTTATTTATCCTTACCCTGATAAAAGGTCTTTCTGGAACGACCAGCTCCCAGTCCTCTTCACCCCGCGCGCCTGGACGAGATCGACGATTTCCTCTTCCAGAGCGTTGGCGCGTGTGGCGGTAGAAAGGGGACGGCCTCGTGCTCGTGGACCCCCCTGGAAAAGCCACCAGCACCATCAACCATGGCGCAAACGAAGAAGGAAGATGATGAGCTCGCGTTTCACGAGGTATGCGACGACGGTCGCGCGGGGGTCTGGCACCTATAGTTCGAGCTAGTCGTAGGCGTGATGAGTGTCGAAAAGACCGTGGAGAGCGGTAAGTGAGCGGCGTGTGCTGCCCGCGCACCTTAGGCCGGTTGATGGCGCGCCGTCGGAAATGAAATGGGGGCGGCGGTAGGGCGGTCCAAAAGGGGGTGGTACGCTCGCATGGTACTAGTTCCCTCCAAACCGGTAACGAACGACGACTAGATCGCGGCTAGTACGTATTGTTGTGCGAAGCTTAGTTCTTACTACGACGGCGGTGCACTCATCTCCGTCAATAGGTAGACGCGCCGGCGGTGCGCCGATCCCCGGCGCCGTACGGGCTGCGGGGTGTAGTCCCAAAGTCCGTCAACTTGAAATAAGCGGTGTTCCAACACCGTGCCGGAGCTCGGACCGGGCTGGATGAAGATCGACGAACGCGGCGCAATGTAGAGAATCTCTACGGCAATGTGGGCGTCAAGATACCCATTCTCGACTGACTCGGAGAGCTATCTATCATCACGCGTAGATCGCCAAACGACGCAGAGTGGGCTACTTGTATTAGGTTCTACGTGGATTTTAACTCCTTGAATCATGCCGCGAAAGGATTCACGGACGAAAACTATGAGAAATTGCGGAATACGACATGCGCGCACATCTACCCCCAACTTTGAATAGCCACGGCAGCAGCAGCCGCAACTTAATAGGCTTAATAGTCTGAATCGAGCTATTATAGCGTGCGCCGTCCTGCTCGTTCGCGGAGCACGCTTCGCGAAGCCAAAATGCTCACGCCGCCGGGGCAGCAACCACGCCGTGCGAGCTGTGGTCATTGATATCCTCGGGCCAGGCGAGATCTATGTGGCCCCGGAAGAATCGCTCGTGTTCCTGACGTGTGCGACGTTAGGAATAGGATCAGATGGAAAAGTCACTCACCTGCACTAGCCACGGCTTGCCACGCGCCCCTGCTGCCTTGGTGTTGTCGCGGGATCTCACTTCGGCGGCGATCGGTCGCGATGTAAGTTGCGCATCTGCAAATACGTCATGAAGCCTCGTCTGTAGTAGACTTGGAACGCACTGCGCAATAACAGTTCGACGCGCGCGAGCGTTTCCGAAATGGCGACCTACAACTAGGAATGTGAGCGTTTCCCATATTAAGGCACGCACGTGACCGGCTTCAAGGGCCTCGAGCCGCAATTCGATGCTCTTATCTCGTTCTAGGATGGTGCGCCTCGGTGGCGCATCATCGATAGGATCCGGCTCGTGTAACGTCGCTTGCTGATCGCCACTCGATCGAGTCCTTGCTGAAGAACGACGCACACGCCTGGAGAGAAGAGTCATAAAGACAAGCACCGCGAGACGTACGACGAAGTATTTCGTCGCTTGGACGTTCGCAGCGCAGAGCGACGGCACCCCTGAGCAAAGGAAGCCTGCGCATTGCTCGTCGAGCCGCTGCGGAGCGATGGCTGGGACTTTGAGTCGATCGCGAAAGTTGGGGAGCGAGACTTGCGAGGAGTCGAAGATACGTCAGACGGCTGTGCCTGTTTTCGGCTCGTAGTGTTGGTAGATGCCGGGGACCTGGCGGTCGATCCTGTCTCAACTTCACTCGTAGTCTGTTCCCCCCGGGGCGTTTGGCCCGGGCTGGTCCAGGACGCCGTTTCCCTCAGCACGCGCGACACGACGCGCTTTGATTCGTCGCGCGACGCATCGAGCTGCTGCACGGGAGATGCCTTCGAGACGGTGACCCGGGACGAGCGTTCGAGCGACTTTTGGACCGTGCGATACGTTCGGCTCGACTCGCCGGTCCGCCGAGACGTCGAACTCGCTCCCACATACGACGTCCCCAAAAATGCCTCGGTCGGCGCGTGGCAGCCCTTGATATGTGCCTTGAGCGCCTTGGCGTGGAACGAGCGATGGCAGTTTGGACACGTTTCGAGGGCCTGAGACTTCCAGATTAAAAGTGCCTGGCGGTTGAACTCGTCGAGATCGGCGAGGGGCGTTGTTTCGCTTGGCTGCGTTCCGTCGGCGAGTCGTGGGCCCGCGGGCAACGGCCGCCGCTGCGACGCAGGCTTCTTCGACTCGTCGATTTCCCACGCCTGTGCGCACCGACTGAAGTGGAGTTTGTAACTGCGAAGCAACTGGGGAGTGCCGCAGATATGGCACGTTCGCATGCTCGGCGACCGCCGCCGCCGTGGTGTCGAACCCGGCGATATCGTCGATTCCCCAACTGTCGACTCGCGTCCTTCTGTCTGCTTGTCGGCAACGATTGGCAAACCCGAATGTGAGACGGCATATGGCTGGTCGCGGAGCGGCCGCAGTTTCGCCACCGACGCCTCGAGGGGCACCTCGACCATCGGAACGAAAACAGCGTTGGAAAATTTATCTGCGTCCTGAAAATGTCCTGTTGTTATCTTCGAATAATCAACTGTTGTTGTTGTTTACGTTTCGCGACGTCCCATGACAGGATCCTAAAAGAAGCCGAGCTTGGATCCGATGCGATATGAAATATGCTGTATGTATTGTCCTAGCGAGCCTTTGCGAACGCTCACGGTGCTTGTTGCTAACAAGGCCAACGCGACCCCCACGGTAGGGGTGATATCCACGGCGTGTGACAAAATCTCTGGCTCGCCTACCACGTGGAGCTCACGGACAACATCCTGAGCGGGTCAGTGCCTATCTTAACGTAATTGAGGATTGAGGAGGTCCCGTAGTTCACAAGTTCTAAGCTGGAGGGGAGAGATCATAACCCCTCTTGGACACAAGCCCAACGGAACTTTAACGTCCGGACTATGGAGGACCACGAAGGTGTCGAACTTGATTCCTTTCATTCGTCCGACGAGGAAGATGAAGATTCGGACGAGGAAGCCCGTCGACTTGCGTCCGAAGAGTTGGTGGGCGCTCATTCTCCCCCGTACCTCACGTTCGCCGCAGGCCATCATCGAGTGCGTCTGTGGACCCGAAGAATTAGGTGTCAATCGTTCGCCAGGCGACGTCGGGAGCTCGAGCTCGCGCTGTTTCGCAAGTACGACTCGACCAAGATCAATCCGCGACGCCAATGCTGGTTCCTCGTCAACTCGAAATGGTAAAACTGTGTGGATGCTTGGTTGAGTCTCGCGCGAGGCTGGAAACGTGGGGTCGCTGGCTGAGTGGCGAAGAACTGCCCGGGGCGATCGACAACCGCGACTTGTTTCTGGATCCCGCGACAAACGAGCTCAAGCGCAACCTCAGAGCAAGAGACCAATACCGAGCAGTCAACCCGATGGTGCGTCGATGACTGACCCGCGGACGTGAAAAATACCAGGTCTGGTATATCATGGTCGAATTGTACGGCCACGACGGGACGCCCGAGATCTGCCGATACATCGTCGATGCGTACTCCGCGCCGGTCGAGGGCCAGCGTCTCGAGTAAGTCGCCCCACGACGCTCAGAACTGTTGGCCCGCCGCAGACGCGCTTGTCGCGAACCTGCCCATAAGGCTCGGACTCTGGTGAGGTCGACGCGGGGCACCATGACTTTGGTCAGGTCAACGAGCTCCGCGGTAGGCTTCATCCCTTGAATCTTGACGACGACGACGACGACGACGAGATCGTTTGGTGCTGCTGCACGTCGAGACGTGCGTGCGAGACGCTGCGCCATTCCTTAGTCCCCTTCTGGCGGTAGGTCTTGACTGCCTGCTCTTTCATCTCTTCACGTGCTGCCGGCACCTGGGAAGGCACCGCTACCACTACAACCAGGTCCAGCAGGCCGAAGAGCAAGGTGGGGACGACGACGACGACGACGACGACGACGAGCCCGATGGCGAACCGGAGACAAACAACGGGCAGCACGACGCCACGCAAAATATCGCTAACGATGATGCTGTTACGAACCCGGTGCACGTCCAGAGGGACTCCGGCGATATACAAACGTAGCGAGAACGTTAGTACAATGACGATTCACCTCACGGTCATGAATACCCCCGGGGTACTGGATGCCCCTCCACTTTCCTAGTCTATTATTTGTCTTTGGTTTTTAAATCAGATTCGGCGTGAGGTCTCGTAGCGGTCTGGGGTGTACGAAGTTTGTCTAACAAAACATCGCTCACGAGCAACACTTCATCACCGGACAGGCATGAACGACTAAACGGCGTACTCCGGCTAGAGCCACTCCCCCTTCTACTACCTAGCGTGCTTTCATCACATCTCAGATATATACACGTCTATCTGCTGTCTTGAGGTTTTTGCTAGTCAGATGCGGCGTGAGGTCGCAGTCTGGGGTGTACGAAGCCCGTCTAATAAGCCACTAAGAATGGTTGATTAGACGAGGCCGACGACGTCTGGCGGCGTCTCAAGAAGAAGATCAACAGTCTAAAGCAAGAAGCGGGCGTTGACGTCGACGAGCGATTTAAATCTGGTTGGAACGCTTAGAAAAGGCCGAAAAACTTCTTCTTCTCCTCCTCGACCCCGGCGAGCTTGGGGCCGCCTCGCCGCTTGCGCGCCTGCTCAACAGACAGCGCGCCCGCATCCCGCCACATCTGCTGGTCGTTGGAGATGCCATTCTTTTTGGCGCGCGCAGCAACGCCGTCACCCTTGCCACCGTTGCCCGTCCAGTCGACAGCGATGTCGGTGCCAAAGATGGAGATGGACGGCTTGAGGTTGTTGTACTTGTCGTCGTACTTGTTCCTCTTCTTCACCTCGGCCTTGCCGTCGTTAAACGCAGTCATCCCAAAGCCCGTCTTCATCCATCCCTTCTTGCCCTTGAGATCCGCGTTGTCCCACGACCCTCCACGCTGCATGTACGGGACGTCCTTCAACGCGATCTCGCCTTTCTTGACCTTCTTCGGGTCGACCGCGAACAGGTGCGTCGCCTCTCCCTTCTCGAGGGCCGCGACGAACGACTGCATTGATCGGCTCTTGAAGCCGCGGGCGCCGCCCGCCCCAAAGTTCTTCTTGCTCTTCGCATCGGCCTCCTTCTTTTTCATCGCGGCCCATTGCGCCGGAGTGAGGCCGTCAGGTACGTACGCATGCAGCGATGTCGCAGGCCGCACGGCAAGATCACCCGTGAGGAAGGCCGACACCTTGGCAACGGCCGCGAGGAGGAGCACCGCACGAAGAGACATGATGAGAAAAAGGCGCAGCTGGCGGGAACAGACGTGGTCTCTCCGATATGGTTGGTCTGCAACTTAAAAACGGAAACGTGCGTGCTGAGGTGGAGCTGAGGTGGCGCGTTCAGTTGAACACTGACCAGGGGAGCAAGATTTTTCGCGCCACGCGTTCCAACGTCATTTTAACGGTATTCCCGGACTGTGCGGGGAGGGAACTAGGCATTGTCAAAATCACCGCCACACTTGATGTCCTTGCCGCCGTTTTCGGTTTCCTTGGCGCAGCACGCCCCGAATATCTTCTCGCAGGGCTTATCGTGAGTCTCGCGCTTGGTGCGGTCGGAAAATGTCGTATAGGCCTCCTTGAGGACGCGACTTTTTGTCTCGAGGAGAGAGAATTGGGGTCTCGTGTCGTTAAGGAGCACCTCGGTTAGATTCAAGACGTGGGTGTTTTCGCCGAGGAGGGCGTCGGCGCGGTCGAGATCGTTTGCGAGGGTGTCGAGGACAGCCTCGCTCGCGGCGAGCTGGACGAGCAGCGTCGCGAGTCTAATCTCGAGCGCGCCGACGTCGTCGAGGTTTGCCCCGTCGACGAGCTCGTCGCGGAGACGCCCGAGATCAGCGAGAATGGTGTCGAGGGTGTTGTTGAGTACGGAGCGCTGGCCTCGGGCGGCGGCGAGGGCTCGACGCGCCGCGCGGTTTGCAGGGACGACCGCCGCGCGCACGGTCTCGTTGAGCTCGGTCGCGTTACGTCGCGAACGCCGCAACGCCAACGGGAGCGGGCCGAGCTCGCGAAAATAGGCGCGTCGGAGGGTCGCGTTATCGGCGTCGCGCAGCTCACGAAGTGGGAGGTAGTAGTCGTAGCCGAACGGACTCGTCATCTCGTAGCGGCGACGCTCGGCGCGCGCGACTTGCGACGCGATCGCGGGCGCGAGCGACGCCTCGCATCCCGGCGGAGGCGGGAGGATCCGGCCACAGAAGGCCGCCGCCGCCCGCAAGTGCCTCGTTTCCTCGCCGCACTGGTTGCTTGCATTCTCTGAAGAAGAAGAAGAAGAAGAAGAAGAAGAAGAAGAGGAAGAAGAAGAGGAAGAAGAAGAGGAAGAAGAAGCCGTCTCCGCCGAAAAAACGACTGGTCGCTCGACGCGGCAGTCCGAGGGGAAATCGTCGTCGTAGAAGCGAAGCTCGTAGTTGAGGTCGGAGACGGTGAACTCGAGCTTAAAAAGGTCTTCGCGCGCCGACGACGGCCCCTCGTCACAGCTCGCTTGCGCTTGGTCGTCGAGAGGGTGGCCGTAGTTCTCGATCGTCGAGCGGTTGTAGGCGGCGCAAAAATCGGCGTGGAGCGACGCGCGCACGCCGAGGTCCGTGTACTTGGGCTGGAGGTACTTGGCGCGGCGGCAAAAGTCGTAGACAGCGTCGGCGGGGAGCTGGTCTTCGAAGAGTTCGACGTTTCCCTTGTCCTGGCCGCCTTCGTGCACGGGAAACTTAAAGACGACGGCGTTGCCGCGCTCGCACTTTACGGCGGCGCACGCGGCCGCGGTGAGCGCCGCGCGCTCGGGAAGCCCGAGTCCAAACCGATGTGCGTACGCGAGGGCCGCGTCCACCGGTTCCTCGCCGTCCCAGACCTCAAACGCAGGCCACCCTCGGAGCAGCGGATTGCCGAGAACGTCAGCGACCGGCCGCGAGAAGGCGAGGGCACGCGTCCTCGCGCACGAGAGCCCGCCGTGCGCGCACAGGTAATCGAAAAGCGACCTGCGAAACTCGGGGGTGTTGAGCTTGTGTCGTATGGCAAACTGGTAGGCGACGTCGACGGCCTCGTCGCCCTCGTACGCTCTGACGACACCGACGGGCTTGCCCGAGTTGTCGACCGTTATCGGAAGCTCGGGCAGCGGCCTTCTGCCCGTCGCGCACGCGACACCCCGTAGCCCGCACACGTGGGAGACGAGCCTATCGCGGAACCAGGAGACGGCCGAAAAATTTGGAGGCTCTTCGAGCGCGTGCGCGGCGAGCCTTGAGTTGGCTTCGTTGACCTTGGCGAGCGCGGCGTCCCTCCGCGGTTTGGCGCGCGCCCCGTCGTTCGCCGCGGCTACCGCGAGCTGCGCGTCGCGCTCCTTGGTCATCGCGTCCCTTCGGCGCTCCCATTTGCTCCGATTTTGCTTGACGAGCTGCTCGGCCTGCGCGAGGAACTTTTCTATCGCCGCGACCGGTTCCTCGTCGTCCCATACGCTCAACTTGCCCGGCGGCAGCTCCATGTCTCCGTCGGGCGACATGACGGCGGACTCGAACACGAGCCCGCGCCGCCGGCCGCACGCGTGGGACGCGCACACCGACTCGACCATCGCTCGCCGGAACCACGCGGGCAGGTCGTGGACAACGCAGAACGCGGCGACGGCGTCCGCGGGCTCGTCCCCGGCTGACACCTCCAACATCCCCACGGTCGTTCCATCCTCCTTCACCACGGGCAGCGACAAGACAACCTCGGGAGGACTTGGCGGCGTCGAGGCCAAGATGTCCACAACACTGCGGCTGGCCGCCGCCGCCCACACAGAAAAAAAGAGCCGTCGCATAGGGTCAAAAGGGTTATGATTATGATAATCGTGACCCTCGTCGTCATGGTGGTGGCGACGTCCGCCGAGGAAGAACCGCCTCCGCTGACGGTCGTGTCGGCAGCCAACTCCCGGTACGCCCTGAAAGAAATTGCAGTGATGCTCGAGGTCGGGATGCGGGCGCGGCGCGAAGGCATACGCGCACGGCTCATCGCCTACAACCTCGGTGACCTGGGGTTGTGTCCGCGCGAGGGCGCCGGCCACATTCCGTCGCGGCTGTGGCACGACTTTGGCATCGAGTTCCGACACTTCGACTTCAACAGTTATCCGGCGCACGTCGCGAGCCTCCACTGCTACGCGTGGAAGGCCCCCATCGTCGCCGAGGTCGCGCGCGAGGTCGGGAATGCCTCCGTCGTCATGTGGATCGACTCGGGCGTCGCCCTTCTCAAGCCCTTGCGGGGTGTCATCGCCACGGCGCGCCGCAACGGAGGCTTTGCGAGCGACGACACTGCCTTCTCCATCGCCCGATTCTCGCACGAAAGCATGCTCTCGTACTTTGTCGACCGTTTTCACCTCGCGCCCGAGGTCGCCGAGCAGCTCATCGCCAAGCGCCGAGAGAAGGGCAAGAGGTGAGCTGCTGGGTGGTGAGCGTCATTCTCGCGCGCAGCCTCGACTCGGCCGACGGCCTGTCGACCGACCTGGCTCGCTTCAAGAACTGCAACGGCGCCTTCTCCGCGCACGTCGCGGCCTCGGTGCGATGACTATGTGGTATTATCGAAGCACCTTCTCTCGCAGCCGCGCTTTGCCACCATCACCGAACGGTGGCTCGCCTGCTCGCTCGACAAAGACTGCGTCTGCCCGCGAGGCTCGACGCGCGCCAATCATCGACAAGATCAGGTAGTAATATTTTTTTTTAGCGTCCCCTCTGCACCACACAGCGAAGCATCGTCGTCCCCTCCCTCAGGCGGCACTCACACTTTTCGCCGTGATGGACGGATACGTCTGCGGCTCTGACGGAAAATTTGTGCGTCCAATTCTTTCTTTCTTTTCCTTCCTCGTCCTAATCGCGAATACGTATGATGTACTCTCATTGCAGGTCGCGGCGCACGGGCTAAAAAATCACCAGGCCATCCTCCACAAGGTCGGCATCGGCGAGGCCGATTCGGTGCGCGGAATATTCTGCCCTGCGAGGAATACGACGTCTAAGGGGGCATATCACCACGGGCCCGAGCGCGCTCTTTTTGTCAATAGTGTAGCATAATATTCCCCCATCTCCTTGAAAAAATCGCCGGCATGCTCCCAGAGCAGCAATAGGATGATGAATTCTGTGCTATCCAGTGGCGTTAGCGGGAAACGTCGGAGGTGCGTGTGAAAATGGACGTCGCAAACCCGAAACATCTCGAGCGCCCTCTGCGAGACCTTTTTTCCGCTGAGACGAAACATCTGCAAAATTCACGCGGCGCTGGGACCGCATGGAACTATCGTCGATGGAATGCGACGGGCAGGAGTGCGGTGGTGTGGCTGCTCCGTCGGAGCACGCCCCGCCCAACTCTTGAATAATCTCGCTCTTCTCAACGCACTGCGACACATCGATGGAGCGCTCACGAGCGAGTCGCTTGAGCTGTGCTGTTGAGAGATCCATCAACGCAGGGACCCGTTGTTTGTCTGTTGTTCTCCTCGTTGGCGGACTGGTCGTGTACTCTCGTTGTTTGTCCATTGTTCTCCTCGTTGGCGGACTGGTCGTGTACTCTCGGACTCCGGCCGTCCTCAGCGCGTGAATAATCTCGTCCTTCTCGAAGCACCCGCGAATGTCGACGCCCTTCTTCCCGGCCACCTCTTTCAGCTTTTTGACCGACAACGTGTCGAAGCAATATGCGTCCGCGTCGGACATCATCTTATGCGAGATACCTATGAAAAGTTAAGACACAAAGTTTATTGTATCTTTTTGCGTCATGTTTTTTTTTCTGGCTACGTCAGTTCGACAGCCTGAATATCATCGCTTATCACAAAAGTTCGGCCCAGACGAGTGCCATCGCAGTGTTTGTTCTGCGCCACCGAACAGGGCTCGACCTGCCTTTCTGGAGATCGCCTTGCTTAGTTCTGGCCCTAATGAACACGATCTTCTTCGAGCCACACTGCCGACCACGCGCGTAGGAAGTGTTATTCGTAGCCCACCCGTTCCGGGCTTGTGCCCAAAGGCACCCTGCTCACCTTCTCCTCATAGAAAGGAGATTTCCACCGAGCACACGTTACAATTGTAGACGTCGCACTAGAACTTAAGTTTGCATCTGATGTCACTTCGGGCTGCGTTCTCGAGGTGAATCGAAGGGAAGTCGAAGATGCTCAGCGCCTGGAAGTTTTCGGTCTTGACGCGGCAAAGAGTGTAACTCAAATCTGAGAGCACTTTAAGCTTGAGGATGGGGCTTAGCTGAAACTGTATCTCTGCCTGCGACACGCGAACGAGTGAGAACATGCACTCGCGGGCGATGAATCTTAAGCATTGAAGAAGAATGACACGGGATATTACGACAAGGTCTCTAAAAAAGACATTGAGGAGAACGTCGTAAGGCATTTGCCCTCGGTGGTCCTTGGGCGGGCCGGCGGCGGCAAATGATCTCAGAATAAGGTCGTAGGCCTCCTCGAGAGCGGCGTGGGATTCACACACGACCGAGCATCGGATGATGTCCTTCAAAAAACGCGTGCATGGCTTGGGCGTCAAACTCCCGTACTCGCCAGCAACAGCAGTCTTATCTTTTGCTCGCGCGCCGGACTTCATGATGCTGTGCGCCACCTTGCAGGCATTCGAAGTAACGAGCGTCGCCAACGCCCTATCGACCTCGTGGTGAAAGGATTCGGAGACGAGCAGATGCTCGGCAAATAGCCAGTTTAGGGAAAGTGTTCTCTTGTCGCGATGGTCGAGCTTGATTGCAAGCCACATGGGGTCGTTTGGGTTTACCCAATGCCTCTCGAGTGCGGTACTCGTGAACTCGGGGTTGGTGACGATCTCGGCGGCTCGTCGCAAGGTTGCGCCGACGCGCGGCGTCCACTGGTCATGCGTCACGACGTGTGCCACCTCGAAGTCATCAAAGCAACATTCGATCGGCTGGTGGACCTGGTCGGGATGTGCGTCCTGGCTGAAACTCTTGGTCGGGATGCCCGGTACAGTGGCGTAGGTTGCGGCCATAATGCTCTCGATGAAATCGTTCAAATTTTTTGCTTCGTGTTGCTGTAGCTCACGAAGTTTTGAGAGCACGACTTCGCGCCTACATATTTGTTTCGCGTTGCCTCCTCATCACTAAAAGTAAGGAAATTTCGGGGCTCACTCGTCTTTCCTATGCTGCCCGTAGAGCAACAGTCGTTGGCCGTAGTTCGCGTCGCTTCTTTGATTCTTGGGATCGAGTACGTACGATGCCAGAAGGTCTTCGACGACGCGAACCTTGAGTTCGACGTCGCGTACGAGCTCGCCCAATGTGCACCGCTCCGCCCTGATAATAATGCGCGTCAGTAGTCTTCTTTTTCTCACGCGACGGAGGAGTCGGCCGACGACACGCACACGCTGAGCCGCGCCCACGCCTCGTCATACTTGGCGTCGCGAAACACCTTCCTTGGCTCCGGCGCCGCCTCCACCGTGTTCGCACTGGTGGCGGTGACCGCGGCGGTCGCAATGGCGGGGGTGTCTTTGGTGGTGGTGGTGGCGCGCGAACACGCGACGTTCGCTCGCCGCTGCGAAGACGCTGGAGAAAAAATAACAGGTTCGTCGTCACGGCAGGATTCATCTGTGGTGGTCGTCTTAAGTTCGGCTTGGAGCTCTCTAAAGCCCCCGAGGAGCTTCTTTTGGTCGAGGCCCGAAGCGAGCGCTCGGACGTCGGCTTCATCCATCTCGAGAAGTGTCGAGCCGTCGAGCTCATTGTCTCGCACGGCCTGGGCAATGATGCGGGGTCTAGCGCGCTGCTCGACCAGCGCCACCACCTCCGCTGCGGTCATTTTCTGCATTGCCTCTCGGCTTAGGCCGGCGGAGCCCGCGGCGCCCATGCCGATCGACGGCGGTGTACCCTATTTCATTACCTATGTCATTATTAGTACCAACACAACAGGACATACATAATATACGTGCAGTATGTTTTAGTGTTCATAATACCTTGAGCAAAAAAGGTCCGTAGCGAACCGTTCCCAACGGTATTAACCAACGGCACTAGGGCGTCTCGCTGCCACGGTGGTTCGCGACGTGCAGGAGGTCATGGTCATGGCCGAGGACGAGAGGATCTCGCCGCAGCTTGCGTACGCTATCGGCGGCGCCATCTTCCTCCACGTGGAGCGCGAGGGCGAGGTGAACGGGCATCCGACGTACTCGCTTCGCGCCAAGGTGCGAAGTTTCGGTTGGACGATTAGTTCGATGCGGTATTCACGGTTCCACGAGTTCGCGACGTGGCTGCACCAACACAAGGAGATCTTCGACGGGTTGGTGCCCGAAGATGATTTTCCACGCCAGTTTCGGCGGCAGTTGTTTGGGATAAAACTGTCGTCTGAAGAACTGTCGGAACGCGCGTCGGCGCTCGATCGTTGGTTTTTTGAACTCGCGCGACTGGTTCGCAGTCGGTGCGTCGGCCGCGACGATTCCGCGGCCGCCATCGGCGCATCGGCGGGCCTCGAGTTACTCCTCGGCGAGTTGATGCGATTCCTGCGCGTCGCCGATATAAGGGAGTCTCTCGCGCGCAGCGGCGCGCTCGTCAACGCCGCCAAGGGCCCCGACGCCGCGCTCCCGACGCCAGAGTCACCGAAAAATCACACCGACGACGAACCCCTCTTGAGCGTCGATCGCGAGGTCGACCACCGCCGCGACGCCGTCTCGGAGCAACTCGAGCAGCACAGATCTGCGCGCAAGACGAGGCCTCGCGGTGGCAAGGCCAAGCGCCGCTCCTTGTCACTCCGCCCCGTGCCAACAACCGAGACCCACCTCCCCACAACACCCCTTCCATCCTCAAAATCCGCCGCCACCCCGCGCTCCAAGAGTCTCGAGCCCACGCCAACCTCCAAGGCCCTCTTTTCCCCAAAATCGGCAGACTCGGCCGGCCGCGACCTCGCCATCAAGCGAGCCTCCTACCGCCCGGCGAACCCCCAAACACCACCAGGCGCCGACGACCTCCCGGCGCCGCGTCACACATTCTCTGCTCTCGAAGTTACTGGCTTTCCTACGGGCCTCCAATGACGCAGCCAGTGTCCCTCCTCTAAGGCGCAACGATGCCCACGTATGTCGTCGATGCTCGAATGTTGATCGTTCAAGGGCCGTGTCTTTCTCTCCTCTCATTTCCGGAGACTTTTTTTTATACGGCCAAGTCGTTTTGAACCGCTGTTCCTAAGCAGGAAAGGAAGGAAGGGAGAGGGCGGTCCCTTCTCTACGCGCCAACAACAACAAGGCTCTGTTCGAATGGAGAATGCGGACGAGAGAGACCTTGTTGCGAGCGACCCGAGGCGAGCGACGCCGACGCCGACGGCCGTTGGTGTTTATTGGCTTTCGCGGCGGGGTTGTCCTAGAGAAAAGGTGATGCAGCGATCGCTTTCTCGGCCGGGCGTTGACGTGGTCGTTGTCCTTGTCGTCGAAAAAGTCGGAGAAGGAGTTGCGGCCTAATAGGAGTTGAAAAATTAATTAGTAGTAGAGGACGGAAGTCGCGAAGTCCGTGCAAGCGCCTAAGGAGGGGCTCTGGGTGAGTTTTTAGATGTGGTCGACCTATCGCTCCATCGGGCCGGCCAAGTACAGCAGCGCCCTCTCTGCCTGGACCGAGTGCGACGGCGTCTTTCTAAACTTATATCCTGCGCGCGCCCTTCATCATCGACGGCAAGCGATCCGGTCGCGAGGGTGGAGGCCGGAAAATTCGCGACCCAGCGCGCGATGATGGCAGGCGACGACTTGCCGTGGACGACGACGCCATTTTAGATCGCCATTTTAGATCGCCGTAAGCGCCGTTGCGATGCCATCGTCGCCTCAAGAAACGAAGGTGAGATGCTTGTCCTCGAATGGTCCGTGGCGCAGGACGAACGGGTTCGGCCCGAGTTTTGGCGTCGAAGTGGGCTTGATCATAACCACGAACTCCTACGGCGAACGCTCTCTGCCGCGCGGCCGAGAATGTTTTTTACTAAAGGAGCGGCCAACGTTGAAGGAACCCGAGCTCCTCCGCGACACCGTATTGCTTACCGTTCAGCTCGTGCCTCTGGCTAAGCGCCACACCTGTCTTAATAAGGCAGTCAGCACCGTAAACTGTTATCACTACTGTACTAAGTCTAAATTCAGCAGAATGCCGTCGCGAAGTTGGCCATAATGAGGCGTGTTTGATTAAAGGTCGGTGCTGCTAAGAAGGGGAGCTTAGGTGCGTCCAGGGTCTTGAGGTATTTGGTGCAAGAGACATGAGGGGTGCTCCGTTGCGCCTATAACAAAAATGCAAACAGTCTTATTAAAATATACGTACGCGAGGCGTGACTCGTGAACAACACACACAAATGACGAGCACGCGCCGGGTTTAATGACGCCCCTTTACTCTCTGTCGTGTTTTTTAAGGGGGAGGACATTGAGGTAGCGCATCCTCGCGCCCGCCCTTTTATTAGACGGCGTGATGTGTGTTCTGAAATTGCAATTCGGTAGGTGGGACACGCGACCAGAGCCAGCGTTCGGCCGAGTCCTCCTCACCATATGCCCGAATTAGCGTCGATGCATAGTACTTTTTACAACAGCAGTCGAGGAGCTGCATACATCACCCCACGAGTCGCATCATCATCATCACACTCGTTGTTCAGACATTTTTTTGTCTTGGGGCCATTACTTCACACCCCGTAGACTTGATGGGCCCGCGGGCGGGGTGTCGTCGTAAGCGTGGCCCCCGTCGTTGCGACAACAGGAAGCTCGTCGTAACCGCGTACAAATAACAAGGTTGGCGTCACGTCGAGTCGCAACACCAGAGCATGGTACCATCGGGCGTGGGGCAGCAATTGCCGTGCCGGAGGCCGAGGTTGACGCACTTTGGGTTGGCCGCGCAGGCAAGCGCGGGGAATTTCTCCGTCGCCGACGACGCGTTGCCGAAATTGTCTTTCAGCCAGGGTGCTGCTGCTGCTGCTGCTGGTGCGGTCCCCATGATGTCATCGTCTGTGGCCTCGTCGGGCGGGGGTCGCGTGGTGGCCCAGTACATCATGGCGCTGAGACTTTGGGTGGCGTCGAGGGTCGGGTCGTCATCGAGGGCGAGGCCGAGAACGTCCCGCGTAGCGGCGGCGGGGTCGACGACGGCGCGCATCTCGATGTAGAGGGAGTGCCAGGGTCCAAGAGCGTCCTCCGAGTGGAAGAGGGAGGCGGCGACGTCATCGGCCGCCGCGGCGACGTAGGCTCGAGGAGCGAGGAGGTCCTCGGTGACGGGCGAGAACGGAAGAGCGTTGACGAGGTGAGCGTACGCCGGACCGTCGGCGAACCACGTGGACGCCGATACGTCCGAGGCGCCGACGACGGCGGCGATGAGGTTAGTCGAGGAGAAGGGGGCGGGGTAGATCGAAGGGGAGGAGTAGATGTGCCAGTAGGTCTTGGCGGCTCGGAGTTCGAGCGCGAGGAGGAGGCGGGCAAAGTCTCTCGCGCGCGCGTCGTCGAGGGCGTCGCCGAGGAGCGAAACGGCGTAGTAGCAGTTGGCTGCTTCCGATACCGACTCCTGGGACCGGCCGTCGGCCATCGCGAAGAGACCCGAGGCCCAGGAGTGGCCGTCGTAGAAGTCTTTGTGTCTCGCGAACGGAAAGAAGGCGGTCGGCTCGTCGCTCGCCACGTCCGCGACGAGCGTCGCGAGCGCGCGGCCGGCGAGAGTCTCGGCCGCCGCCGCTGCCAAGGTGTCGGTCGTCTCGAGGCGCCGCCGGCGTCGTCGCGTCGCGGGGTGGTGAACAAAGCTCTGCGGCCCGAGGAGCTTCAGGGCGACGGCCGCCGCGTACGCGAGGTAGCCGTAGTGGAAGTGGTGGTCGTTGTAGTAGCCGTTGCCAAAGTCGGCGCGCGAATCGTCGAGGCCCGCGCGCGTGCAGACGCCACCGTAGGTCGTGTCGTAGACGAGGAGGCGCGTCGCGGGATCGAGCCAGGGGGCGACGGCGCGCAGGGTGGCCTCGGCGGCGACGCGAGCCTCGTCGTCGAGGCCGACGGCGGCGGCGGCGACCGCGATCCCGGCAAAACGCGCCGCGCGCTTTCCGGCCGAGTAGACGCCTAGGTAGGCCGCGAGGCGCGGCTCGTCGGTGCCCTTGTCCAAGCCCTTGACGTCGGCCTGTACCAGGATCTCGACGGCCGTGGAGTCCCGCGACTTGCGGGGGGCGAACCACGAAATTTTCGAGAGCTTCTCGGTCGTTTCCCACGTAGGCCCGACGACGGCCGCGAGGTCGCCCTTAACGGACGTCCATATCCCGCCGAGCGCCGGGTCGTAGGTTGTTGCATTCGACGAAAATGACGCGACGTGGTGCGGCAAAGCAAGGGCGACAAAAGTACCGTCGCCTTGGACGCGCCAGTCGAACCGCAGGGTCGCGACGTCGCCGTCGATTCGCCACGCGACCGTCGACCCGACCGCGTACGCCGTCGCGTACGAGTCCAGGCTCCGCACCAATTCCTCGTCCGCGCCGCGCCTCGCGGGCACGACAACCGCGCGCAGCACGCCCACAAACGCCCCGCCCCCTGCGTCCTCGATGGTGACGCGCTTGCCGTGTCGCGCGAGCGTCGCCTCGCGCGACGCGTAGACCCGCCAGCGCGTGCCGTCGCCCAGAACCACCCAGAATTTGTTCCCGGTCGCGTCGTCTTTCGCGACGCAGCAATCCAGAAACACGCCCTTCGCCGTCGGACAGCAATCACCCCCAAGCCCCGCGCATCCCGCGTGGGCGGCGCACGACGCATCGGTTGGACCTGCCGCGTCCGCCTCCACCGACGCAACGCCCGACGACGACGTCAGCACGACGGCGTCCCTGCCGTCTCCCACAAACTCGAGCGTCACGTAAGGCGACCCGCGGGCGAACCGTGCGACGCACTTGCGGCGGTGCCGCCGCAGGATCGTGCGAGTGGGCGCGTCGATCTCGACCGTCGCCGTCAGCGGGTCCGCCGCGACCAATCGCGCCGCACTCCGACCCGCGTCGTCGTCTTCGAACCCGATGGCCACGTCGGCGGCGAACGGATCCGACACCGCCTTCCGGCTCACCACGCGCCGCGGCGGCCCGTACCCAACCTCGACCATCCTGCCTTTCACGCGCACCGCGTATGGCGTCGCGACGCTAGCCGCGTCGCCCACCACCAGATTCGTCCACCACGCGTTGGTCGCTCGTGGCGCCGACACCTTGCCCCACCGTGGGTCGAGGGCGAGCGGATGCGTGGCGCGCTCCCACGGTGGACGGACGCCGCCCGGCGCGAGCACGTAGCTTCCCGCGACCCCCAGACCATTTCTCACGGCAGCCATCATCATCAAACCGCCGCAGCACAGGACAACTATCAGCCCCGCACTCACCGCCATCCGACGTCCTCTCCAAGGAGACCTCCACGGCAACACCCTCATCGACGAGTCGCACGGCGACACCACATCGCGCGCGCTCGTAGCAGGAGAGACAGCGGGGGCGGCCATCACTCTTTCTTGCACGAGCACGAGAATATAGGGTTTTAGGTTGAACTTGAGTTTGGAAGTGGTTCTCTATCCCCCCCACCCTGCCGGGGGGGAGGAGAACGGCGTCGCGCGCACCAGTGGAGATTTGAAACCTTGTTAGCAGACATCATGCCTCGTTTGTACACTAAACTAGGTGCGACGGCAGGAAAGAAAAGGACTTACCCTGACACGGCGGAGAGCCTCGTAGACCACGCGGATGCCGGACGGGGAGTGGTCTTCTTCCTTGCCTTGCACGGATATCCGCAGATCGCCAACTCAAGGTGAGAGCTGACGGATCGTCTATGGTAACATTAAGGGCTAATCGACAGCTATCCTCGGAGAAGGACGCTGACGTCGGCTTGGACATAGGGGGGTATTGAAGGCAAGGAATCAGGGTACGGAATACGAGGTAGGGCAAGGCGAACAGTAGGAGTTGCCGTTACAAGACCCCCCGGGTGTGATTAGGCGCTGCCCTCGGCGGCGGTTGTGCCTAGAAGATTCCTTAAGGGGTTGCGTCTGAGTTGCTCAAGATAAGCGAGAGGATCCTAAACTCGAAATAAAGTTACCGACATCGTGCAACATGTGTGGCCACCTAACACGTTCGGAAGTGGTTCGGCAAGTGCTATTTCGATCCATATGCCCACCATTGACAGGATTGCCGTGGTACAGACTAATGATCTTCTCCCACATCGTCGCGGGAGCTACTAGCCTAGAGTGCAGGTCGGCGGCAATCCGGTACAAAACTTCATTGATGATCTCGAAACGACAGTTCCCTTACTTGCGAGTAGAGTGACCTTTGGCCGTGCGATCGCGGATCGACTCGCACGTGTCATCGGTCTTCTGGGCTTCGGCAATCTCGCTCAGGGACAAATTCTGCGGGATGGGTCGTTGTAGGCTTGCATGACGGCGGCGTCGTAAAGAGGGTGGCGTTGAGTATGCAAACGAGCCTTCTGACGTTGTCGCGTAGCGCTTGCGATGCACAGAGAACAGGGATCGTCTGGGGGATCTTTCTTCTCCTCGGGGCCTCCTCGGGGATGTCCGTAGTGATAATGGACAAGGTCACGTGACAACCAGGGATCGACTTACCATCGTCGTCGTTTGTCTTCGGCAGAGTCGGCGTAGCGGTTCCGCGATCTTTGAGTAGTCCTTGACGTACCGAAGGCGGTAATTTGACATGCCGATGAAGGATCGGATCTGCGTCTTCGGTGAGGTGCCTTTGAGCTTACCAGGAGTGGGCATTTTGTGCAGAGCGTCTAGCGTCGTGGGGTTCGGCTTCAAACCTTCCGGAGTGGAGATGCGCCCGAGGAACTCGATCCTGTCCTCGAGAAGATGGAACTTCGAGGTTCGACCGCTGTTGCCTTCCTGGGCGAGATGACATTTAACTTCGATCAGACGCTGGAGGTGGCTGCGAAGGTCGTTTGTGCCCATCATAATATCATGGATGAAGGCTATCAGGTCACTATACATCCATTTCGCCAAGTCGCTTGCCATCTGCTTATATAAAAGAGGCTCCGGGAGTCTTCTCTCCGGGCAGTAATCGCAGAAAACTGTGTGCGCCGAGAGGGCTAACCATCGTGACGGCGTCTTGAGCTTCGGGGTCCAGACGTAAGTTGTGATAGCCCCATCATATATCAATAGACGCTCGCCACTTTCGGTCGGCAAGGAAGGCTAGCGCATCGTCCTGCCGCACATTTGGTCAGCTATCATCGACCAACTGATCGTTGAGTTGTCGGAGGTCGACGGCGGCACGAAAGGCGTTGGACGTCCCTTATGGCTCGTACAAGCGCACCCTCAACTAACTTTGACAACCAAAAATCACCCTGCACCCTGCAATTTACAAGTTGCTAAGCAAGTGTGACTTAGTTCTTCCTCCGTGTCTTTCGTATGATGCTCCTAACGACACGTTTGCCTTTAATGACACATATTTTGCCTAGGAAAATCATCACCTTTTTGCATGCTCGCTACATTGGCCACCTAAGGGAAAGTGACCGTCGCATGGGCTCAAAAATTCACTCCATGCGAGCTCCACTATTTACTATTGGGGGTTATCTCAATACGATTATCCTAACACGCTTGCTCCCTGCGGCGGCCCCGGCCGTCCCGGAGTGAGACGGTGCCTGCTCGCCTCCCGGGCTGGCCGGTTAGCACCCGGAAAGTCCGCGCTGGGATGGGGTTCGCTCGGTTGGGCAGAACGCGACGGACAGGTCGATTGTTCGTGGACCAACACGTTTGCGGCCTGCGACGCTTTTGCACGACTTCGCACAAGACCGCGCGCAGTGGCGGTCCGTCATCAACGAGTCCTCGTCCCTCGCCTCTGCCCCAACTGCGCGATTTTCCTCTGTGATTCCGGATCGGCTCCTGCCTGTCCGGCCTGGCTCCCATGCTCGGGAGAGGTCTGAAGTTAGTTAGTTAGTTAGATTATCCTCGATTGTCGCAATGTTAAACTTCGTTACGCTACTCGACCGGAGCTCATACGAGCTAACAATTTCACGAAGAACAAGAGTCCTTCTACTTTTTCTTCGCGCCGACTTGTGTTGTGACATTATCAGTTATGCTTTACATGCCGGCACGTACAGTCCTTTGTACACCAGCCGTTGCCGCATTGTTACTGACAAGAAGCTGCCAATGCTGTCTTTAAATGTCGACTGCAAAGAGGGGGGTGTGTGCTGCCAATGCTGTCACCTAAATTTCATCGTGACCACACAACTTATCTCAATAGCTATGAGTCAACATTCACTACGCTTGAATTTCCGCAGCCGTGTGATCACAGTAAGCTTATGACTCAAGCTACAGTCAGCTACAGTCATTATGAGTCGTATCACCGACCGAAAACTCGCCGATGTTGATAGCCATCTAACCCCGTGTCGCTCGAATCCGCGCTTGCTTTTACCCCAGCTGATAATCCGCCTGCCGTATCGTGTCGAGAAAGCTATCAAACTAGTCGCGTTCCCTCCTTATCTGCATGTGTTTTACCACGAAGTTGAAGGCGCGATTGCTTTCATCGCTTCTGCCGCCTCTACGCGTCTTCGCAGCCTTCTTGACTTGCAGTAAAAAGGGGTGTAATCGTGGAACCCGCACCTCACTTCCCTGGGGCTGTGATTCACACTGTGCAAAGCTACCACTTGCTGCATAACGCGTCCCTTGAACGCATTCACCGCGCAATCGTCAGTCCGCAGCAGTTTCTTTATGATCAATTTACAACTCCTCAACATGACTACCTCAAAATCTTTGGTGACGAATGCCTTCTTCTTCTAGAGTCTCATGAACACCATAAGTATGAAGAGCTCCGTAAAATATGCTTGTGTCTATGTTGTGCCAACGCTCCCAACCCGGTTGTTTCTCCTAACGTGGATCACCATGCTGATGTCGCACTGAATCCAGAGAATAGTCAGATGTGCGTCTCTCGTAAGCTCTACTTTAAATGCATGATTATCCGCAACTCGCTCGATCCAGAACAGTCTCCTCCTCCAGACGCTTCCTCTGTCAGCTTTGACATAACACGGACCGAGATGATACCGATACCCCCGATGACAAATTGCAAAGGGGAAATCAAACTCAGAGGGGAGACACCACAGACCCTAATCCAGTTCCAGGTCCTTCTCCTGCTTCTGCAACAGAACCAACAACTACTCCCTCAGAAGAGGCCATTACATCCGGCATCTAACACTGCGGGAAAAAAAAAGAGGAAAGGGACCGTCTAGACTCTTTTGCTGAGCTGATAGCAGATCTCCCGTGAAATGAGATTCCGCTCGCAAAACGCGGCACGGATAACATACCATCCCACGAGTGTGAGCGCCAAAGTAAGCACCAAGCAGCTTTCCTGGTTTTCGACTGTGATGTGGTACCCAGCTGACGGCGTAGATTCTACACCTATTCCAATTCTTACACCAACACCTACCCAAGCTCCCAATGAAACTTGCTCGCCACCGCAACTTTTACCTTCTTATAAAGAACTCTTTGCCAAGATAACCTTGAACTACAACCAGGTCCTCGTCGCCCCAACCAGAGCAAAGCCACTTTTATGGTACCTATAACTGCTCGTCTTCGCGCTACTACTATTGGTGCCTACAAAACAGAACGTGGCAAGCTTACTGACTTTCGAGTGGGATTTCCAGCACAAGTTCTCACGTTCAAAGCCCCCACCCTCTCCACCCTGAATGACTCCGGTGGAATCGTATGGACTGCTTTCAGTCAAGTGGGGGAAATGGCCTTGCTTGTACACCACTCTTGCTTCCTTTGCGTACATTTATACTTCCTCGCTATCCTTCGCTAGATGTTGTATTTTCGCAATCCAAATGCCCATCAAGCATCCCTGTCTCCACATTCCTCACTAACGACGTTACTCTTTCCCGTCCACTGCCGCCATTCCTTGCCGACTCTCTCTCTCAGGAGAGTAGAAAGTCAACTACAGGTTTCGTGTTTACCTTTTTGGTTGACTCATCTCTTGGAAGAGCAAGCTCCAAACAATTCATTCATCGTCTACCAATGAGTCTGACCTCATTGCTCTAAGCATCTGCGCTGACGAAGCTGTCTGGCTCCGGAAGCTCCTTCTGGAATTGTTTTTTGTGGTCAACCCCACTTTCTATAATAATCCAGACCCTAACAAAGACCCGCGAGCTGATAACGATGACGACGACAATCCCTGTTGCTGAGGATATGATTTTTATTAGAAGCGCACCTTTGCTGTCTGACAATGCTGCTGTGGTCCACACTTCTAACAACCCTGATGGATCTTCTCATAGCAAAGCACTTTCAACTTGGTCCAAAATTCGAAATAAGTCGCCTTCCGGAAAATCCGAGTTCATCATATTCCATGAAAATAAAGTTGCAGATGGTCTCACTAAGCATCTTGCGAATGAGTTTGCCATGTTTCGTTCCTTGCTTGGCATGCGTCATCTTAACACAGACCCTCAACAGGATCAATCATGAATATCACTTACCCTAGTGACCGCAATATCGTTAAACTAACCCCTACTCTTGTCCATGGTTGCGCTCGGACGGTTAGGCTAGCGCCTTGCCGTCCCCGCTATAATCGGCTTACGCCCAATCGCGCTTACACCCACTCACCCCACTCTCGTTTCAGCTCGACGCTCTCAACCCCACCCATCTAAGCTGCTTTGATCAGCGCACGCTCGCTAACCTTTGAGTTTGCTCCTAACCCCTAATCTTGCTTACTATTTGCCACAAGCCATTCAACAGCGAGACTGTGAGTTGCAGATGCCCCCGCAGAATTCGCTTTGCAGCTTCTCTCGTGCGCTGTTTCCTGCGCACAGGGGACCGTCTCGTGACTCTGGCTCGTTTACCGTAACCTCTCCTCCAAATGCGCTGTACATTGATAAGATCTCGCGCGACGATGTCACGCGTCTATTAAAGCGATCTGCTCAGAGGTAAATAAGCCGCCACTTCGCTCTAATGAGGATCAAACCCTCTCTGATGTCACTACTACCTTTGATATAGGCGCATTCATCACTGGACGCTCCTGCAACGAAACATTTCGGGTACCCATAAATGACTTCATTCGGCTCGCGTTGAAATCAACGACCACTCTTGAGGAGATGCTCAACCATACATATGCAGCTGACAACATTACGCTCTTGATAGAGCAAACCTCCTTTTTCGCTATGAGGTCTCCACTTGTCAGGTCTTGGGCTGAAGCCTGGATCTGTATGTCGTCTGTCGTGTGCCGAGGCTAGAGGAACTATAACCAGTTCCCTGATCTCTAACCTGCCAGACTTTCATGTTAAGGCGAGATGGTTCTTCAATTCTTTTACCACTGCACTTCAGTCTCCTCTGGAGTACCGCCACAGCCCCAATGTTCGGCACGCGTGGTCATAAGTGGGGTGATCCCGGAGGATGCGGGACCATTTCCCAAGCCGATTTGCATAGCTTCGGGCCGCGAAGGACCCGCTTCTTGAACGCCGGCGTTGGGGTTTCCACGGGGGCACCAACCTCGGTCCTAGTGTATAGATGTCGTGTGGGCTCGCCCGGAGTCACCGGTACCTCCACGAAGAGCCTCCGAGGTCAAAACGAAAGAAACTCCGATCCTATTGGACCGATCCCCCTTCAAGAAATGCGCGTACTCAACCCAGGTCGAATCTACGTAGCACGGATTCATTCATTGGTGGGGAATGGAAATAAGGGAGGGCGAAGAACGCCGCGCTCGCGGGGGGGTGAAGCACCGCACGGACCTTGTATTATTGTAGAGTGGAGCCCTTGGCGACGGATACACTCGGTGCAGGGGCGGCGAGATTGCGTCCGAATCGACTTCGGCAAGAGGCGAGTTTCCCTTCCAGGTTAGAACGCAGTCGGCGGGAGGTCGAGGGCGCGGCACACGCCCTGCGCATCGTAGGTGCACCAGCTGCGGAAGAGCCAGGGTGCGGTGTCGGTGGGAGGCGGCCAGGAACCCCCAGCCATGACACTCTCGATTTCGTCGGTAGTGCGGGGACAGAGTGTCAAGTTGACGACGCCGTCGGTTGTTACGGCCACTACATCTTCGAGGCGAACCCCTCCAAAGCCGCGAAAATCGTCGAGGCGACCGAGGTTGAAGAAGTGACGCCTCGCGTCCTGGAGTGCGGGCTCGATGAGGGCCGGGATGAAGTAGATGCCGGGTTCGACGGTGAGGGCCATGCCGGCTTGGAGGACGCGCGCCGTCCGCAGCTTGCCGAGGCCGGGTCTCGTCGCGCGAGGCGGCATGCCGGGAAGGTAGCCGCCGACGTCGTGGGTGTCGAGGCCGATGAGGTGGCCGAGGCCATGGGGCATGAAAACGGCCGCGAGGTGGCACGCGAGCATGTCTTCGACTTTGCCGACGAGGACGCCGGCGTCGACGAGCGCGTCGAGGATGGTGGCCTCGGCGAGCTCGTGCATCGCCGCCCACGAGACGCCGGGCTTCATCGCGCCCATGACGGCGCGCTGTGCCGCGAGGACGCCGCCGTGGATGGCGCGCTGGCGGTCGTCGAAGACGCCGCGGACCGGAAACGAGCACGTCACGTCACTGCAGTAGCAGTGGTACTCGGCGCCCATGTCGAGGAGCGCGACGTCCGACTCTGCGAGCCGGCGATCGTTGGGCGCGCCGGCGTGGCCGTAGTGCAGCACCGCCGAGTTGGGCCCGCAGGCACAGATGGAGGTGTAGGCGCAATTGCGGCACCCGTGGTCCTCGGCGATGCGCCCCAAGAAACGCGCTTCGAGCTGGTACTCGTAGTCGCCGGGCTTGGTCGAGCGCATGACCGCGACGTGGGCGCGCGACGTCGCGTACGACACGTATCGCATCAGATCAAGCTCGGCGGCCGACTTGACGGCGCGGCAGTCGGCAATCGCCACGAACAGTTCGGGCGACGGCATGGCGAGCGACTCCTCGATCGGGAGCGCGTCCGCGATGTCGACGCCGCTGTCGCTGTTGACGCCGCGCATGCACAATGCGACCCCGCCGGGCGGCAGCGAGGTCGCGAGTCCGTCGGTCCAGGCGACGTCGACGCCGTAGCGCTCGCGCAGCGCGTCGAGCGTCGCGATGTGGCCCATCCAAACAGCGTACGCGGGCGGGAGCTTGGGCGCGTACAACCTCGCCTCGCTCGTGCATACGTCGATCGCGCCCCACCAGTTCGGTTCCTTGACCCCAAACAGGTACTGGAAGTAGCTCTCTTGCCGAAACAACTCCTCGTGGTCCGTGTCATCCCGCTCGCGCGACACGCCCCCCCGGAACACCAGCACGGCCCCCGCACCATTCGTCAGCGTCGCCCGCACTCGTTCCACCACCTTGGCGCGGTTCTGTGCGTGCAGCTCGAGCGGGACCTTGTAGGTGTGATCGCCGCGCGAAAAGAAACACCTGTGGTTCGCGAAGCCCCCGGGAGTCCCCTCCACGCCCTCGTTCGCGCAGTCGAGCCTTGCCAGCTTGCACAGGGGCTCCATGCGTTCGGGGTATATATAGAGGTAAGGATAAAATCCTGTTGATGGACCGTCCACCCAACATCTAGACAAATTAAGTTGTCATCCTTCCGACCACCCAACATATAGAACTTGCGTGCTTGCCCCGAAGAAATTATGGCGACGCCTCCTGGGACGAGCCGCGGCGTCTCGTGCCTAAAGAGCGCCGCGACACCGAGGGACGCGCGCGGCTTGCGCGGCACCCCCCGAACGAAGCTGAGAAGCAGCGGAAGCAGCAGAAGCACCGCGACCTCCCTGGGACGAGCCGCGGCGTTTCGTGCCTAAAGAGCGCCGCGACACCGAGGGACGCGCGCGGCTTGCGCGGCACCGCCCGAACGAAGCTGAGAAGCAGCAGAAGCAGCAGAAACACCGCGACCTCGACGCGGACCAAGACCGACATCGCGTGGGAGCATGCGGCAAGACTAGCAAAAGGAGCGCGACCGAGCGCGAGAGCCTCGTGCTACCGCACGGCCGCAACACGAGGAAGAGCAACGCGACCGACCGCGAGAGCGTCGTGCTACCGGGCAACCGCAACGGTAGGAAAAGGACCGCGAGCGAGCGCGACAGCGTCGTGCTACCGCGCCGCCGCAACACTATTGAAAGCTACCACGCGGCCCCAACGCTCTTGAAATGGAACCTTCCACCGTCCGTCTACGATTGTCGGAGTATGAAATGGAACGTTCCACACTCGTCTAGTATTCCTTCGCAGGAAGTAGAACCGATGGAAAGCGCCGAAGAAATGATGGCGACCCCCGAGCCCACCATCCGCACCCTTCCCGCAACACAGAAATGGAACGGCCGTCCGTCCGACCGACAGCGTCGTGCTACCGCGCGGCCGCAACACAGAAATCGAACGGCCGTCCGCGGCCGCAAAATTGCGAAATGGAACGGCCTTCCGTCCGACCGTTCCTCTGTCCGTCGTCCGTCCGTCCGCCGTCCGTCCGTCGTCCGTCCGTCTATAGTAGAGAACGTGGTGCTACCACGCCGCCGCAACACGCGCACGCTCGTGTTTGAGCAAAGGTAGAAGAATTAAACATGTTCGAGCAAGGCTTGAAGAATTAAGTGTCAGCGAAGCCAAGCGGCTCGAAGCGGCCGTCCGTCCGTCCGCCCGTCCGTCCGTCTGTCTGTTTGTCTTTAAATGCCGACTGCTAAGAGGGGTGGGTGTGTGTGGGGGGGGCATGAAGGATGTGGGTGGGTTTGTGGGGTAGGAGGGATGTGCCTGACGGGCGGAGATAAGTACGCGGGACCTAGTCGGCGTCTGTTGGTTTGTCTACTACAGAAAAATTAAATTAGCCCCCATCAACAGCCCCAGCGTTAGCCCTTCTCTTATTACTCTCAAAACAACCTCTCGCTCAAAAAGCTCTGACTCAGCGGGGTTTTCGGAGAAGGTCCACGTCTGACGCTAGCGTTGGTGCGGTGCGTAGTTGAAGCAGTGCGTAGTATCAAAGAACGATGATCAAGTCCCTCGTTTTTGCGCTCTTCGCCTCGGCGGTTGCCTTCGTTCCTCAGGTACGTGTTGTTTGTTCTACCTCCGCATGTGTTGTCCCTTGTTTCGCACGCACGTCGTGTTGTTCGCTCCGCTCGGAGTCGCCCCCCTCCCTCGTGACGCGCGTTGGCGATGTTTTGTCTCGTGTTTGCGCATCCTCAGTCTCCTGAAAGCAACAACAACATCTACTACAACAGGTCGCGCAAGTCCAACGCCTCTCCAAACTCGACTACGCCGTCACCCTCGTCGAGGATGGCACCGAAACTGTGATTGAGTGCCCGGGCGACGTCTACATCCTCGACCAAGCCGAAGAAGAAGGTCTCGACCTCCCGTACTCGTGCCGCGCGGGCGCCTGCTCCTCGTGCTGCGGCAAGGTCACCGCGGGCACCATCGACCAGTCCGATCAGTCCTTCCTTGATGACTCCCAGATGGGCGATGGCTTTGTCTTGACGTGCGTGGCGTACCCCACCTCGGACTGCACCATCCTCACCCACCAAGAGGACGAACTCTTCTAAACAACACCCCCCGGGCTCGGAAAAAAAGAGCAGTAAACACACCTTTACGGCGCGACGAAGCCCTGCTCTCATCTCAATTGGGGCAGGAGACTACGGCGGTAAATTTTCGCGATCGGCTACAACTCCTCACGGCCCGTCTGGCCCGAAGTGTCCACCTGTGTTGGCGGTCTCGGATGGAGACTTGGGAGATAGACGTAATCGTTCAACTACTAAGCACCGCGCATCTAACTTAGGTGGTCGTGCGGAAACTGCGCCTTCTATATGAGGTCCTCTTCGTCGCTCGCACGAGAGATACGGCAAGACGAAAGCCCTGGTGTGAAATACGAACCGGGGGTCTTGCCTCGCGCCTATCTTAGGGAGCTTACGTCGCCAGCTTCTTACCCATTTACCTCCAGATCGGGCCATCATACCTCGGGCGATACATATGTCGCTGCGAAAATCAAAGCGGAGCCGCGCTGTTTTACATACATATTCCCGCGTGGGTGAAGGTCACTCACGTAGCCGATGATGGCCGCCACGGGAGCGAGCTCCGAACGCGCCACAGCGGGCATTCGGGGGACTGAGACCTCAAACGCGCCGTCCTGGCGATCCGATTTCATCACCAAAGAGCAGCCCTGGACCGCAGGTGCATACATGACGGCGCATGCATGGCCGCGTGTGCACCGCAAAGAGGGGGGATTGATTGCGCGTGCGCATGGGAGATTCGTTTGGACTTGTGTGTCTCCGTACGCGAACACTCAGTCCTGTCGGCTCAGTCACGCAAGTACTCCTGCGTCTCCCTCGGAGGGCGAGCAGCTCCTTCGTGCTTGCCTCGACTCGCCCCCTTTCTGGCCCACCTGGCCTGGCCTCCTGGCCACTGACCTGGCCACCTGGCCTGGCCTGGCCCACCTGGCCTGGCCTGGCCTGGCCTCCTGGCCACTGACCTGGCCACCTGGCCTGGCCACGGGCCAGGCCAGGCCAGGCCAGGTGGTCCAGGCCGGGCTAGGCCAGCCTGGCCTGGCCGGGCGGCCTCGAGTTGGTTGGCCTGCCTAGGGTGCTCATCCCCTGCCGATCCAAATTTCTCTGCTGGCGGGGCGTATCCTCAACTAGCTAGTGATTTTTGTGGGCTTGGGCTTGCACCTTCCTTCATCACCCGGTTTTATCGATCGCCCGCTTTTTTCGGTGGTCACGTGTACTAGTGCCGTACGCCCGTTTAAAAGGCGCCTCCTCTGTAGCGAACGAACGAATGAATGAATGAATGAGTGAATCGCGTGGTAGCAGCAACAAGAGTAAAGTGCGGTTTGGCCTTAGGAGTATATGCCATTGGTGAGGTACTGGAAGCTATCCTGCGGGTGGCGCACACGTTGAGGCGCCGAAAGCTATCACAAGTCTGAGACTCACGTATTGCCGCGTGCCGTAGGCGTTATAGGACTGTCTGACGAGCTCGGTGACGTGGTTGGCGACCTGCAGGTTGCTCGTGAGGCCGAGCTTGAAGCGGGATCGCATTTTGTCGACGGCGGCGGGCCCCGACCGGAAACACGGAAACGGCGAGTCCTTGGCCATGATCTCAACGAGGGCCAGGATCTTGCTGGCGTGGGCCTGGAGTGCGATGAAGCCGCAGGCGAGGAGGACGACGAAGTCGGCGAAGCCGTCCGAGTTCCAGCCGCCCATGGTCTCGACGTGTTCGGTCGTGAGCTTGAACGGGACGCGTTCGAGCGAGAACGAGCCGCCGGGCGCCTGGCCCAGCATGAAGCCAAAGTCGATGTGGATGACGTGGCCGTGCGTGTCGAGCAGCAGGTTCCCGTTGTGGCGGTCCTTGAGGCCGAGGATGTAGCACACGAGCGAGTAGGCCGCCATCGAGGATATGAAGGCCTTGCGGGCTCTGGCGAGGGCGACGGGGCCGTTGCGGCCGTGGGCCGCGAGAAAGTGTTGCGGGAGCGAGACGCCCGAGTTTTTCTTGAGGGCGTCGAGGGAGACGGCGTCGGGCATTGTCTCGATGATGCCCGTCGACGCGCCCGTCGGGACGATCGAATAGTTGCGAAGCCAGAGGCCGCCGTTGTCGCCGGCGAGGCCCGCGGCCTCAAACGCGTCGTTACAGGCGGCAATGATCTGCAGCGCGCACACCTCCTGCCGAAGATCGTCATTCGACTTGACGATGAGCGAGGTGAGGTTCCAGGAGGGTTCGTCGCCGATGGGCGAGGCACGCCGCACCCGCTCGCGCTGGACGACCCAGGGTTCTCCGAACCCGGGTTTGCGCTTAGCCTTGGCGTAGACTTCGAGGTCGTCCGTGTCTGCATCGGCTGCGAGGAGCAACTGTGGGTGTTCGGCGGTGGCAGGTAACGACTTGCGCGCCGTCGCTGCGATCGCCGCCTCGTATTCGTCGTCGTCGTCGCCGTCGTCGTCGTCGTCGGCGTCGAGCGCGGACGCCGTCGATAAGGACGCCGAGGCGGTGTCGAGCAACGCGAGCCTTTCGAGCTTGAGCCCGAGCGTTGGGCGCTGGCGGAGCGCGAGCACGACCTCGGCGCGCGCCGCCGACCGGCTCGCCACAGGCTCGTCGGCCAGGCGGGAGAGGTCGTCGGGCAGCTCTATCGTCGTCGCTAGCTGCTCGGAGGCGGCGGCGGCTGCCGCCGCGTCTGCTTCCGCCGCAGCTGCGGCGGTTGTGGTCGCTTGTGCTGCCGCGGCGTCTTCTTCCGCCGCGGCGGCGGCGGCGGTTGTGGTCGCTGCGGGCGCGGCGGATGCCTCTGCCGCGGCGGCGGTTGTGGTCGCTTCTGCCGCGGCGGCTGCGTCTGCCGCGAGGGCGGTCGCGGTCGTCGCGTCGTCAGTCTCGTCGTCGGGCTCTTTCTTCGAGGGGGTCGAAGGGGCGCTGCCCCGCTTCGGATTCTCGGGCAACGCTGCGAGCGAATTCATCGACGACACGCGACGCGGGGGCGGGGCGGCCGCTTGCTTTTTGGATCCCGAGCCGGCGAGGGTCTTGGGCACGCGGCGCGTCTCCGGCTCGTCGTCGTCCTCCTCTTGCGCGGCGTTGTAGGCCGCCTCGAGGATCTTGGGCATGGACGCGACGCGACGCGCGATCCCCGACTCCTCTGTCACCGCCTCAGCCGCCGGCGGCGAGGACACGCCGACCGTCCTCGTCGCCGCGACGGCGGTCGCCTCGGGCGGTCCCTCCTCGAGGACGGGAGCGACGAGGGCGCGGAGCTCGCGGCGCTGGTTGACCAGGTCGTCGTCGGGCTCCTTGCGCTCCTCGCGGATGCGCGCGAGCGGCGCGACGTCGTCGTCGACCGTTTCTAACAGCATGAGGGTTGGCGCGCGCGCCTTGGTTTTAAACACGTGGCCTTCGTTGGGCGGGACGCGAGAGACGCGGCCCGACTTCTGCGGGCCCGTCTCGCGCTTGCGCCGCACGACCGTCGGGCCAATGGGGGAGTGTCCGAGGGGCGTGCGTCGCGGTAGCGCCTGGAGCTCGTACTTGAGTCGGGCCGGTCGCTGCGAGAGTTCGACGCCGCGCATCGTCTCGGCGACGTCGCACATGGCCCTCACGAAGCGCATCTCGCGGGCGAGGACGTCGTCGGGCGCGTCGTGGTACTGCGCCGCGTCGGAGCGCGTCTGCGATACGCTCGGCGTGCAGGGTGCCGAGACCATCTCGGCCAGGCTGTCTGTCGGCACGTCGAGGGCCTCGAGGGCCTTGGCCGCAGCCTTGTGGAGCGCGACGGCCGCGCGTCGGAGCTCGAGCGCGAGCCACGCGGGCGCGCGCGGCAGCAGCTCCAACGCGACGGCGCCGGCGAAGGGGCTCGGCTCGCCGGCGACGGGTCCGCGCCTGGCCATAGCCGCGGCCGCGACCGTGTCGTTACGCAGGGTCCACGGGTCGCCGCCGCCCCTACCGCGACGCCTCGCGACGCGGATCGCGTCGGTCGTGCCCGCGTACGAGAACGCCGCCGCCGCCTCGAGCTCGACGAGGAGGCGGAGGATGTGGGGGCGCCTCGCGGGCGCGGCGCCGCGGTCCTCGAGGTACGCGACGAGGAACCAAGCGAGGCGCAGCGCGAACCGGAAGCTGCGGCGGCTCGCACCGAGCAGCAGGTCCTCGACGAGGGTCGCGCGCAAGGCCGCCTCGGCGTCGCGGGGCGGCAAGATGCGGTAGTAGATGTGCGCGAGCTGCGGGAGGTAGAAGACGAGGTTGCGCTTGGTCACGAGCGTTGCCTCGCGGTCGTCGTCGGCGGCGCGCACCTCGGCGAGCAAGGAGAGCGCGTCGCGCACGGCCCCCGCGTGCGCGGGGGGCGTCAACGCGGCGCGGAGGTCGCCGTTGGCGTCGGTCGGCGCGACGAGCGTCGACGCGACCGAGGCGCGCGCCTCGTCGTCGTCGTCCATCGGCTGTAGGTCGCTCCCCTCGCTCGGCGGCGCCGCAACCGACGACGTGCGCTCGTCGGTCGACGCCCGCGGCGCCGGCGGAGCCCCCGTCGCCGGGGGGGGAGGCTTCTTAGATTTTTCCGCCGCCGCGTCGGCGAGCGGGTCGTCGAAGGGCGGCGGCGCCGAGCAAAGGTAGTGGAGCTCGAGGATGAGGCGCGCGGGGTCGGTGCGCGCGGGGTCGAGGACGGTCGCGACGTAGGTCGCATGCGCGGCGACGGCGACCTCCTTCTCGCGCTCGCGCCGCGCCTCGAGGCTCTCGTCGGAAAAGAGGACCGAAGGGGACAAGGGCTCGTCGTCGAGGTCGTCGGGCATCGAGCGGCGCGCCGGGTCGCTGCCGCGGCGCTTGGTGATGACCCCGCGCGAGTGGCAGAGCCACAACTCGCGGCCGTCGGCCTTGTATTTGCGGACCAGGGTCGCCTCGAGCTCGGCGGCGTGCGTGGCGGCGGCGAGGAGGCGCGCGCGGCAGCGCGACGCGTTGAGGAGCTGCTGAGCCTGCGCGCACGCGTCCGAGAGGCGCGTCGCGTGCGCGAGACCGATCCCCGGGAGCGGGAGCGGGGCCGGGGCCATGTGAGCCGCCGAAAAGGCGCGGCCTGATGCCGCACATAGGTGCCGCGTGACCGTGTACCCAAACTGCTGGCCGCTCGCGGCGCAGTGGCTCGCCGTCGTCTCGGGCGAGGGCGCCGCGTGCGCAACGCACCGCGCCGCGCCGCCCGCCGCTTCGGGTAGGCCCGACAGCAACAGCAGCTCGACTCCCAACGTCAGCGCGACGATCCACCGCTCGCACTCGCGGGGTGACGGCGCCACGGCGCACACGCGCTCGCCCGCGTTGGTCGTGTAGACGAACGTGACCGACGCGTCCGCGCGAGCCATCGACAGCGACGAACTTCGGAGCGCGGCGCTGTTGGTGGGCGCGGGGCTCACCCCGATCACGTCGGCCTCGGCGCGAGGCCACAGCATCGCCCGCGCCTCCTGCTCGGTGTCGAACTCGAACAGCGTGTACCCCATGAGCACGCAGTGCACCTTTCGCGCGTACTCCGACCCGCCGTGCGACGTGTTCTGCTTCAACAACGGACCCTCCATCGCGCCCGACCACGCCGCCGTCACCGGCAACCTTCGCCGCTGCTCCCACGCCCGCGGCGGCGACGACGCCGCCTCGGGGCTTCCCACGGCCGACCACAGCGACTCGAGCTCCGTGGGCGACGGCTCCCGCGTCGGCGCCACCTCCTCGGCCGCAACCTCCGCCGCCTCCTCCGCTCCCTCGACCGCGGACGCCTCCTCCGTCCCCGCGATCGAGGCCGCCTCCTCCGTCCCCTCTGTTCCCTTTTCCGCCGCGGCCGGCACGACGACGGCAATCACATCCGATGCACGCCCCATTGGCGGGCGGGCGGGCGGCAGGGCCTCCTGAATCGTCCTTTTCGCACCGTCACTATGACGTCACACAGCCTTATGAGTATTTATTGCCTCGGAAAAATAAATAATCTTATCACAATACTACTACTACGGTAGTAGGTAGGTAGGTAGTAGTACTACTACGAGTACTACACTAGTATACTATGTACTAATGAACAACTCCGAGACGTCGTCGTCGTCGTCCTTGTTGTTTCTCGAGGCCGCCCGATACGGCGACCTCGAGGACGTGATCGCGATGCTCGACGAAGACAGCACCTACCTCGACGTTCGCGGACCGGGGGGGAACACGGCGCTCCACGCGGCCGCGGCGACGGGCCACGAAGAGATAACGAAATTTCTGTTGTCGCGCGGTGCTGACGCGACGGTGTCCAACGAGGCGGGCAACACCCCGGCGCACTACGCCGCGCAGCAGCGCCAGCTCGAGTGTCTCAAGCTGATTCTTTCGAGCCAGGGAGTCGACGTCCTCGTCAAGAACGAGTTTGGCCGCAGCGTTCTGACCGAGGCGATCGCCTCGGGCGACGGCGCCCTCGCCGCGGCCGCTCTCGAGCATCCGACGGCCACCGAGGACCGCATCATCGAGGGCGTCGTCCCCTCGACCGGTGGCCCGGCCAGCGTCGAACACGACCTGGATTTTGGACGCGGAACGATCAGAGTTCGCGAGATACAGATAGCCAAGACCGTCGAAGACACGTTCGCCGACGGCGACAAGACCGGCCTCGGCGTCTGGTCCTCCTCCCTCGTCCTCGCGAGATGGCTCACGGCCGAGGCCAAAGCCTTCGAGGGACGTCGAGTCGTCGAGCTCGGGGCGGGCTGCGGCGTCGCTAGCCTCGCCCTCGCTTCCGCCGCCCAAAAGGCCCGCGTCCGCCTCACCGACGCCAACTCCGACGTTCTCGAAAATGCGAAATTCAACGTCCGCACCTTCCTCGAGAACCACCCCGCGGCGACCATCGAGGTCGGACGCTTGGACTGGAACGACCACCACCCGGTGAATAATTTGTTTTGAGAGCGGGACGATACGTAACCTTCCGTTCGCGCAGCCCGCGCCGGCCGATGTTGTCATCGGCGCTGACCTCGTCTACTGCGCCGAGGCCGCCACCGCGCTCGCGAACGCCGTCGCGAACCTCGCCCCAGACGACTTTTGGTATGTTTCTCCCGCCACCGGGAGAGCCGGCGCCGACCTCCTTCTCGCCACCCTCGCCGACCGCTTCGGCTTCGTTCTCGCGTCCCGAGACGCGCCCCCGGCCTACTACGCCAACCCCCTCCTCTCCGCCGACGATGACGCCTTTCTCGTTTACTTCCCTGACATGCCAGCCTCCGTCTTCCGACTCCATCATTTCCAACGACCCCACCCTCCTCCCGTAGAGAACCAACCCTAGCGCCCCAACCCGAGCGCTCCTTCACGGTACCTTGGCGACGACGGCACTCGCGCGGCCCCGGTCCACATCAACGAACTCGATCCGCGTTCACATAGACCGACCGACCAGTCTCGCCTTGCCTCTTCTCTTCTCTCCTCTGGGGACCTGCCGCTTTAGCAAGAAACGACGCCCGAGCGCCTTCTTCCGTCGAGGCCTGCGTGCTGCTTCGGGCGACGCACGCACGTCGTCCCCGCTGACGCGCCTCACCTGACGCCACTGCCATCCGCCCGGAGGGGGGGGCTAGAGGATCTGTCCTCGCCGACCGTTGCGTGAGCGTGGTGGTTGTCGGCTCCGAAACTTTTTTTTGGGGGCCGTGGCGCGCGATTTTCTTCAGGCGCGCTGCCTTCGCAGTCTTGTCGATTGCTGCCTCGTCGCCCTGCTCGCGTGCCACGCGATTAACCGCTCGAGCGTCGCGCTTTCGGCGCTCTTCCTTCGTAGCCTTGTCGATTGCACCCTCGTCGCCCTGCGCCCGAGCCGCGAGATCGGCCGCTCGAACGTCGCGCATCCGCTGTGCGTTCGTCGCGGCCCTCAGAACCGCGGACTCGTCGCCCTGGAGTCGCAGTGCCCTCTCGCGCGCCCGCCGCTCTTTTTGCAGAACAAACGCCAACGGTCTTCGACGTCTCTCGAACCAAGCCAGATCTCGAGGGTTTAGAATAATTCAAAAATTACGTTGGATGCCGTTGGAACTGCCGTTGACGTTGAGTACACCACGGCCGGACTCGTCGGCGCCGCGCAGGACCGCTACACGTCCCACGGAAGATCCCCCAAGGCGATGACCCTGCAGAAATGGAGCGAGAATGGGGTCCTCCTTGACTCGGTTCTGCGCGCGTGGCTGGAGAACCGGCCTGACCAGGCGGAGCACGGCAGGACAACGCGCGCTTGTTCAGCACTTGCACATAGTCTCCTGCTCCGGATCCACCGCCTCTTTGTACAATAAAGCCGCGAGTCAGCGTTACGTCATGCTCCACAAAAATTAGGCTACCGTCACTACTTCGAGCGGCGACCCAAGGAGGCGGGTATCCTTGAGGTGACCAAGCCGACCAGGGAGAGTGACGTGTCCCGCGCTCGTCGGATCGCCGACGGGCATGGTTCGAGGCCATGCTGTCAGACCTCCTGGGCAAGCGCAATAGAGCCCTAGAGGCTGCCCGCGCCTCTTTAATACTAGGCTAAGCTCCAGCGCGCCGAGAACCATAAACGCGCCAAGCAGGCCGCGGCCTACAGGGACCTCCTGGCCGCCTGGGCGCGATGCAAGAACGGCTCCATCTATCTGCGAGGATCTCCCGACCGGTGTGGAGGCTCGCGACGCCCGCCACCTCATTACGAGACCGGCTTCGGCTTGAAGAAGAAACAAGCCCTGCGGGGAGAAGAAGTGTGGAGCCGAGCGCGAAGCGGCCTCCGCTGCCGATGTCGACTTCAACGTCCACGACGGTGACGGGCCTGCGGACGCCGCCGACGGCGGCGGGCCTGCGGATGCCGCCGACTAGGTCGACCAGGTATGTCGTCGACGTTTACTCTATTATTGCACCAGCCGGCTTTCCGACGCCCACCGGGCCTCACGCGACCCACAACAACGCGGCTCCTTTGCTCCGGCAGCGACTCTTCTCGTGGCTAGCACCATCTGAAGCTCCACATGATAATTTCGGCCTCCTGTTGTCGTCGTCGAGCCTCAGCCCGTCGAAAGTCGACTGGGTCTCGGTTTGTCCTTGGTCGTCGCGCGTGGCTTGTGGTGGGGTGCGGTGGGAAATAATTATAAGTCCCTGGCAAAATTATTTTTTATGTGGTCAAGCCAGTACCTTCGCGCGTTCTTCTGGTCAGAGAGCAGAGGAGGTGGGGGTCGATAAGGGGCGCGACTGCGGCGAAGTAGACGAGGGAGGCGTCGTCGCGAGGTTGGGGTCGGCCGGAGAGCGCGCGGTGCACGGCGACCTCGAGCTTTTTGCCGTTGGAAGTGGTGGGGATCGCCGGACACCAGCAGATCGCGTGCGGGACGTGGCGCGGCGAGGCGCCCACGCGGACGCGGGTGGCGAGGTCGGCAACGAGGTCCGACGGTGGGCGCGCGAGATCGATTAGAGACGCTTCGTCGCCGGCTCGGGCCGCCGCTTCGAGACGGGCGGCGAGGCCGTCGTCGGCGGCGGCGACGAAGAGAACGACGCGCGTATCCATCACGCCGTCTGTCGTGGTGTATGGCTGTCCGGCGACGATGCAATGCGACGCGTCCGAAAGCGCGTTGTAGATGTCGGCCGTACCTGCGGGGCGTGAGGTCCTTTATCCGGGGAACGTACCCAGCCGCACGCCCCCGGGGTTGAGGGTCGCGTCGGATCGACCGTGGACGACGAAACCACCCTCTTCGTCCCGGTGACACCAGTCGCCGTGGCGCCAGACAGCACCTCCCCCAAAGTCGGGCGCGAAATAGGTCGCGCGGTACCGCGTACCGTCGTCGTCGCCGAGAAAGGCGAGAGGAGCGCTCGGGAACGGGGTCTCGCAGCACAGCTCGCCCGCGCGGCCGGCCTCGAGCGATCGAGTGCCCGTATCGGCGTCTCTCACGTCGACCTTGAGGCCGAGGCCCGCGCATTGGAGCGTTTCCTCGCGCACGGGAAGCCACGGGCACCCGGTGACGAACGAGCCGTTGAGGTCGGTGCCGCCGCTCGTCGACACGAGCGGAACGTTCGGGAAAGCGCGCGCGGCCCACTCGAACGTCGCCGGCGCGCAGGGGCTCCCCGTCGAGCCGAGCGCGCGTAGGCTCGGCATGTGGGGTGTCACCCCGGCCTTGGCGCACGCCGCGAGGTGGCGCGCCGACGATCCGAACAGAGCACAGCCTCGAGCGAGCTCGAAGAGCCGCGTCTCGCCGCCGTACGTAGGGTCGCCGTCGTAGAGGACCGCCGTGCCGCCGGTCGCGAGCGACGACCCTATCAACCAATTCCACATCATCCACCCGGTCGTCGAAAACCAGAACGCAGAATCCGCCGACCGCAGGTCAAAGTGGTAGGCCGCTTCCTTGGCGTGACCGAGCGTCGCCCCGACGCCCTGCGACATGCACTTGGGCCGCCCCGTCGTACCGGACGAAAACATGACGTAGACGGGCCGGTCGAACCCCGCACGCGCGTACGAGAGCTCGGCGGCGGTCGAGGCGTAGTCGTCGATCGCCACCGCGCGCCATGCCGCCGGGAGACCGTCGACGTTTCCGCCGACTACGACGCACCTCCGAACCGAAGGCAAACTGATTCCGCCGAGCTTGCGCGTGACGTCGTGGCTCGCGCCGCGATACGTCGATCGCGCGTGTGTCACGAGCACCGACGGCGCTACCTGATCGAGACGTTCGTGGATGCCCACCTCGCCAAAGTCGGGGGAGATCGAACTCCAGGAAGCGCCAAGGCTTGCCGAGGCCAGCATCGCCGCGACCGCCCATTCGTCGTTGTTGACCACGCCCGCGACCCGAGCGCCAGGCCCGACGCCGTCGTCCCGCATCGCCGCAGCCAGCGCACCGACAAGACGCTTCAGCTCGCCATAGCTCACGACCCTCCTTGTGTCGGAGCCTTCGGACGTCACGACCAGCGCCTCCAGCGTCTCTGGCTTGCCCTCGAGCAAAATCTCCGCGTGATTCACGCGCGCATCCGGGAACCACTCGATCGCGCCGGGCGACCCTGAAGCGCGCCATTCCCGCGAGCCCCCGTCCTCCACTCCCAGCTCGCCGACAAGCCTTAGATCTTCGAAAACTTCGCGCCAGAATCGTCCTGGTCTCAATACAGACCACCTATGAAGCCGCTCGTAATCGCGCCCATCGTACCGCGTGAACGCCCCCTCCTGACCGCATCGCCTCGCGATTCTGTTAGCGAACCGAGTTAGATTCGACTCGAGCACGCGCTCGCGCTCCGGCGTGTACACCACACGTTTAAGACCGTGACGCATATCCTGTAATACTATAATAACCCCACCCCTCGTGTCCCCACACAACGCACCAAGACCCTCCTTACATTGTAAAACCCCTACGATACGTGGCCACGGCGCTGGGATTAGCCTACACCCCATGCACCGGTTGGCCTATAGCTAGTTTGCGATTCGTGGCTGAGAAAGCTACTATTAATAAGTCGGTTTTTTTGGGCGCTTGACGTTTCGAGCTATAACTGCAGAGAAATCTGCTGCCTCTTACCCTTATCCGTCCGTTGAGAACGTGATCTCTTCCTTACCCTTCTTCTTCCTTTCTACACAGTCAATTAGTCCTCTGATTCGTGCTCAAGCTCATCATCATGGTCTAGCGCGTCCCGAGGTATGTCGCACTACACACTTAACCTTTCTCGTGTAGTTCTAGATGCCGCCTGTCGTGTTTTGAGGATAGAGGGAACATACCTTTCATTCCCCGAATTAAATACTTCCAGACGTTCATGATGAGATGGGATGGTTTCCCAGGTGACTTACCACTGCATGCTAAATGCTCTGCAGGTTATGGGCCCAGGCGGGTCCTTGAGAAACCATGTGTCAACGCGTGCACGTAACCTATGGGTTTTGGACTGTTACCGCGCCGGTCCAGCCTCGCCACGCAAACACGCTTGTCAATATAACGCCATTACCATTGGGCTGTATATAGCATATTTTGCACACGTGATCGTGTAACCTTGTGTGCACCTGTTCATAGTATCGTATTGTCATGTTAATGTTGAAATTTGTGTAAGTTGGCTAGCCTGTACTCTTGCACACATGTTATGGAATATTTTGGGTACGTCCACTCGTACATTCCATGGCAATGCACCTAACAAGCTCCTTGAGAGCACCAAAATAACCAGCTGCCATGAGTGACTACGCTTAGCGACACTACTCTGGACTCACAGCTTGCACAGTTGTCAAATAGACATTTTTCCATCGATAACGCATGAGTGTACATAGACACCGATAGACAGACCCCCTTATGAATGTCTAGACAGTGTCAACTGCGTGACTGAACCCACTGGTTCCCCGTCAACTGCTATGGCAGAACACGCAGCACGAGCCGCACCCAAGACGATCACAGGTGCGGACATACTATCCTCCGGAATCAAATTCTCGATCGCGTTTTCCTGGAATGGAAGACCGATAGGGCTGCTGATCTCCATTTAGCTGTTGATGAACTGCCCCTGAGTATCAGGAATGGCACTTCACCAATGAAGCTTTCCCCAACTTACCTGACGCAGAAGTAGTTCAGCTAGCTACTGCCTGTTACGACAATGAAGTCAAGGCATTACGCCCTGAAATCAATCTTCGTTTCTTAGAAGAGGAACGAATCTTAAATCGCGCGCACCCAAAAGCATTAGCTTTTGACACCCGCGTTCGTGCCCCTGTTACCATGTTCTCGTTAACTGCTGCTGATTGGCACACTTATCAGAACACGTATGCTGCATTCTTGCATACTTACTTAAATCTTGAAAGTGTTGGAAAACCAGCACTTGCGGCCTGGCCCGCCATCAATGAAGTGTATAACAAAAGTTATGTGCCCAACAAGGCTCGCGCCATTATGCTCATTGCCTTTAGTCACAACGAGTCTGTTACGACTACTGATATGTCCTACCCGAAACAGCAGTTTAACTCTGTTGTTTATAATCCTAACTGGTATGTCCATGTCTTTATTGAAGCTGTCCTAGCATTTAGGCAAATCTCTTACCAACTTAACCAGGAAGAGACCGACCTTCAATTCGACTTTGGTACTCTTTGTAAAAAAATTTATGAAGAGATACATCGGCATTATGCTGATAATACGAGCAACCATCGTTACGATCGCGGTTGGGTAGACTAGTGTTATATGTATGAAACTCGATCTTCATCTCGGCCTGTGCCAGACGCTGAACGATTGTGTCACCCTACCAACCCTAGCTATATCTTAGAATACGCATTAGACATATATAATGTAGTATCAAATGGGTCGAACAAAAGACGCTTTACTACTGACAAACACGCTGGATCTATCAGACAAAAGTCTGACTCAAACTGCAAACGCCCTTGCGTCCATTACGTCTTCTCAACCTGAACATCCTCCACGTTTAACGCTAGACGCTTGCGTAACTCTAACGATGCACGCCAGCCTTTCTCTCGCAGCGACTTATCGTATTGTCGTTCTGGTGATTCTTATGTCACCAAGAAAACTGCTGGACAGTCCCATGACCGTCCAATTTACCCTCGCACTTTCGACAGGTCCTCTCGATCTAATATGAAATTATTGGACCGAACGAAGCACACACCATGAATACACTGCAAGAGCAGTGTAGTGAACTTACGAAGCATGTGACAGACAATGATATCACGGCTCAGCTACAACAGAACATCACCAAGTTATTTGAGACTCTGTTGCAATCCGCCGATATTCTATCAACCACATCTACTGAGGACAATGGTGACTTACTTCGTCTAAACGAACAGCTCATGTTTGCAGAAGACATCATTTATGATGTAGACGTTCATCTATCCTCGACCGAAAAGTCGTTATACTACGTGGAGCCACAACACCATACTGTTGCTACTGCTCCCACCCCAAAGGCAACTCCTCCTACTACAGATACCAAGAGTGCCTCCAACACGCAGCGTAATCCCTCTGATATAGTGCCTAACTTCTTTGCTGCTTCCGCCATCTCGACGTTACCACCAGCGTTACTGCCTTCGCTATCTTCACAGGTCCAATCAGCCATTAACCAACCACAAGCCGAAACCACAAGGGATGTCGATAAGACCTCGCTATCATCATTTGATATGAAGTACGGCATGGCTGATGAGGCTGACGAACCATCACCACCTGTTCAACCGATTATCATTCCAACTAACCTATTATTTCTGGATAGCGTCACTGCCAGTCTCTCCACTACTTGCCCGCATTCGGAAATTGCACTTCTAACGAAATATATGAAGGTAAACAGCGTCCCCAATATTGTTCCTTTTTATATTTTGACTCTTGTGCTATCATATCGTTAATGTCCAGCTACGACTATGCGATTCCAAATCATATTATTCCACTGGATCCCAAATACGCGCCGATTATTATACAAACTGCCACTGGACAACAACGTGCCTCACATATGATGTTAACACGTAATATAGTTGTCCCACTACTAGATCATCCACAAATCGGTTACGTGAAGATTGACTTCGCTTTATGTCTTCAGCCAGTGCACAACCGACATCTCGCTATATTTAGCATGCTCAAGTGGAACCAGACGAACTTGACCACTGTGTTCAGTGATTGATCTGAGCCAAAGCTCAGCGCTGTCACGAGCCGCATAGACAAAGATATGCGTATTCCCGTACATTACGTAACATCTAACTTGCCTGCTCTCCGTTGTCTCACCTACAACATCGCTCGCGACAAGCAACTCGAACTGTGCTCCCTCGCATTTCCGCTCAAGCGATACCACGAAAACAGGGATCTACTGGCATATTATAACTATCTCCTCAAGAGAGTTTTACCAGATCGCCCGTGGATTCGCCCGTTGGTTCTTAATCTTCGGAATCAGAACAAATTCATTCAGCAAAACACTCCGCCATTAACATGAATGCTTTCTCGCCCAGTGTTTCTCTCACAAGAGCCCAATCTTCACAAACCCTCTGTCATGTTACTTTGTTCTGGTTTGTCAACCCCAGCGTCCCTGTCTCAAGCCACTAATAACCTAGGCTTAAATATCAATGAAAAAGTTGTTGTTGAGTCTGATGATACGCTTGTTCGTATGTTACGCCACCGTTTCCCTACAGTATTATTGTTTGAATCTCTCCCCGCCTTTATCAACCATATTCACCTAATCTCACCAGAGGAAAGGCGCAAAATTTATTGTGATATTATTGAGATTACTCCTCCCTGCACCAACAGGAATCTACTAAAGCAGCATAAGACTGAAGACTTACACGGCCTGCTCGACGACCCTCTGCTCGACAGCATGCTGTCTGTCATCAAACTTCTCCAACCCTTGGTACTACTGGCTGAGATGACACCACCCCACAAGTACTGTCATCAAGACCACATAACTGTGGCCAATCTCATCCATGCCACACTCGATTACTGTGTTGATGTTGTTGACAGGTTCCCGACCTACCTATGTGGCGACTACCAATCTAGGGAAAGATGGATCTGCATCGCACGCAGGTATTCTACTGGACCAATCAACATACTTTCATGGCCTATCCACCACCCACGCCCCTTCTTTAAGATCGTGGATGACATACAAGCCATTCCTAAACGACTTTGGCTATCCAAGGATATTGCCAAAGACTGGATCCGGGTGTTCCCCGATCCCCCAGATGTCCCCGTTCCTAAAACGTTTGCACCTTACTCTCGCACAGGTTCTGTTCAGCTTACTATGACTGACCTTGAAACACTTAATTTATTATTTCTTCGCCTTCACTCACAACAGGCTCACGAGCACAACTGTGGCCAATCTCATCCATGCCACACTCGATTACTGTGTTGATGTTGTTGACAGGTTCCCGACCTACCTCTGTGGCGACTACCAATCTAGGGAAAGATGGATCTGCATTGCACGCAGGTATTCTACTGGACCAATCAACATACTGCCATGGCCTATCCACCACCCACGCCCCTTCCTTCTTTAAGATCGTGGATGACATACAGGCCATTCCTAAACGACTTTGGCTATCCAAACATATCGCCAAAGATTGGATCCGGGTGTTCCCCAATCCTCCATATGTCCCCGTTCCTAAAACGTTTGCACCTTACACTCGCACAGGTTCTGTTCAGCTTACTATGACTGACCTTGAAACACTCAATATGTTATTTTTGCGCGTTCACTCACAACAGGCTCACGAGCAACGTACGCGCTCTGTTCAATCCGAGTGTACTTATCATTAGCTGTGTTTTAAACGCTCCTCCAGGATCCACTGCCACATGCAACTAACCCACTGCATGTTGTTGCTTTTACCATCCTCTATAACGTGTTTGCCAGATTGCACACTAACTCACCCACTCCTGTGTCCTATTACATATCCGTTTTCGAACCTGACCAACCGTCGCTTAGGTTACTACTTACAACCTCATCAACATCACATAATATCTACTTCCTAACCGGTGGCCACCACACTGACGGCAACATCACCATAGAAAACGCCGCCACCAAACATCATGCTTCCATTGACGCGTTTGGAAGCACGTATACGTTTACTGCCTCCAACGTCCCCCGCGACGGAGACAGATCTATATATTTGGAGCCGTTTACGGGTTACTTGTGGATAATCCTCAAGTTGGCTCCGCTGCCGCCTATGGCACCGCCATACAAAAGCTCTTGTCCAGATGCTCTCTTGTGATGCCTGGCTGCCTTACCTATAAGGCCACCAACAATTCTTTCGACTACAAGGATTCTCATTTGCTCTGGAAGATCACCACTTATCCCATAGTCGCTATACAGGGTATCTTCGTGGAAGTGACCGCAAACTCGGCTCTAAAATCCACTCCATGCTTGCTCCATTGCCCACCGTCCGAGGGTATGCAAACATAATCTTACTCAACCCTCGCAACGGGAAACTACGCTCTCCCACTCGACCGGAGTTGATTCGTGCTAACAACCACACCAAACAACAGGAATCTTTCCTCTTGTCTCTTCGTCACGACCTTTGCTGCGACATGCTCAGCAATGCTCTGCCTGCCGGTACGTACAGCACACACTGTACAAGCACCTCTCGCTCCTCGTTGCCGATATTAAATCCCTTATGTTGGACCCTACCTTCCAACATGCTGCTGCCGTGATGAAGAAATCCTATGTATCCACCTTCATGACCTTTGATCCGGCCTCCACCACGTGCAGCACAGATACCTTGTCTTTGGCACAAGCCTTCATGACTTCTATCTCCAGCAACTGCTTGACCGAAATGTCGTTAAACTATATGTCTTCGTCCTACGAAGATACTCTCGCTACTTGTGATGATGAGGATGCACCTCCAAGTGACCCTGCTGCGCACCAGGATGACGACGCACCGCCTCCTCCTGCCTTGGACACCGAACTCAAGTTCGATGTTCGGCGCAAACGTCATATCCCCGCTCATCCCATTCCTCGCAAATCCTTCGCACACGGATCCGCTGAATATCTCAACGCCAAAGAACGAGCCAATCGCTTCCACCGGGTGCACCACTGCCCCGACAACGTTGCAGCCAAGGCCCCTAACGTACTGGCTCGCCCTGGCTTCTCTGCCTCAGACCTACCGTATCGCGACTTATGCACCGACTGCATCGCGCACAACAAGCGCCACCCGCACAAGCACTTCAATCCGACCAAGCCCTCTTTTGAGCAAACTCACAAAGCCGGCGAAGTCTGGGCGTGCGACGGCGGCTATGTGACAATTCCGTCAGAATGGGGAGGCTTCACTCATATCATTGTGTTCAAAGAACTTATCTCGAAGTTTCTCTTGGTGTACTTTACACACACGACCAATGCCACCGAGTTCACTCAAGCTCTGGACGTTGTGTATGACTCTTGTCGTACACAACTCAACGTGCACTTGCGCACCCTCTACTCCGATGCCTTCAAGCCCTACTTTAGCCAGCACATTACCTCCCCGTACCGCGTCGATAAGGGCATTCAGCTCATCGCTTTCCCGCCGTACATGCACCACTTTAACTTTGAAGTTGAGTCAGCCATCGGCTTCATCGCCTCCGCCTCCACAACTCGCATTCGCTCCCTCCTTAATGCTCATTATCGTGGCTCCAAGATCGTAGAACCATCCATCATGTTTCCCTGGGCGGTGATACACACCATCCAAAGCTACAACCTTCTCCCGAACGCCACGCTTGAGCGCACTCACCATGCTATCCTGAGTCCGCAACAGCTACTCTACAATCAACTGAGCACTCCCCAGCATGACATGCTCAAGATCTTCGGCGCTGAATGCTACCTTCTATTGGAACCCCACGAGCACCACAAGTGGGAACCGTGCCGCCGCAAATACTTATATCTATGTTGCGCCAACGCGCAAAACCCGCTCGTCTCCCCACGTGTTGACCATATTGCCGACGTCGTCCTCAACCCTGAAAACGGACAATTCCGTGTTTCGTCCAAGCTGCAATTCCTCTACATGCTCCAGCATCCTACTCCTGATCCTGAACTTGCTCCTCCGCCTCACGCTCCTCCCGCGCCTTTCTCGCTCACACCCCACGCTGCTACCCATTTCATTCAGAGGGGGACACGGACACCTCATCCTCAGAGGGGGCACTCTCCACCTCCCTCAGCTCCTTCTTCGTCCCCTGCTCCTGCTTCTCCTCCCCCTTCCGACGCTCCCGTCGACGATTCTGGCTCTATTCCACCGCCGCCCTTGCTTCCTTCTTACAAAGACCTCTTTTGCACAAGATGACCTCATTCTCGTCCCAGGTTCCAAACAACCTAACAACCGCAAGGCAACCTCCATGAAATTATCCAAGCCCGGCTGCAAGCGTCTACTATTGGTGCTTACAAAGCCGCTGGTGGCAAACTCGCCGATTTCCGCTGGGATCTTCGCCACAACTTTCTTGCGTTCAAGTCGCCCGCCCTCTCCGCCCTACATATCAATGGTGGTATCCTCTGGTCTGCTATCTGCTCAGAGGGGGAACATGCGTTGTTCGCTCGTCTTCTTCTCCCGTTGCGCACTGACTTACTTGCCCGTTACCCTCACGTCGATGGTTACTTCGCCCACGCTAAGTGCGCATCCAGCATCCCAGCCGCAACCTTTCTAACTGCTGATGGTTCACCTACGCGCTCCATCTCTCAGCCTCTTTTAGCTGCGTTCACTGAGCACGCTGCTGCCTTTGGCATCTCTTCATTACAGTATGCACTTACTTATCTGGCGCCGACCAGCTTATCGATCACAACTCTTCCGAGTTTGGCGCTAATTCTGCATCTCTGTCTGACTTGGAGGAATACCTTCTGGTCTCTACAGAGTATATCACGCAGGTCTTACATGCCGACCCTACTATCCATATTCAACTGGAATCTGCTTCCTCTACCCTTCCTACTGACGCTGTTTCCGATTATCCCGAAGTCGCGCACACTGCCTCGACCGCAACGTCGTTAAACTATAGTTCACCAGCCACTGTTGGTCCTGATGAATACAAGGTCCAAGAAGCGGACGTTTCCATCGATGAATACAAACTCAAGTGCCTCCACGGTATGTCGCCTGAAGACAGGCACGCCTACCTCAAGGCCATCGCCAAGGAACTCCACGACATTATCCGCTTTGGCTGCTTCAAGCTTTCATTACCCGACGGTGTCTCTCGCCCTATTGACAGCAGGATGGTGCTGAAGATTAAAACGGACTCTGCAGGCAAATACGTTAAGCACAAGGCTCGCCTCGTGCTACGTGGCTTCCTAGCCTCCCTTGGCGCCGATTTCTTTGGCACCTTCAGCCCAATGGCCACAATGACCGCAATCCGGGTACTACTGGCGATTGTAGCATACAAGCAATTGCCCGTCTACCACGCAGACGTCCCGAACGCCTTCGTTCAGTCTGACATTGATGCCAACGTCTATGTTCAGTTACCAGACGGCATCAAGCTTATCGACCCCGATGACGCTAAGTACAAGGGCCGACGCCTACCGAATCTGCTCAAGTCACTTTATGGACTTCGGCAATCGCCATCTCTTTGGAACAAAGAGATAGACGGCATCTTCCGTAGCCTTGGCCACAAGCGCCTGCATTCGGACTCTTGCCTATATGCTCGAGTATCCGCACATGCTAAGTTCGTCGTATGCAGTCTGTCTGTAGACGACATTGTTATTGTGTCCAATGATGACACTCTTCGTACTGAGTTACAGGATGCCCTCCACAAACGGTATGCTGTAGAGCAGTTTGAACCTGTCCATACCCTCCTAGGCATGCGTGCGTGTCGCACATCTGATGGATCCATTTCTCTGGATGTGCAAGCCAAGCTTGATGAACTCTTCGCTGATCTTCCTGTCTTGCAGCTACTAACTCTGCTTAAATATCCTATGTCCTCGTCCTTCAAGTATAAAGATGGCACTCCCAGTTCTGAAACAGAGTTGTACATCAACTCGCACTTTGCCACCCTCCTTGGCAAGCTGGTGTTCATGCAAGTGGCCTGCAGACCTGACTTGTCGCAGGCCTTGGGCAGATGTTCGCGTGGTATGCATGCACCCACGTACGTTCATGTCCAGATGCTAGAACACCTGCTCCGCTACCTGAGGAAGCCGGAAAACCGCTCACTTCGCCTCTGGTTTCATCCTAAAGGTAATGCTATTGAAGCTCACCTTCGCACTGTCTCCGCTCATCGAATTGACCTCTCTACTGTGGTTGACTACCAACCGCGGGATGTATCCACTGGACAGTTTGATCCCTTAGTCGCCATGGTCGATGCTGACAATGCCCCTTCCTTAGCACAGGAAGATAGGAAATCTACCACCGGGTTTGTCTTCTATCTTTTCAACTGCCTTATCTGTTGGAAAAGCAAGCTCCAACCGATTGTCTCCTGCTCAACTCACGAAGCTGAGTTGATTGCCCTCAGTATCTGTGCTGACGAAGCTGTTTGGCTACGCAAGCTGCTGTTGGAACTCTCCTTTGTCGTCAACCCCACCTTCTACGTCAACAATGTTAACGGTGAGAACACCGCTGATCCTGTTGACTTCGATGACAATGACAACCCAATTGCTGAAGATATGCGCTTCATCAGAAGCCTACCTCTCTTGTCTGACAATGCTGCTGCTGTTCACACCTCTAATAACCCAGATGGATCCTCTCGCTCCAAGGCACTATCGACCAGATGGTTTAAGATCCGTGAATACATCTCGCTACAGAAAATTCGAGTCCATCATGTTCGCGGCAAGCTAAACGTGGCTGACGGTTTTACAAAGGCACTTGCTGCTGAGTTCTCCACTTTTCGTTCTCTACTCGGTATGCGTCATGCCTCTGATGACAAGTCTCTACAGGATTGAAGATGCCTAACCCCAGCGACCGCAACGTCGTTAAACTAGCCGCCCTACCTTCTTTTGCCACAATTTTTTTGTGTGCGTGTGAGTGTCGCCTATGTCCTTTTCTTGGCACTCCCGTGGCCGCGGCTTCTCCCCAGTCGTTCGAAGGACAGTCCCACGCTCGCTCTCCACGGCTGAACCTTCCCCCAGGTTGTCGCAAAAGCGACAAACCATGACTGCTGCTACTGCTACCACACAGGCTGCTGCGGTTGCACCGACACCAGCCGGGCATATCACACCTCAGTCGCTGACGTTCCAGGACTGCCTCAGCATTGACTATGCTGCGTACGAGCGAGGTATCTCTCTCTTTGAGAACTACCGTGTCCCTGTCACCCTATTTCTCTCTTCTTATATGCGAGTGGAACTCATCACCGCTCTTCACTCCGTTTATGAGTCTAATGACTCTTCATTATTTGTGGAACTGGTTACATTCATATCCATGTGTGTACCGTTTACTATCCCTTGGAGCTGCTCCTGCTATTGCTTCTATTGGCTGCTATAGAGGCCCCAAACGCGAGCGTTTCATTTTGTCGTCCTTTTGTACGCAATGCCTCGATAATCTTGGGTACAACATCTTGATGACTACGTATCATCTTCAGATGATACGAAACCGCCGTCACTCCTGGATGAGATGTTCGGCCCCACTTATACTCGGGCAGAACATCAAGACTTTCTGCGCCTTTTAAACGCGAAATCCCTTCACTTACACAGCATGTGTTGATCGAAACGTCGTTAAACTACTTACACTCAACGCCAGACCCTACTCTGGAGATATCTTCGCCATCGTCACATCCTACGTCTTCTGCTTCGCTCGCTGATTTCGACGCCTTGCGTCAACAAGTCGAGCTGCTTCAGGAAACTCTTCTATCTTCACGGATCCGTTCGCCAAGGCACCACATCATTCAGCTATTGGTGTTCACCACCTTACAGCAGAAGCTGACGATGATTCCAACACTCTCGAACCGGTAACGACATCTACCACCTCACCTCAGATAATCATAACACACTGTCTGTTGTACCTGTGTTTCGTAATGTTCTGTTCAAAAGCGTCAAATCGACTCTCAGCCCCACCAAACCTAAGCCTTAAAGACACTCCTTCTATACTCGTGATGCTTCGTATGTGGCCTCTGCGACCGTCAAGACTGTGTACTCCTTTTTCTTTCCTTCATCATCATCTTTCTCAAGAGATGTTCTATAGTCGCACCTTGCGCTTAAGTTAAGACATCTCGAGGGGGTGCAAAGAAATCTGATGCCTCTTACCCTTATCCGTCCGTTGAGAACGTGATCTCTCCCTTGCCCTTCTTCTTCCTCTCTACACAGTCAATTAGTCCTCTGATTTGTGCTCAAGCTCATCATCATGGTCTAGCGCGTCCCGAGGTACGTAGCTCTATACACTTAACCTTTCTCGTGTAGTTCTAGATGCCGCCTGTCGTGTTCTGAGGATATAGGGAACATACCTTTCAGTCCCCGAATTAACCTTCCAGACATTCATGATGAGATGGGATGGTTCCCAGGTGACTTACCACTGCATGCTAAACGCGCTGCACTAACGCGGCAGTCATAAGGGGCAAGGCCAGGCTAGTCCACTGACGCAAGAACGGTGCTTAGCGGACAATTAACCCCTTCTCTAATCACCTGCTCCCATCGTCACATGTAAAGAAGGGGCCTATAAGAATAATTTTTTTTTTTGTCGACTTCTCGAAAGTAGTTGAAGATGACGCTTCCTTCGACTACCTAAATAAATCCCTCAGCCACATTTGTAACCCGTCTCTCAGCAGTCGACTTTTAAAAACCACATCCCAACACAATCCAACAAAACCCCTCAACCCCTGTGCTTTTAAAGTGCCCTGCTCTTTGCAGTCGGCTTTTAAGACACCCTTCCCCAAACCCTCAACTCACGTGCTCCCGCAACCCCCCCCTCTTAGCAGTCGACTCTGAAAAACCCTTCGGATTTTATCCCCGTATTAGCCGTGCTGTCCCCTGTCACCCATCATCCCGTGAGCAAGCGAATTGGCAAACAAACAAACTAGCTAACTAACCATCTAGCCAGCTAACTAATTACCTAACTAACCAACTACATAACTAGAGGCCAGCTCAATGCATGAGGCGAAGGCTAATCCCAGCGCCGCGGCGCAAAGAATCAGAGTCACTGGGCGTTCGGAGGGGGTTGGGGGGGGGGGGGGTTAGTCTGTCGCCAGTTGTCGTGGTTTTGAGCGATGGAATATAAAGTCGTCCGTATGTCCCTTGAGCAGTTGCCTTTTAAAACCCGTTGCCTGCCGACTTTGCAGACTCCCTTGCTTGATAACAATCGACTCGGTGCATCCTTTCGCCACCTTTCTCCATTTCTTGGAAGTCGACTTAAGGACCCTAATAGCATTAAAACCCCTGAGGGGGATACCCACTTCCGCCTTCCAGGCATCTGTCGCGTCTCCGCACAACCCAAAGTCTCCAAACACCCAAAAGGCCCTCAACGCCCGGGCCGCCCCTTTTAGCAGTCGACTTTTAAAACCCTTACGACACCATAACCCTCAAGCCCCCGCAAGCTCTTAGCATTCGACCTTTAAAAACCCTCAAGCTCCGTGTGATGGATGCACAGCTGTCGGCCTTTAAAAAACCCTTATGACTGCCCCCACACGCAACCCCCCCCATTAGCAGTCGAGCAGTCGACTTTAAAACCCTTATGACAGAATTGTACACATTACATTAGTTTAACCTTTATATTTTATCGCCGAATATATCTCTTGTGATTGGTTTAGGAGCCGCCTACCATGGTGGTTCGGCGCGCCATCTACGTGAAGAACACAACCAATGCTATGCCCCTCGTCCGAGCGAAGAAGCTGGCAGCTCAAATGGCAGCGGAGGACTTGGCGCGCTCCAATCACCCCCGTTTCTCCCCAACTCAGGCGTTGCGGGATCCGTCGATCGACTACCTCGGGCGTGATGCCCAGGCGAAGCGATCAGAGATCTATCGGCGCTCTTGGCGGTGGGCCGCACGCAACCACATTCGCAGCTCGCATCGGCTGTCAGCTATCTTGCTGCTTGATCCGGTGAAGCGCACTCATGCCCACTACCGTCTGGGCATGCTGTACTACGAAGACGGTGAGTACGAGTTAGCTGCCGAGAATCTAGACAAAGTTCTTGCCCTGGACGAATCCGGGCACCCCCGTTATACTACGCGAGCCATTTTTTGGCGCGCAAGGGCTCGCTGTGACGTTGAACTTTACATGTCCACGCACGGCAACGGCGAGGAGAGACTGAGTTTGGCCCTTGCCAGCTACCGCAAATGTTTCGACCACACTACGATCACGGTCATCGATGTCGACACCATGCCAACGTTGTTTCTTGAACTCGCGGCGCTGTACGAGCGCTTCGGGGCTTTTGCTGGTGCCCTCTATTTTCTGAAGATTGTGCTCGAGTTCTTTCGGAACAATCCGGCGTTCGAGGATGCGGCCTTCCGGTGTGCGCTCGTCCTGAAATACGCTTCCAGCGTTGCCGCCGATCGACCCGAACGAATTCGACTGCTCAACTCGTGTCTCGAGCTCCTTGAAATGCTGCGGGTGAATGACGACATCGGGGAAGAGATAGAACATGAAAATGGCACTTGGGAGGGGTGTCGGAGGAAATACCGCAATGACGAGTGCGCCACCCTCTTGTACGCGAGAGCGTGTCAAGCACGCACCGAGATGGAAGCAGGCCACGATGACGATGCTCGAGAAGAATGGGCCGAGAGAACCCGAGCCGCATATGAAGAACTCTTCTCACTTCGACGCACGAATGGACGCGAGGATGCGGCCACCTGTAGCTCAACCCCGTCAGACTTTCGAAGTTGGCTCTGCAAGCGATCCACGTGGCACGCGATCGCAGTCGAACTGACGGACCTCGGCGAGCCGACGCTGGTTGCCGATGCCTGCGAAGTCGGTTTGACAATTCCGAGGAAATCGGCACCCGATGACCGTTTTGTCGAACATCCTGACGACGATGTTGGCATGCTGCTACGCGCACAATTTGCGTACGAGCATCTTCTTGACAAGGCAAAGGCGCGGCGTTGCGCAGAGCGCGCCTTTGCCGCAAACGAATGGGACATGCGGGCGCGCCGGGCGGTCGCACAGTTGGACCCACACATGAAGGAGCAATTCGATATGGAAGATGTAGCAACCACTGTCGTGCGACGTGCATGGCGTGGTCGCGTCTGGCGCAGTCCGTTTCAGCAGCGTCTCAAGCAACGCATAATCGAAAGAGCCGAGGCAGCGATCTTACGCGACCGGTTTGGTGCAAAGGCGGCGCGACGCGACCTCGCATATTTCGCTGCAGCCAAGTGGAGACCACTTTTTCTTTACGAAGTTCGTTGCAGCGTGCGTGTGCAACGTTTTCTGCGGCAACAGATGCGCTACAAGCGCGAGTTCGCGCTGGCACTTTCGCGCCATTTGCGTGCCCTTGGGAGTGCACTCTCGAGGTGTAAACGATCACCATGGCATATGCAAGCTCGAGAGTCTCTCATCGCCCTTGCGTTCCACGACTTGACTCCGAACAACCACGCGGCAAAAAGCCAAGCGAGTCTCATCCTTCGACAACAAAATGCCGTGCCGCTCGTCGAGAGATTTTTGCGCGGCGCCGTCGCGCGCCTCACGTATTTGCGCCACCGCACGACCGTAATCAAGAGAGTTGAGGTTCAAGAGCGAAGGCTTTCTGGACAGACAGCAGAACGAGAACAACAGCCGCAACAGGTCGAGGACGAATGCGAAAGTGTCAATAAGGATGGCCTTTTTAATGAATCGTCAGTTGCCTTCGTAGCTGCACAAGCAATCCAGTCGCGAATTCGCGGGTGCCTAGGGAGAACGTCGGCATCGACGCGTAAACACGTGCGAGATGAATACGCAGCACGCGCGGTGACGCGTTGTGTGCGGCGTGTCATAATTCAACGAAAGGAAGCCAGGTTCCTCATCAGCTCACGTCACTTCGTCGCGAACTCGCTTCAGCGGCAAGGGCGGCGATGGCTGGGGATTAGACTCGAAGCGGCATGCATTCTAGAGCGCCAAGCGCGTGGTTCAAAGGCACGCTCGAGAGTTGCAAAGAAGCGAGCAGAGTACCAGGCTGCTCGAATCGTGACATCGGCGTGGCGCTGCTTCGTTGCAAAGGAACGCGGGCAGATATTGCTGCGGCGCTTGCGCGCTTGTGCTGCGAGTCGCAACGTATGCGTGGGCCCCACGCTGGAATCGATAAAACGCATAATCGACTTGGCTGTTGAAGACGAAATGAGAGCCAATCGCGATCCCGTCGCGGAACGCCTTGCAGCAGCAACTAAAAAGAGGCGACCCCGCAAGAATATTGTGTCGAAGCCTCTCTGGCCTAAGCTTGGAATGCCAGGCACTTCGGCATTTCAGGCCTGCGCCAAGCGCATGGCTTGGGTGGCCTCCAGCAAAGTAGATGAAAGCTCCAAGGAATCGCAGCCTCTTAGTGGCGTTGAAGTCCCTTTGTTCACTTTATTTTTGAGTCATTGGAATTGCCGACTACAAACGCTCGCACTGATCGATGCGACCGATGCCCTCGGTCGTGACAATCCCTCGGCTCTGCAGCTTGCCGCGGCGTTAAGTGGTTGCAAATCCTTGGCTGAACTTGTTCTCGTGCGTTGCGCGCTTGGTCCACGGACGATCGCGACGTTGTTCGCCGGCATGACTGCATGCGGTTTCAGCCTTAGAAATATGCTCTTGGACCAAGATTTCTTCTCGGTATTTGATATCGAAGCAACATGGCCCGAAGTTTCGTCGCCATTCCCGCCTGCTGCATCCCAAAAAAACGTGTGGCTCCCCGCACATGAGGACGAGCTTTCGCGCACAGCCGTAGACGGTGGTAAGACCCAGCGGCGACTCGGCGACTTCGTCGGCCGGTGCGCCGGCGGTATGCTCGGCGACGCCATCTTCCAGCAAGTCGGAAGCCTTCGTAGCCTTGGACTTTGTCGATGCAAAATCGGCGACGTTGGCGCATGCGCGATCGGCAGGGCGCTCACATGCGTCTCAACACTCGAGGTTCTTCGGCTCGACGAGAACGATGTTGGTGATGATGGAGCTGCCGCCATGGCGACTGCTCTCGAAAAAAGCCATCGGCTTCGTGAATTGTCTTTACCTAACAACCGCATCACGTCCAATGGAGCTGCGTTTATGCTACGAGCGCTCGCGCGGCGAGTGTCTCCCTTCCACGTACTCGTGCTGCGCGACAACTTCATTGATGATTGTTTTTTGGACGATTTTCTGAGCCATCAAGCCTCTCTCTCTCGCCATCCAGCCGCGGCGTGTCTGAACATGGATGGGAACGCATGGCGCTCCCAGCCACTCGCGCGGTTCAACAAGCTACTGGCACACATTTCCCACGGACTTGAACAAGATAATCGACGACCCCGAGCTGATGATGAACTAGGAGCGAGCAATATCCGCCTACCGCCGCGGGTGCTTCCGATTAAGTCCGGATCGAGTCGAGCATCATCATCATCATCAAAGGCCAGCGCATCGAGGCGCCCACATTCGGGCGCAATTTTTTCCGAATTGAGACTTCCCGTGCTCGCCTCGCGGGCAAGAGTGCGATAGGCGGCGAGTTTTGACACACAAGAAAAAGAAAAAGAAAAAGAGAAGAAGAAGAGAAAGGCAGGTGACTATGGAGCTTCGTTCATGCAACACGAGACATGACGATCGATATCACTGTTAGAATCTGATGTGCGCACGGACCCAGAGACGCGTGCGTGCCCCACACAATAAAAATATTCTTCTAAAAGTCCGTGTTAACGATGGGTCGTGCAATGTGTTTCAGACTCCGCACACTAATAATAATAAGTTCCGGGTCACAACCCAACCTCTGGGGATGCCAAATAGAGCCGCTGAAGCTGGTCGTATGCCCCCTCGCCAATGACGATAGAGGCGAGGATGATGACGAGACCAAGGACGACGTTCCCACCCGCGACGAATGGTTCGGCGATCTCGAGTTGTTGGCGTTGTCTCCAGGCCGTAGCAGCAGGGATGACGCCAAACAACAAGGTTATGCCGAAGGTGCCCGCGACGTCGAGGGCCCCGAGGAAGACGTCGGGTGAGACGGTGGCGATGACAAGTGGCGGGCCGACGATGGCTGCGGCGAGTCCAGCGTCGATGAGCGGCGGGGGCTTGACGCCGGCGAGTGGGTCGTCCTGGATTGCAAAGAGGTCGCAAAGATAACTGCGCAAGCCGTAGAAGAAGCCGAAGAAGCTGGTAACGATGGCGGCGAGCGAGAAGACAGCAACGAGCGAACCGAGGATCTCGGCGTCAGCACCCACCGAGTTCTGACGCAGCTGCGCGACGGGGTCCGCGACATCGGCGACGTCGACGGCGGCGCACACGAGGGTGTTCCATACCAAAAACATGACGAGTGGCGCGGCCGAGCCGAGCGCGATCACGCGAGTGATCGCCGCTCTATCGCCTCGAAAGCGCGTCACGAGCAGGGGGACTATGTTGTGATAGACGCCTGCGAGGACGCAGATGGGTATGGCCGCGAAGGCCGCGCCCCAGTCGTCCGGCGTCTCGACGAGGCGCTCGAGCCGGACCTCGGGTAGGGCGGCGAAAACTATTCCGACGAACGACAAGCCCACGACGACGACGAGGCTCGAGTTGAGGCGCTCGACGAACTTGGAGCCCCCAAAGGCCACCGACGCCCCAAACGTCGCCACGAACAAGGCCCCCCCAGCGGCCTCGGGGATCTCCGCGCCAATCCCGTCGATCGCCTCGAACAGCAGCTCGCCGCCCGCCGCGATGTACGCCACCAACAGCGCGTAGTGGATAAACGCGTACGCGAGCCCCGCGATGCCTCCCGCCGCGCCCCCCAAGGTCCTCGAAGACGTCGCGAGAAGCCCAAGCCCCGGCCGTTTCGTCTCGCAGATCGCCGTCGTCGTCGTCTCAGCGATAAGCAGTCCCGAGACCAACATGAACACCCAAGACCCGACGAGCGCGCCACATCCCGGCACGTAGCCCGCGGGCAGGGTCGCCTGCGGCAACGCCAAAATCCCCGCTCCCACCGTCGTCCCTGCGACCAACGCCGCCGCGTTCAATGTCGACGGGTCCTCTTCGGCGATCTCGCACTCCTCCGCTGCCATCGCCGGCCAGTCGGGTGGGGCCGCGAGGCATGCAACGCGCCGCTGCTGCGTCCATTGTCTCCTCAGCGGCCGACTGCATACGGGACGACGCGCGACGGCGAAACTCAATGCTCCGCCCAGAAAACCCAAACCCAGCACCAACATCTTCTTCAACTGCCCCAGAGTCCCAACCTCGGGGGTTAGCAAACTCAACAACAGGTCTGCAGCGGATGGGTGGGGAGCGCGGCGCGAAAAAATTATCCGAGAGCGGGGGAAATGGGGCCATAGCTTTTCCGGAGCTCGTGATGAAGCGTCGGCGCTGCTGCAAAGGCCGGACGTCGGTCGCTTCGGCGCACCTTCCTCCCGCTTAGACAAACAACGGCGCAGCTCGCCAGGCCCAGAGTCCCTAGCCGGACGCGACAACATTATAAGAAGGAACATCTAACTTTAGGGCGCACACGTCAGCGCCCCTGTTTTGCGCCAGAGCGCCGCTGTTGCAAACCCTGTCCGTCGGGCTGCCTTACAGATCGTATTCCGGAGCGCATGTGCCAATGATGCCGATGATACCGCTGACACCCTGCGGAGTTCGATGACTCGGGTGCGTGAAGTTTTGGGGAGCTTGTCTGAGCTGGCGGCCCTTTTGCCACCATGTACTCTTGATCTTTTTGACATGTGGTGGTCGAACCACGATGGGACTCAGGTTTTCACTCCACGGAGACTTGGGAACAATATCTTCGAGATCGCTCGCTTTCAGCCGGAACTCCTTTCGAAATCGCAATCTCCTCTTAAACCTGGTGATCACCTTGGACTGTGGGGATGTTAGCGTCGCGTCGCGCCAGGAATCTCGAAGAGATGGCTCTTCTTCTTGCGTCCTGACATCATCCGATGGTTCCAACGCCGAGACGAGATCGGGGCCATCATTGCCTAGCACCTCCACTTCGGTCACGAAGAACGGCTTTCTGAGGAACGCCTCGTCGAGGTGGCACGTGTCTGTCCTATCGGTCTTGGGCAACGCGTCACGACCTCGCCGCATCAACTCCGTTAGTTCCGGATCGCGGACAAACTCGTCCCGGAACTTATCCGGATTCCAGACGAGCATTGCCAGAGTGTGTAGGTTGAGGACCTGTCGAAGCATGGTTTGGACTTGGCCGCCGTCCTCGTCGAGTTCGTACATTGCCCCTAATAGCCGCACAACCGAACAAACGAGATCGGACGAGACAGATGCGAGGTTCGTTCGAAGTCCGCGTTCAGTCAAGAGTCGAATCAAAACGCCCAGAAGGTGCGAATCGAGAGAGAGCTGGACAAGCGAAGTAGCCTCGGGGCGTCTCGCAGTCGTCATCAGGCACATGAGGAGGTTGCAAGCTGAAATTTTGGCAGACGTCAACGCCACGCTCGCCGGCGCGTTCCCGGTGCCAACTCGCAGGCCCGTGTCATTCTTTTCGTTCAACATCACGGTGATACACCGGACAAGCACTGGTTGCACGTCGGCGACAAGACCAACGCTCCGAAGGATCGATGACGCCTCGGCGCAAACTCGTCCGTCCTCGCAGCGGAGCATACCTACGACAGAAGAAACAAAGTCGTTGGTGTAACCTTGCGCGCCACCGTTTTCGCCGGTGGCGTTCGCGTCGGCCAATATGACCGCATTGATGATTCGCCCACCAACCAACTGGAGACCTGGCTGGGAGCTGCAGACCAAACACAACACACCATGGCGGATGGACGACACGTGCGACGGATTCCCGATGTGAAGATCCGCGAGCAGCTCGATACCGGCCGCTTCGAGCGACGCTCTTTTCTTCTCCGGTGCCGTCAACAACGCTTGGATCACGCGGCTCGGGCCGTCGCATTCACAGATGCGTTCCTTAGCAATGCGCCCAAGTCGGCTCAACGTGGCTAACAAACGAAACCCCTCGGCTGACAGAGCTGTCGCAACGATGTCAACGACGAGCCCGACGCCGCCCGCCTCCACAAACTCCTCGAACAGCTGCCAGCCCTCAGGGCTGAGGTCCGTAAAGAACCGTTCAATTGCACGCAAGTACGTCCTGATCCCGGACTGTTTCGACATCCAAGAAACTTTCAGGGAGGTCACGATTCGCATCAGATATAGCGAGGCGACGTCGTTCAAAGCCTTGACGCCTTCATTTGCAATCTCGCGCAACACGCGTCGCCGCTCGACAACCGACGAGCTTGTCAACCGGGCCGTCGAAGGCTTTATTTTGCTATGGGCTGCCATCTCTCCGACGGCGCACTATACCGTCTGCTGACGGAGCTGACCTCGAAATCGAATTAAAGTATCCAAACACGTCATGTTAGCATAATTAGGTTCGCTAACCCTGTACGGCACCATTAGCGTAAGGGTAACAGTTAACACGCGCTTTGCTTTTTTTTCTTTCTGAAGATACATTATTCTATTGCCACACTCGAGTTAAAAAGAGTAGGGGGCTGCCGCTGCGACGCCGCTACGGGTTATTGCTAGGGTCGGATAAGAAAACGAGACTAGCCCGCGCCGCAACGACGGGTCCTACAACGCGTGGGCTTTTTCCTTTTTTTGCGTGAGGGGACGAAAGGATGCCGACTTCGCTATGGGGACTAGTTCCATCGCGACGATCTCGCGGCGTGGCGGTACATACTGCTTGAGTACAAATGAACATAGCTCAGCGATCCGTTGAGTATGTCTTAGTACAAACTGAAACATAGTTAACGGCTCGTACGAACTTTCTTATCCGACCCTATTATTGCTCTCCGTGCAAGTGCGGTGTTGAGGTCCGGAAAACTCGATTTGTTAAACGTAGCGTGGCCCCGACGCGAATCCCAGCGCCTGGCGCACACTAGCCTGAGGTGACGTCACGGGTATTCGAGGTTGTCCTCGTAGGGCGCAAAGGGCAAACATTCTTCTCCGACTCGGGCCCCAGGCGAGTGCGCGCGAATTGGAGAGCCGTGAAATTGCACGTTGATGATGGCTTCGTCATATTCTTACTCTTAACCTCGAGCACTCGGGACGTGCCCTAGTCCGTGCGCACCGTTGTGGCCAAGAACGTGCCGTTCACCCCGTCGTGCCCATGCCCCGACGCAATGTAGCGCGAGTGCACGAGCACGGGCAGTGCCGTGGCGCATCGTCATGTCCGAAGGCCTTCATACACACGAAGAACCCGACGTGCTCGTCGTGTACTCCGCTCGACAACGAACTCATCGAATGGGCCCGCGCAAAGTGCCGGCACTTCCCGTGCGCGCGCGCGCCCCAGACACGTCGGAGATCACGTCGGGAGGCGAACGAGGGCGCGCTGGCGCCCTAGCGACTTGGGTAAACAACGTCTGTGCACGTGCCGTACCGCTCTCGGGAGACTTTACCTCGTCGATTTGGAGGAGAAATTGGGTTACGACGAAGAGAGATGGTCGCTCTTGCAGTCGGTGCCGCAATTGAACCTCAACAACATTTACTAGGTGTGGCCGAAACTGCACAAGCTGAGCACGTCTCAGAGAGCGCTCTTCAGCATCGGCCGCACGTGAAGTATTTCTTCACTCCGATTTTACTGATGATGCTGCGGTACGCGAAGAAGAAATGGGGCGATATAGCCCAGCGATAGACTGATGCAGCTCCGGCCAACGTTGGTTGCCTCTTCTTCCTCCGCCCTCTGGCGGCTCTGGCGGCCGTGGGCCCGCGCTCGTTCGCCATCACACTTTCGTCCACCGCGCGGCGATCGTCGTCGCTGAGTGTCTGTCACCCTTTTCGCCGCCGCCGTACCAACACTGCGGGTGCCCAGTACTCGTAGGTGGGATCTGGTCGCCGAGGTTGAAGTCGGGGGCCAACTTCGGGTCCACGTACTATGACGAGCCGCAGCCTCGGGCGTTCCCGCTCCAGTTTTTCCTCGATTTCGTCGGTGGACGCGTCGCCTGGCTGACAACCTGCGACAGCGTCATGCGCGAACGGTAGAACTAGTTCGGGGGTAATGCGCGTGCAAAAATTGATCATCGAGCAAACTGTGTGCTCCCGGCAAATGCGCACGCAGGCGTAGAAGTCGACGTCAATGACGGAAGCGATTGTGATGTGCGTGCCGTGCGAGTCGACGTCGACGGCCAGTCTGCGGCCCCTCGGCGCCTGGCTCCAAAATTTGAAAGACAAGGTCGTTGACGTCGAAGTCCTACCCATACATACGGGGCTACTTCCTCCTCGTTCGTGCCGTCATCTAGCCCAAAATCCGCGGCTAGGTCCATCATATTGCTCCATGCCGCCCGGACCGGGTCGCTCTTGGGATAATCCTAACTACTAATCGACAGATGTTTGTCTGTCTGTTTGTCTGTTTGTTTGTCCCTCGATTTAGGGTAAGGATCATGTAGGCGCGAGAGTAAGCATCAGGTAGGCGCGAGAGCCAGAAAGTGATCCTCCAAGCCGTCTACGGCGACCTCGCAGACTATTTCCACGACCCGCGGCGGCTCTTTCAACGCGCCATTCTCACGCCCCGTCGAAACGATGTCGTCGATGCTAACAACGCGCGCATGACCGCGGCCTTTTTTTCCCGGAGACGAGGCGTCGGAGTTCTTTTCGGCTGACTAGGCTGGGTCGGAAGACGACGCCTCGCTCTTTACAGTAGAGTTTTCAACTCCCTGACAACCAACGGCATGCTGACTTTGATCGCGAGCTTAATGTCTTCGCAACCTCGACCCGTCGCACGGCCACTGCAACGGTACCAGATACATGATCGATCGTGTCGTTGTCACCGAGGCTCCTCCAACCTGTATCCCTTAAGGCCCGCCGACGCCAAACGATCACCAAGAGCCAGGGCCAGACGCCCCGCGAGGTCGGCGTCCTCTTGCCCAAGCCCGTCTTCTGCCACGTCCAGCTCTACGTGGCTCTCTGTCGATCGGCAACCCCGAGGATATGCTCTTCTGAGTCGACGACTCCACCCTACCCCACACGTGCTGCGCAATACCGATAAGCCCCCTCCCGGCGTCTACACGCGCACTGTAGGTGAACTTACTGGGACCAGGTGAACTTACTGGGGTTTGAGATTGGGACTAGGTGAATATAGTGACCAGGTGAGCTTACTGGGACCAGGTGAATTTACTGGGGGTTTTAGAGTGAACGCAAAGGCTAGCGGCGTGTACGGATCAAAGCAGCTTAGATTGGCGGAGGTGAGAGCGACGAGCTCGAAGGAGAGTGGGGTGAGTGGGTGTGAGCACGAGTGGGCTTACGCCGAACTTACTGGGGTTAGAGATTGGGACTAGGTGAACTTACTGGGACCAGGTGAACTTACTGGGGTTAGAGATTGGGACTAGGTGAACTTACTGGCCTGCACTTGTCCTAACTACTAATCGACAGATGTTTGTCTGTTTGTCTGTTTGTTTGTCTGTTTGTCTGTCCCTCGAGTTAGGGTAAGGATCAGGTAGGCGCGAGAGTAAGGATCAGGTGCGCGCGAGAGCCAGACAGTGATCCTATCCTCCAAGCCGTCTACGGCGACCTCGCAGACTGTTTCCACGACCCGCGGCGGCTCTTTCAGCGCGCCATTCTCACGCCCCGTCGAAACGATGTTGTCGATGCTGACAACGCGCGCATGACCGCGGCCTCTTTTTCCCGGAGACGAGGCGTCGGAGTTCTTTTCGGCTGACTAGGCTGGGTCGGAAGACGACGCCTCGCTCTTTACAGTAGAGTTTTCAACTCCCTGACAACCAACGGCATGCTGACTTTGATCGCGAGCTTAATGTCTTCGCAACCTCGACCCGTCGCACGGCCACTGCAACGGTACCAGATACATGATCGATCGTGTCGTTGTCACCGAGGCTCCTCCAACCTGTATCCCTTAAGGCCCGCCGACGCCAAACGATCAACAAGAGCCAGGGCCAGACGCCCCGCGAGGTCGGCGTCCTCTTGCCCAAGCCCGTCTTCGGCCACGTCCAGCTCTACGTGGCTCTCTGTCGATCGGCAACCCCGAGGATATACTCGTCTGGGTCGACGACTCCACCCTACCCCGTGCTGCGCAATACCGATAAGCCCCCTCCCGGCGTCTACACGCGCACTGTAGGTGAACTTACTGGGACCAGGTGAACTTACTGGGGTTTGAGATTGGGACTAGGTGAACTGGTGACCAGGTGAAACTGGGACCAGGTGAACTTACTGGGGTTTTAGAGTAAAGTTTTAGAGTAAACTCAAAGGTTGGCGGCGCGTGCGGATCAAAGCAGCTTAGATTGGCGGAGGCGAGAGCGACGAGCTCAAAGGAGTTGGTGTGAGCTAGGTGAACTTACTGACCAGGTGAACTTATATGAAACTTACTGGGACCAGGTGAACTTACTGGGGTTAGAGATTGGGACTAGGTGAACTTACTGGCCTGCACTTGTCCTAACTACTAATCGACAGATGTTACTAATCGACAGATGTTTGTCTGTCTGTTTGTCTGTTTGTTTGTCCCTCGATTTAGGGTAAGGATCAGATAGGCGCGAGAGTAAGGATCAGGTAGGCGCGAGAGCCAGACAGTGATCCTCCAAGCCGTCTACGGCGACCTCGCAGACTATTTCCACGACCCGCGGCGGCTCTTTCAGCGCGCCATTCTCACGCCCCGTCGAAACGATGTTGTCGATGCTGACAACGCGCGCATGACCGCGGCCTTTTTCCCGGAGACGAGGCGTCGGAGTTCTTTTCGGCCGACTAGGTTGGGTCGGAAGACGACGCCTCGCTCTTTACAGTCGAGTTTTCAACTCCCTGACAACCAACGGCATGCTGACTTTGATCGCGAGCTTAAAGTCTTCGCAACCTCGACCCGTCGCACGGCCACTGCAACGGTACCAGATACATGATCGATCGTGTCGTTGTCACCGAGGCTCCTCCAACCTGTATCCCTTAAGGCCCGCCGACGCCAAACGATCAACAAGAGCCAGGGCCAGACGCCCCGCGAGGTCGGCGTCCTCTTGCCCAAGCCCGTCTTCTGCCACGTCCAGCTCTACGTGGCTCTCTGTCGATCGGCAACCCCGAGGATATCCTCTTCTGAGTCGACGACTCCACCCTACCCCACACGTGCTGCGCAATACCGATAAGCCCCCTCCCGGCGTCTACACGCGCACGGTAGGTGAACTTACTGGGACCAGGTGAACTTACTGGGGTTTGAGATTGGGACTAGGTGAACTTAGTGACCAGGTGAACTTACTGAGACCAAGTGAACTTACTGGGGTTTTAGAGTGAACGCAAAGGCGAGCGGCGTGTACGGATCAAAGCAGCTTAGATTGGCGGAGGTGAGAGCGACGAGCTCGAAGGAGAGTGGGGTGAGTGGACGTGAGCACGAGTGGGCTTACACCGAACTTACTGGGGTTAGAGATTGGGACTAGGTGAACTTACTGGGGCCAGGTGAACTTACTGGGGTTAGAGATTGGAACCAGGTGAACTTACTGGCGAACTTACTGGCCTGCACTTGTGTTTGTCTGTTTGTCTGTCTGTCTGTTTGTTTGTCCCTCGATTTAGGGTAAGGATCAGGTAGGCGAGAGATTACCCTTACCCTGATCGCCGACCGCATGGTTGCGATGGAGGACGGTGCCTCATGAATCCTGAGCCTTGCGAGGGCATCCGCCCTCCCGGCGTAGGTTGGCACCTATTCGCCTCTCGGGCGGGCCGGTTGGCAGCCGGAACGTTCGCAGTGGGACGGGGTATGGCCGGGGGGCGCAGACGGAAGGTTATCGACGAGTTGGTTGTCAGTCACATCGCGGTCTCCTCGTCGCATGGCGACAAGCTTGATGATCACTCTCCGCCGACCCACCTTTCGGCGCCCCTCGTCTACAGGCCCGTGATTCCGGACTGGCTCCTGTCGGTCCGGCCTGGCTCCCATGCTCGGGAGAGGTCTGAAGTTAGTTAGTTAGTTAGGCGCGAGAGTAAGGATCAGGTAGGCAGGCGCGAGAGCCAGACAGTGATCCTCCAAGCCGTCTACGGCGACCTCGCAGACTATTTCCACGAGCCGCGGCGGCTCTTTCAGCGCGCCATTCTCACGCCCCGTCGAAACGATGTTGTCGATGCTGACAACGCGCGCATGACCGCGGCCTTTTTTTCCCGGAGACGAGGCGTCGGAGTTCTTTTCGGCTGACTAGGCCGGGTCGGAAGACGACGCCTCGCTCTTTACAGTAGAGTTTTCAACTCCCTGAAAACCAACGGCATGCTGACTTTGAGCGCAGGTTAGTCTTCCGCAACCTCGACCCGTCGCACGGCCACTGCAACGGTACCAGTACATGATCGATCGTGTCGTTGTCACCGAGGCTCCTCAACCTGTATCCCGCGCCCGCCAAGCGATCAACAAGAGCCAGGGCCAGCCGTCCGCGTGGTCGGCGTCTTCTTGCCCAAGCCCGTCTTCTGTCACGTCCAGCTCTACGTGGCTCTCTGTCGATCGGCAACCCCAGATTTGCTCTTCTGGGTCGACGACTCACCACGCCCCGTGCTGCGCAATACCGATAAGCCCCCTCCCGGCGTCTACACGCGCACTGTAGGTGAACTTACTGGGACCAGGTGAACTTACTGGGGTTAGAGATTGGGACTAGGTGAGCTGAGTGACCAGGTGAACTAACTGGGACCAGGTGAACTTACTGGGGTGTTAAGAGCAAAGGGCTTTTAGAGTAAACTCACTCAAAGGTTGGCGGCGCGTGCGGATCGAAGCAGCTTAGATTGGCGGAGGCGAGAGCGACGAGCTCAAAGGAGTTGGTGTGAGCTAGGTGAACTTACTGACCAGGTGAACTTATATGAAACTTACTGGGACCAGGTGAACTTACTGGGGTTAGAGATTGGGACTAAGTGAACTTAGTGACCAGGTGAACTTACTGAGACCAAGTGTGAACTTACTGGGGCTTTTAGAGTAAACTCAAAGTTTAGCGGCGTGTGCGGATGAAAGCAGCTTAGATTGGCGGGGGTGAGCGCGACGAGCTCGAAGGAGAGTGGGGTGAGTGGGCGCGGGTTTACGCCGAACTTACTGGGGTTAGAGATTGGGTTTACGCCGAATTTACTGGGGTTAGAGATTGGGACTAGGTGAACTTACTGGGACCAGGTGTAAACTTACTAGGGTTAGAGATTGGGACTAGGTGAACTTACTGGCCTGCACTTGTACGTACCTACGTAAAACCGCTATGTCGTAAAATAAGGTCTCTGGAGTATTATGGGCAGGGTCGGATAAGAAAGTTCGTACGAGCCGTTAACTATGTTTCAGTTTGTACTAAGACATACTCAACGGATCGCTGAGCTATGTTCATTTGTACTCAAGCAGTATGTGCCGCCACGCCGCGAGATCGTCGCGATGGAACTAGTCCCCATAGTGAAGTCGGCATCCTTTCGTCCCCTCACGCAAAAAAAGGGAAAAGCCCACGCGTTGTAGGACCCGTCGTTGCGGCGCGGGCTAGTCTCGTTTTCTTATCCGACCCTACAGTAGTATGGGGGGCTCAAGCAACGGGATTGGACACGGTGCTCACCCATGCTGCCTGCACGACACATAGTACTAGCACGCGCGCGCGCGCGCAGACTGCACTAAACCAGACCCACGCCGACCCTCCCCAAGCTCCCCCAATTCCCACTTCCATGGAGTAGTCGGTGCTTAGCATATTATGTGTCGGGAGTCTCGAGTCGAGCGAGCTGTGGTTGGCGCTCGCATGGAAGCCTCTTGGGCAGAGTAGAGCAGGCCGTTTCAACGCGCCACGATGATCAACTTACACGACGATATCACGACATCGTCCTGGTTCAACGCGAGTTCAGCCTTCTTGACCTTGGGCTTGAGGCCAGGATTGGCTCGCTTGACGTCGGATTCAACACGCGTGGCGGCAATCCGGTTGCGACAAGGCCCGATAACGACAGCCAGCCTCCATGGGCGGCCATTGCACGACGAGGACTTGTGCATGGTGTTGTGCTTTTGGAGTCGAGAGGACGGATCGTATGAGGATCCACTGTACACCTTGTGGTGGTGGTTTTCGAGGATGAAGACGTAGTAAGAACCGTTGTCTACGGACTCATCGTTCATCATGCCCAAGTCGGCTCGACGAGAGCGGCGCGGCATCCTTCGTCGCTATGGCGGCGTACCTTCACCGCATCGCAGTCGGTCGCCTCGGCTACAGGTTTGCGCTTGGAGAGCTTGATGCAAAGGCGCAAACACGCCAGCAGTGCGATAGAGTCGTCGCTTCGCTGGGGCGCTCGTCTTTGTTATCGACGAATGTGCAGGTCATTACCCTTATAACATCGTCGACATCGCTATCACGGTCGCTCCGTTTAATGGAGTCCATACTGCTGTCAAATCGAAGCGCTCTGGATCCCCCATATCTTCTTCTTTGAAACGGCGTCCGTTGCGCCAAGAAGACCGTGGGTTTTTTTTTAGTCGACTACTCAGAGGGGGGGCACTGGCGTCGAGGGGTTTTGGTTGATTGCGCGAAGACGTGAGGGATGCGGGAAAAGCGAAGGTATCTCGTGCAGGGGTGGGGTTCTGCAGACCCGGCTTCAGGACCGTAGCTACGAGCTGGATTCCGCCAAGCCAGCATGGACCGGCGAATTCCTCAGAGGCGGTCCAGAGAGTTATTATGTTTATATTCGTGTATGACTTTCTGGAACTCCGACACTTCACTCCTGATCCCCTAGACCAACTTCAACCTCTCTTTCTTTGCGGGTTTTCTCTCCGTTCAGTACGGCTTTCCCTCGATTCTTACCCCGTTCCTTCCTTCCCGTCTTCCACTTTTAATCTAGGCATTTAGGGCCGGTTGGCAGCCGGAACGTTCGCAGTGGGGCGGGGTATGGCCGGGGGGCGAAGACGGAAGGTTATCGACGAGTTGGTTGTCAGTCACATCGCGGTCTCCTCGTCGCATGGCGACAAGCTTGATGGTCACTCTCCGCCGACCGACCTTTCGGCGCTCCTCGTCTACAGGCCCGTGATTCCGGACTGGCTCCTGTCGGTCTGGCCTGGCTCCCATGCTCGGGAGAGGTCTGAAGTTAGTTAGTTATTTAGCCCGTCTGGCCCTTCCTCTTTTTCGAAGCGTTCCACCATGCTTGCCGAAAGATGCAGAGTCCTCTCGTGTAGATTACGGTAGCTATGTGTTTCTCTGACAGTGTGAAAGCTAGCAGGTCACTATGTACCTGTGATGTCAGGCACTCTATTTGCCCCTCGCACGTAGCATGTGGTGAGGCGGAATGGTCTAGTGCCACCTAAGACCGCACGCGGTCGCTACCCACCTCTCGGGAAGCGGGGAGAAGAAGGATCTATCGCCGTAATAACGGTAAGGAACTCCCAGGCTAAAGAGCCAGCAGTTTAGACGTTCGTGCTCGACGCGTGCGGCACCACGCGCTGGCGCTTGGCATCCCGCGTCTTGGCTCGCGCCACCTGAGCACGCTTGCTGTTCTTGTCGAAGGATTCGGGACGGAGTTCCTTGATAATCTCCGGGAGGAGATCACAGATGGCCTTCCAGTTGGATTCTTGACCGGGTTGCAGACGCGCGTTGACACGAGCCTCGAGCAGTGCGACACCCTGCTGCTCGCCGTGCTTTTCGAGATAGTCGAAGATAGGCTTGCGCTTCTCGTACGCCGTGTTAAACTTGCGGCTTTTTCCTCTCGGATCGCGCGCTCTGGCGCTGCGCCAGGAGAAACCCGTTTTGCTGGTACCCGGGCGTCTGATGGGACCGTAGTACTCGTCAAGGTACTTGAGAGGAGCACCGCCGCCGACGCCGCGGAAGTACTCTTCGGCCAACTCCCCTATGGTCGCTGGGCATGAGGCGAGCTTCGTCGCAAGAGCGAAGTTTGGAAGCGCGGGGGGGTCAACCGGCCAGGTCGATTTATCCGACACAACCAGTCTTTGTTGACCAAACAGAAGGGCGTCGTCTGAGGCGTCGTTTGAGTCGGCGGCCGAAGCCCGTGGCGGTGTCTCTGGAAACAAAGCGGGAGTGGTCGCAGGGGGGTCCGATATCGCGCCGGTGAGACGCCGCGGCGCGTCATTGCCACATATTTGGTCGTGGATCTCGCTGATGTGCCTAGCAGGCGTTCCGCTCAATCGCATCTGGATTAGCAGCGCAGGTGGACCGCTGGCCGAGCCTGTGACCTTGTGCTGCTCCAGCATCGTCGCGACCGAACCAAGCACCTCGCGAGCGAAGGCGGCGCACTTCTCATCTCCCCGTTCCTGCGCTGCCTCGGCAGTGCGCTGCAGCTGGTTGGCGCCTTGGTCCGTCATGGCCTGGAGGAGCTAATGCCGGAATGTTAAGAAGCCGTAGGTGTCGTCGTTGAAAGGTGCGTGAAAGAAGACGTGGAAGTGCTTCATTTTCCCGTAAAGGACAGCGAGGTCCTGGCAGAGTACGACGGCGAGATGCTTGACGACCTCGACAAACTGCTTCGTGGCGACGTCGAGGTCGTCCTTATTGAAGTCGGGCGCTTCGAGCCACTCGTAATATGAGTCCAGCAATGTCGCGAAAACCTTCTTCACCAACGGCTGGGGAGGTTGGACCAACGCACGCAACAAGAAGAAGTATCCGGATCGGGTCGGGAACCCGGCGGTATGCCGGATCATATCCCACGGCAGGTCGGTGAGGTAGCTTCGGTTCAGCGCCGTGTATCCACCATAATTCCCGGCGCGCCCGACTTGCTGCTCCGAGACGCCGCTGGCAATCCCGTCTCGCAACGACCTCCCGCGATTGAGGTGGACTTTCTTCGGGGCATTCACCAGCGGGTTGCGAATGTTCGCATACATCCAGCTGCAGTGGTTGGACATCGTCTGCGGCGTGGGTTGGACATCGTCTGCGGCGTGAGGCTTGTGCGCACGTTAAAATCGCCGGTGCGACAGTTGCAGCCCGGGAGCACGTGCAAGGAATAAAAATCTCGATGGAGGCGACACCCCTCGTCGCGTTTGGGTCGCCACCGGGGCACGTCCACCTTAAATACGACGTACAATTCGAAGAACGACAGCGCCAAGTGGAAATGCAGGCACAGCTCGGGCTTCGTCGCGTGTCGCATCGACGCGCTTAACATAACCTTGCCGTCGAGGTTGGATTTTCCGTTGTTGAGCGCAAAGACAACTACCCGGCACGGTTGCGGTCCCTCTCTCGCCATCGCATACGCCAGAAAAAAAACGTCGGTCAGCTGGAGTTTCCTCGCGTCGTCCCCTCAAAATGAAAGCGAATCGCGAAGCAGCTGCGATAGGCGCATGAGCATTGCCTGCTTTTCGGCAAGCTTGTGAGGGCAAGCGGAGTCCTCGAACAGCCCGATCGTGCTCAACTGGTACTTTTGCTTGTCGTCGTAGTCGCCGTTGATGTTACGACCCGAGGCCCTATCTCCGCAGAGCTCCTCGCGCCGCATTGCCGTCTGGTGCGCGTGCTCCTCAAGAATGGCTTTGAGCTGCGAGGACGAGACGCTGTCAAGACGACAGCTGATCGGCCAAAACTCGAGGCGTACCTGGCCACCAGCGCGAGGCGCGGGGACGCCTTCCAGTTCCGCGCGGAACTCATCGTCGAGCCTCTGAGCCGCTCGCAAGCCGGTGACCGCCTTGATGGCCTGGCGCACGGATTCGATCCCGACCCCCCTCCCGGCGCCGCCCGTGCCGGGCACGGGCTTGCCGTTCTTCAGCTTCGGCCGAACCGAAACGAACGCGGCGAGCCAGAGCTCGACCGTCGACGGCACCGCGGCGCCGGAGTACACCTGCTTGTCGACGGGCATCGTCATGCCGCAGACGACGTCGCCCGGCCTCGCGTATGCCGCAGACGACGTCGCCCGGCCTCGCGTGACACCAAGCATACCACTGCCTCACCCAGAGGTCGTACGCCTTCGCCGTGCTCTTATTCTTTCGATGCGCCTCGACGACTTCGCGGCGCGAGAGACGCGACGCGCGGAGAGCCTCGTCCGTCGGCGCCGTCGCGGCGTCCGCCGGCCGCTCGCCGCTCGGCGCTTCGTCCATCGCTCGAGCGCGCGCGGTTCTCGTTGACTGCGCGTTGAAGCGTCGCCGACGGCATCAACGACCGGCCACCCGCGCCGCGTCAGGACTGCAAGTTTCCCGTTGTCCCTGGGACTCTGGGACTCGGACCGGTCGCCCTCGCCCGCGCCTTGGGACGCCTCAACGGCTCGAATGCGACCTGTTTCCCAAGAGACGATCCGTTGGTTTGGGAGATGCGGCGCGCGTCTCCTGCCGTTATTTACCATAAAGGTAGAGAGCTGACGTGGTGGTGTTTTTTATGGCAGTTTTCAAAGAGTTTGGTCCCCCTCACAGTAGCAAACACACCCCTTTTCAACACTCCCCCCACCCACAAAAAAAAGGTACAAAATAAAAATCTTCATTTTTTTTAATAGCCGACGCAGCGCCGATCGCCACGTCAGAGTTTGTGGCGAAAGAGCGTCCGGAAGTTGCCGCGTCCCGGACACGATGGGCAACGTTGGCATTACAGCCTCTGGCGGGGAGCCACAACCCGCCGCGTTCGTCAAGGCGTCACACACGAACGTATGAGCAGTGTGATGCGGCTGTTTATTGGTCTCGCGGCGCTGTGGGGTCGAAGATGTGGCGCCAGCTTTTTCGACCATTGGCTCGAACACGAAGCGAGGCCTTTGAGTCTCCACGAGGACTCAGCCTTCGTCCGGCGCTGGAGCAGCATGCGACCAGCGGAGGAGGAGTCCGTATCGAGCCGTCGAAGACTCGGGTCGACCGAAGTCTCCGCGAGCGATGAGTTGATAGCGGCGGCCACGGTAGACGGAAGCGACGTCGTAATCGCGAACGACATAAGTATGGAGGCGGAGATACTGGTGGAGTATGTTTCGGTGTCGATTTCGAGCGAGACGGGCGCGGTGTACGCGCTCGTCGGCGACGGCAGCTTTCGCCTCATGCACGTCCACTACAGCAATATGACGCTCTCGCGCGTCCTTCTCAAGGGCGGAAGCAGCGACTTGGGGGGTGCTATTCGATTGGACGACCTCTCGAACGCGACCATCAGCGAAGTCATCATCACGGGGAACGACTCTGGCGAGACCGAGTTCAGCTTGGGCGCGGGGATCGCCGCGACAGACGGGAGCAACGTGATCATTGTCGACTCGGTCATCTCGAGCAATCGCGCCCACCGAGGCGGCGGCGCGGGAGTGTACGTCGGGACGGAGGAAAACGGGTACGGGACCGTGCTGACGTTGGTCGACACGGTCGTCAAGAATAACTCGGCGGGCTTCGACGGCGGCGGGCTGTATATTCGCGGCGCCCAAAACGTCGCGACTTGCCTGTGTCAGTTCTGCGTCGTCCGCGGGAATCGCGCGAGCGTTTTTTCGGAGAGCGGCTACGGCGGAGGCGCGTATTTGTTTATCAACGCGTACTTTACGGCGAGTAGTGGAGCGATACGGTACAACTACGACCGCTCTTCCGACGACGACGGCGTGCCCTCGGACATATACGTCTTCGATTATTGGTCCCGCGCGACCGGATCGCTCTTCGATCACTCGTTGGTCACGTCGAGCGGGACCATTTCCTTTCTCGCGGATCCGCCCTACGTGGACTTTGTCGAGGCGTCCTACAGCCCTAGTTCGTGTCCGTCGTCAGCGCCGACAGGATTGACCCCGACATCTCCGCCGACCTCGAGGCCAAGCGACCTCCCGTCCGCGATGCCTACCGAGGTGCCGTCGGGATTTCCTACTCGACGCCCGACCTCGAATCCGACGAGGGGACCCACGACGACCGAGCCCTCGAGTGTCCCTTCGGGTATGCCGACGTGGGGGCCAACGACGATGCCATCACACCAACCCACGCACATTCCGACCGTCGTTCCTTCGGAACGGCCGACGCTCGTACCGACTCGCGCTCCCGAACCGCAACCTACTGGCGGACCTTTCGGCGCTCCAACCTCGACGCCCGCCGCGGCGCCAACTCCGGTGCCCTTTGGCGACCCAACGATGGTGCCATCGGAAATGCCGACTGCTGCGCCGACCGACTCTCCGTCGAATGCGCCGTCGAGGTGGCCCTCGGAGCGACCGAGCGGCTTACCGACCGAAGCACCCACGACGCGTCCGTCGTTATCCCCGACGCGACCCCCGAGCGGAGCGCCGACGACGCCACCAACTCGCGCCCCATCGGCGGGCCCTTCGCCCGTGCCGTCGACGGCACCATCCCGAATTCCCAGCATTCTTCCGACCGCCGAGCCGACGCATCCTCCGACGTCGCCGCCGACCGCGTCTTCGACGGGCACTCCCACCGCGCTGCCCAGCGTCTTTCCTACGTCGCCGCCGACCCGGGTGCCGGCGACGACGCCAACCTCGACCCCATCTTTCGCACCGTCGGCCCGGCCATCGACGACGCCGACGGCGCCGCCAACTTCGCGGCCGACCGAGGCGCCTACGACGAGCGTCCCGCTTCCCGCGCCGAGCGCTGATCCGTCCTCGCGACCGACCTTCCCGCCGACGTCTGATCCGTCGTCCTCGCCGCGACCCGCGCCGACGACGCCGCCAACGACGACGCCGACAAATCAACCAACTACTCGTCCGTCGACCCGGCCCTCGCCTCTCCCGGCGACTTCCCCCGCGGCCTGTCCTACGCGCGCGCCGTCGAATAAACAGACCGCAACACCTTCAACGAGCCCGTCGCGCTCGTCGACGAGCTCTCCGACGTCTCGGCCGTCCGAGCTTCCGTCTTCGCAACCCACGCGCGACCCAACCGGCAAACCGTCGGGTGTACCGACCATGGCACCATCGCTGCGACCGACGACGATTATACCGTCTTCGGTTCCATCAAACGTCCCCACTGCGTGGCCCACGAAGGACCCCACGTCGTCGCCGTCGTGGAGTCCCTCGAAGCTGCCCGCTTCCAATCCGACGACTGCGCCGACTTCCGTTCCCGCCTCGACACCAACAAATGGTCCCTCGGCGCTTCCATCCACCGGCCCGACGGCGACTCCGAGTGCGTGTCCTTCGAACCTTCCGAGTGACACTCCGACTGCCGAGCCCTCGACTCGCCCGTCCGCGACGCCTTCCGCGACCCCTTCGGGGACTCCGTCCGCGACACCGAGCTCTGCGCCATCGCCGCTCCCAACGACACCGCCATACTCCGGACCAACGGCGTTGCCGTCTACGCAGCCGACGAGTTTTCCGAGCTCGTCGCCGTCGTCGACGCCCACAAAGCGACCCAGATCGGACCCGACTTCACAGCCCTCTCCCGTTCCCGCATCGATGCCGACATCAACTCCGTCAGCTCTTCCCTCGACGGCACCGACCTTGATGCCAAGCACGAGTCCTTCGAAAATGCCTAGTGGTGCGCCGAGCGGCATACCCTCCGCTCTGCCATCAACCACGCCATCTGGTGGTCCCTCCGCGTTGCCGTCAACTGCCCCGAGCTCCGCACCGTCGTTTTTTCCCTCGATTCAGCCAACCTCTGCGCCAACACCCGCGCCATCAAACAGGCCAACGATCAAGCCCAGCTCGTATCCGTCTTCGATGCCTTCGCCCGTCCCTGCATCCGCTCCCACTTCGAGTCCTACTGACATCCCATCATCCTCGCCCAGCTCGACGCCGAGCAGCCAACCGTCTAGTCGACCGTCCGCACTACCGACTGTGAGTCCGTCGGCAGCACCGTCGAGCATTCCAAGCTCCTCACCGACGATGATGCCGACGACGAGGCCAACTTCATGGCCGTCAGCCTTTCCTTCTGCGCAGCCGACGAGTGTTCCGAGCTCGTTACCGTCGTCGATACCGACGAAGCAACCTAGCTCACACCCAACAACGGCACCATCGCCCATTCCGGCATCGATGCCAACATCCACTCCGTCCAATCTTCCGTCTTCCACGCCGAGCTCTATTCCGAGCGCGAGTCCGTCGATCGCGCCCAGCAGTGCGCCGAGCTCTGTACCATCTAGTGTGCCATCCGGCACGCCCACCTCGAGTCCCTCTGCGACACCGTCGACTATGCCAAGCTCCGTACCGTCGATGTATCCCTCGACCCAGCCGACCTCTGTGCCGACCGTTGCGCCATCACGCGCGCCGACGAACGTTCCAAGCGCTCTGCCGTCGTCAATGCCTACGAACGAGCCCAGCTCGTGTCCATCGTCGATGCCGTCGCCCGTCCCTGCATCCGCTCCCACTTCGAGTCCTACTGACATCCCATCATCCTCGCCCAGCTCGACGCCGAGCACAATACCTTCGAGCTTGCCGAGCATCTTACCAAGTAGCCAACCGTCTAGTCGACCGTCCGCAGTACCGACTGTGAGTCCGTCGGCAGCACCGTCGAGCGTTCCAAGCTCCTCACCGACGATGATGCCGACGACGAGGCCAACTTCATGGCCGTCAGCCTTTCCTTCTGGGCAGCCGACGAGTGTTCCGAGCTCGTTACCGTCGTCGATACCGACGAAGCAACCTAGTTCACACCCAACAACAGCACCATCGCCCATTCCGGCATCGATGCCAACATCCACTCCGTCAAACCTTCCGTCTTCCACGCCGAGCTCTATTCCGAGCGCGAGTCCGTCGATCGCGCCCAGCAGTGCGCCGAGCTCTGTACCATCGAGTGTGCCATCCGGCACGCCCACCTCGAGTCCCTCTGCGACACCGTCGACTATGCCAAGCTCCGTACCGTGGATGTATCCCTCGACCCAGCCGACCTCTGTGCCGACCGCTGCGCCATCACGCGCGCCGACGAACGTTCCAAGCGCTCTGCCGTCGTCGATGCCTACGAGCGAGCCCAGCTCATATCCGTCTTCGATGCCGTCGCCCGTCCCTGCATCCGCTCCCACTTCGAGTCCTACTGACATCCCATCATCCTCGCCCAGCTCGACGCCGAGCAGCCAACCGTCTAGTCGACCGTCCGCAGTACCGACTGTGAGTCCGTCGGCAGCACCGTCGAGCGTTCCAAGCTCCTCACCGACGATGATGCCGACGACGAGGCCAACTTCATGGCCGTCAGCCTTTCCTTCTGGGCAGCCGACGAGTGTTCCGAGCTCGTTACCGTCGTCGATACCGACGAAGCAACCTAGCTCACACCCAACAACAGCACCATCGCCCATTCCGGCATCGATGCCAACATCCACTCCGTCAAACCTTCCGTCTTCCACGCCGAGTGCTGTTCCGAGCGCGAGTCCGTCGATCGCGCCCAGCAGTGCGCCGAGCTCTGTACCATCTAGTGTGCCATCCGGCACGCCCACCTCGAGTCCCTCTGCGACACCGTCGACTATGCCAAGCTCCGTACCGTCGATGTATCCCTCGACCCAGCCGACCTCTGTGCCGACCGCTGCGCCATCACGCGCGCCAACGAACGTTCCAAGCGCTACGCCGTCGTCGATGCCTACGAGCGAGCCCAGCTCATATCCGTCTTCGATGCCGTCGCCCGTCCCTGCATCCGCTCCCACTTCGAGTCCTACTGACATCCCATCATCCTCGCCCAGCTCGACGCCGAGCAGCCAACCGTCTAGTCGACCGTCCGCAGTACCGACTGTGATTCCGTCGGCAGCACCGTCGAGCGTTCCAAGCTCCTCACCGACGATGATGCCGACGACGAGGCCAACTTCATGGCCGTCAGCCTTTCCTTCTGGGCAGCCGACGAGTGTTCCGAGCTCGTTACCGTCGTCGATACCGACGAAGCAACCTAGCTCACACCCAACAACAGCACCATCGCCCATTCCAGCATCGATGCCAACATCCACTCCGTCCAATCTTCCGTCTTCCACGCCGAGCTCTATTCCGAGCGCGAGTCCGTCGATCGCGCCGAGCAGAGCGCCGACTTCTGTACCATCTAGTGTGCCATCCGGCACGCCCACCTCGAGTCCCTCTACGACACCGTCGACTATGCCAAGCTCCGTACCGTCGATGTATCCCTCGACCCAGCCGACCTCTGTGCCGACCGCTGCGCCATCACGCGCGCCGACGAACGTTCCAAGCGCTCTGCCGTCGTCAATGCCTACGAACGAGCCCAGCTCATATCCGTCTTCGATGCCATCGCCCGTCCCTGCATCCGCTCCAACTTCGAGTCCTACTGACATCCCATCATCCTCGCCCAGCTCGACGCCGAGCACAATACCTTCGAGCTTGCCGAGCATCTTACCAAGTAGCCAACCGTCTAGTCGACCGTCCGTAGTACCGACTGTGAGTCCGTCGGCAGCACCGTCGAGCGTTCCAAGCTCCTCACCGACGATGATGCCGACGACGAGGCCAACTTCATGGCCGTCAGCCTTTCCTTCTGCGCAGCCGACGAGTGTTCCGAGCTCGTTACCGTCGTCGATACCGACGAAGCAACCTAGCTCACACCCAACAACAGCACCATCGCCCATTCCGGCATCGATGCCAACATCCACTCCGTCCAATCTTCCGTCTTCCACGCCGAGCGCTGTTCCGAGCGCGTGTCCGTCGATCGCGCCCAGCAGTGCGCCGAGCTCTGTACCATCTAGTGTGCCATCCGGCACGCCCACCTCGAGTCCCTCTGCGACACCGTCGACTATACCAAGCTCCGTACCGTCGATGTATCCCTCGACCCAGCCGACCTCTGTGCCGACCGCTGCGCCATCACGCGCGCCAACGAACGCTCCAAGTGCTCTGCCGTCGTCAATGCCTACGAACGAGCCCAGCTCGTGTCCATCTTCGATGCCGTCGCCCGTCCCTGCATCCGCTCCCACTTCGAGTCCTACTGACATCCCATCATCCTCGCCCAGCTCGACGCCGAGCACAATACCTTCGAGCTTGCCGAGCATCTTACCAAGTAGCCAACCGTCTAGTCGACCGTCCGCAGTACCGACTGTGAGTCCGTCGGCAGCACCGTCGAGCGTTCCAAGCTCCTCACCGACGATGATGCCGACGACGAGGCCAACTTCATGGCCGTCAGCCTTTCCTTCTGCGCAGCCGACGAGTGTTCCGAGCTCGTTACCGTCGTCGATACCGACGAAGCAACCTAGCTCACACCCAACAACAGCACCATCGCCCATTCCGGCATCGATGCCAACATCCACTCCGTCCAATCTTCCGTCTTCCACGCCGAGCGCTGTTCCGAGCGCGAGTCCGTCGATCGCGCCCAGCAGTGCGCCGAGCTCTGTACCATCTAGTGTGCCATCCGGCACGCCCACCTCGAGTCCCTCTGCGACACCGTCGACTATACCAAGCTCCGTACCGTCGATGTATCCCTCGACCCAGCCGACCTCTGTGCCGACCGCTGCGCCATCACGCGCGCCAACGAACGCTCCAAGTGCTCTGCCGTCGTCAATGCCTACGAACGAGCCCAGCTCGTGTCCATCTTCGATGCCGTCGCCCGTCCCTGCATCCGCTCCCACTTCGAGTCCTACTGACATCCCATCATCCTCGCCCAGCTCGACGCCGAGCACAATACCTTCGAGCTTGCCGAGCATCTTACCAAGTAGCCAACCGTCTAGTCGACCGTCCGCAGTACCGACTGTGAGTCCGTCGGCAGCACCGTCGAGCGTTCCAAGCTCCTCACCGACGATGATGCCGACGACGAGGCCAACTTCATGGCCGTCAGCCTTTCCTTCTGCGCAGCCGACGAGTGTTCCGAGCTCGTTACCGTCGTCGATACCGACGAAGCAACCTAGCTCACACCCAACAACAGCACCATCGCCCATTCCGGCATCGATGCCAACATCCACTCCGTCCAATCTTCCGTCTTCCACGCCGAGCGCTGTTCCGAGCGCGAGTCCGTCGATCGCGCCCAGCAGTGCGCCGAGCTCTGTACCATCTAGTGTGCCATCCGGCACGCCCACCTCGAGTCCCTCTGCGACACCGTCGACTATGCCAAGCTCCGTACCGTCGATGTATCCCTCGACCCAGCCGACCTCTGTGCCGACCGCTGCGCCATCACGTGCGCCAACGAACGTTCCAAGCGCTACGCCGTCGTCGATGCCTACGAGCGAGCCCAGCTCATATCCGTCTTCGATGCCGTCGCCCGTCCCTGCATCCGCTCCCACTTCGAGTCCTACTGACATCCCATCATCCTCGCCCAGCTCGACGCCGAGCAGCCAACCGTCTAGTCGACCGTCCGCAGTACCGACTGTGAGTCCGTCGGCAGCACCGTCGAGCGTTCCAAGCTCCTCACCGACGATGATGCCGACGACGAGGCCAACTTCATGGCCGTCAGCCTTTCCTTCTGGGCAGCCGACGAGTGTTCCGAGCTCGTTACCGTCGTCGATACCGACGAAGCAACCTAGCTCACACCCAACAACAGCACCATCGCCCATTCCGGCATCGATGCCAACATCCACTCCGTCAAACCTTCCGTCTTCCACGCCGAGCTCTATTCCGAGCGTGAGTCCGTCGATCGCCCCCAGCAGTGCGCCGAGCTCTGTACCATCTAGTGTGCCATCCGGCGCGCCCACCTCGAGTCCCTCTGCGACACCGTCGACTGTACCGAGCTCCACACCGTCAATGTATCCCTCGACCCAGCCGACCTCTGTGCCGACCGCTGCGCCATCACGCGTGCCGACGAACGTTCCAAGCGCTCTGCCGTCGTCAATGCCTACGAACGAGCCCAGCTCATATCCGTCTTCGATGCCGTCGCCCGTCCCTGCATCCGCTCCCACTTCGAGTCCTACTGACATCCCATCATCCTCGCCCAGCTCGACGCCGAGCAGCCAACCGTCTAGTCGACCGTCCGCAGTACCAACTGTGAGTCCGTCGGCAACACCGTCGAGCGTTCCAAGCTCCTCACCGACGATGATGCCGACGACGAGGCCAACTTCATCGCCGTCAGCCTTTCCTTCTGGGCAGCCGACGAGTGTTCCGAGCTCGTTACCGTCGTCGATACCGACGAAGCAACCTAGCTCACACCCAACAACAGCACCATCGCCCATTCCGGCATCGATGCCAACATCCACTCCGTCCAATCTTCCGTCTTCCACGCCGAGTGCTGTTCCGAGCGCGAGTCCGTCGATCGCGCCCAGCAGTGCGCCGAGCTCTGTACCATCTAGTGTGCCATCCGGCGCGCCCACCTCGAGTCCCTCTGCGACACCGTCGACTGTACCGAGCTCCACACCGTCAATGTATCCCTCGACCCAGCCGACCTCTGTGCCGACCGCTGCGCCATCACGCGTGCCGACGAACGTTCCAAGCGCTCTGCCGTCGTCAATGCCTACGAACGAGCCCAGCTCATATCCGTCTTCGATGCCGTCGCCCGTCCCTGCATCCGCTCCCACTTCGAGTCCTACTGACATCCCATCATCCTCGCCCAGCTCGACGCCGAGCAGCCAACCGTCTAGTCGACCGTCCGCAGTACCAACTGTGAGTCCGTCGGCAACACCGTCGAGCGTTCCAAGCTCCTCACCGACGATGATGCCGACGACGAGGCCAACTTCATCGCCGTCAGCCTTTCCTTCTGGGCAGCCGACGAGTGTTCCGAGCTCGTTACCGTCGTCGATACCGACGAAGCAACCTAGCTCACACCCAACAACAGCACCATCGCCCATTCCGGCATCGATGCCAACATCCACTCCGTCCAATCTTCCGTCTTCCACGCCGAGTGCTGTTCCGAGCGCGAGTCCGTCGATCGCGCCCAGCAGTGCGCCGAGCTCTGTACCATCTAGTGTGCCATCCGGCACGCCCACCTCGAGTCCCTCTGCGACACCGTCGACTATGCCAAGCTCCGTACCGTCGATGTATCCCTCGACCCAGCCGACCTCTGTGCCGACCGCTGCGCCATCACGCGCGCCAACGAACGTTCCAAGCGCTACGCCGTCGTCGATGCCTACGAGCGAGCCCAGCTCATATCCGTCTTCGATGCCGTCGCCCGTCCCTGCATCCGCTCCCACTTCGAGTCCTACTGACATCCCATCATCCTCGCCCAGCTCGACGCCGAGCAGCCAACCGTCTAGTCGACCGTCCGCAGTACCGACTGTGAGTCCGTCGGCAGCACCGTCGAGCGTTCCAAGCTCCTCACCGACGATGATGCCGACGACGAGGCCAACTTCATGGCCGTCAGCCTTTCCTTCTGGGCAGCCGACGAGTGTTCCGAGCTCGTTACCGTCGTCGATACCGACGAAGCAACCTAGCTCACACCCAACAACAGCACCATCGCCCATTCCGGCATCGATGCCAACATCCACTCCGTCAAACCTTCCGTCTTCCACGCCGAGCTCTATTCCGAGCGTGAGTCCGTCGATCGCGCCCAGCAGTGCGCCGAGCTCTGTACCATCTAGTGTGCCATCCGGCACGCCCACCTCGAGTCCCTCTGCGACACCGTCGACTGTACCGAGCTCCACACCGTCAATGTATCCCTCGACCCAGCCGACCTCTGTGCCGACCGCTGCGCCATCACGCGCGCCGACGAACGTTCCAAGCGCTCTGCCGTCGTCAATGCCTACGAACGAGCCCAGCTCATATCCGTCTTCGATGCCGTCGCCCGTCCCTGCATCCGCTCCCACTTCGAGTCCTACTGACATCCCATCATCCTCGCCCAGCTCGACGCCGAGCAGCCAACCGTCTAGTCGACCGTCCGCAGTACCAACTGTGAGTCCGTCGGCAACACCGTCGAGCGTTCCAAGCTCCTCACCGACGATGATGCCGACGACGAGGCCAACTTCATCGCCGTCAGCCTTTCCTTCTGGGCAGCCGACGAGTGTTCCGAGCTCGTTACCGTCGTCGATACCGACGAAGCAACCTAGCTCACACCCAACAACAGCACCATCGCCCATTCCGGCATCGATACCAACATCCACTCCGTCCAATCTTCCGTCTTCCACGCCGAGTGCTGTTCCGAGCGCGAGTCCGTCGATCGCGCCCAGCAGTGCGCCGAGCTCTGTACCATCTAGTGTGCCATCCGGCATCCCCACCTCGAGTCCCTCTGCGACACCGTCGACTATGCCAAGCTCCGTACCCTCGATGTATCCCTCGACCCAGCCGACCTCTGTGCCGACCGCTGCGCCATCACGCGCGCCAACGAACGTTCCAAGCGCTCTGCCGTCGTCAATGCCTACGAACGAGCCCAGCTCGCGTCCGTCGGGAATGCCATCGCCTGTTCCGGCAACCGCCCCCACTTCGAGTCCTACTGACATCCCGTCAACCTTCCCGAGCTCGACGCCGAGCTCAATACCTTCGAGCTTGCCGAGCAGCTTGCCAAGCACCCAACCGTCTAGTCGACCGTCCGCAGCGCCAACTATGAGTCCGTCCGCAGCACCGTCGAGCGTTCCAAGCTCCTCGCCGTCGATGATGCCTACGACGAAGCCAACTTCAGGGCCGTCAGCCTTGCCTTTTGGGCAGCCGATGAGTGTTCCGAGCTCGTTGCCGTCATCTTTACCAACGAAGCAACCAATCTCTCACCCAACAGCAGCACCATCGTCCATTCCAGCATCGATGCCGACATCCACTCCGTCCACTCTTCCATCTTCTGCGCCGAGCTCTGTTCCGAGCGCGTGTCCTTCGACCGCACCTAGCCGCGCGCCAACCTCTGTACCATCTAGTGTGCCATCCGGCGCACCCTCGTCGATTCCCTCTGCGACACCGTCCACTTTGCCAAGCTCCGCACCGTCGATGTACCCCTCGACCCAGCCAACATCTGTGCCGACAGCTGCGCCATCACGTGCGCCAACGAACGTTCCGAGTGCGTCGCCGTCGTCAGTGCCTATGAACGAGCCCAGCTCATATCCGTCTTCGATGCCGTCACCCGTTCCTGCATCCGCTCCCACTTCGAGTCCTACTGACATGCCATCATCCTCGCCCAGCTCGACGCCGTTAACATTTCCTACGAGCTTACCGAGCATCTTACCAAGTAGCCAACCGTCTAGTCGACCGTCCGCAGTGCCGACTGTGAGTCCGTCGGCAGCACCGTCGAGCTTTCCAAGCTCCTCACCGACGATGATGCCGACGACGAGGCCAACTTCATCGCCGTCAGCCTTTCCTTCTGGGCAGCCGACGAGTGTTCCGAGCTCGTTACCGTCGTCGATACCGACGAAGCAACCTAGCTCACACCCAACAACAGCACCATCGCCCATTCCGGCATCGATGCCAACATCCACTCCGTCCAATCTTCCGTCTTCCACGCCGAGCGCTGTTCCGAGCGCGAGTCCGTCGATCGCGCCCAGCAGTGCGCCAAGCTCCGTACCACTTAGTGTGCCATCTGGCGCTCCCTCGTCGAGTCCCTCTGTGACACCGTCGATTGCGCCAAGCTCCGCACCGTCGATGTATCCCTCGACCCAGTCGACCACTGTGCCGACGGCTGCGCCATCACGCGTGCCGACGAACGTTCCGAGCGCGTCGCCGTCGTCAATGCCCACAAACGAACCCAGCTCATATCCGTCTTCGATGCCGTCGCCCATTCCTGCATCTGCTCCTACTTCGAGTCCTACTGACATCCCATCAACCCCACCCAGCTCGACGCCGATAACAGTTCCTATGAGCTTGCCTAGCAGCTTACCAAGCCGACAACCGTCTAGTCGACCGTCCGCAGTGCCGACTGTGAGTCCGTCGGCAGCACCGTCGAGCTTTCCAAGCTCCTCACCGACGATGATGCCGACGACGAGGCCAACTTCATCGCCGTCAGCCTTTCCTTCTGGGCAGCCGACGAGTGTTCCGAGCTCGTTACCGTCGTCGATACCGACGAAGCAACCTAGCTCACACCCAACAACAGCACCATCGCCCATTCCGGCATCGATGCCAACATCCACTCCGTCCAATCTTCCGTCTTCCACGCCGAGCGCTGTTCCGAGCGCGAGTCCGTCGATCGCGCCCAGCAGTGCGCCGAGCTCTGTACCATCTAGTGTGCCATCCGGCGCGCCCACCTCGAGTCCCTCTGTGACACCGTCGATTGCACCAAGCTCCGCACCGTCAATATATCCCTCGACCCAGCCGACCTCTGTGCCGACGGCAGCGCCATCACGCGTGCCGACGAATGCTCCAAGCGCTTTGCCGTCGTCAATGCCTACGAACGAGCCCAGCTCGTATCCGTCTTCGATGCCGTCGCCCATTCCTGCATCCGCTCCCACTTCGAGTCCTACCAACATCCCGTCAACCTTGCCCAGCTCGACGCCGAGCACAATTCCTTCGAGCTTGCCGAGCAGCTTACCAAGCAGCCAACCGTCTAGCCGACCGTCCGCAGCGCCGACTGTGAGTCCATCGGCAGCACCGTCGAGCGTTCCAAGCTCCTTGCCGTCGACGTTGCCTACGACGAGGCCAACTTCATGCCCGTCAGCTTTGCCTTCTGCGCAGCCGACTAGGTTGCCAAGCTTTAAGTCGTCGTTGATACCCACGAAGCAACCGAGCATGTGTCCGACTAAAGCGCCGTCTCTTATTCCGGCGTCGATACCCACTCCAAATCCGTTAGCTACTCCTTCAGTCGTTTCTACTTCAACGCCAAGTTTAAGTCCCTTGGACTTACCGAGCAGCCTGTTTATTTCCTCCGCCGCACCCAGCACATTATCACCGCAACCCACGAAATGGCACGCTTGGACACCGAGTGCGGGACCATCAAGGCAGCCTTCAGCATACTCATCGGAGAATCCTTCAAAATCACCGACAAAACAACCTAGTTCAGCTCCCACAACACGTCCATCACTACCTTCTGAAACTGCACCTTCAGCAGCCCCAACTCGTATTCCATCAACGCAGCCAACCAAGCCACCAAGTGAAATTCATATTGGCAGCACAATCAAGTTGGAAGTTATATATATGCTGCTCCTCAATGCAGACACAGACAACACAATTCTAACATTGGAAAACAACGTCATCCTTGACTTAAACACGCTTGAAACTGAAAATCTGAACGTGGAAGCTGTGGTTATTGTAGACGGAACAACAGTAAAACAGGTCGTCTTCGCATTGGAAAAAGACCTAAGCAAGAGAAATGCAACAAGTACTGCTGAACCGTACACATTTTTCGGGAATACTCCAACAAACCACACAAACGAAAAATTCGAAGCAGGTACCTACACACTGACAGCAGTACCATATGCAGAAGACGGAACAATTGGAGTTTCCCTCAGCCTGAATATCACCTTTTTTGCTGCCACCACCGCGCCCACCGTGACCGTCAGCATCGCCGTGGTCGAGTTTGTCCTGATTGACGCTGAGACGGGTGGGCAGCTTGCTGTCATTTCTGACGGGAGCACTATCAACTTCAACACGCTTCCGACGGACGACGTCGAGATCATCGCAATAGTGAGCGCAACGAACACGAACATAAGCAGCGTCGCGTTCAATCTCAACAACGGTGGGCTCGAGGCGAGCGATAGCGGCGAGCCGTACGAGCTTTTCGGAAACCTGAGCGCCACCAGCGCGCTCAACTTTTCGATGATCGAGCAAACGCTCGAGGCCACGCCGTATTCGGTTGATGGGCTTGTTGGGGAGACGTACTCGGTGTCCTTCAGCGTTATCGCGGCGACCCCCGCGCCCACCGTGACCGTCAGCATCGCCGTGGTCGAGTTTGTCCTGATTGACGCTGAGACGGGTGGGCAGCTCGCTGTCATTTCTGACGGGAGCACGATCAACTTCAACACGCTTCCGACAGACGACGTCGAGATCATCGCAGTAGTGAGCGCAACGAACACGAACATAAGCAGCGTCGCGTTCAATCTCAACAACGGTGGGCTCGAGACGAGCGATAGCGGCGAGCCGTACGAGCTTTTCGGGAACCTGAGCGCCACCAGCGCGCTCAACTTTTCGATGATCGAGCAAACGCTCGAGGCCACGCCGTATTCGGTTGATGGGCTTGTTGGGGAGACGTACTCGGTGTCCTTCAGCGTTATCGCGGCGACCCCCGCGCCCACCGTGACCGTCAGCATCGCCGTGGTCGAGTTTGTATTGATTGATGCTGAGACGGGTGGGCAGCTTGCTGTCATTTCTGACGGGAGCACGATCAACTTCAACACGCTTCCGACGGACGACGTCGAGATCATCGCAATAGTGAGCGCAACGAACACGAACATAAGCAGCGTCGCGTTCAATCTCAACAACGGTGGGCTCGAGACGAGCGATAGTGGCGAGCCGTACGCGCTTTTCGGAAACCTGAGCGCCACCAGCGCGCTCAACTTTTCGATGATCGAGCAATCACTCGAGGCCACGCCGTATTCGGTTGATGGGCTTGTTGGCGAGACGTACTCGGTGTCCTTCAGCGTTATCGCGGCGACCCCCGCGCCCACCGTGACCGTCAGCATCGCCGTGGTCGAGTTTGTATTGATTGATGCTGAGACGGGTGGGCAGCTTGCGGTCATTTCTGACGGGAGCACGATCAACTTCAACGCGCTTCCGACGGACGACGTCGAGATCATCGCAATAGTGAGCGCAACGAACACGAACATAAGCAGCGTCGCGTTCAATCTCAACAACGGTGGGCTCGAGACAAGCGATAGTGGCGAGCCGTACGAGCTTTTCGGAAACCTGAGCGCCACCAGCGCGCTCAACTTTTCGATGATCGAGCAATCACTCGAGGCCACGCCGTATTCGGTTGATGGGCTTGTTGGCGAGACGTACTCGGCGTCCTTCAGCGTTATCGCGGCGACCGGCGCGCCCACCGTGACCGTCAGCATCGCCGTGGTCGAGTTTGTATTGATTGACGCTGAGACGGGTGGGCAGCTTGCGGTCATTTCTGACGGGAGCACGATCAACTTCAACGCGCTTCCGACGGACGACGTCGAGATCATCGCAATAGTGAGCGCAACGAACACGAACATAAGCAGCGTCGCGTTCAATCTCAACAACGGTGGGCTCGAGACGAGCGATAGTGGCGAGCCGTACGAGCTTTTCGGAAACCTGAGCGCCACCAGCGCGCTCAACTTTTCGATGATCGAGCAAACGCTCGAGGCCACGCCGTATTCGGTTGATGGGCTTGTTGGGGAGACGTACTCGGTGTCCTTCAGCGTCATCGCGGCGACCCCCGCGCCCACCGTGACCGTCAGCGTCGCCGTGGTCGAGTTTGTATTGATTGATGCTGAGACGGGTGGGCAGCTTGCGGTCATTTCTGACGGGAGCACGATCAACTTCAACGCGCTTCCGACAGACGACGTCGAGATCATCGCAATAGTGAGCGCAACGAACACGAACATAAGCAGCGTCGCGTTCAATCTCAACAACGGTGGGCTCGAGACAAGCGATAGCGGCGAGCCGTACGCGCTTTTCGGAAACCTGAGCGCCACCAGCGCGCTCAACTTTTCGATGATCGAGCAAACGCTCGAGGCCACGCCGTATTCGGTTGATGGGCTTGTTGGGGAGACGTACTCGGTGTCCTTCAGCGTTATCGCGGCGACCCCCGCGCCCACCGTGACCGTCAGCATCGCCGTGGTCGAGTTTGTCCTGATTGACGCTGAGACGGGTGGTCAGCTTGCTGTCATTTCTGACGGGAGCACGATCAACTTCAACGCGCTTCCGACGGACGACGTCGAGATCATCGCAATAGTGAGCGCAACGAACACGAACATAAGCAGCGTCGCGTTCAATCTCAACAACGGTGGGCTCGAGACGAGCGATAGTGGCGAGCCGTACGAGCTTTTCGGAAACCTGAGCGCCACCAGCGCGCTCAACTTTTCGATGATCGAGCAAACGCTCGAGGCCACGCCGTATTCGGTTGATGGGCTTGTTGGGGAGACGTACTCGGTGTCCTTCAGCGTTATCGCGGCGACCCCCGCGCCCACCGTGACCGTCAGCATCGCCGTGGTCGAGTTTGTATTGATTGACGCTGAAACTGGTGGGCAGCTTGCGGTCATTTCTGACGGGAGCACGATCAACTTCAACGCGCTTCCGACGGACGACGTCGAGATCATCGCAATAGTGAGCGCAACGAACACGAACATAAGCAGCGTCGCGTTCAATCTCAACAACGGTGGGCTCGAGACGAGCGATAGCGGCGAGCCGTACGAGCTTTTCGGAAACCTGAGCGCCACCAGCGCGCTCAACTTTTCGATGATCGAGCAAACGCTCGAGGCCACGCCGTATTCGGTTGATGGGCTTGTTGGGGAGACGTACTCGGTGTCCTTCAGCGTCATCGCGGCGACCCCCGCGCCCACCGTGACCGTCAGCGTTGCCGTGGTCGAGTTTGTATTGATTGATGCTGAGACGGGTGGGCAGCTTGCGGTCATTTCTGACGGGAGCACGATCAACTTCAACGCGCTTCCGACAGACGACGTCGAGATCATCGCAATAGTGAGCGCAACGAACACGAACATAAGCAGCGTCGCGTTCAATCTCAACAACGGTGGGCTCGAGACAAGCGATAGCGGCGAGCCGTACGCGCTTTTCGGAAACCTGAGCGCCACCAGCGCGCTCAACTTTTCGATGATCGAGCAAACGCTCGAGGCCACGCCGTATTCGGTTGATGGGCTTGTTGGGGAGACGTACTCGGTGTCCTTCAGCGTCATCGCGGCGACCACCGCGCCCACCGTGACCGTCAGCATCGCCGTGGTCGAGTTTGTCCTGATTGATGCTGAGACGGGTGGTCAGCTTGCTGTCATTTCTGACGGGAGCACGATCAACTTCAACGCGCTTCCGACGGACGACGTCGAGATCATCGCAATAGTGAGCGCAACGAACACGAACATAAGCAGCGTCGCGTTCAATCTCAACAACGGTGGGCTCGAGACGAGCGATAGTGGCGAGCCGTACGAGCTTTTCGGAAACCTGAGCGCCACCAGCGCGCTCAACTTTTCGATGATCGAGCAAACGCTCGAGGCCACGCCGTATTCGGTTGATGGGCTTGTTGGGGAGACGTACTCGGCGTCCTTCAGCGTCACCGCGGCGACCGGCGCGCCCACCGTGACCGTCAGCATCGCCGTGGTCGAGTTTGTCCTGATTGACGCTGAGACGGGTGGGCAGCTTGCTGTCATTTCTTACGGGAGCACGATCAACTTCAACGTGCTTCCGACGGACGACGTCGAGATCATCGCAATAGTGAGCGCAACGAACACGAACATAAGCAGCGTCGCGTTCAATCTCAACAACGGTGGGCTCGAGACGAGCGATAGCGGCGAGCCATACGAGCTTTTCGGGAATCTGAGCGCCACCAGCGCGCTCAACTTTTCGATGATCGAGCAAACGCTCGAGGCCACGCCGTATTCGGTTGATGGGCTTGTTGGGGAGACGTACTCGGTGTCCTTCAGCGTCATCGCGGCGACCACCGCGCCCACCGTGACCGTCAGCATCGCCGTGGTCGAGTTTGTCCTGATTGACGCTGAGACGGGTGGGCAGCTTGCGGTCATTTCTGACGGGAGCACGATCAACTTCAACGCGCTTCCGACGGACGACGTCGAGATCATCGCAATAGTGAGCGCAACGAACACGAACATAAGCAGCGTCGCGTTCAATCTCAACAACGGTGGGCTCGAGACGAGCGATAGCGGCGAGCCGTACGAGCTTTTCGGAAACCTGAGCGCCACCAGCGCGCTCAACTTTTCGATGATCGAGCAAACGCTCGAGGCCACGCCGTATTCGGTTGATGGGCTTGTTGGGGAGACGTACTCGGTGTCCTTCAGCGTCATCGCGGCGACCACCGCGCCCACCGTGACCGTCAGCATCGCCGTGGTCGAGTTTGTCCTGATTGACGCTGAGACGGGTGGTCAGCTTGCTGTCATTTCTGACGGGAGCACGATCAACTTCAACACGCTTCCGACGGACGACGTCGAGATCATCGCAATAGTGAGCGCAACGAACACGAACATAAGCAGCGTCGCGTTCAATCTCAACAACGGTGGGCTCGAGACGAGCGATAGTGGCGAGCCGTACGAGCTTTTCGGAAACCTGAGCGCCACCAGCGCGCTCAACTTTTCGATGATCGAGCAAACGCTCGAGGCCACGCCGTATTCGGTTGATGGGCTTGTTGGGGAGACGTACTCGGTGTCCTTCAGCGTTATCGCGGCGACCCCCGCGCCCACCGTGACCGTCAGCATCGCCGTGGTCGAGTTTGTATTGATTGACGCTGAAACTGGTGGGCAGCTTGCGGTCATTTCTGACGGGAGCACGATCAACTTCAACGCGCTTCCGACGGACGACGTCGAGATCATCGCAATAGTGAGCGCAACGAACACGAACATAAGCAGCGTCGCGTTCAATCTCAACAACGGTGGGCTCGAGACGAGCGATAGCGGCGAGCCGTACGAGCTTTTCGGAAACCTGAGCGCCACCAGCGCGCTCAACTTTTCGATGATCGAGCAAACGCTCGAGGCCACGCCGTATTCGGTTGATGGGCTTGTTGGGGAGACGTACTCGGTGTCCTTCAGCGTTATCGCGGCGACCCCCGCGCCCACCGTGACCGTCAGCATCGCCGTGGTCGAGTTTGTATTGATTGATGCTGAGACGGGTGGGCAGCTTGCGGTCATTTCTGACGGGAGCACGATCAACTTCAACGCGCTTCCGACGGACGACGTCGAGATCATCGCAATAGTGAGCGCAACGAACACGAACATAAGCAGCGTCGCGTTCAATCTCAACAACGGTGGGCTCGAGACGAGCGATAGCGGCGAGCCGTACGAGCTTTTCGGAAACCTGAGCGCCACCAGCGCGCTCAACTTTTCGATGATCGAGCAAACGCTCGAGGCCACGCCGTATTCGGTTGATGGGCTTGTTGGGGAGACGTACTCGGTGTCCTTCAGCGTCATCGCGGCGACCACCGCGCCCACCGTGACCGTCAGCATCGCCGTGGTCGAGTTTGTCCTGATTGACGCTGAGACGGGTGGGCAGCTTGCGGTCATTTCTGACGGGAGCACGATCAACTTCAACGCGCTTCCGACGGACGACGTCGAGATCATCGCAATAGTGAGCGCAACGAACACGAACATAAGCAGCGTCGCGTTCAATCTCAACAACGGTGGGCTCGAGACGAGCGATAGTGGCGAGCCGTACGAGCTTTTCGGAAACCTGAGCGCCACCAGCGCGCTCAACTTTTCGATGATCGAGCAAACGCTCGAGGCCACGCCGTATTCGGTTGATGGGCTTGTTGGGGAGACGTACTCGGTGTCCTTCAGCGTCATCGCGGCGACCACCGCGCCCACCGTGACCGTCAGCATCGCCGTGGTCGAGTTTGTCCTGATTGACGCTGAGACGGGTGGGCAGCTTGCGGTCATTTCTGACGGGAGCACGATCAACTTCAACACGCTTCCGACGGACGACGTCGAGATCATGGCAATAGTGAGCGCAACGAACACGAACATAAGCAGCGTCGCGTTCAATCTCAACAACGGTGGGCTCGAGACGAGCGATAGTGGCGAGCCGTACGAGCTTTTCGGAAACCTGAGCGCCACCAGCGCGCTCAACTTTTCGATGATCGAGCAAACGCTCGAGGCCACGCCGTATTCGGTTGATGGGCTTGTTGGGGAGACGTACTCGGTGTCCTTCAGCGTTATCGCGGCGACCCCCGCGCCCACCGTGACCGTCAGCATCGCCGTGGTCGAGTTTGTATTGATTGATGCTGAGACGGGTGGGCAGCTTGCGGTCATTTCTGACGGGAGCACGATCAACTTCAACGCGCTTCCGACGGACGACGTCGAGATCATCGCAATAGTGAGCGCAACGAACACGAACATAAGCAGCGTCGCGTTCAATCTCAACAACGGTGGGCTCGAGACGAGCGATAGTGGCGAGCCGTACGAGCTTTTCGGGAACCTGAGCGCCACCAGCGCGCTCAACTTTTCGATGATCGAGCAAACGCTCGAGGCCACGCCGTATTCGGTTGATGGGCTTGTTGGGGAGACGTACTCGGTGTCCTTCAGCGTCATCGCGGCGACCGGCGCGCCCACCGTGACCGTCAGCATCGCCGTGGTCGAGTTTGTTCTGATTGACGCTGAGACGGGTGGGCAGCTTGCGGTCATCTCTGACGGGAGCACGATCAACTTCAACACGCTTCCGACGGACGACGTCGAGATCATCGCAATAGTGAGCGCAACGAACACGAACATAAGCAGCGTCGCGTTCAATCTCAACAACGGTGGGCTCGAGACGAGCGATAGCGGCGAGCCGTACGAGCTTTTCGGAAACCTGAGCGCCACCAGCGCGCTCAACTTTTCGATGATCGAGCAAACGCTCGAGGCCACGCCGTATTCGGTTGATGGGCTTGTTGGGGAGACGTACTCGGTGTCCTTCAGCGTCATCGCGGCGACCACCGCGCCCACCGTGACCGTCAGCATCGCCGTGGTCGAGTTTGTCCTGATTGACGCTGAGACGGGTGGGCAGCTTGCGGTCATCTCTGACGGGAGCACGATCAACTTCAACACGCTTCCGACGGACGACGTCGAGATCATGGCAATAGTGAGCGCAACGAACACGAACATAAGCAGCGTCGCGTTCAATCTCAACAACGGTGGGCTCGAGACGAGCGATAGTGGCGAGCCGTACGAGCTTTTCGGAAACCTGAGCGCCACCAGCGCGCTCAACTTTTCGATGATCGAGCAAACGCTCGAGGCCACGCCGTATTCGGTTGATGGGCTTGTTGGGGAGACGTACTCGGTGTCCTTCAGCGTTATCGCGGCGACCCCCGCGCCCACCGTGACCGTCAGCATCGCCGTGGTCGAGTTTGTATTGATTGATGCTGAGACGGGTGGGCAGCTTGCGGTCATTTCTGACGGGAGCACGATCAACTTCAACGCGCTTCCGACGGACGACGTCGAGATCATCGCAATAGTGAGCGCAACGAACACGAACATAAGCAGCGTCGCGTTCAATCTCAACAACGGTGGGCTCGAGACGAGCGATAGCGGCGAGCCGTACGAGCTTTTCGGAAACCTGAGCGCCACCAGCGCGCTCAACTTTTCGATGATCGAGCAAACGCTCGAGGCCACGCCGTATTCGGTTGATGGGCTTGTTGGGGAGACGTACTCGGTGTCCTTCAGCGTCATCGCGGCGACCCCCGCGCCCACCGTGACCGTCAGCGTTGCCGTGGTCGAGTTTGTCCTGATTGACGCTGAGACGGGTGGGCAGCTTGCGGTCATTTCTGACGGGAGCACGATCAACTTCAACGCGCTTCCGACGGACGACGTCGAGATCATCGCAATAGTGAGCGCAACGAACACGAACATAAGCAGCGTCGCGTTCAATCTCAACAACGGTGGGCTCGAGACGAGCGATAGCGGCGAGCCGTACGAGCTTTTCGGAAACCTGAGCGCCACCAGCGCGCTCAACTTTTCGATGATCGAGCAAACGCTCGAGGCCACGCCGTATTCGGTTGATGGGCTTGTTGGGGAGACGTACTCGGTGTCCTTCAGCGTCATCGCGGCGACCGGCGCGCCCACCGTGACCGTCAGCGTTGCCGTGGTCGAGTTTGTTCTGATTGACGCTGAGACGGGTGGTCAGCTTGCTGTCATTTCTGACGGGAGCACGATCAACTTCAACGCGCTTCCGACAGACGACGTCGAGATCATCGCAATAGTGAGCGCAACGAACACGAACATAAGCAGCGTCGCGTTCAATCTCAACAACGGTGGGCTCGAGACGAGCGATAGTGGCGAGCCGTACGAGCTTTTCGGAAACCTGAGCGCCACCAGCGCGCTCAACTTTTCGATGATCGAGCAAACGCTCGAGGCCACGCCGTATTCGGTTGATGGGCTTGTTGGGGAGACGTACTCGGTGTCCTTCAGCGTCATCGCGGCGACCGGCGCGCCCACCGTGACCGTCAGCGTTGCCGTGGTCGAGTTTGTTCTGATTGACGCTGAGACGGGTGGTCAGCTTGCTGTCATTTCTGACGGGAGCACGATCAACTTCAACGCGCTTCCGACAGACGACGTCGAGATCATCGCAATAGTGAGCGCAACGAACACGAACATAAGCAGCGTCGCGTTCAATCTCAACAACGGTGGGCTCGAGACGAGCGATAGTGGCGAGCCGTACGAGCTTTTCGGAAACCTGAGCGCCACCAGCGCGCTCAACTTTTCGATGATCGAGCAAACGCTCGAGGCCACGCCGTATTCGGTTGATGGGCTTGTTGGGGAGACGTACTCGGTGTCCTTCAGCGTTATCGCGGCGACCCCCGCGCCCACCGTGACCGTCAGCATCGCCGTGGTCGAGTTTGTATTGATTGATGCTGAGACGGGTGGGCAGCTTGCGGTCATTTCTGACGGGAGCACGATCAACTTCAACGCGCTTCCGACAGACGACGTCGAGATCATCGCAATAGTGAGCGCAACGAACACGAACATAAGCAGCGTCGCGTTCAATCTCAACAACGGTGGGCTCGAGACGAGCGATAGCGGCGAGCCGTACGCGCTTTTCGGAAACCTGAGCGCCACCAGCGCGCTCAACTTTTCGATGATCGAGCAAACGCTCGAGGCCACGCCGTATTCGGTTGATGGGCTTGTTGGGGAGACGTACTCGGTGTCCTTCAGCGTCATCGCGGCGACCGGCGCGCCCACCGTGACCGTCAGCGTTGCCGTGGTCGAGTTTGTTCTGATTGACGCTGAGACGGGTGGGCAGCTCGCTGTCATTTCTGACGGGAGCACGATCAACTTCAACGCGCTTCCGACAGACGACGTCGAGATCATCGCAATAGTGAGCGCAACGAACACGAACATAAGCAGCGTCGCGTTCAATCTCAACAACGGTGGGCTCGAGACGAGCGATAGTGGCGAGCCGTACGAGCTTTTCGGAAACCTGAGCGCCACCAGCGCGCTCAACTTTTCGATGATCGAGCAAACGCTCGAGGCCACGCCGTATTCGGTTGATGGGCTTGTTGGGGAGACGTACTCGGTGTCCTTCAGCGTCATCGCGGCGACCGGCGCGCCCACCGTGACCGTCAGCGTTGCCGTGGTCGAGTTTGTTCTGATTGACGCTGAGACGGGTGGTCAGCTTGCTGTCATTTCTGACGGGAGCACGATCAACTTCAACGCGCTTCCGACAGACGACGTCGAGATCATCGCAATAGTGAGCGCAACGAACACGAACATAAGCAGCGTCGCGTTCAATCTCAACAACGGTGGGCTCGAGACGAGCGATAGCGGCGAGCCGTACGAGCTTTTCGGAAACCTGAGCGCCACCAGCGCGCTCAACTTTTCGATGATCGAGCAATCACTCGAGGCCACGCCGTATTCGGTTGATGGGCTTGTTGGGGAGACGTACTCGGTGTCCTTCAGCGTTATCGCGGCGACCACCGCGCCCACCGTGACCGTCAGCATCGCCGTGGTCGAGTTTGTCCTGATTGACGCTGAGACGGGTGGGCAGCTTGCGGTCATTTCTGACGGGAGCACGATCAACTTCAACGCGCTTCCGACGGACGACGTCGAGATCATCGCAATAGTGAGCGCAACGAACACGAACATAAGCAGCGTCGCGTTCAATCTCAACAACGGTGGGCTCGAGACGAGCGATAGCGGCGAGCCGTACGAGCTTTTCGGAAGCCTGAGCGCCACCAGCGCGCTCAACTTTTCGATGATCGAGCAAACGCTCGAGGCCACGCCGTATACGGTTGATGGGCTTGTTGGGGAGACGTACTCGGTGTCCTTCAGCGTCATCGACGCGACCCCCGCGCCCACCGTGACCGTCAGCGTTGCCGTGGTCGAGTTTGTCCTGATTGACGCTGAGACGGGTGGGCAGCTTGCGGTCATTTCTGACGGGAGCACGATCAACTTCAACGCGCTTCCGACGGACGACGTCGAGATCATCGCAATAGTGAGCGCAACGAACACGAACATAAGCAGCGTCGCGTTCAATCTCAACAACGGTGGGCTCGAGACGAGCGATAGTGGCGAGCCGTACGAGCTTTTCGGAAACCTGAGCGCCACCAGCGCGCTCAACTTTTCGATGATCGAGCAAACGCTCGAGGCCACGCCGTATTCGGTTGATGGGCTTGTTGGGGAGACGTACTCGGTGTCCTTCAGCGTCATCGCGGCGACCACCGCGCCCACCGTGACCGTCAGCATCGCCGTGGTCGAGTTTGTATTGATTGACGCTGAGACGGATGGGCAGCTTGCGGTCATTTCTGACGGGAGCACGATCAACTTCAACGCGCTTCCGACGGACGACGTCGAGATCATCGCAATAGTGAGCGCAACGAACACGAACATAAGCAGCGTCGCGTTCAATCTCAACAACGGTGGGCTCGAGACAAGCGATAGCGGCGAGCCGTACGAGCTTTTCGGAAACCTGAGCGCCACCAGCGCGCTCAACTTTTCGATGATCGAGCAAACGCTCGAGGCCACGCCGTATTCGGTTGATGGGCTTGTTGGGGAGACGTACTCGGTGTCCTTCAGCGTCATCGCGGCAACATCGGCGCCTAGTTCGACTGTGTGGCTGACGGTGACGAGGCTCATTCTTGTCGATGCAGATGAAGATGTCGATTTGTTTGATGTTTTCAGTGGTTCGACGATAAATTTGAATGTCTTGCCTACTGAAAACTTGAATCTTGTTGCGGAAATACTTGCGTTTGGGACCAACGTAAGTTCTGTTGTTTTTGATCTTAATGGTGGGTACTTTGTGTCGAATGCGACAGGGCGCGCGCCTTTTTCTTTATTTGGCAACTCTGGTTTTAACTACTCAGCTGGGAGTTTCGAGGAAGGTTATTATGTGCTTCGGACTACTCCGTTTGGGACTGATGGCACTGTTGGCAAAACTTCAGTTTACAATTTTTCCGTAGTAGCTGCAACGTCTATTCCAACGTCTACTCCAACCAGAGCTCCATTGGTTGCATCTTCACTACCAACGGCTGCTAGCAGCACAATTCCGACATTGGCACCGTCGAGTACACCTACGTCCGCATCATCGAGAGCTGTCGTGAATTTAAACATTACTCAGTTTTTGCTTGTGGATGCTGTCACTGGTGTTGTGATTGGAACCTTGCAAGAGGGCAATACTGTCGAAATAAGCCAGGATACTATCGACATCATTGCCGTCGTAGTTGCTGTGGGCACGACCGTTCTTGATGTTACCTTCGATCTTAACAATGGTGAAGTTACTTCAGCTTCCACCGGGGTGGCATACGGCGGCCAGTATTCGCTCTTTAATGGCGCTACAGATTACGTATTCGAAGCAGGCGAGCATGTTCTTTATGCTGTGCCTTACGATACCGACGGATACACTGGTACCGGATTGACGGTACATTTCACTGTTGTTGATGTGCCTTCGGCGGTGCCCACGACAATACCGACGGCGTTTGCTTTGAATGACAGCAGTGAGATGACACTCGGCCTGAAGAGCTACGTCGTGGTTCGTGAAGATGGGACAGAACTTGCATACGATGTAGGGGACGAACTTTATGTTGGTGAGACAATCACGATGACGCTTGAATTCATTGCAAATCACATCCGAAATTTTACCCTTACTACACTTCTTTGTGTTGCTGGCGACGACGACGCCGTCGATCCTTGCGGTGAAGTTGTGGACTTGGTCGTGGCGAATTATACTGTTTCTGTGGATCACACGGTGAATGACAATTTCCTTGTATACAAATACACAGTTCCGCTGCCAGTCCCAGTCGGGCTGCTCGACAACTTTCGCTTTGTGACCGATGTCCACGCTGATGGTCCTCACAGCATACTTATATATTTCGACGGCAGACGGCGATTAGGTTCTTATCTCAATGGTTCTATTGCTTTCGGACGTGGCAATATAACCACCTTCTACACTGGCGAGTTTGCCATCGTCCTGGATGATGTTGTTGTTCACCAGGACGTTGAGTCGACAGCCCCATCGACTCGGCCTTCTGTTGCACCTGTTCAGCAACCATCTGCTTTCAGTCTTACACCTACTGTGATACCGTCTGCCTCTACGACATTGACACCATCGATAGCAAAGATACCGTCGCCCACATCGGCACCAGTGTCGGAAATGGTGATTTTGTCGTCAGCACCGTCAGCAGCGCCGAGCGCTGATGAGAGATTCCCGTCGCCCATTCCGTCCATGACGCCCTCTGTTTTACCCTCAATTATGCCAACTCCGCCACACAGCGGCTTTGAGCCTATTCCAACAATGGTGGTGGGGTATTCCACAGCTGTGCCTACCATTTTCCCTACCCTCGAACCGACACTCAAACCTACTGTCGAACCTACTCTCAAATCCAGCGAGCCGCCAACAAGTGAGCTCGAAAGGTTGTCATCTTCTCTGTCGAGGCCACCCACACTTTCTTTTGCTCCCAGCATTGCACCTATAACGGCAAGTGTCTTCGCTGCGTTGAACGCAGATCCGCTTGCCAAAGATGCTGGCGTTTATACGCGCAGTCGAAGAGCATGCGAGTATGCGGTTTTCTTGGTCACCTCCTCGGCGATAATCGTCATCGTCGCAGCCCGGCGAGAGCGAAGGAAAATTACGAGTTTGATTAGATATAGTTTCACCCCACGACCTGTTCTGGTGCTATATGTCTTCTTCAGTGTCGTTGATGCTGGCATGGATGAGATATTTCTTTGTTATCGCCACGCTGACCGCGATTGGGATTTTTTTTACATGGCGCTGGGTATCATTTTCTCGCGTGTTCTAGTGACTGCCCTCGCTGTTCGGCATCTTGCGCAAAACGCGCAGAAATACCGCGCAACTCTCAATTTGAAGGCCATGCAGGGCGGAAATGTTGTCTATAGTTCAATTCTCATTATCGCTGCGACGCACGGGCCATGGCTCCTGGTGCTCCTCCCATGGCAGGACACGACATTCGCACGCAGACTTTCTGGCTTCTCGCATCCGGCGGTCTTCATGTTCTCTATAGGACTTGCCGGCGTTTCCGCTTCATTGCACCTGGCGACAAAAATCACTTTTCTTGCGGCCTCTTTCAAAGCAGAGCCAACCACGATAATTGGGATTGTTACAAACACGCTTAGCTTACTGTGAGTTTCGATCGCGTGTAGTTTTGTGCTCGATTGCGTTGCATTTAGGTTTTTAGCGCAAACCTTTTTCCGAGCTGTCGTACGCCACCTCCTTGACTCGGACGAAGGTTCATACTTCGATTTCGAAGAGTTTTTCTATGACGACTCTCATCTGGTAAGAACCTGCGGAGTCATTTCGCGTTACAGCGTAGATTGCTGCCGATATCCTACTCACCTCTTTCCCACCGCAGCCCGAGCTCGGAGCCGTCGATGCAATGAACTCGCAAGACACTGATATGTGGAGTGAGATTCTAACAGAGCAGTCCGAATCAGACAGCAAGAGTCTTCCACAGATTTGTGTTGAATTTGATACCGTCACATATGACGCGAGAGCACATGACACCCAATCAGAAGTGGCACCTCCTCACGAACCGCGCACCACGACGATGTTCAACAACCTCGATGGTGCGGACGACGACGCTGCGAATGCAACCACGACATCTATCGTTTTTGGTGAACCTACGGAGGCGCGTACGCATCCGCCGAACACAGCTACTTCACCCGACGGCAATATGGAGGAGTGGCCGGAAGTACAGATCATCGTCTGACTTCATATGATCTAGGATTTGGACGTCGTGCTTTAGAAACACATTCTGCATTGCGCCTGCCACGTACCTTTTCGACGAAGCCGGCTTGACGTGGATCTCGACTGCTGCGTTCCTTGCTACCCTCTCGCTCATTCGCACTTTGTCCCCTCCCCTCTCCACCCAAGGGGGTTCGAATAGGGGGACCAACAGGGGCGCGCCGCGAGGTGTTTTGGCCGTATATACTAAGCTAAGCCTCTATTATGTGCATAGTTTTCCTGCGCGAGCATCCTGCGCGAGCATGCGAAGAAGCTGAGATATTCGGTGTGTCGCGATTGGCGTGTGGCAGTTTCGAACCAGCGAAGGGGTCGCGGGAAAATATCGAAGTCAGAATAGAAGAAAGGGGATATTGGCATATTATTGCCGATCCAGCGTGCAGGGCTTGGGAACGGCCGCTTCCAGGGGTGGGAGGTTGCGCGCGAGAACAACGTTTTGATGGACGTTGCCCCCCCCCCCCCCGCGCTAGAGTTTCGTGCCCGTCGGGGGGGTGGGTCTGCAAACCCCAGCACCAGAGTTTCGTGCTAGCGTTAGGGGGGTCTGACCACCGCGCGCGCGGGCTAGAAGAGGGCTTAAAGCGAGGTTTGCTTGCCTTGCTTGCCAGGCGGTCAGCAGAGCTATAGACCAACGGACAGCCACGGACGGGGAGCCGGCGACTCTGTCAGGAAGGGGCGATTCTGCTAGCCTCGCGCTCTTCGCGGACATTGTTGTTGGAGAATCGAACCAGAGGGAGTGCGGCTGGAGGGGGAGCACTGTTCCACAGCCATACGCGCGACTACGAACCGCAAAACTTGACGAGGTAATGCATGCATCCTGTGCTCAAGACGACGACGATGACGCCCGGGTGAACATGGATGAGGCCAACGAGCCCCACTCCGTCGACGAGCCCGCCCTCGAGCATTAGGAAGAGAGCCTTGCTCCCGAGGAGAACCTCTGCGACTACCGCATAGACCTCTAAGACGCCACGTTCTTCCACGAGGCCGCCACATTCCTTGCGCCTCATTTAGCGTCGCCACACACCCCCCTCGAACCTCAATTTCCGTGCCAAACTGTAGCCTACCTTTTAGAGGCATTCTGGTGCTGCAGCGCCCGTCGTCCTGGGAAGCGGGGGGCACCGAACCCCCCAGCGATATGGACAAGTTTAATGCGGGGGGTCACCGACCACCAGCGCTAAACTTTCGCGCTGGGGAAGGGGGGGGAGGGTTCGTCGTGATCTCGCGCGCCCCCTCCCGGCAGCGGCTGTCGCCGCGCCCAGAGACGCGGCGGCGAAAGACAGGGAAGAATGGGAAGTGATGCCACGGGGTGGCACACTTAAAGTACTCGACCGAGAAATGTCGAGCTAGGAATTGGAGGGGAAGATGAACTTGACGTCGGATAAGAGAGCTTAAAATTTAACTTTAAGTTAAAAATAGGCCCTAGCATCCGTTTTCGAACACACTAGGAGAAACCCTCGTTACTCGTTCAAAAGTGCGATCGTCGTGGTGCAAATGGTTTGCACCACCAAAGAGCCGTTCGATCTTCTGTTGGGCGCCTGGCGCGACGATGGCGGCGGGTGAACCGATGGGGATTTCTATGGACGTCGGGGATCAGCCTACCGACGCTCCCGACGCGGCGGATCCGCCGGGGAAGCGCTTGAAAGCCACCAGGAGCGAGAGACGCACACATCTGGTTGATGGAGAGTGCGTCTGTTGCGTTGCCAACCTTGAACGACGTTCGGGAGAGCTGCTCGACCTGGGGCACATCGTGAACATCACGGGAATCGACGGCAGCATTAACTTTTATGTTTGCCCGCGCTCTTGTCCCCCCCCACAAAGCGTGAAGGTGGTCCGGTGCAAGCTATCCTCGCACGCATCTCGGACGCGCTGACCAAGAACATCAAGACGCGGGTTCGGCCGGGCTACAAGGTGTGCGTCGTTCACGACTCTTCGAGCGGTCAATGAGTGGACGAGGGGTTGGGGGTGGTGCAGAAGATGCATTACGACTCCGGGACGGATACTGTGACGCTCACCGTAAAAACGTTGTCGATAAGACGGTAGTCAATGTTGGCGTTGCAGGTGTTCGCGAGAGCGCAGAGAAGGAGAACAGTGGTCCCTCGGCGCGCATAGAGGCGCGGAGCCGTTCGCGACTCCCGCTTCAACCTCGTCCAACCGATGTGAAAAGCCCTTTCTCGCTATTGCTTCGGAAGCAGTTAGCACAGAAGGACAAGATCATCAAAACTCAAGACAGCCAAGGCGGCGCAAGAAGGGCGCGCTACCGCAGCTGAGCGCGTACGGATCCAGGCCCACGCCGAGGCTCTCGATGCCGAGACGTATTTGGCCACGGCCGAGGCGGGGCGTCTTGAGGCTGAGCGGGATTACGGCGACGAGGTTCGGGATGCCTCGCGTCGGGAGGAGTGACTCCGGGTCCGGAACGAGCGCCAAGTTGCCGCGAGGGAGAAGCAGTACAAGCGCGATGCTGCGAAGGTGCAGTAATCCATCGGCGAGCTCAACGCGACCAAGGCCCTGTCAAAGGAGGCGGCAGGACAGGCTGCAGTGGCGGCCGAAGCGCGAGTGTGGAACCGACTGAAGAAATCGGACCCTCGGGACATGCGACAACTCGAGGACAATACGCCGCCGTCAACCAGGAGGCGAAACAAATGGAGATCGAGCTCGCGGCTCGCGGCTCGCGGCTGCCGAGGGCCGCGTCCAGGCCAAGGAGGAGGAGATCAAGCGGCTGAAGGAACAGGTCACCGAGGGCGAGTGACGTGGAGCTCCCGTCCGAACGCTTCATTCGCGACCTGCTCTCCGAGATGGGCGTCCTTCACGAGACCGCCGTCGCCCTCGCGCTGGGCTACGATGACGTCGTCGACGCGGCGACGGACGCGGCGCCGCTCGATGGCAAAGATTTCGCTACCACCCACGTTCGCGTCAAACGCAGCGGCGAGACGGAGAACTGGACCCTCAGCGCGTACGAGATCTCCGACCAGAGCGCGGCTGGCGAGGCCAAGGCGATCGCCAATCGGTTCGGCGACCTGAGTCGAGCGCTCCAGCTCGTCAGTCAAGTTCACCAGAAGCGCTACGGAGCCGATGTTACGACGATTCTCGAGCTACACCAACCTCCTTCAGAGTCTGCCAGGATAATCCACAACTCGTCGCGACCGCCGAGTATGAGGCCTTCGACACAGAGATCGCCACATACCCCCAGTTCCTCGAGATCAGGGCTGGGTCGGCGAAGCTGTCCGTCGACGGCCAGTCCATGATCCGCGATGTTGCGGCTCTAGTCTCCGACTGACACCAATGATCCAGAGACCAAGACCATGCTCGACGCGCTCCGGGCTTGGGGCCGTGGCAGCTCGTTGGAGGGTGGGGCAGCCTATGCGCTACGTTGGCGATGGGCGGCGGTCAACCAGACGTCGGAGGTCCAGAGGGCCTTCGATGGCACGCGGCGGAACTCGAGTTTAGCACCTTGAAGTATTACAACGCCGCCTTGTTCAACATGAGCGTCGAAAGTTGCGCCGGTGTCGTCTCGTGCCAACGAGACCACATCTTCGACGGCGCCGCCACGAGTTTTTTTGCGGCCAAGCGCCAGCGACGCGTCGCCGACGAGGTCGCTGGTTGAAAAAGACAACGAAGGCTAGAACGTGTCATCGAGTTGATGGAGGACGTCTCGCCACGCTCAGCGACGACGTTCAAGGAGCGTTGATGCAGGCGGCTCGTCGTGGTCGCAGAACCACAAGGCGCGGGCTGCCGCGCGCCGGGTGGCGGCGATGGAGCACCATCGCCGTGGCGCCGCCGCGGCCGTCGAGAAGGCAAGATGAACGACTACGCCAAGGCCCTGGAGGCCATGAAAGTCAAACTTGTCGTCGACGAGCGTGCCCTCTTCGGGAGGGCCCAACTCTCGACGATCAAGACGCGACTCGACGCGGTACTTCAGCAGCTGCGCGGTCGAACGTCCTTAAGGCGAATATCGAGAGGTAAGTCGTCGGCGTGGGAATGGTCATGGGCAACCTTAAACCCAAGTCCTAAACGTCTTCAAGGACCGACGATCGGCCAGTCCGTTTCCAAGGCCAACGTCGAATTCCTCACCGCGCACCTCAAGTACGTCTACGAACACATCAAGACCAACTCCCGCGAGTTGGTCGCCGAGTGGTTCCGGGCGAGTGCCGACGGCAGCTGCCAGTGTTCGGGACCGCGACGACCCAGCGCGTCGAACTCGACGCGCGGCGGTACGTGAGTGCTGACGACCTCAAGATCATGGTTGAGGAGCCGCGCCATCCTAGGAAGCGGACGCGGACAATGAATGGCAGGTCGAAGGTACCGTCGATTGACGTGGCGTTGGTTGGGTTGTGCGTAAAGGTTCTCTGGGAGTTTTCGGGTCATCCGGGTGCTACTGGATGCCTGACACCATCAAGGTGGTATCCGACGAAAATTCCAAGGACGGTCGCAAGAAACTCGGGCTGGGTTGGATCTTCGTTTCATATGACGACGGTTTCAGCGAGTGACTCCGCGCAAACCGCCCCACCTTCGACGACTCCAAGCCGGCTTCCTGGAGCTTCGTGTCTGAGGACAACGAATACGAAGAGGAGGAGGAGCAGGAGGAGGCGGCGATGGACGTCGATGACAACGACGACTTCGCATAACTCTGTTCGCTGGCCCCGATGCAGGTCTTCCCCGAGGATGCCTAGCGTTAAGACCGGGCCAATAGAAGAGGCCCCAGAGCGCGAAAGGCGCTGTCTAAACGCCCGCACGACCCTCATTGGGCCTACAGACATCCCCTATGCGCAGGATGTTATATTTGGATCCGATGGCATCGTGCGGAATAGAGCCATGCAGGCTCATGCCTCCCCCGAGGTGCCAAATGACCTCACTCCCATGCTGACTCCTAAAATCGGCAGCTACCGACTTCGTTCCAGTATAAAAAATCGGCACCATTTAAGGTCAACATGACGACGGACGAAAAAGCCGGCCGATCCTTGCGGATTTTCGGCAACGGCGCGAGACCCCCGCGTTCCTTATCCGACCCTTACGAAAGCCCCTGACGAACTTTCTCAATGTGGCAGCAATGGAGATCGTTCCAAGGCAGATCGGGGTCATTTGGGGTGTAATTCAGGGTGCTTGAAGGTCTACTGCCGGGGGGAGGGGCGTGCGTGTGGGTGCTTGAAGGTCTTTAGTGCGCTGTGTTCCAGGGTCATTCAAAATCCGGGCCAGTCCTTGGGGATTTTCGCCCCGGCGCGGGACCCCCGCGTTTCTTATCCAACCCTAGCCCGCTCTCGCTTGCTGCCCCCCTTCCACGCGCGCCTTTAACCTTTGAGTTTAGCTTCAGGGAGCGCCAAGACGCTCACAGAAACGCCAAAGCCCCCTACGTCTCTCAGCCGCCGGGTCCCTGGCGGCGCCCGGCCGGTTAGGCTAGCGCTTGGCCGTCCCCTGTAATCGGCTTGCGTCGACGTCCTTCCTTCCACTCATCCCACTCTCCCTTCCGCTCGACGCTCTCACCCCAGTCAATCTAATAAGCTGCTTCGATCAGGACACGCTCCGCCCTATAGAGTTTACTCCTAAGCTACTAGAATAAGCCCTCTCTCGCCTTCAGTGTGGCGCTTGGAGCCGTTTGCTGGCGGACGCCGTGGCCGATGGCCCATTGGCCGCGCCGGTACAATGCGCGGGCATTGACACATCGGCCGGAGCGCCGTACGGGAAGGTGCAGCGGGTCGTGACGAGACAACGCGAGGCTCTTCGCGTCGAACGCCTAGAGGCGGACCTTCGTGCTCTCCCAGCGCGTGACGTCCGCAAGGCGTCCTTCCTGTGCGCCGACAAGCTCTCCACCGCGTGGGTGGCTTCATGGCATTTGCGACATCTGGCATTCTCGAATAGCGACTTTCCGGAAGCCGTTGCCAACTTCTTCGGGCTGCCGTCACCGGCGTGCGTATCGCTGTCGCGGTGTGGCATTCTTGGCGACGCCCAGCGGGTTCTCGACCCGTACGGCATCGTCTTGCTCACGGTCAACCGCTTGGTCAACCGCAACGGAGCTCGGTCCTGAATGCACGACTCGGTGCTTTACGTGTTGAGTGGTCTTATGCACGAGGGGGGCGTCCGGCACACAGTCGAGCCTTCGGGCTTGTTTTCGAAATGTGTCCCACCCCTCGCCCGGCGTGTTTCCGTTCCTTCGAGTCCTCGTCGAGGATCTTTCCTGACTTTTCTATGGCGGAGCCACTGGGAATGCCTACTCTGGGTGGTTCCTCCGCCTCGGCGAGGTCAAAACGATCTTCTTCTGCCCGTCACAGTATCTGACTACTAACGTCGATCGCCGCCGCGATGGCACCCCGAGCCCGGTCGACACGCGGACCAACGACTTCCAACACGAATACGTTGCGCACGCGCCGACAGGAAATTTTGCGGGGTCGACCCGCAGCCTTGCGGGGCCCGTTCCGGTACGGCCTCGCAGAGTTTGGGCCCGTGCTGGGGCTTGTTGTTGGCAATTTCGCGGAGGGTAGTGACAACCTAAATGGCCTTCTCCACCGTGTTGCCCGTCAAACTGGCGTCAACCCTGGCCTCAAGGAGGGTGCTTCTTCCCTCGCGGCAGCCACGGCGGCTCAGACAACGCGCTTCTACCGGCGTCTCTCCATCACGGCACACCGTGAGCGACCCCTCTCTCCATCACGGCGCACCGTGAGCGACCCCGTCTCCTCGTAGCAGGCCTCCAGTATATCGAAGGCGGTACAGCCACCGCCCACCTCCGGCAACGACATTACGCACAGGCACACTTCAGGGAGCGCCAAGACGCTCACAGAAACGCCAACGGCCCCTACGTCTCTCGGCCGCCGGGTCCCTGGCGGCGCCCGGACGGTTGGGCTAGCGCTTGGCCGTCCCCTATAATCGGGTTGCGTCAAAGTCCTTGCTACTACTCACCACAGTTCTCCTTTCCGCTCGACGCTCGGACTCCCGGCAATCTAAGCTGCTTTTACTTAACGCACGCTCCGCCCTTAAACCTTTGAGTTTACTCCTAAAACCCTCCAACCCGCATTAATTAAGTTTGGCCCACACCGGCGAAAAATGTTGTGGAAAAAGCGAGGGAAGTAAAAGGGAGAACAAGGCGGGGTAGTAAGAGACGAAAGGAGACAAGAGACGAAGTGAGCATGAACCACACAGGCAACACCAGCACGCTTATATCGCAAACCAGCGTCGAGACAATGTAAGCGAAAGCAGGGTGAAGTAAGCCACATAGGCAAGAAGCCCCATCACGTCTGTATCGTACTCCTGCAGGTGGCTATACTACTAGTGTTACTTGAAGTAGTCCATGGGTTACCACATAAGCAGGCAGGTGAATGAGCCGTCTTTGATCGGCGCAGATTCTTGAGTGCCGACAGGAAGAATCGCAGCAGAGTGGGTGGTACTTGCTGTCAAGGTTGGTTCCAACGGCGGGAGGACTGCGCGGTATTTTGTGGAAAGCAGAGCACCTATACCTGGTATTGGAGAGAACTTGGTGCAGACAAAACAGTAGTCTCGTTCACACGGTCTTCAAAATGTCCTGGACTCTTGTGAAGTTCACTGTCCGGGAACCAATCGCCGTTGTTATAGTCCTCGTGCTGATGGTGGTGTTGATGATCAAGTCGTGGTGGTTGTCCTCAACCGGAGGGGCCACTACGTCTTTCATCAACGGGGAAGTTAAGACTTCCGAGGGAGCCAAGGCAAGAGGATGACAGAGCACGTAATGTCATCGCGGTAGCCATCCTCGTGTACTTTCCATTGCCTGATGGCGCATTTGATGACCTCCATGGCGCAAATCTCGGCCAAGTTAGACTTCTCTTTGAACTTTGGCGAGTGGAGATTGATGGAGATGATTTGGACGACGTCTTCCGAGCTCAGAAACTCCCAGATTCCATCGGTTGCCATAATTATGAATGCGTCGTTAGGCTCGAAGACGTACTTTTTCACATCGGGCTCGGCGGTAACGCCGACTTCCTTGACGCAGTGGTCACCCAATGATCGGGCCATGGCCAGGCCGGGCCAGGTGCAAGTTGCGTCGAGCCAGACCCTCGAGCTAGCTGACCATTCAGGTTGGGTTACAAAACCACCAGCGCGCTCTATTCGCTCCTTCTCAGCGGCAGAGTCAGGTTTGTGGTCTACGGTCAGGTCAATCGCCCTGTAGAGCACGGGTGTCTTGGCATTTGGCGGCGCCGGGCCAGCCGTTCGGCCGACGACGGCGCGGGAGTCACCAACGTTTGCCAAAATGACATGATTAGGCCTCAGGATCGAGACAACGCATGTGGTACCCGATGTTGAAGCGTCGTGGTTAAATTCCTGCGGAAGGCCAAGTTTCTCGTTGGTGCGGACAAAACAGGCGCGGATGTCGGCGAAATCGACGTCCTCGTCGTCTGTAATTGGTAACGAGCTCAGCTGGGAAATGAGGGTTTTCACGACAAAATCAGCCACGTCGTGGCCGCGTTCGCCATGACCGTCGGCAACAACAAACAGGGCTCGTTGTTCGCCCGACTGGCTGCAGTTGAATGGGTAGCAGACAGCCCCACGATCTTGGTTTTCTTTATACTTTCCGACGTCTGACTGCCCGTGACATGAGAATGAGCCCGCTATATGGCGCGGCAGCAGGCGCTGTGCGCTCTCTTTCAGCGGCGGATACGGGACATTCTTGGACGCGTGTGCCCTCTTGAACTCGGGGCTCATCATTGAGACAGTCGTAGCCTGGTCGGTGGTACAACCGACAGCCGCCGAGCTCTGCGACTCCTCACCCAAAAGCGATTGTTCTGTAGAGAACTCGGCCCCGCGCAATTTTTTAGACAGGTCAGTTGTCGTTCCGGGCTCGGACGAGTCTGCACCGGCAGCCACCCCGCCACGGCCTTCTGTTGTTTGTGGTTGCTGACTTCGGCTTACCACCTCGGACACCTCGGCCAGTACCTGACTGTCGGACAGGTTGTCGTTCGCGTGCTGTCGAACTTTTTCTAATACACTACTGTTCACCACGATGCCCGTAGGTAGCTCGCCGAGTTGCTTGAGCAAGGCATGGTTCGACAGCGCAGGATTCGTCTGGAGCAACCTTCGGGACTTGTGAATCATTTGTTTGCCGGTTGGTACTTCCGTGGAAGCTTGCGTCCCGACAGCCGCACCCATGTTTTGGGACGCGAGGGCCTGGTGGCGATATGGACTGCACCGAGAAGGCCCTCGCGACGGCACGGCGCACCGCGTTAGAGAGGCATATCGAAGATCTATAATGAAACTCCCCTTATTCTTCTTCTGGCTGCGTGACACGACGCTAAGGGCGGGGGGTATGAAGTAAAGTAAATTCGGACAGCATTTTTTCCGCATCATCACAAAAGGGAGAAAAAAAAAGAACCCGAAAGAAAAAAAAAAAACTGAGTTGAGAATAAAAGTATGAGTCGGCCAGAGCTCACGGGGCCGGCAGAGGTGTTTTACGACTCGGTCGAGGCCCGGAAATACACGTCGAGTTCGCGAATCATCAATGTCCAGGCTGAGATCGCAAGTCGGTGCATCGAACTCCTGAACTTGGAAAGCGAGAAACGCTTCATTCTCGACATTGGGTGCGGATCGGGACTGAGCGGCGCCGCGCTCGAGGTAGGTTTTGTCGTGCGCGATGACGGGGTGTCTAGGCTGCGGGACACGAATGGGTTGGATGCGATATCTCGCGCGACATGCTTCGAATTGCAAGCGAGCGCGCGAAAGCTAGCCGCGGTCCAGTCGAGATGGACGACGACGAGGAGGAGGACAGTGAGGAGGAGGAGGACGACGACGAGGAGGAGGACAGTGAGGAGGAGGAGGAAGACGACGATGACGACGAGGCTGGTATGAAACGGCGGCGCGTCGTCGCGAGCGCGGAGCTTGTGCAGCACGATATGGGGCTCGGACTACCGTTTCGAGAGGGGATGTTTGACGGTGCGATCTCGGTTTCGGCGTTGCAGTGGTTGTGTTACGACAACGCCGCGGATCAGTCCGCGACCCGACGTCTCGCGCGTTTCTTCGGGTCGTTGTATCGGTGCCTCAAGAAGGGTGGCCGCGCTGCGCTCCAATTCTACCCGCAGGACGAGGCGCAGGCGACGCTCATCGCTTCCGCTGCCTCCAAAGCCGGCTTTGCGGGCGGCATTGTCGTCGACTTTCCCAACTCGTCAAAAGCCAAGAAGCACTACCTGTGTCTCTCGATGGATCGCGCCTACCGCAAGCCGGCGGCCAAGGAGGAGGATGCCGCTGGAGGCGCGGGCCGGCCCAAGCGCGGCAAGGTGAACTCGTGCTCTTTGCCGCATCGCGATAATGCCGCAGGATCGCAAGTCGCGAAAAAAAGACCGCGAATGGGTCATCCAAAAGAAAGAGTGCGTGCCCTTTTTTGAGGGAGGCAAGTCCCAGTCGCTCATTCGCAGGCATCAGCGCCGCCTGGGGCGCGACGTTCGGCCGGACACCAAATTCACTGGTCGCAAGCGCAAAGACCGTTTCTAGGAATAATTAGCGCCATCGCGCTCGCTCGCTACTGCGCGCGATGGATGGGCGTATTTTGCGATGGATGGCCGCGATGTTGCGATGGATGGGCGTATTTTTCTCCTCGTCGTCGCATGATCGTGTCCGGTGCGCATAGTTCCCTGGGAGCTTTGCCTCTCGCCAGGCGCCGTTTTGCCTGCGCGGCGGCGGCGGCGGCGGCGGCGGCATTCACGCGTGCTTCGTGCGCGTTCAGGTTGTCTCGCCGCGCTCTTCGTTCTCCTCCTACCGAGCCGTTCTCCTGCTAGACCGGCAGCGTCTTGGGCCTGCGCGTGCTAAAAGGCGGAGTGCGGTAGTGCGTGCGGGGGGCTTGGGAAGATGTGAGTTGCTGGATAGGACGAAGTACTTGGCGGGTGTCACCTGGAAGACCGGGGCTTAATTAAATGGCATGGTCATAGCTGAGCCGAGGAGAGGAGGGGCCGCGCGTGTAGGTCGTTTGCGTTCTTCCGCCTGACGCACGTGCGGCGGAGTGTGACGTCCTACTGGGCGCGGGTAGCCTGGGTTCCAGGGCGTCCGGCGGGAGGCGACGACGTGGCTGAGGGCGGTGAGGGCAGCGTACCCGAACAAAATGGTAGTGGTAATCCCCCAATCTCGTTAGATGCAGCGAACTTGCACCGCCTAGACCTAGGCGAAGTTGGCACCTGTAGCCACTTAGTTCACCCAAGGGCTGCGATAGGAGCGGTACAGAATTTGGCCAGTTCATTCAACGCCGCACTAACCTCACCAAACGCACCAAGGACGAGCGAGGCCAGCGACGGTGCCGTTGCTGCGTAGTTGCTGCTCGACGGAGGACACTGGGTGGGGGCGCGGCGCCAGGCGGGGAGATGGTGGCGTCGCGTGTTGAATGTAGGCGTTGTGGCCTTACGCTGTAGGCCGATCGACAGGGGAAGGTCGAAAACGGTGAAGGGCTTTGGGGGTATAGAACGTGCTCCAGGCGAGAGCGTCTTGGCTTGGTAGCGATACATGCTATCGAGCTTGACGAGGATATCAGGCATGACGTGGCGTTGGGGGATGTTGCCTTGATACCGGCCGGACGTAGAGGCGCGACCAGAAAGAAATGGAGCGACGAACGCAAAGATACCAAAGACTTCGGCTTTACAGGGCAGGGACTTATTGCTGGCCTCGCGGTGGAAGGTGAGGATGCGGACGAGTAAGTCGTCATACCAGGCGGTCCGTGCGCGGTTGAGGAGGGAAGTAATTTTGTGGAGGATGTTGCCGCGAGCGTTGAAAACGGCTTCGGTGCCGAGAATGCGGGAACCCACCAGAGAAGGATAGCCAAAGTATTGGGCGCACATCTCGGCCCAGCACCGGTTGGGAAGTGAGGAGCTGGGCCACGCGCTGATGAAGGTGGTGGAAAAGCGATGTCCCATGCCGCAACCCGACAACAATAGTGATCGGCGGAAGGGTGGCCACTAGTCAGTCTGTCAGTTAGTCGCCAGAGTGCAGTGGCCCGAGATGCTTCGCGCTAATAAGTAAGAGCACGTTAAAGCTTAGGTACGAGCAGCGGTGTCGGGACGGTGGGGTGAATGAGGACGCCCGTGGAGACAAAGTCGCGGGCGAGAGGAACGTTGACGATTTGTTGTTGGACGTCGGCGGTATTGCTGGAACCAGCGCCGGCGCGGAAAGCCCGCGTCCAACGGAGATCAGCGCGAAGCCCACATCACGCGTTCTCGAGTGTCCGCGCCAGGCGGCAACCAGTTACAAGAAAGTAGCGCCAACGGCGCAACTCGTTACATGAGAAAGAAAAAAAAAAACGCCACTCTCACAGAGGATACGACGTCATCAGGAAAAGGGTAAGATTGAAGGTCTCGTCGCCTTAAAAGTCGAGAGAAGGAAGCAAGACGATGTCGACTTCCGATGGCGGGCAGGCGGAGTCGAAGGAGGCGGAGGAGGAGCTGGATCCGGAGATCATGTCGATGTCGTCGGACGAGATTCGGCAGCGGACGCGGATGATCGAGAACGACGTGCGGATAATGAAGAGCGAGATCCAGCGCATTCGACACGAGAGCGACTCTCAAAAGGAGAAGATCAAGGAGAACCAGGACAAGATCAAGCTGAACAAGCAGCTGCCGTATTTGGTGGGAAACGTGGTGGAGGTGCTGCAGCTCGAGGGCGAGGAGGAGGAGGAAGAGGACGGGATGGCGCAGGACGTAGACGCTCAGCGGACGGGAAAGTCGGTAGTAATCCGAACGTCGACGCGGCAGACGATCTACTTGCCGGTGCCGGGTCTCGTCGACGCGGGCGAGCTGACGCCGGGTGACCTCGTCGGCACGAACAAGGATTCGTACCTCATCCTGGAGAAGCTGCCGGCCGAGTACGACAGTCGGGTCAAGGCGATGGAGGTCGACGAGAAGCCGTCCGAGGAGTACAGCGATATCGGCGGGTGCGACAAACAGATCACCGAGCTCGTGGAGGCGGTGGTGCTTCCGATGACGCACAAGGAGATGTTCGACGCGATCGGGATCCGGCCCCCCAAGGGCGTGCTGTTGTTCGGTCCGCCAGGGACGGGCAAGACGCTTCTCGCGCGCGCGTGCGCCAAACAAACCGACGCCATTTTCCTCAAGCTCGCTGGCCCGCAGCTTGTCCAGATGTTCATCGGTGATGGCGCCAAGTTGGTGCGCGACGCCTTCGAACTCGCCAAGGAAAAGATTAAGTCGGGAAACAAGTCGGGCGCGATTATCTTCATCGACGAGCTCGACGCGATCGGCACCAAGCGCTTCGGGGGCGAGCAGTCGGGCGATCGGGAGGTCCAACGAACGATGCTCGAGCTCCTCTCCCAGCTCGACGGCTTCTCGAGCGACGACAAGATCAAGGTCATCGCTGCGACCAACCGGCCGGACGTCCTCGACCCCGCGCTTCTCCGGTCGGGTCGCCTCGACCGCAAGATCGAGCTGCCCCACCCCACCGAAACGGCACGCGCCCGCATCATGCAGATACACTCCCGCAAGATGAACGTCGACAAGGAAGACGTTAATTATGACGAGCTCGCGCGCTCCTGTGATGATTTCAACGGCGCCCAGTGCAAGGCCGTCTGTGTCGAGGCCGGCATGCTCGCTCTCCGCCGCGAGGCTAAGGTCGTCAAGCACGAGGACTTCATGGAAGGCATCGCCGTCGTCGCCGCCAAGAAAAAAGGCTCGCTCGACTACTACGCCTAGCCCCCCCCCCCTCGGATTTCCTCAGCGTCGTCGCCTACCCGAAATGCTTTATCAGTTAGACTTCGTTCCTACCCCTCTCCTTGGGGCGCTCCTGCTGAATTCAGCGTCCTTAATAGTCGACTGCGAATAAGAGGGGGGGCACGGAGTTTTGATTGTCGACTGCTAGGAGAGGGGCGGTGCGGGTATTGAGGGGCTTTGGGTTGTGCGGAGACGTGAAAGATGCCGGAAAGGCGAAGGTATCCCGTTCAGGAGCTGCATTGGGATCAATACGTGAGGTTTGCGTTTTAAGGGGTTTATTTATTTATTTATTTATTTATTTATTTATTTATTTATTTATTTATTTATTTATTTATTTATTTATTTATTTATTTATTTATTTATTTATTTATTTATTTATTTATTTATTTATTTATTTATTTATTTATTTATTTATTTATTTGGACCCACGGCAGAAACTCGCTGACGCTCAGCGCCCGGACCGCACGTTTTTGGCGGTGGTCAAAGAGTAGGGTAAAAAAGCACACACAATCCAGTTCAGATATCCACGGGACACCCCGCACACGCAGCCGACACGCCGCCGGTGTGTCGCACTTTATACCATTGCCTATACCGGGGCTGAGCGCCGGCCGGTCAACCGGTTTCATTCGATACGCTCATCTTCGCGCCAATTGCACCGCCTATGAATTTCGCCGCCTATACGTTATTGGTGGTGTAGCAGTAAAAAAAGTGGGTGGCTTCGCCGAATCAGCCTGATTTCCCATTTCATTTTCGCTACTTAATGATTTGACTGTCACAAGTGACACAGCGACGTCGCGAAGAATCGCCCTAAAAATTCGTACCACATGCTTCTCGCAAAAAACAAATTACGCGGGGCTCACATTAATCCTGTACGACGACGACGACGAAGAATCTCATCTCGCGATGACAGTAGTGGAGATTAAAAGAAAAACGCGTGTTCGCCGTACTGTTATTAGCCAGGTTTCTTTCCTCGGAAGCCCTCTTATGTATGTGCTCCACGAAATGAATTTCGGCACAACACGCATCGCCTCCTGGAGCGCCGCGAGTGGCTTTTCTCGCTAGCTTTTCTCGTTGATTGAGATGTCCCTCAGGTTAGCGCGTCGCTACAACAACCATAAATCGTGGAATGTAACACCAACGAGAGTCGCCACGCAAAAAAGGGAAAAATAAACAATATCGTTTTTTCCAGGATCGATCGATCGATCGATCGATCGATCGAGGGCAGCGCATCGAATCCCTGGGTCTGTCGGTCTGTCGGTCTGTCTGTCTGTCGCACCCCCGAGTGCTCTGCATGAAGGAGGACCATCGCAGTTCTGCATGAAGGAGGACCATCGCAGTTCCCCGACTTGACTCGACTAGCGCTATTAGAAACAAAAACGGCCTTGCTAAACAAAGAGTAGTCCCCTGGATTTATTATTATTGTGGCAACAAGGCCAATGCGGGCTTTTGGGACGAATATGTAGTCGATACGAGGCGCGCGCGAGATCTCGAATTGGGCGGGGCGCGAACGAAGATATGGGGGAAGAAGGGAGTTCGGAACGTTCGAAGAAAGCAAAAACTAAGAGAGTCGCCACGGATATCAACGGAGGCGGATCGCGGCCTCCGGCCACGCGAACTTGTTTGAGTATTCACTGGTGAAGTTGTGCTTGGAGACGACCGGCGGGTAGCGGTGGTTCCGGAGGATCGGACTTGAGAAGTGGCGCGTGACGGTCGCGAGGGGATCGGGCGACTTTGGTTTGTCAGCACGACGATGGGGCCGAGGGGGGGTCGCGGCGATCTTGCTAAGCGGCTGGTTAATGACGAGGAACCGCCGCTTTTGTGCCGGCGGTGGTTTCTTGGGGACCTTCATTGGCCGGAGTCGCCGGACCTTGCGCGGCTGGGGCGGCTGCACCTCGGGTTCGGGCGACGCGAGCGGTTCGTCGTCGTCGGCGGACGGAACGTCATCATCTTCCGGCGGCGGCTGCTCTCGGCTCGGCTCGTCGAGCTCTGGGTGCGGCTCGTCGAGCTCTGGGTGCGGCTCGTCGAGCTCTGGGCGCGGCTCGTCCCACTCACCGCCGCTCGCGAAGGGGGGCGGCCGAGGGTCTTTGTTGGGATCGTCGGATCCATCGTCGCCGCGTTCGTTTCCGTCGTCGCGGAGGAGCGCGCGAACGGAAGACCCATAGAGAGCCCGTCTTGCCGCCTGGCGTGCGACCTGGGCGCAAGGCGGCGTATCGGCGACATCTGGTCGGTGCGTGCCGTTGGTTATGTCCGCGAGCGGCCATACCAAAAATTCCTTTGCCGACGGCTCGTCAGTCGGAAAGACCTTTCCCGCTGCCATGAGCTCCCCGTTTTCGTCACAAAACACCGCCTTTCCCTCCTCGAAGGCCTTTCGCGTCGCGCGGATCGTCTTGCGAGTCCGAACCGTTGTCATCTCCCGTTCGGTCGATCCCAACTGACAACGGAGAAGTCACTCGGATGCTGGTGAGATTTGAACCACTCAAGGGCCGTTGGATTCGAACCACCAGGCCCGTTGGGCCCGAACTCAACAGCGCGGGTCTCGGAGTGGTGGCGCATACCCGCGGAGCGTGTAGATGCCCTCGCCTCGCGTGCCCCACGACAGGCACCCGGCGTCTGGTGGCGTCTTGGGACTCCGTTGCGGTCGCCTCGTTTTTTTCGTCGTCTTCTTCTCTTTCTTCGTCGACGTCTTCTTCGTGTGTCGCCGAACCCCAGGCGCGGCCTTTTTCTTCTTGATGACCGGCGATACGACGACATCGTCGTCGAGCGCGCCTCGCGCTGGAACGCGACCCGAGGCACCGTTGTCCGCTCGGAACCAGCGCGCGCTTGTCGCGTCGTGGTCATCGTCCTCCGGAGCATCGCGCGACGCGGGCGTCTCATCGTCCTCCTCGAAACCCCCCGCAGAGGATCTCTCGCGATCCGGGGGAACGCGACCGTCGTCGGAGGCGTCGTCGTCGACGTCGAAGCGTCTCACGTAGTCTCGGAGTCGCCGCCGCGCGCGGAGCGGGAGACGACTCAGGTCGAGGCATTGATCCTCGAGGTGGTGGCGCAGCGCGTCGAGCTCGGCCTTGAGCTCCGCGTTCTGCCGCAACGCTCGGCCCAGACGCGCGAGCACGGCGTCCGTCTCGTTCCGCGCGGCGGCGACCTCGGCCGCGTGATTTTTTTCGCGCTTCCGAGCCATCGAGCCGAGCTGAGCCTGCATCTCGGCGACCCGTCGCCGCTCCTCGTGCAGCGCGTCGACCGTCGCCGCAAGTTCGCGAGCGAGGACTTCGTTCGGCACCACATCCACGCTTCCGTCGCTCGCGCAGGACCCACTCATGTCTTGCTCGTCCTCGGCGTAGTACCCGAGGCCTGCGAGCTGGTCCAGCTCGCGATTCTGCCGTTTCACCAGCCCCACGAGCGCCTCGAGCCCCTCCTCGTCCGTCATCACCCAAACGGCCGTCGTCTCACCCCTTACCCTTACGGTGTTGACGTGGTGTATGCCCCACGTCGCGGTGGTGCTCGCGGCCGTTGTCACCGAGGGCGTGATGGTGGCGCCCGCCTGGGATAGTGCTAACGGCGTGTTCGTCGGCAACAAGGCGGCGACTGGCGACTCGGAGCTATTGTCGCCGCTGTGGATCTTTGGCTATGGCTCGCTTGTGTGGCGGCCCGAGCCTGGCTGGGAGGCCTTCCGGGCCGCCCGCGGTAGCGTCGACGGCTGGAGCCGGTGGTTCGCGCAGCGGTCGATGGATCACCGCGGCACACCCCAGGCCCCCGGTCTCGTCTGCACGCTGCTCCCCGACTGCTCGCTCGACACTCTGGGCGCGCGCGGCGATCGCGACAAACCCTCGACGACGCTCGGCGTGGCCTACCTCATTCCGGACGATCACCGTGACGACGTTCTCGCGAATCTCGATTTTCGCGAGAAGGGCGGCTACACGCGTGCGATAGCCGACGTTCGCCTCGAAGGCGCCGAGGACGGCGCCTCGATCCGGGCTCTCGTCTACAGCGCCACTATCGACAACCCCAACTTCGTCCCCCGCTTCGTTACGGACGACCCCGCCGCACTCGACGAAGCGGCAGCTATCATTGCCACCACGCGCGGGCCGAGCGGTCCAAACAACGAGTATCTCTATAAGCTGGCTGACGCCATCCCGGACGATCCTTACCTCAAGGCGCTCGAGGCCAGGGTCCGCGAGCGAGCGCTTGCTTGAATATTGAACCCGATAGTCGATCCATTATAGTGGTAAAACACTTAACCCTGGCGAACTATCTCGTCAACTTTCATGATAAGACGCTTGCGTCGCGACGAGGCGGGGGCAACAACAACGCCCATCGACGAGGACGAACAGAAGCGAATTGTCGAAGGATTACGGGACGAAAGCGAGAGCATTAATCGGAGCGCTCGGCGCATGTTTGCGGCGCTGAACGGCGCGGGCATCTGCGGCGTCATCTATTGCCTCATCTTGTTGAGCATTACTCGCCAGCGATGGCCTGGCGACGTTGGGCACCCGCTCCAAGCATACGTGCCGTGGAGAGCCGTGGTGCCATGGCTCCTCGTTGCGTATTGTTGCACCATCGTTGCGTTTGCCTGCGCGGCCCGTATATGCGTTGGCGAGGCGAGCTCGCGAGTGCGATTGTTCGGCACTGCGGCCGCCCTTGGGCCAACGGTGACATGGGGCCCGACGTTGCTTCGCGCGGCCGCTCCAATGCCGATGTGGTGGATCGCGTTCGCCGCACCAATCAGCCTCACGCTCGCGGTTTACGTCGACAACGACATGGCAGATCTCGCAAGCAGCGTGACGCAGCTGGATGCGCTGCGCTATAAGTATAAGGACGTCTGAGACTACGCATCGCCTTCTTCAAGTGGTGACCGACGAAGGTAGTGTAGTGAAGCCAGGACTCAGTGCACCTTGTGTGTTCGCCCTTCTCCTCCTAGCTCGAACATCTCCCTCTGTTGCAATAATTATCGAGTCCCGAGCCGGCAGAGAGGGCAACGAGAGAAGTCTCCTTCCTATGTTGTATGTGTTCGCTCTACTCCTCCTAACCCGGAAAACACGCGAGTGCTGATGAGCTCCCGGGCTGATGCTAGAAGATACTCCTGGCCGCCGCACCCTCCCCTCTTCTCCCCGCCCCCCGCTGCGTTCTTCATTGTCCCTTTGCGCTCGACGACTGCGCTCTCCTCTTCTTCGAATCTTCGCTCTGATGCATACCTCTCTTATTCCCGCCCGCCCGCAAACCCCCTTCCGCGTGGCGACTTTACAGAGTAATTAGAATAGGGTAAAAAAAACTAGTTATACTTGAGTTGACTTTACCTTTCCCTTAACTTTACTTCTTTCGCTCGACGTGCCTAGAGTTTAGGGTTTTACAAGTGCAGGCCAGTAAGTTCACCTAGTCCCCGTTAAGTTCACCAAGTCCCAATCTCTAACCCCAGTAAATTCGGCGTAAACCCGCTCGTGCTCACATCCACTCTCCTTTGAAGTCGTCGCCGTCACCCCCGCCAATCTAAGCTGCTTTGATCCGCACACGCCGCTAACCTTTGAGTTTACTCTAAAAACCCCAGTAAGTTCACACTTGGTCTCAGTAAGTTCACCTGGTCACTAAGTTCTTCTAGTCCCAATCTCTAACCTCAGTAAGTTCACCTGGTTCCAGTAAGTTCACCTGGTCCCAGTAAGTTTACCTATAGTGCGCGTGTAGACGCTGGGAGGGGGCTTATCAGTATTGCGCAGCACGTGTGGGGTAGGGCGGAGTCGTCGACCCAGAAGAGGATATCCTCGGGGTTGCCGATCGACAGAGAGCCACGTCGAGCTGGACGTGGCAGAAGACGGGCTTCGCCAAGAGGACGCCGACCTCGCGGGACGTCTGGCCCTGGCTCTTGTTGATCGTTTGGCGTAGGCGGGCCTTAAGCGATACAGGTTGGAGGAGCCTCGGTGACAACGACACGATCGATCATGTATCTGGTACCGTTGCAGTGGCCGTGCGACGGGTCGAGGTTGCGAAGACATTAAGCTCGCGATCAAAGTCAGCATGCCGTTGGTTGTCAGGGAGTTGAAAACTCTACTGTAAAGAGCGAGGCGTCGTCTTCCGACCCAACCTAGTCGGCCGAAAAGAACTCCGACGCCTCGTCTCCGGGAAAAAAAGGCCGCGGTCATGCGCGCGTTGTCAGCATCGACAACATCGTTTCGACGGGGCGTGAGAATGGCGCGCTGAAAGAGCCGCCGCGGGTCGTGGAAATAGTCTGCGAGGTCGCCGTAGACGGCTTGGAGGATCACTGTCTGGCTCTCGCGCCTACCTGATCCTTACTCTCGCGCCTACCTGATCCTTACCCTAAATCGAGGGACAAACAGACAGACAGACAAACAAACAAACAGACAGACAAACATCTGTCGAATAGTAGTTAGGACTTCACCCTCGTGGCGAGCTGGCGGAGTGGGGAGGGAGGCTCTACAAGAAGATCGAAAAAGACACCAGGTACGGCATCCTCCCTGCCCAAGCACACGCCAGATCCTCGCGCGGCTCCATCGCCACGCTTCCTGCCGAGAGCTTCTTCGAACGAATCATCTCGGCCGGCAACATCGTTCTGACCGAGGGTAACTCGCTGCTTGGCAAAGAAGAATGCGACATGCTCGTCCTCTTGCGCATGAACCGCGGGTTCATGGAGTGGGCCCGAGGCAAACACGGCAAGATCGCCAACGTCGCCGACGAGACCACGATCCCCGCTGAAGAAAACCAAGAGGACGACACGGACTCGCCGGTAGAGTAGACGGCTTACGACGGCCTGCGAATGCCATCGTGGATTCGGTGGATACGAAAAAAGATTGCAAGCGCCCACTGCACTTTTGCAACGCTGAAATTTTAACCCCTGACTTTCTACTCCCTAAACCCGCACGTCGAGAACGGGATGCGAGAGCACGGCGTCGTGTATCTCGAATGCGCTGCCACAGAGCTCGGGTACGGGCCGTTCGAGCTAGTGTCCAAGCCGCGGTGCGGAACGTGGTGCTTGCGCCAGTGTGGGAACGCCGACGGCGGAATGTTGCGGGTAAGACCTCGCTTCGTCGGCACTGTCGATTTCAATGGCGGTGGCGGGCCGTGGTCGCAGTGGCGACGGGAAGAATACGGCGACTTCGAGCGACTTGTGAACGTGGGTGACCCGTCGCGGGTGCTGGTTGGGTCAACGAACGACCTCGCGACGACGGCCGACCGCGACACGCCGGCGTGTCTCTTCCGCGTCGCGATCTCGGCGCCGGCTCGCGTCGCGAGCTCGGTCGCAGGTGGCTTCAATGTAGACGAGAGCGTGGACTTCACGCGTGCCGAGTACGAGCACTTTGACCGCGAGGGCTACGTGATCGCTCGGGGCGTCGTCGACTCGGAAGCCGTCGACCGGGCTTTGCGCGTGATAAACGCCGAGCTATGCCGCCCGGGTAGCGTGGTGCCGAACGAAGACGGCATGGGCATGACGATCTGCGACGAGGCGTCGCGCGACGTGGACGTCGGCGGCATCCTAGCCAAATCCCCCAAGGCACTCGCGCTCGTCGAGCGCCTGGTCGGCCGTGGCGCGGTGGCAAACCGGAGACATCTCAAGTGCCAGGTCGCTCTGCGCAAGCCCGAGCTCGGCCTGACCGAAGACCAGCGTATGGCGCGTCGAGCGGAGCTCGCGGGCCACCAGTGGCATGTTGACGGTATGGTCAAGAATCGACACACCCCGTTCAATTTGCTGGTGGGCGTCGCGCTCTCCGACCAGACGCAACCCGGCGCGGGCCAGCTCGTTGTGTATCCTGGCTCGCACCGCGTCATCCTCGACGCCTATCGCGACCGCGTCGAACGCCACAACGGCGAACTCTACGTGAACGGCCCCGACCCAAACAAGCCTCTTTTCGTCAACGCCGTCGACGTCAACCTCCGTCCTGGCGATGTCGTCTTCGTCCACCAGAAGACGGCGCATAAAGTCGGCGAGAACACGAGCCCCAATATTCGGTACCAGCTTTATTTTCGCCTATCGCACGTCGACCGCGAACGGTCGGTCGAGTCTGGCTCCGCGCTCACCGACATTCGGAGTGGCCTCGACGGCCTGCGGGCCGCCCTGCAGCAGCCCCGTTTCTAGTGCGGTTCAACTTTAGTACGCCCGTCAGAAGAACAACAACGAGAAGAAGAAGGAGGAGGAGGAGAAGAAGAAGGTCAAAGGCAATCAATCCTCTTTAAAAGAAGACGTCGGGTGAAATGGTGTGGAGATTGAGCGACAGCAAAAGGAAATCGCAGCCCGCGTTGGGGCGTTGAAGAAATTGGGCGTGTTGGCTCATATTGAGCATGTTGCCGACTTCGAGAGTATGCATCCGGCCCGTGCCGGCGGAGAAAAAATTGAAGCGACACGTCTGGCGGGAAAAAATGCCCTTATGCGTCAGCACATTTCGCGAGAGACTGTAAGTGTCGTCGCAAAATCGAAACCTCGGGCATAGTTCGTGGCGCGCTGCGCAGTCGAGTTTGAGATGGGGATAGCGGCGCAGGACCTGTGGGGTCAAGATGGCGTGCTGCGCTTCCTTGTACGCGAAGCGGAAGATTTCGCCGTGATACTTCAGGCACCCTTCTTCTCGCGCGAGCGTCAAGACGTTGTGCCACAGGCTGTATTGGTCTTTGAACCCACACCTGAAGTGGAGCCAGCCCGCGATAAACCTCCTCGCGAGCATCGTATCGCGGACGTAATAGAGTCGGCCCGGGACGTGCCAAAAAAGGTCGCGAGAGTGGCTGTTCTCGAATAACACGTCCACCTTGTTGTCGACGTGAATATTCAGGAGCTTTTCTTCGAGACTACTCCGGTTTCCGAACTCGAGCGGTTCGGCAAACGTGTCCATGTCGAAGTAGAAGACGCCGCCGACAAGCGGGTGATCGAGCATCGCGTAGGTCGAGATCATCTTGATGTGGTGGTTCGAATTGAGGTCATCACGCCGGCCGTGCAACGAGTAGTACGAACGAGCCAGTCGCCGCCGTCGTTGCGCGTTGTGGTACGGGTCTTCGCCAGCGCGAAAGAGCTGCATCACTCGCGACCGGCTGCATTCGGGCCCGATGCTATTGGCAATCTCGCTAGACAACTCGCCGATGAAAACGGCAATGTTCATGTTGACGGACCGCCTACTCAACCAGTGGCAGCATCATCAACTCTTGGCCTCCTCACTCACGCCCAAAGGATCTTGTTGACGAAGTTGGGCCAGAGATGGTAAAGGTAGTCGAAGCTGTTGACGACCATGAGTATAGCGGGCGCGGGAGGCTCGACGTCGACGTTGGCGTACATGCAGACAATAGGACCATGTCGCTCGACTATGCTCGAGTTGAGCGGGTCCACGACAATCGCGCGCTGCCCGAACGGCCCGCGGTTGGTGTCGAACCACAGATGCATTGCAGGGCTCGTCCTGAGCTCCCTGCGTGAAATATCTTCACCGTTATTACCAGCAAAACGCGTACGGCGGCGCCGTCGAACTCGACGGCTGCAGACCGGACTGCAGATGATCGGATAACTTTGACACTGGCAGAAACTCAACTCAGCGCACCCTTATGGTGAAGCGACAGCTCGTGTCGACCTTCCCGGCTTGGGTCATCCAGTCGCATAGTCCATCGACGCCGCCCTGGCAGGCTTCGACCGTCGGATCGAACCGGTAGCCGCTCGCGACAGACACCGCGATCCATTGCCACATCGGCGTAGTGTGATATGGGGGTAACGAACGAATGATTCGAGTAGTAGTAGTATCGCGTGCTGTTATAAATTTGTGCTACACAGCGTGCGTTCCCTCTAACCCTTTTCATTTCAGCTACCCCCGCCAATCTAAGCTGCTTTGATCAGCACTAAACCCCTCACAGTAGACACTTTGCGCTGGGGACGGGGGGATGATGTTGTTGCGTCTCTTGCGCACGTGGGGATGCTTCGCTCTTTTATTGACGACGGCCGCGATCGGGTCGCTCGCACTGCTCGCCGCCACTATCATCGCAATCCCATTTGGTGCCGGGGAGGAACTGCGGCGGTGGCAACGGTTCGTCGCGTGGTGGTGGTTCGCGTTTGCCGGTGCCATGATCGAGGTCGTCGGTGGAGTGCGCGTCGAGGTTGAGACGGGGTTCGCGCGTCGGTCCGACGCGCGCGTGGTGGTCGTGTGCAACCACCACTCGAACGCTGATTGGATGTTTTTGTGGTGCCTGTGCGCGCGGCTCGGTCGGTGCCACGACCTCTGCGTCGCGTCCAAGGAGTCGATGAAAGCGATCCCGTTCTGCGGGTGGGCGATGCAGGGGCTGGTTTTCATCTTTCTCTCGCGGGAGAATCGCATCCGCGACCTAGCGACGATCCGCGAGCGCGTCGCGTACTGGCGACGCGGGCCGTCGACGTTCGTGTTGCTCTTTCCCGAAGGCACCGACCTCTCGCCGTCGAACGTCGCCAAGGCACAGGCGTTTGGCAAGACTCTGACACCTCCGGTGTGCTGGCGACACGTGCTCGTTCCGCGTACCGGCGGCACGGTGGCCGTCGTCGCCGCGCTGAGGCCCGAGGCCGTCTACGATCTGACGATCGCCTATCCGGGGGCCAGACTCCGCCCGACTCTCACGAGCCTGCTGCGGAAGGAAGGTTTCCCGCGCGCCGTGCGTATTGTCGGCGAACGTTTCGAGCCGTCGCAGCTTCCGCCGCTGGGAGACGAGGCCGCGTGGAAAAAGTGGCTCTTGGACCGGTTCGCGCGCAAGGAGCAACTGTTCCACTCCGCGGCGGACCTCGGGGAGATTGCATCGCCCGCGCCGCGCCCCGTGCGCCTCTATGGTACCGCCCTGTGCGGCTGGGGACTGGCCGTCGCGGGCTTTGGAGTGTGCTTGTGGCGCCGGTCCGACGCGCGCGCCTCTGCCTTCGCCGGCGTCCTCATCTGGGTTTGCCTCACCACCGTCTTCCATGGCCTCGACACAGCTATCCTCCACCAAACACGCCGCGCTTGAGAGCAGCAAAAAAGACGACCACCACCACGACCACCACCGTCATCATCAAGGGAGGAGAGAGAGAGAGAGACACAAACACACACACCTACGACGACGACGACGACGGCGGCAAGTCGACGACGCCGGCCGCATGCATCGCGGCCTCGACTCGCGCGTGGTAGTCGGGGGCGAGCTCAGTAAGCGGAAGGCGAATGCCAGGGGGGATGCGGCCCATGCGCTGGAGCGCCCACTTGACAGGGATGGGGTTGCTCTCGCAGAAGAGGTCGGCGTGGAGGGCGGCGAGGGACGCATCCATCTCGCGCGCCGCGTCGAGGTCGCCCTTTTTGCCGAGGGTCATCACGTCCTGGAACGCCCGGGGCGCGACGTTGGCCGTGACGGAAATGGTGCCATCCCCGCCGGCGGCGACGAAATCGAGACTCGTCGCGTCGTCGCCCGAGACGAGGACGAAGTCGTCGCCGCAAGCAGCGCGGAGCGCCGAAACGCGCGAGACGTCGCCCGTCGCTTCCTTGAGGCCGACGATTCGCGGGTGCGCCGCGAGGTCGCCGACGGTCTCGGGCTTGAGGTCGACGCCCGTGCGTCCAGGGACGTTGTAGAGGAGCATGGGAATATCTACGGCGTCGGCGATTTTCGAGAAGTGGGCGACCATGCCGCGCTGCGTGGGTTTGACGTAGTAGGGCGTCACGACGAGGCTCGCGTCGGCCCCCAAGGCCGCCGCGCGTCGCGTGGTGTCGATGGTCGCGTCGGTGTCGATCGTGCCCGTGCCCACGACCATCGGCATCTTGCCCTCGACGACCTTGGCCGTCTCAGCGAGCACCGCCTCGCGCTCGGCGACCGTCAGCGTCGAAGCCTCGCCTGTTGTCCCGAGGACGACAACGCCCGCCGTGCCGCTCTCGATGTGCCACTCGAGGAGTGCGCGCAGCGCCCCGAGGTCGAGCGTGCCGTCGCTTGCCATGGGCGTCACGAGCGCGACGATGCTCTCGCCGACCACGGGCATCGCGGACTGCGCGACCCGCCGTCGCTCCGTCGTCGGAGGCGACGGGGTCGTCGGCGCGAAGGCCGCGGCAGCGACGAACAGCAACAACAGTAGCAACATTCAGACTCAGTTCAAAAAACGCCTTCGCTGTTTCGGGGCCGCCACAAGCAACGGCTTTCGTCGTCGCAGGCAGACACGATGAACGCCGCGCAGGCGCACGTCGTGATCAGCGATTTCGCCGGCGGGAAGAGCGAGGACTACGAGACGGTCGACCGCGTGCTCGAGGAGCGGGGTGCGGCCTTCGCGCGCGTGCTCGAGGTGCCGCCGCCGAACGCGAGCAAGCGCCAGAGCCTCGCGAACGGCGCCCCCCTCCAGCTGCGCGGCAAGCCGCAGGCCATCCCGCGCGAGACGGCGCGGGAAATCGTCAAGCTCTCGGATGACCTGCAGCTCGACGAGGAGGCGTGCATCGAGCTGTGGGCGCGCGTGACGGACCGACGAGCGCGCCGGCGGCTCGCCGAGCGGTCGGGGCTCGCCGCGACGAGCCTCGACGGCGACCTCCTCGGCGCGGCCAAGTTGCTTTGGTACGTCGACGTCGAGAGCTCGCTCGAGGCCCTGTACGCGGCCCTCCGCGGGGCCTTCGACGCGCGGCTCGACGCGCGGAAGCGAAGGCTGTTGTTTGGGCACACGCGGCGACTCGCGCGCGGCGGGTTGGTCGAGGCGTTGTGCGGCGGCATCAGACACCTCAGCGGCGCGTTGTGGGCGCGCAAGGACCGGCGGCGGCGCGCGGCGCCACTCGCGACAACCGCCGCCGCGTGCCTGTTTTTCGCCTTTTACGAACTCCAGATGACGGGAGCCGAGGCCAAGCTGATGTTGGACGCGACGCTCGAGCTCTCGAGGCTCGTCGACGAGCTCGACGACTGGCACGCGCGCAAGCTGCGCGCGCGCGAGACGACGCGCGCGCAGCTCATGTACGGCCAGTTCGCGCAGGCCCAGGCCGCCGCCCACGCCGCCGCCTCCCCCGTCACGACCCACCCCATGGTCCCCCACGCTGGCAAGCTACGCGCGTGCCGCGACGTCTTGTTGCTCGCGCTCGTCCAGGCGCTCGATCCGCGCGCCGAGCTGCGGGGGCGCGCCGACGACCCCGCCGACGACCGCCTCGTGATGGCGGGCGACGGCGACGAATGTACTGCCGACAAGCTCGCCGCGCTGGGGCCGGCGTTTCCGAACAAGCTCGCGGGCGACGCCGCCGAGAGCTCCGAGCGCGAGCCGCTCGAGCGCGCGCTCGACGCGGCCGTCGACGCCGAGACGCGCGGGGCGCGCGCCGTCGCCGCCGTCGCGCTCGCGGCGTGCGCGCTCTCGGTGCCGCGCGACCCCGCGGGCAGGCTGGCCCCCGAGGCGCGGCGCCGCCTCGCCAAGGCCCTCGCGAGCGACCAGGGCGCGTGCTGCCAGTTCCTCGCGACGCGCCTCACGCTCGCGACGGGCGTGCTCGCGAGTGGGCTGCGCGACGCGATGGTCGCGTTGATGGAGGTCGTTGCGACCTTGACGGCATTTATTGTGGAGGCCGTGGTTCTGGAACCCCCCGAGAGCCCGCTCGACGTCGTCGATATCCTGCCGGAGCTCGTCGACCTCGTGGCGAACGTTTCCGACCGGTACCCCGCGTTCGCCGACTTGGCGTTCGCGATGGAGGACGACGACGCGCTCTTCTCGCGGCTCGTGATGCGTCTCGAGGCCCTGGCCAAGCGCGCCCCCTCGGTCGGCCTCGTCCCGTACTTTCGCCTCCTCGTCGCCGCCACGCGCGGTTCGCCGACCCGGGCAGCGCGCGTCCGCGACGTGCCGTTCTACGAGTACGACGGCCAGCCCGGCTTGACGCTCCGCGAGCTCTTCGACAAGCTCAAGCGCTACTGCAGTCTGCTCGAGGACGGCGAGCGCCGCTACGAGGAGCACCTCAAGGCCGCGCAGAGCGCGACGGCCACCGCGAGCAACGGCGACGTCCCGCTCGCGCTCGGCGGGGGCGCGCGCGGCGTCGTGCAACTCGCCGCCGCCGAGCCCGACCACCACCACCGCCGCCACCACCACCACCAAAAGCCGGCCGTCGTCGCGCCCGTGTGGCTGCCGCCGCAGGACGCCGACATCCTCAAGGGCGTCGTCGAGCTTGTGGGGGGTCTTTGCGCGCCGTCGGCCGACCACGTCGAGAATTTGTGCCTGACGGTCGGCCCCGACGTCGGCGTCGACCCCTTCGAGGCGCTCGCGCACCTCGCGCACGCGCTGTTCGTGCTCTACCTCCGAGACAGCGACGCCGTGCCCCTCGACCTCAAGGGCGAGTGCATGCGGTCGCTCGCCGCGCTCTGCGTCCACCCCGGCGCGGCGCGCGACATCGCGGCCATGTGGGAGAAGGCGCTTGTCGCCGATGCCTCGAATTCGGCCGACGACGCGGCGCTTCCGCTCGAACCACCGCCCGAGCACATCATCGTCGCGCGCGAACGCGACGCGCTCCCGCCCGTCTTCGCGTGGCCCGCATCGTGGCGCGCCGTGCGCCAGCCGTCGAGGAAAGGCGTGCTCTACGGCGAGACCAGTAGCGGCGGCATCTCGCCGCTCCAGGTCCACGAACACCGGCTCCACACGGTCCTCGGCGGGCAAGACGCGCGCCGCGGCTCGCCAGACGACGTCGCTCGCGTCGTCGGCACGAGCCCCTCCGCGATCCCGACCGTCTTCTCGCCCGCCAACGTCGCGTGCCGGGCCGAACTCGATCTCGTCGCCGAGTCGCGCCTCCGCAGCTACGCCGCGACCGAGGGAGTGCTGCGGCTCGGCCGCGAACTCGTGCGCCGCGAGTCCGAGTTGTCGGGCGCGTCGCGGGTTGCGCTCGTCAAGTTCGCGAGCCGATCCGTTCTGCTGCGGTGCGCGGCGCCCCCCCGCGCGCGCAAGGGTGTCTTTCGCCGCCGCGACGACCGCTGGCGCCTCGCGGCGCGCGCCTGCGATCTCCTGGCGGCGATCGTCTCTGACTACGGGCCGTCGAGCGCCGACTGGAAACGCGACTTTTCCGAAGCCGACGCCGAAGCGCCCGTATCCGCCGGAGGAGGACCCGGCGCGCAGCAGCAGCCCTTCGACTTTGCGTTCGGCGGCGGAGGCCAGGTCCCCCCCCAGCCAGTGATCATGCCTCCCAAGTCGGCGGCTCGAGAAACAACAACTGGCGGCGGAGGCGGCGGCGTCTCGGCCGGGTTTGCGGCCGTGTTCGACGCGCTCACGAGTTCGGGCGGCTTGCTGCGGATCCTCTGCGAGCTCGTCGCGTCGGCGCGCGCCGAGGACGAGGCCGACGACGACGACGAGAAGCCCACGCTGCCGTTGAGCGAGGCCGCCGCCGCCGAACACCGTCTCACGAAGACGGCGGGCGACTTGGCGGCGGCCGCACTCGTCAAAGGGCTCGCGACGAGCGTGGCCGACGCGCTGAAGGACGCGCGCGAGAAGGGCGACGCGCGCGTCGTCGAGCGGTGCGAGGCCGCGGCGCAGCGCGGCGCGGGCGTGTCGTGGTGGCGCGCGAAGAGCGAGCTCCTCGCCCTCGAGCTGCTGACGGCGATCGCCGACGTCGAGGTCGACTTCGTCGCCGCGTGTCGCGCGGCCTCGCGCAGCGAGCGCGCGTCGTCCCGTGCAGCCAAGGTCATCGTCTCGAGCGCGAGCGGCCCGCCCTCGACGTTGGCCACGCTCGCGACGTCGCTCGGCGCGCCGCATCGCCGCGGAGAGAACGGCGGCGCGCTGGCGATCCAAGAAGTGCCGTCGCCGCCGCTTTCGCCGACGTCGCCGTTCGGCGATCGCCCCGCCTACGGGCTCGCGACGCTCTTGGCCGACACGAGCAACGACATCGTCGAGATTCCTTTTTTTGCGGCGCGCGGCTCGGCGCTTCTCGTCGAGCTTGCCAAGCGCGTCGCGCCGATGCCTCGCCGCGAGCGCCATTCGGCCCTCGCGATCGGCCTGCTGCGGCGCATCGCGACGGCCGCCGCCGCCGAGGGCGAGCCGGGAAAGCTGCGGGCGGCGCTCGTCTGCTTCGCCGAAGAAGACGACGCGTCGACGCGTGCCGACTTCGCCGCTCGCATTCGCGATCCCGACGAGGGCGACGACGACGACGACGACGTTCGGGTGGGTGTCACCAACGACGCCGCCGACTTGGCGCCGCGCGACGCCGCGCGACGGACCCCCGGAAAAGAAGATGACGGCGAGCCCCGAGGCGCGCGCGACCTCGCGCTGCTGCTGCTGGCCGACACGACGCCGCCGGGCGCCGAGAGACACTCTGTGGGACACTGGCTTCTCGGGCTCGACGAGACGGCCAGCGCCTACGTGTCGCGCAGAAGCGCGGCCGACGACCGCGGGTGCCTCGCCGCGCTCGTCGACCTCGCCTTCGGTTGGATAGCGAAGTGGCGCGACGCGACGTTCGAGGTCCCCACCGACGACGACGACGACGACGACGACGCCGCCGCCGCCTCGAGGCTCGGGCGGCAATGCCGCGTCGCCGAGCGCGCCGTGGACCTCCTCTACAAGCTCGCCAAGGCGCGAGGTACTCGCGGGGGCGTCGTCGAGGCCGTCGCCGCGGCGATGGGCGGCCTCGCGCTTCCGACTCTTGTAGTCACGGCGCGCCGCTTAGCGCGAGCTGCGGTGGCAAATCCCGACGAAGCGGCCGCGCTCGCGTCCGTCGCCCGCGCCGCGCTCGACCTCGCCACCGTCGCCGCGCACGCCGCCAAGCTCCCCGACGTCGACCTGAGCGACCGCGCGCGCGACCGGGCGCGCACCATGATCTTCCACCGCTTTCTGCGCCCCGCCGATCGCGACGCCTTGCGGCGCCGTCGCGCGAGGAAGCGGGTGGCGGGAAGCCTCGAGCTCGACGCGGTGTCCGCTCTGTTCTCGTCGGCGCTCGAAGCGAGCGAGGCCGCGCTCGCGACCGCCGCAGACCTCAAGGACCACCAACAGCCGGTAAGGCGCGCGCGAGAACAAGCCGCCGAGGACCTCGAGAAAATCACCTCCAAGATCGTAGAGCGCCGGGCCGCGAGCGTCGACCTCGCTGTCTCGGTCTCGAGGCTCGCCGTCGTAGCGCTCGGCTACGCGTGCGAGGCCGCGAGCCTGCTCGCGCCGCGCCTCCCGGCGCGGCCCGACCAGCCACCCTGGGACGACATGGACGACGACGACGACGATGAGGACGATCGGGACGATCCCGATCCCAAGCGACTCGTCGCGTCCGTCGCGATCGCCGCGCTCGAAGCGCTGCTCGAGCGACGGGACGCGGACGCCGCGGCCGCCGACGCCGCTGCACACGCCGTCGCCGATGCGTGCGCCAACCTCCGAATGCTCGCCGCAGGCGACTCGGCCACCGGGACGAACGACCATCTCTCGCGAGATCTCGAGGCGATCGCCGCCCTCGTCGGCGCGGCGCTGTTGGAGCGCGAGGCGGCCTCGCAGGGCACGACCTCGGGAATCCTCTCGGCCGCGGCGGCCTCGGAGGTCTACCGCGGTCACCTCCACGTCGCGCTCGCGCACGTCCTCGGCTCGCGTAACTACTTTAGATCCGGCGAGCCCTCCAAACGACGACGACGCCTCCTCCCCGCGGGCAACGACGACGACGACGACGCCGACGACGACGCCGCCGCTACCAACGGGGGCGGTGTCGAGTATGCCGAGGTCTACGCCGTGTCGGAGGCGGCCTGGACTCGCGTGTGCGTCGACGCGGCGTCGGCCTCGACGCCATGGGTCCGCCTCGGCGCTGCCTCGGCGCTCTCGGCCGCGGCGTCCGGCGCCGCCTGCCGCGACGATGCGTTTTTCGACGATTTCTTGCGCGGCGCGGGCTTTTTGACGTTCTCGTCGAACCGCGACGGCTCGAGCTTCCTCCCCGGCTCGGTCGAGACGCGTCGCGCGGCGAGGTACCACCACGAGCCCTCCGAACACCTCGTCGTGCAGTCGATCGAGACGACCCTCGCCGCGCTTCTACGACTCGGCTCGCGGCGCACGGGCGCGCACGCCCTCGCGAAGAGCTCCGTCGTCGAGGTGATCGCCCGCGACGACCGCGTCTGGACGCCGCCCGACGAGGCGCGGCCGCGCTGCCTCTGCCTCGCCCTCGAAGTCGTCCGCCAACTCCTCCGCCAGCTCCCCGCGCACGCGTCGCTCCGCCAGCAGTCCCAGGATCTCGTGTACGCGCGCGACCGCGTCCTCTCCCGCGTCCTCCTCGACGACGCGCGTGCCCGCCCTTTGACGCTCGCGGCGTTTCGCGCGCGCGCAGCCTACGTCGGCGTGCTCGCGAGCTTGGCGGCTTCGGCCCGCGACGACCATCGGCGCGCGCGCCGCGCCGCGGCCGTGGTCGAGGACGCCCGCCGCGCCTCGATGCTCTGGTCCCTCCTCGGCGCGGCGGCGACGCAGGCGCCCTACGCGCCGCTCCCGCCCTGGCCCGACGCGCACCCGGCGCCGTGGCGCGACGACGACGCCTCGTGGTGGCGCGACGTGCGACCTGCGCCCGCGAGCGAGGAGAACCTCCGCGCCTCGATGCCTACCACATCGCCCTCGAGCGCCGCTCACAGTAATTGGACCGCCTTCGATGACGACAAGCTCCGCTGTTGCGTCGCGACGTGGGCCCGCCTCGTCGACTTCGCGCGCCACCAGGTAGCCCTCCCCGAGTTTGACCTCGACGCCCTCGTCGCCACGCTCCGCAAGGCTGCTGCCATCCGCCGCGGCACCCTCTGCGACGCCGATACCCTCGCAGCACACGAGCTCCGCGCTACGGCCGACTTCGCCCTGGAGGCCTCGCTCCTCGCTCTTCGCGACCGCCTCTGCCCGCCCGAGACCGCGACTATTGCGCCGCCGGGAGCCCCTCAAGACCCCGACCAACCGCGCGCCGCCGACCCTCGCACCGAACGCCGCCTTCACGCCGCCGCCGTTCTCGCCGCCCTCGACCTCGTCACCTTCACCGACGACGACGACTTCGTCTCCAGACTCAAGAAGCGCCTCACCACTGTCCTTTCCCTCGACGTCTAACAACATATTTTATCACGTCCATCTATCTAATGATCCTCTCCCTTCTTCATGTTTCGACTGCGGCACAAAAATTAAGGGGCCCTCTAGCACTAGTATGGGGGCGGCGGCTTCTGTTATTAGCGCTTCGTGGCGTTCGAACGAAAGAGCACCAAGGCTGCTGGTACGTGGTGCGTGAGGTTCCGAGCAACAATGTTGCCAACAATTCATCGCGGCGGACCTCGTGGTTTGCAATGCAATCAATTAACAAAAATGGCTCTTGGAGCTTTGCGTTGTCGTCGTAATCCTGGCCAGACATAGTGCACTTGTACTTGTTGTACTACGGTAAATCAACGCAATTCTTCTCTCCAGAGGGGTAAGGAATTTCTGAACATAAGAAAGCACTGTCTGTGAATGACGTCATCCATCCCCACACACCTTGTACGACGACAGGAGGGTTTTTAAACATCGACTGCGAAGGGAGGGTTTATTAGGGTAACTAGAATGAGAGGATGAGAGCGGAGGAGGTGAGCGGGAGCGTCGCGGAGAAGGAGGACGGTGCGGTGACGGAGGAGCAGGAGGAGGAGCCGCCGGCGACCGTCGAGCAGCTTTCGGTGGAGATCGTGCAGGGCGTGTGGAACAATGTGTTCTCGACGCGGCGGCCCCGCGACCTGTGCGCGGGCGTGAGCTCGGCGCTCAAGTCGGTGGGGAAGGGGTTGACTCTTGGAGTGACGACGCTGATCGCTGCGCCGATCGCAGGGTTCGCGTGCGCCGACGGGAGTTCGGCGGCGGATGAGGAGGAAAAAGAGGCCGAGCGTCCGCCGACCGTACTCGCTCGCGCCAAGGGCGTCGCGGTGGGGGTGGGCGCGGGACTCGTTGGAGCTCTGGTGCTGCCGTTGACAGGAGCGTTGGTGGGGCTCGTCCAGATCTGTCGGGGGGCCTGGAACACGCCGTCGGCGATCTACGAGCTCTCGAGGGGCGAGAAGTGTTGGGACCAGTCGCGGAGGACGTGGGAGACGACCAAGCCGTACTCGCTGGTCGAGGAGGAGGAGGAGGTGCGTGTTGCCAAGCAGAAGCGCGAGGCGACGACGCGGCGGAGGAAGCGGCGCGAGGCGCCGCGCGGCTCTTCGGACGTGGACTACTACGACCTCCTCTCGGTCGGCGTCGACGCCGACGAGGCGACCATCAAGAAGGCCTACTACAAGAAGGCGCGCGCGTGCCACCCCGACAAGTGCGGCGGCGACCCGCAGGCGGCCGCGCGCTTCCAGAAACTCTCGCACGCGTACCAGGTGCTGAGCGACAAGCGGCTCCGCGCGGCCTACGACGCGGGCGGCGCCGACGCGGTCGGCGCCGACAGCCTACCCGACTACGACCCGGCCGTCTTCTTCGCCGCGCTCTTCGGGACGCATCCTCGTTTCGAACGGTACGTGGGCGACCTCGCGCTCTCGCAGCTCGCGACGGCCGTCGCCGCGCGGGGCGGAGCGGCCGAGTCGGCGGCGCGGGCCCTCGCGGCGCGCACGGGCGGCGCGGCCGGCGACGCCCAACCGCCGACGGGCGACGAGATGTCGCGCGCGCTCGCCGAGGTCGCGCTCGAGTCGAGACGCACCTACGCCGCGACCCAGCGCGAGCGCGAGGTCAGCCTCGCGCGCTCCCTGGCCGATCTCCTCGACGAATCCGACGAGGCGGCGCTCGACCAGGAAGCCTCGCTCCTCGCATCTGCAGACTACGACGAGACGAGCCTCACGAAGGGCGCGCTCGTCTACGGCCTCGCGTCGAGCTACCGCGCCGCCGCCGACGACTGGCTCGGCCGAAGATCGTTGCTGGCCGCGCCGTCGGCCGTCGCCTCCAAGGTCGTGCGCGCGGCGAGTCGTGCGTCGGCGTACGCGTCGGCCGCTCGCGCGGCGGCGCGCGGCGCCGTCGTCGCCAAGCGCGTCGCCGAGGCCGTCGACGAGCGCAAGCACCGCCCGGCGACGCGCGTCGCGACGCGCGACGACCTCGCGACCATGTCCGTCTCCGAACTCAAGCGCCTCGCGCGCGACAACAACGTCGAGACGGCGACCTGCTGCGAGAAGGCTGACCTCGTCGACGCTCTCCTCGCCGCGAACCCCGACGGCCTCGAGATAGTCGCGCAGCCCGACGACCAGAACCCCAACGGCGGCCTCCCCGAGGCGGCGATGCGCGACGCCCTTCCCGTCTTCCTCGAAGCGATGATCCGGGTCTCAATCGTCGACGTCCACCGCACGCTCGAGGTTGTCACCCGCAAGGTCCTCGACGACGAGTCGGTCGACGTCGACGCCCGTCGCGAGCGCGCGCTTCGCCTCAAGCACTTCGCGCGGGCCCTCGACGCCCGGGCGTACGAGCAGCGCACCCGCAAACCCGAATCCGACCAAAAAAACACCCAAAGTCCCGACGATGCTGGGACGGCTGCCGCTTCATCCGGCACGGCCAATGACGCGACCGCCCGCTTCGAGCGCGCCGTCAACGTCACCGTCGCCACCGCCATGGGACAGGATCTCTCGGCGGAGGAGGGGCCATCCTTTCACGACTCTGCGGCTTCCGACGACGTCTCGTAGCGGCGCCAACTTCTCTTATCGCCTCCTCCTCCTCCTCCTCCTCCTCTTGAGATACGTTCTTCTTCGTTCGACCGCTCGACCGCGCCGAAGATGGTGGAGGAGCGTTCTTCGAGCGTCTTCGTCACCGTCCCTTCTACCTTTCTTTATTTTTTATTTTTTCTTTCTTTGTTTCTTTCTTTCTTTCGACCCCGTCGCTTTTGTATTCGTTGTTGTTGTTGCTGCTTGCATCCCGGCTTCTTTGCTTTCGCGCTTAACTACGCACGTACACACACGTGGCGCGCGCGAGCTCCCGCGCATAGCGTCGGCAAATGTACTTAGAAGACGCGCCGCCTCAATCCCTGGCGATTATTGTCAACACACGTCCAAAGCCTGGGAGTCTCGTTTCGGCACCTGGGCGGCGGGGCACTTCCATGTAGAACCAGGTTCGTTTTCTGGGCGAGACTTAACAATCTCCAGAAGGAGAAGGGATTTGGAGTTGATGCTCACACCAGGAGACAGAGAGAGTGAGAGGGCCCACAACAGGAGGAGGAGGAGGAAGAAGAGCGCGATGGCAATCCTCGAATGACGCGAGCGCATCACGAGCGGAGATCGATCCCTTGGCATATAGATAAAAGAGAGAGTGGTGTTGCTCAGCACGTGCCGCACGAGACGAGGCAGTGCTTGTAGGCGGCGTCGCCGTCGGCCCCGACCACGGTGCAGCGCGGGGCGGGGGCGAAGCCCGCCACCCAGTCGCAGTCTTTGCCTGGAGTGCGAGAATAAGACGCAAAACCACAGAAAGAGACGCGATCACGCGTATGAAAAACAACCGCGGACTCAGGAATCTTTACTCGGTTCGCCGTTCTTGTACCATGTCGTGGAGTCTTCGCAGGTTCCTGTTTCCCCCTCGCAGACTTGGCATGCGTCGCGGCACGAGAGGAAGCCGAGGGTCGTCTCGCCGTCCTCGAGGCCGTACTTGGTGCACCGGAGTGTGGAGGATTCGGCAACCCACGCGCAGTTCTTGCTCGCGTCTGAAAGATACGACGAGTCAAGAAGAAGAGGACGGTTGTTTAGCAATGACCTGTTTCGATCGACCAGGAAGTCGAATCTTCGCACTTGGAGCAGGTGCGGCAGGCGTAGGGGCACGCCTCGAAGGCGTAGGCGCCGTCGTCGCTCTGGCGGGTACAGCGATTGCGGTAGAACTCCTCGACCCAGGCGCAGTCCTTGGTGTCGTCGCTCGAGAGGGTCCAGCTCGTCGAGTCTTCGCACGAGCCCTCGTCACACGCGTCGCAGGATTCTTGGCAGGCCTGGTACGCGTCGCGACCGTCCTCGCCTCTGACCGCGCACCGCGTCGGCACGAAGCTCGCAACCCACGTGCAGTCCTTATCCGTATCGCCTGTATTTTGTTGGTGACGGCGGTCTCTCTCGCATCACGCACCGCTTTTGTACCACGTGGTGTCGTCGAAGCAGGTGCTCCCCTCGGTGGGCCGCGGCGTGGGCTCGAACGACGGCTCGAACGTCGGAACGTAGGTCGGCTCGGCCGAGGGCTCGGAGGAGGGACGCTTCGTGGGCGCGTAGGTCGGCGTCGCGCCCACCGTGCACGGGCTTCCGTTGGCCACGTCGATCGCCTCGAGGATCATCTTGTTGATGGTGAGACACGTGTCGACGTTGGGGTGCGTGTCGTCGAAGAGGAAGTCGTCCTTGTCGTCCTCGTCGAAGAGCGAGTAGGCGTCGACGTAGGAGTGATCGTTGTTCTCCATAAAAGACTTGGCGTACGAGTTTTGCTCCTCGATCGACGGGATCCACTCGCCGTCGTCCGCCTCGCCGCAGCACGTGGTCGCTCGCCACACGACGGTCGCGCCGTCGGACCACATCTCGTCTTCGAGGTCGTCGAACATGTCCTCCCAGTGTTCCTCGCATTCGTCGGTCCAATCCTCGCCGCAATAATCGCTGGTCAAATCGTTCTTCTCTTTCAGATTCCATATCCCCGTGTTGTACGCGATGTAGTCGTACCCCTTGACGGTCGACGCGAGGTCTGCGACGGACGTTTCGCCGTCCGTATCGTCCGAGTCGTAGTACGCGTCCTGGATGAAATAGAACTCGGTGTAGGCGTCGTCGAGGTCGTCGAACACCTTGGCGAACCGCTGCCGCCACTTGCCGTTCGACATGTCGCTGATGTACCAGTCCGTCCTAAGCGAAGAACCAACTTTTTTTTTTTTTTGCCCGAGGAGACGGACGACCTACCACGGCGTCGTCACCCGATTCCTGTCGTAGTCCTCGTCGTTGTCGCCAAACGAGCTGTCGTACTCCTCGGACGGGACCTCCCCGGTCTCGAGCCAGTAGCTGCGCGCGCAGGCTCAGCAGATGACCTCCCGACTGGTGTGATAACGCCTCTCACTTACTTGAAGCCAAAGTAGCAGTACCGCGTGATTGAATCGCCAAAAAACGCCATCGTCTTCCCACGCATGATGCACTGCGCGTCCTCGTGGCTAATTTCGCCGGCGACGCGCCGCGCAGCGAGGAGGGCAACGACCACGCGACCACCACCCATGATGTCTCCCCGACTTTGTTGTGATCAATCAGTCTTCTTCTTCTTCTTCTCCGCAAAAAAATTGAGTGGGACACTTCTTCTTCTCTCCGCCGCGAAAAAAACCACGTACAAACATGTGTGGCAATAATAACGGATTTATTATATTTTTGCCACTCACACCCCTTCATGGGATGGATGGTAAAAAGGAAAAACTACTACAATCTGGACGGGGGGGAGGGCTCGAGGTCCCCGATGAGGGTGACCGAGTTGCGGAATTCGGAGATCGGCCCGTCGTCGTCCTCCCCCTCCTTTACTACAGAAACGGCGTCGTCGCTGGGCTTCGGCTCCGCGGGTAGAAGCTCTGCGAGTTTGGCGTTGAGCCTGGCCGTGTTGTACGAGTAGAGGATGTCGTGGCGCAGGCCGAGGGCCTCCGCCGCAGCCTCGGCGAAGGAGGCGTAGCCCGAGCCGAGCGCTTCTTGGCCACGCCGCTTGGGAGCCGAGGTGAGCTCGAGGAAGACGGCGCCTGGCGAACAGGCGGCGCAGAGGAGGGGGGCGACGCCGAGCTTGTCGGGCGCGCGGGGGGCGACGACGAGGACCGTGTTGTCGGGATAGAAAACGCGATCGCGCAGCCCGTACCAGGCCGGGCCCTTCCCGGTGAATTTCTGGGAGGTCGCAAGGTGCACGCCGAGCGGCGGCTTGATGGTACTCACGATCTTCTCGCAGTCGAGGAACCCAAAGGGCGGCTGTCCGCAAACGACGACGACGAACGCAGCGACGTTTCCTCCTCCGCCAAACATCATCGGGGGCGGCGGCCGAAGCGCCGCGCGCAGGCGGCCGAGTTCTTGGGTTGCCACGCGTCGTATCCCGGAGATAGAGAGGGCCGAGTCGCCCGCGTGGCACGTGTAGAGGGTGTCGGCATAGAATGTCCGGTGCTCCTTGGCGTCGACGGCGAGCGGCAATCGGTCGCGAAAGGGCGCGAGGTGGCGCCAGTCGGCGTCAAAGTCGGCGTCCCTGTCGCCCGGATGCGACTGGATGACAAACTGCGCGTCTCGCGGCGCGTTCTGGGCGCACGCGAGCGCCAGCGGCGCGAGAAAGCGCCAAAAGTAAGAGGCTTCCACGACGTCGTCGACGAGCTGCTTGGACTCGCCCTCGGTCGGAGGGTAGAGCGACCGCCGCGAGACGGGCAGCGGCGCCAGCACCGCCAAGGTCGAGAATTCTTCGACGGTCGACGCCATCGTCGGCGGTGGACGCGTTTTGTTCCGCCACATCGGTAACGACATGACGGAGTCGCCGTCGGCGACGGTCAGGTCGCCGCGCTCCAAGGTCGCGTACGCGCACTCGTGAGCGACGACCGCGAAACCCTCCCGGAGGGGATCGGTGCTGAAGGTATACCTCGTCGAGTGGACGAGCCGCTTCCGGCCTTGTTGTTCGCGCACCCGCGTCATTGCGCGCAGCAGCGGCACCACCGCGAGCTGTTGCGGATCGCGGCCGTCGGCGTCGTCTCGAGAACACGCGAGCGATTTCGGACGCGCGTTCGAATCTAGCAGCAGGCGTCCCAAGAAGTGCCTCAAATTCCGCAGAGAGTCGCCAACGTCGCACGCGGCTTGGGGCGTTGATGGCTCGAAGTATCGCACGCCCAGATCGTTGTTGAAAGTTTCCTTTTCGTAGCCACCAATCTTGGAGAGACACGACTCGAGCGAGGCGCGCGCGGCCGTCACGAAGTCTGTCGCCTCTTTCGCGGGCCGCAGGCCCATCCGAGCTTCCTGTGCGGGCGAGAGAGCGCTCTCCTCCAGAAACGCAGCGTGGCGCTTCAACATCATGTCGAGAAACTGCACGAGCATCGAGCCAGGAGTCTCGCCGTCCGAGCTGCGCGCGCCTCCGTATTGGCCGGCAAAGTGGACGACGAGCGACCTCGACGTCTCGTCGCCTGGGGGCGGCATCTCGAAGCCCTCCGTTGGCACGAACTTGACCTCTGGAAACGCGTTCAGCAGCGACTTGTCGTAGAGCTTGACATGCTTGGCGCGCTCCGCGGCGCCGAGAGAGTCGAGAAAGTGGTTGATGCTGTTCTGATCAGAGGCGCCCTCGCCGGAATCGTTGTGGTCCCAGACCCGCTCGAGGAACTCCTTGGTCCACGCGCTTTTTCCGCGCAGAGCGAAGAACCCCGTGTTGACGCGCGGTTTCTCGCCGCCGACGTCCGGCGTGAAATGAGCGTCGTACTGCGGGTTGAGCGCGCGCAGCACGTCCCCGCGGTTTCTGGAGAAGAAGCAGTCGAGGTCCATCCATACGATCCAATCGTACGTGTCCACGACGCGCCGCAGCCAAGCGACTTTGTTCCATCGAGCCGATCTGCCCTCGGCCTCCTCCACCTCGGCGCCAACCACGAGCTCCCATCCGCGAGAGGCGCAGTACCGCGCCTTGTTGTCGATCGACGCGGCGTATACGTACGTCGCCTTGAGTTCGCCGTACTCGCTTGCGCCAACCCGCTGCCGCCGAGATGCCGTCGTCACCAGCCCCACGCGCGCCGTCCTCCCTGAAGCGGCTTCTTCTTGTGTGAGAGGCTCTGGTCGCCGCGGCACCTCATGGCCCCGCGACACCAGGACAAGTATGCCGACCAAAGCGGTGACCACGACGACCACGAGCCCGCGCCGTCTCGCCCATACCTCAAGCAGCCGCCATCGACGTCGACGATCCATGCTCCCCTTGGCTTTCATGCACCTTTAGATGCCACTACTCCTAGAAGTAATCGTCGCGGGCACGACCATCATCTCGGTTGGTTGGCTTTGGCTTTATTATTACCCTGTAATAACAATAATAATAATAACCCTAAGCACGAGTTATGCAGGCGACCTTTCAAAACCCTTGGTGGCGATCTCGTGCCTGCTGCACAGCGCACGGTGCATCCGCGTTCCTCGTGGAATGGTATGTCTCGGTGACCGTGCGGGCAGTCAGCCGATGATACTGTTTTAATAAGATTGAAAACCTGAAGCCGCTGAAATATGCGGCTCCAATGTGAAGCCAATCTGTTTTTGCAACTAATTGTATGAGGCTCGACCACCGCCGCTTTTATTTTCCCAGTCAGCAACGAAAGCACTCTTCTGCGCAGGTTCTCGAGCCGCGCGTTTTGGTGGTGGGCACCGGCGCCATAATGTCTGAACTACCCGCCGATGAATGCTATTTTTTACGAGTAGTCGGAACGGCGCCCCCGTGTCGTTGACGTTAAACTCTGTGATGAGGCGACGTAGCCAGACCCGCAACGTCTTGTCGTCATGGCGCGCAGGCGAATCCCGAAGAATCGTTCGGCAAAGAGCCAAGTGCTTCACTCCCCGAAAGTAATAACTAAAGATATGTATTCGCCCAAAAATCTACGGAGATTTCCATTCTCCGGGAACCTCACGAGAGCTTCCTTCCCGCCCGGCTGGTCGCGGCACCCCGAATAGAATCTTCGAGGAGAAGGATGTCGAAATTTAATTCCGCTGCTCCAGGATAGGATTCTTACCGGTTCGTAAACCAGCTTTCACGGTGTCGACCAGATGCAGCTCGGCGAGAATGTTCCGGGTTCGGACGTTTGCGCGTTGCAATACGTGTCAAATACGCCTCTCCGGATCTTGCGTATGGGCGTCGATCACTGTGCTTCGTGTCCGTGTGTCGCGATGTTGCTACAGCCTGTCTCGACGCGAGACCATATGGAATGGTAAGGGTGTCCTACGCGACACAGCTCGAGTTTGGTGATGGCGTGGCTTACCACCACGAACAAGAGTGCCGTCCACGATACGCACTGCCATACGGGAGACATGGTCGCCCTGGAGAACGTCGGCTACATCGGGCCTAGGGAGCGAACCCCAACTACACCAACGTTTTTATCACGAAGCTATCGTGTCTCACGTCAGCGTTTTTGGGTAGTCGAAGATGACGAGGACACGAGCTCATCACGCTCCTCTTCATCTTCGAGTGGCCAGACAGACGCGCGTGGGAGTACTTCCAGATAACCACCCAACACCACTAACCAAGGTGCCCCTCGCTCTCGCCTGTGGTCGTGACGGAGCGCTCGTGGGTCGGAACGTCACGCGTTAGCAAATGTACACATTGTAAATTTCATGCTCTTTATATGACAAAGAGGGATGTAATCAGGATGTAGTTGTCTTTGCGAGTCCGGGTGCCCGAGGCGTCGCGGTGGCCGCGTTTTTTTTCCGCATGAAGTTGTTGTAGAGGGGAGGTACCACGTCGGACAAATGAGCACGGTCGCCGCCGCTCACTTGGTCTAGCGGGGGTCGAACAAGCGCTTCTTGAAAACGGGTTCCATATGCTGGAATTCGCGGTAGGCCCTTGTCGCCTGCTCCCACTCGGGCGTGATCGTCCGCGGGAGATTTGGCTTAGTGTAAGCCTTCTGCAGGAAGGTGAAGAAGGTCGACAGTCCGAAACAGATCGATAGGGAGCCAATGACGGCCGTCGCGGGGCGGAGTGCCATGAGTTGAGTAGCGATAGTCATGCCTGAACGCAGAGGTCACACACCACACGACCACGACCACACACACAAATAACGGCCGTACAAGACGTCAGGCTCGGATAACAACGGTAAACAAGTGCAAACAACACGACAGGACGCACTTGTGGTTGGTGGAGACGGGTGTTGTCGGCGTCTCGATATCAAGGTTGCCTTCTGGTTTTGAATTGGGAGCGTTGCAGTTGGCTCCTTCAACACGCTGTTAAAGTCAACTTCAATGCAACCCAGTATATTTTTGAATTAAGGGTAAGGTTTGTAGCGTGCTCCCAGAATTGTTGACCTTTTTTTTTTTTGCATACATTTTCCTCTCGTACATTTTTTTTCGGTATGACGCTTCTTCTGACCAAAACGCTAACTACTAAGTCTTGAACCAAAACGCTAACTACTAAGTCTTGACTTTTCCTTACCTGACGATGAGAAAGGCTTATTATGATGTTAGCATACCCGAACAATACCCGGGTTTGACTGCGTTACAGTTCCAACGCCACCCGACAGTTTGCATCCCCTCTTTAAAGTCGACCGTTAAATTCCCCTTCCCCACCGGAAAAAATTCCTACTACTACTCCTTACGCGTCTTCCGCCGAGGTGACCCAACGCCCCCGTCACGGCTGTCGCTGCCGTTGCGGGTAGGTCCGGGTTTGCCCTTCCCGCGGCCACCCTACCCGGCACCTCTAACCCCCGAACATCCTGCGTGCGTACAAGCGTCCTCCCCCCTCTTAGGACGAAGTCGACCTTCAAAATGCCCTCGGTGCGCTCTTCGCATTTCGCTTTGCCAGGTTGGAAACGAAGTCAAAATAACGCCAATCGTTCAAGATGATGCTACACCCTGCCCGGAGTGGCTGCTGAGCTCGGTTCCATGCTCAGCGATGTTGGGCGCCAGATCTCGCCTTGTTGGTTGCTTGCTTCCTTCCTTCCTTCCTTCCTTCCTTCCTTCCTGAACCATTGAGTAGCCGCTTCCGCCACACGGCACCCGCTACCAGTCCTCAATGACGGGCCGTGCGTTTTCGTTCTCAGACGCCGCGTTTTTATCTATATCCTGAAGAAGACGATTAGTTGTTTTTTCTTTTCAAGAGCCTGGGATATTATGAGAGCTTACCATAATATTCATGTCGATTGTCCTGAGAATATTGAACGCAGAGCCCTCCTCAAGACACACGGGAGAGTGGCGGTCGAGAGCGTTTCTTGGACTTGGCCCCCGACCCCTCCCGTGGCGGCTCGTCGAGGCTCTTGCAGAGGCCGCGGCGAGGTCCCCAGGCGAGGGCGCACGGCGCGTAGCCCTGGGCCATGGAGCTAGATGTCCACTGATCGTCGATGTCGATGATGTCGGGCGGGCCGGGCTGGTTTCGTCGCGCGCTCTGGAGAAGGAAAAGGGAAACGCCGAGAGTCGAGCGCGAGTTGGCTACGACCGTGTCGGCGTCGGCCAAGAGGTCGAGCGCGGCGAAGAGAAAAGCGAGATCTGTGACGTTCTCGGGTCGACCTCGGTTGAGATGGTGGACGGTCACCGGGAGTCGGCTGGAGAGCTCGGTGACGACAGTGAGGTTCTTCGTCAAGACGACGACGTCCCCGCCCGACCTCGCGCGGTTCGCGGCGCTCGCGACGACGCGATCCAGAGACCACGACTTGTCAGCCGTCAATTTGTCGCTCCCGGAAACGTGGAGTCCGACAGCGATCTTCGGCGCCTCGCTTCCAAACAGCGATTCCCGGAGCTGGCGTGACACGCCCGCGATCGACTCGGTCGGCACCCAGTACGCCGCGCTGAACGCGACCTGTTGCTCGTAGTAGGACAACCCGAGCAGCTCGTCGATCCGGCTCTGCTTTCGTGGCCCGCATCGCGAGCGTACCGGCACGAGAAAGCAGGCCCACGTTCGGTTCGGGCAATTCTCGACGTCGAACAGCGCCCCCGGCTGGCCCTTGGTCAACGCCGCGACGGGTATTTCGTCGAAACGTCCTGCCGATCGTCCTTTCAGCACGCGAGTCATGGCCGTGCCCGTGGCATGCAACAGCTGCGACCCAAAGCTATACGGCCACTCTCTCTCAGACCTGCATCGAAATCTTCACGTCAAGACATATCTCGATTTTTTTTTCGGGTCGGGGGGTCTGAGTGACTTAATGTATCCACACTGGCAGAGACTCCATGGACGCGCGGGCAGTCGCTTCGTCATTCTCGAGCGCGCACAGCGTTTCCAAAACCGCCGAAGGATCAGCTGCCATAGCACCCACGATCCACACGAAGAGCATCACCATGTTTGCAAAACGGAACCTTTTTGGCCACGACTCTTTCAAGGGTTTTTTCATTTTACGTTATTTATTGGGGGGGTCCTGCAGGGTGAATGAATCCTTTGGTTGAAAAACTAGCCCTCTCGAAGAAAGGAGGCTGGAAACGGCGTCCCACACGCGCAGTTACGAAGCGCCTTCCTCGCCTTGTCTCTCGTACCTCCCTCCGCCTGCAGAAGCAGAAGAAAACACAACAGCGCGACAGCTTTCTTGATGGAGGAAAACCCGTCGTCACCGAAATGTAGCCGTTCAAAGTAACGCTGGTCTTCCTCCTCGGCATCGCAGCAGTTCGTAACACGTCGTGCCCCTCGTCGGATCGCGATAGATGTAGCAGTGCGTCTTTTTACTGCAGTCCGTGTCTTTCTTCGCACGCTCTGGGTGATCCCCTGTCAGGCGCTTAACGTGCCTCCAAACCCCACAAGGCGCCGCTCTCCTCCCGGCTGGCTTTCCCGGGCGTGTTATCCCGATACTGCTCCGGTGGAATGTACGGCCTCGCGTCCTATTCCTCCTCCTCCGCCCCGCTGACATCCTCGTCCAACACGAGCTGGTGTACATGCACTGGAGCCGATTCCGTCAACGCCGACGACGTCATGTAAAATCCCGTGACCGTGACCAGCTCGCCAAAAGTGGTCACGTCAAGTCAGTCACAAAAAAACGTCAACGTCAATATTTAACGGTCGTTTGACGTCAACGTGTTGACGACCTCGACGTCAAGGTGCAGCCTACAGAAAACTTTGCTGGGGTTTCGGAGTAGAAGACGACGAAAGACTCAACAGTCGGCACAGGCAACGGCGCTCCTCCCAGCCCGATAAACAAGATGCCTCATGTCGCTGCGCATACCGAACTCGAGCCTGCAGCAGCGACTTGGAAAAGGATGCCGCCGCCTCCGCCGCCGCCGCCGCCTCACGAGGAGGCCATGCGTGCTCAGCGTTAGAACGCATGGTTATGCTTCTTCTTTGCAACCTCGATCATAGCAAATGACACAGAAACAGCTAGCGGTGTTTCGTTCTTCGGCTGGACTTGGCTGTTGTTTCTACTCCCAGGCTCAAAGAGCCAACATGGATGGACGAAGTGATTATCCATATGTAAGATGCGCTGATTACGGGCGTATTTGAAATATGGGTACGTGAAAAAGTGGTTTAAGAGCAAACTCAAAGGTTAGCGAACGTGCGTTGATCAAAGCAGCTTATTAGATTGGCGGGGGTGAGAGCGTCGAGCTGAAATGAGAGTGGGGTGGGTGGGTGTAAGACCCGTTCTTTACGGAGCCCCTTAATTTTTTCTCGTGCATACCCCAAAAAATAAGGGTCATTCTTTACGGAAATGCCCTTATTTCCGCTATCCTAACTACTAATCGACAGATGTTTGTCTGTCTGTCTGTCTGTCTGTCTGTTTGTTTGTTTGTTTGTCCCTCGATTTAGGGTAAGGATCAGGTAGGTGCGAGAGTAAGGATCAGTTAGGCGCGAGAGCCAGACAGTGATCCTCCAAGCCGTCTACGGCGACCTCGCAGACTATTTCCACGACCCGCGGCGGCTCTTTTAGCCAGCGCGCCATTCTCACGCCCCGTCGAAACGATGTTGTCGATGCTGACAACGCGCGCATGAATGACCGCGGCCTTTTTTTCCCGGAGACGAGGCGTCGGAGTTCTTTTCGGCCGACTAGGTTGGGTCGGAAGCCGACGCCTCGCTCTTTACAGTCGAGTTTTCAACTCCCTGACAACCAACGACATGCTCACTTTGATCGCGAGCTTAATGTCTTCGCAACCTCGACCCGTCGCACGGCCACTGCAACGGTACCAGATACATGATCGATCGTGTCGTTGTCACCGAGGCTCCTCCAACCTGTATCCCTTAAGGCCGGCCTACGCCAAACGATCAACAAGAGCCAGGGCCAGACGCCCCGCGAGGTCGGCGTCCTCTTTCCCAAGCCCGTCTTCTGCCACGTCCAGCTCTACGTGGCTCTCTGTCGATCGGCATCCCCGAGGATATACTCATCTGGGTCGACGACTCCACCTTACCCCACACGTGCTGCGCAATACCGATAAGCCCCCTCCCGGCGTCTACACGCGCACTGTAGGTGAACTTACTGGGACCACGTGAACTTACAGGGGTTGGAGACTGGGACTAGGTGAACTGAGTGACCAGGTGAAACTGGGACCAGGTGAACATACTGGGGTTTTTAGAGTAAAGGGTTTTTAGAGTAAACTCAAAGGTTGGCGGCGCGTGCGGATCAAAGCAGCTTAGATTGGCGGAGGCGAGAGCGACGAGCTCAAGGGAGTTGGTGTGAGCTAGGTGAACTTACTGACCAGGTAACTAACTAAACTTATACGAAACTTACTGGGACCAGGTGAACTCTCTGGGGTTAGAGATTGGGACTAGGTGAACTTACTGGCCTGCACTTGTCCTAACTACTAATCGACAGATGTTTGTCTGTCTGTCTGTCTGTCTGTCTGTCTGTTTGTCCCTCGATTTAGGGTAAGGATCAGGTAGGCGCGAGAGTAAGGATCAGGTAGGCGCGAGAGCCAGACAGTGATCCTCCAAGCCGTCTACGGCGACCTCGCAGACTATTTCCACGACCCGCGGCGGCTCTTTCAGCGCGCCATTCTCACGCCCCGTCGAAACGATGTTGTCGATGCTGACAACGCGCGCATGACCGCGGCCTTTTTTTCCCGGAGACGAGGCGTCGGAGTTCTTTTCGGCTGACTAGGCTGGGTCGGAAGACGACGCCTCGCTCTTTACAGTAAGAGTTTTCAACTCCCTGACAACCAACGGCATGCTGACTTTGATCGCGAGTTTAAAGTCTTCTCAACCTCGACCCGTCGCACGGCCACTGCAACGGTACCAGATACATGATCGATCGTGTCGTTGTCACCGAGGCTCCTCCAACCTGTATCCCGTAAGGCCCGCCGACGCAAAACGATCAACAAGAGCCAGGGCCAGACGCCCCGCGAGGTCGGCGTCCTCTTGCCCAAGCCCGTCTTCTGCCGTGTCCAGCTCTACGTGGCTCTCTGTCGATCGGCAACCCCGAGGATATCGTCTTCTGAGTCGACGACTCCACCCTACCCCACACGTGCTGCGCAATACCGATAAGCCCCCTCCCGGCGTCTACACGCGCACTGTAGGTGAACTTAGTGGGACCAGGTGAACTTACTGGAACCAGGTGAACTTACTGAGGTTGGAGATTGGGACTAGAAGAACTTAGTGACCAGGTGAACTTACTGAGACCAAGTGTGAACTTACTGGGGCTTTTAGAGTAAACTCAAAGCTTAGCGGCGTGTGCGGATCAAAGCAGCTTTGATTGGCGGGGGTGAGAGCGACGAGCTCGCAGGAGAGTGGGGTGAGTGTGGGTTTACGCCGAACTTACTGGGGTTAGAGATTGGGTTTACACCGATTTTACTGGGGTTAGAGATTGGGACTAGGTGAACTTACTGGCCTGCACTTGTATTATCCTAACTACTAATCGACAGATGTTTGTCTGTTTGTCTGTCTGTCTGCTTTTAAATGTCGACTGCTAAGAGGGGGGTGTGTGTGGGGAGCATGAAGGATGTGGGTGGGTTTGTGGGGTATGAGGGATGTGCCTGACGGGCGGAGATAAGTACGCGGGACCTAGTCGGGGTCATCGCCGAGGCGTGAGGCAGGCGAAGAGAGTGTGTCTGTCTGTCTGTTTGTCCCCCGATTTAGGGTAAGGATCAGGTAGGCCCGCGAGCCAGACATTGATCCTCCTCCAAGCCGTCTGTGGCGACCTCGCAGACTGTTTCCACGACCCGCGGCGGCTCTTTCAGCGCGCCATTCTCACGCCCCGTCGAAACGATGTTGTCGATGCTGACAACGCGCGCGTGACCGCGGCCTTTTTTTCCCGGAGACGAGGCGTCGGAGTTCTTTTCGGCCGACTTGGTTTGGTCGGAAGACGACGCCTCGCTCGTGACAGTCGAGTTTTCAACTCCCTGACAACCAACGGCATGCTGACTTTGATCGCGAGCTTAAAGTCTTCGCAACCTCGACCCGTCGCACGGCCACTGCAACGGTACCAGATACATGATCGATCGTGTTGTGTCACTGAGGCTCCTCCAACCTGTATCCCTTAAGGCCCGCCGACGCCAAACGATCAACAAGAGCCAGGGCCAGACGCCCCGCGAGGTCGGCGTCCTCTCGCCCAAGCCCGTCTTCTGTCACGTCCAGCTCTACGTGGCTCTCTGTCGATCGGCAACCCCGAGGATATGCTCTTCTGAGTCGACGACTCCACCCTACCCCACACGTGCTGCGCAATACCGATAAGCCCCCTCCCGGCGTCTACACGCGCACTATAGGTGAACTTACTGGGACCAGGTGAACTTACTGGGTCTAGACATTGGGACTAGGTGAACTGAGTGACCAGGTGAACTTACTGGGACCAGGTGAGCTTACTGGAGTTTTTTGACAACTCAAACTCAAAGGTTGGCGGCGCGTGCGGATCAAAGCAGCTTGGATTAGCGGAGGCGAGAGCGACGAGCTCAAAGGAGAGTGGGGTGAGTGGGTGTGAGCACGAGTGGGTTTACGCCGGGATAGAGATTGGGACTAAGTGAACTAACTGACCAGGTGAACTTACTGGGACCAGACCTGAACTTACTAGGGTTAGAGATTGGGACTAGGTGAACTTACTGGCCTGCACTTGTATACGTACTATCTCTATTCGTGATGAATCACGCGAGGTGGAGGCCCGTCGTCGCAAATGTAAGTGCGCTGGGATGACGGTGGCTGGTTCTGTTGTCGCAGCCATTAAGTACGGTTTTCTCGAGCGCGGGGTGACCATGATGGAGTCGGGTGTGGCTTCGGGAACCAACGGCGGATCCGACGTCGTCTCGCGGCTAGGCCTGGCGCGAGTCAACGCGGCGCAGTTGTGTGTTGCTCAGAGCATTCAAGACCTCATCTCCTCGGGCGTGAGGGTCGACCACGGCGAAGTCGCCCGCGAGTTAGACAAGCAAGCTCTCATCAAACTGAAACGACTTCAGTGCAGCGGGCTCGAAAGTGGGCCTCACTATGGACAGGATTATTTTTGGATGAAGTATCAAGGCAGTCGACAGGCCTTCCGTCCCGGTCGAAGACTCGAGCCCGTCGCCAGGTTCCAGGCTGCACTTCGTAGCGCTCGCCCAGTTTCTTTTCGAGATCACCGAGGTCCATGTCGAGCCGCCGCTCAACGCGGAAGTTGTGTAAGTGGGCTCAACAGAGGATGAGGGAGGCGCGGCGGTTATGGTGGACAGCAAGCTTGCGCCAGAGGATGCCCCAGCGAGCAATCAGTTCACCGAATGCACATTCTATGTTGATTCGAAGGGAGCTCATAGCCCAGTTGAAAGAATCTTCGATCATGCCGATGCGTGCTTTCCCTCAAACGGTGAAAGCAGCCACGACTTGCGTGAATAGGCAGCATCGCCAATGAGAAAAAAACCGCGAGGCATCGTGCCTGCTTCGAATTCTCGGAAGAGCCATGTGGACCGAAAATGGTTCATGTCATGGGCCGAGCCGGGGAAGGAGATGTCAAAGAAGAGAAACCGACGATCCGCACCACAGACGGCCTGTGCAAGAAGACCGTATTTATCCTTGCGAGGAACATGATAGCGCTGAGGATCGTCGACCTGTATCCCTGGGTTCTTGACTTCAAAGATGCAGCCATCGATCGCGCGCCAACAGACCCGCGCAGCGCCTGATTTGCCGACTTGGCACGAAATCTCTGTTCGACGTGCTGGATCGCCTCCTCTGACTCGGGGAACTCCATTTTAAAGGAGTCGTTGATCGCGTCGACCACGCGCCACACAGAACTGTAGAACTCACTTGATGACACGTGAAAAATGCAGCACAAATCCCAGACATGACCTCCCGCGAGAAAACGAAGCGTCATCGCCAACCGCGCCTCGGGGATGACAGGGCCTCGCTGGTCCGATTGGCGGGCCCGAACTTCGCCCTTGGTCTCCATAAACGGTCGAATCAACTGCAGGAGATCATCGAACGCCGCTCGGTTCATCCGAAACTTGCGACGAAATGCCGTTACCGACAAATCGTCGACAAACGCCTCCCAGTCGAAACAAACTCTAGTCCGACGTCGCTTCGGCCCGCGGGGACCTATGATGGGACTTGCTACCTCCGCAGTACCCCTGGCAAGCACAAGTTGAACAACGGAAGCAGCCACCGTCATCCCAGCGCACTTACGTTTGCGACTGCGAAGACTTTATGCTCGTGCTCAAAGTCGGCATGCCGTTGGTTGTCAGGAAGTTGAGAAAGTCGACTGGAATGAGCGAGGCATCGTCTTCCGACTCACCTCGTCGCCCGAAAAGAACTGCGACGCGTCGTCTGCTGGAAAGGCCGCGATTATTGATGGTGACGTTGCCAGCCTGGAGGAGTAGAGCACGTTGACGCCCAAAAGCAACTGCAATCAACGCGCGTAGATCGGCCGTCGCCTAAGTCTTTTGCTACGAGACTTCTTTTCCAGCGAGAGCACTCTCCAGGCTCGGGGCAGATCTGCCCCGTGCTCCAGGGCAAAAGATCGCGGGCGCGGCATCGATACTCCTTGCACCACACTCCCCTCTTTTCTTATGAGGGTTTTCTCTCCGAGCTAACTACGGCTTTCCCTCGTACTTGCCCTTCCTTCCCTTCCGCTTTCTACTTTCTTGCGAATTTCTAGACAACATGAGATTTGTCTAGCGTCTTCATGACACTAGGAGAAGTCCACCCTTGCGTGCCGCAAGGTCCAGAGTTCACTGTTTAAGTCGCAGTATCTCCGTTCCTCGTTGTCGGTGTGAAAGCTTCTCCGGGATCTATTGTCCCTGGGAAGTGAGGAGCTCAATCCATACCTTGTGTCGTAGCACGTGACAAGCGGGATGGTCTAGTCACACCTAAGACCGCACGCGTTCTCTATCATACACCCGGAGAGGGTCAAATCTCGCCGGATTGTAGAGAGCAATTCCCGTTCAACGTAGGAAGTGAAAGAATAAAAGACCTTAGACGACGGCGAAGGAAGAAACTATAAAGAGTTTTATTTTATTTTATTTTATTTTAATTCAGAGCGATGGATCGCAAAATAGAGCCAGAATAAAGCAATCCGCGGCGCCACGGTATCGCAGATGACGAGGCCAACTTTAGTTATTTGAGTCCCAGTACCAGGGAAAGAGTGTGGTTCGAAGGCCGTGGTGGTGCCACGACCGCCACCGCCCATCGAGTCTGAATCAGTTGAAAGTTCGTCGAACGGAAAACTCTCGGCAAATAAATTTTCGCATCAACAACGGACCCATAATAAAAGTTGCAAAGATGATGAAATGTGTGTCTTTCCTGTGGTTGGTCTGCGTTGCAGGTTGGACTCTCTGTCATGTGACGGCCGAATTCCGTGGGGATGGCGATCCCCGACGTGATGAGCTTGTCTTGAAGGCAGAGGTCGTGTCGACGACCGACGATGCCGTACGTCTGCGGTTTCGGTACACTCAAAGCAACAAGGTTATGAGTTTTGCGGACTTTATATACGATTGCAACACTGAAAATTTTGGGTCGTGGTTTGGGGGCGTGCTGGCGCGAACGCCCTTTCCCCAGTTTTATTTCGAGTGTGCGCCGGTCGCTCGAGCGACGGTCGCGCGACCGTTCGAGTGTTCGATCGTGCGCGCTCGTACATTTGCTCCTGCGTCACCCGACGCATTTGCGAGTCACTTCGTCGACGCCACCAAGCTCGCAGTCACCTTCACCAACATGGGCGGCGACGCCACGCTCATCGCGCCGACAACACATTCGCGAGTTCCTCGAGAGGCCAACGGTAATAGTAATGCGGTGTTGTTTTCAAGAATCGTGCAGGTCACATTGCTGCATTCTGCCGCGAGGCGCCCGCGACGGTCCTCAACGAGTTTTGGCGCCAAGTCGGGGCCGCGTTCAAAGAGGAGCTCGCCAGAAAAGGCCGCCAACGCCGGACGTGGCTTTCCACCGCGGGCAATGGAGTACCTTGGCTCCACGCGCGCCTAGACTCACGGCCCAAGTACTACCACACGCAAGAATACATTGCTTACAACCGCAAAAAAGAAGTGCGGCGGCTTCGATTTCGATTTGCAGATTAACGGACGGACGGACGGACGGACGAGGCAGTGCAGCAATTGCGCGCCGGCGGTGGAGGCGTGTCGTCGTCCTCTGATGATATATTGATATTTATCTATACGGGATGCAAACAGCATGATCCCGACGCAAGGTATCACCAACCCAAGTAGGGCTCCCAATTGGCACACTCTGGTCGGACGGTGTCGAGGGATTCGTTGAGGCGGGGATTGGGATCGTGGTCGAGGCCCATGTACATGACGAGTCGGTGATCTGGCGGGTCGTAGGCGCGCCAGCCGGGCGCGCTCGTGCCGTTATTGGGATCGGCAAACTTGGCCATCGAGGCCCACCAGGCAGCCATCTTGGCGGAGAGGTCGGGGGTTTCGAGGTCGAGGATGTATGTTTCATCGGAGCCGTGGGTGGCGCCAGGGAGGGAGTCGTCGTCCTCGGTGTAGGCGAAGAAGTAGCGCCAGACGACGGGCGCGCCACCCTGGGCAAAGGCCTCGGCGTGGAGCGCGGTCGAGCAGGCATGTCCCGAATCCGAGAGAATTCTCGCGAAGGTGCGCCAGCGGCCCTCGGTCTCTATGCGATGGGCGTACCAGGCCTCGAGCTCGAGAGGCGCGACGAGGGCGCCGTCGTCAAAGTACGACGCGAGAGAATTTAAAAACTCTTCGCGCGTCACGTTGTCGCGGGGTTCGCCCAAATAGTCTACGGCTTTCTCGCAGCTCTCGCAGCTGACGCCACCGACGATGACGGGAACGCGCGTCCAGCGACCCGTGCGGATGCGGTGGAGGGGATAGTCGTCGTTTCCATTTTCGTCGACGAGCGACGGCGCGAAGCGAAGCGCCTTGGCATAAAAGTAGATCATTTCCGTCGGGAGGTCGGCCATGTCGTCGACGCTGCTCGCGTTCAACAAATTGAACAAACGCGCCGTGTGGTTGATCTTGAGCGCGTTTGACATCCAGTCGTCGTCGCTGCGCTTGTCGCCGCCCATCCAGCCCTGATGTCCTCCGGGCGACTCGAGCGTCGCCGCCGCGAACGTTAGCGTCGAGTCGTTCGCCACGAGCATCCCAGCCACCGAGGCGCCGCCCGCCGAGCCGCCCATGAGCAGGATCCGCGACGAGTCGCCGCCAAACACGTGGGCGTTTTGGACGGTCCAGACCAAAGCGAGGCGCTGATCGAGAAGACCAAAGTTGAAGCATCCGCCGTCGTCCGACCGCTCGTTGCACAAAAAACCGAACACCCCCAGTCTGTACTGCGGCGCGACGACCACCAACCCCGTTTGTCGCGACATGTTGAACGCGTCCAGGCGCGCCGACCCGCCGACGAACCCGCCGCCGTGGATCAGAAATAGCACCGCGCTCTTCTTCGTTGTCGTCGGCGAGAGCCCGGAAGTCCTCGCGAACGCGTTGAGGATCAGACAGTCCTCGCTCCCGCCGTCGCTCTGCACGCACTCCGGCGCCGCCGTCGTCGCGTCCCGAATGCCGGTCCAGTTCTGATGAGGCTCCGGAACCTTAAACCGACGCCCCATGATTGGGGGGACAGCGTAGGGCACGCCCCAGAACCCCGCGACACCGGCCTCGACGCGGCCCAGGATCTTCCCGTTCCCGATGCTCACGACGATCTCCTCCGCGCTCGCCACCACCAGCCCGACCACGATGCCGACCTTCATGGTGCTGAGGCGGCGGCGGCGGTAATATGCTCAAAGAACAGCAAGAAAAAGAAGCACTTGCCAATCAAGACGAGGTTGTGGGAGGTTATTGTTGTTTATGATGGAGTGATATATCTTAACGCCCTGACAAAATGTCGGGCGGGCGGGCGAGAGCCAGCGCCCAGGAGCGAGAGGGGGATGAGCTGATGTGCGGCGGGAAATGGGCGGAAGCCTGCGCCGCGCTGAGCGAGGCAAGCTGCGCGCTCCAGTTGTACGAAGAACCTCTCGCCAAGTCGCGCGTCGAAGCGAAGATAGGGCGGTGCCACGTGGAGCTCCGGCAGTACGGCGAGGCCCTCGAGCGCTTCGAAAAGCAGCTGGCCCGCGCCCTCGAGTGCACCGACGCCGAGGAACGCGCCGAAGGCGAGGCCGTGTCGCGGCACAACCTCGGCGCGGCACGGTTCTTTTTGGGCGACCACGACAGAGCTCTCGTCGAGCTCGAGACGGCGTCCGAGTTGCTCGAGACCCTGGACCTGCCCGCGCAGACGGCGCGCACCGAGGCGCTGCGAGGGGTGATTTTTCACCTGCGAAAAGAGTACGACAACGCGCTCAAGCACCACAAGCGCGACGCGAAGGCGTCGGCGCGCGCCGGAGAGGACGGGGTCCGCGCGCGCATCAATACGGGCGCTGCTTTGCTTGGGAAGGGTGATCGCGAAGCGGCGCGCGAGATCTTAGAGTCGTGCGTCGACGAGGGCGGTGAGAACCCGGCGCTCGCGAGGGCGCTCTATCTCGCCGCGATGACGGCACCCCGAGAGGACGCTCGCGCGCGAGGAGACCTCGAGCGCGCCGCGCGTATCTTCCCGGCGCACCCCGCGGACGGCGAGGAGCTGAGCTCAGATGTCTCGTGTGGGCCCGCGGATACGCTCGTGGCGTCGCTCGTATACTCGGCGCTTGCGAGGCGAGAGCTCGTGCGAAACAACGAGTCGCTCGATGACGCGACTCGGGCTTTGGGCTGCGCGGAGGCGGCGCGGCTGCACGCGGAGGCCGCGCAGGCGCGCCTCGGCGACAACGCGACGAGCGTCTTCGCTCTAGTGGCCGCGCTCACCGCGCTGGGGTGCGGACACGCCGTCCAAGGCAACCTCGAGACGGCAGCGGCGGACTTTGCCGCGTGTCGCGCCGCGCTCGCCGACGCGGACCGCGTCGTCGGAGACGCAAACGGTTCTATCGGAATTGTTTTGCCGGACACGCGCGCGGCCGTCGTCCGCACCTGGCGCTGCGCTGCGCTGCGCAACCAAGCCATTGTGATGCGCGCCGGGACCGGCCTCGGCCCGTTCCGCGCCGGAGCTGCCACGCCGAGCCCCGAGGCCCTGCGGCACGCCGTCGAGCTCCTGACTTTGGCCGCCGAACTGAGCGCGAACGACGACGCGGCAGACGCCACAATCCACGGCCACCGTGGCTGTTGCCGCCAACTCCTGGGATTAAGAAAGGAGGCGATGGCCGACTTTGAACATCAGAAGTGCGCGGCCAGCAACGTCCCGGGTCTGGAGGGTCTCCAGCTGCAGATGGACGCGCTGCGGAACATCGTCGACGCCAGCGATGCGCGGGGAGACCTCAAGACCGCCCTGCGCCACGCCAAGGACCATCTCCATCTCGCCCAAAAATCTAACACCCCGTCCGCCGTAGCCGACGCTGCCAAGCGCGTCGTTGCCATCTACTGCAAAATTGGCCGCCAATTTGACGACGACGACGACGACGACGACGACCATCAACGGAGAACTGCCGTCGAATCTGTCAGCATCTCCAAACTCGAGTCGATGCATCCGCGCGAGCTCGCGAACCGCGAGGAGGACATCCGATGGGTTGCCCACAACGCTAAGGTCCTGGCGCGCTGGTACCTCCAGCAATATACGAGACACGCCCGAGTCTTCACGTTGCAGCCTGCTGAGGTCTCTAGCGACAACGGTGCGACCGATCCGGGACGAGAGCGGGTCCCCTCTGCCGCCGACTCCCTCATCTCTGGCATTTCTGGAATGCCAGAAGGGGGGAATGTGGTCGCCGACGACGCCGACGCCGACGACGACGACGACGACGACGACGACGCAACAAGCCTCGATCCACGATTGACTACAGAAGCAAAAGACCAACTCTCCTAGCGCATTTGCGCAGCATACAGGCACAGTTTTAATAAAAATGCGATGTCGTCGTTGTTGTTGTTCTGACAACGCACGTTGTTGTCGTATGGCGCCGCGGCGTCGGAGGTCTCTGCGGGTCGGTCGCAACACGACAGGACAAGGTGATCACCGCGCGCGCTCTTCTCTATGGGGGGCTGCGACGGTGTCCTACTGAGGAAGAGAGCCCGCGGGGAAGTATGTCAACGCAGGGATGATGATAAAGACGATGATGATGATGATTGCGAGCATGACGATAGTAACTAGAATCCGTGTTGGCCGTAGAGCGCGGCTTGGGCGCCTGATGAATATTATCCGCAAGTAAGTGAGAGAACAAGAAACGACGAGAAACGAAACGCTGGAGCGGCGACGGTCGTGTCGGCGAATGGCGGAAGCCGTGTTGAGCGCGACGAGCGCGAGGCGCGTTTTGTCGGTGCTGGTTTTGTGCTTGGCATCCGCTGATTTCGTGAGGACGAGCCACTCGTTGAGGCCGGTGAGCATCTCGGAGCGACCGGACACCGCCACGCCGCGCTCCTCGCAGGCCGACTTGAGCACCGGGAGTGGTAGGTCGTCGAGCTTGGAGCGTCGGAGCGCCAAATCACCCTCGGCCAGCTTCTTCAGGCCTTGGTTGATGGCGCGCTTGTGTAGGGGCCTGGGGAAAATTCGATAGGGCCCATCGAATCTGCGACGACGCGCGTTTGAGGCGAGGCGAACCACGACGCTCACAGTCTACTCGTGGCGTAAAAAACATTCTGCGACCGTATCACCAAAACACCAAATGTCGCACGCACGTTTGGGAGCTCGTGGACGCTCAAGTCGTGAGCTGCCGATATGATGTGTTCGAGAGCTTTACCCTTGGATGAAGCTTGGCTGCGACGAACGTCGGCTATTAGTGTTAAACATCACGCACAGCGCGTTCGTCGCGACGCCGCCGAGGGCCGCGTCTGCCCCTACGGCCTCCAAGACCGCCTTGCGGCGTCTCTCCGAGAAGTCGTTACTTCGCTTATCCCTCACCTGTGCGCGCGTATCCGGAAAAAAAAAACGAGGTAATCTTGCTCACCGCTTGGGACTGGAAGGCCGACGGCAGCATGTCGGGAAAAAAGTACACCGTAACGGGCGTGTACCACTTGGTATAGAGCGTGAGCCACACTAAACTCAGCATCTTCCCAAAGTCGACGCCCGCCTGCTCGAGCTTGTAGTGCTTCATGAAATCGATGGTATCGGGCCGCTCCTTGCGCTCCTTCATTATCGATAACCGATCCCACTGATTCTGGTAGAGCTCGACGCTCGACTGCTTGAACCGCACGAGCTGGTCGCTCCACGGCACCGACGCTCGCGCGCTCGCGCACAGAAGGAGAACTACCATGGCGGAAAGCCACTTGTTCATAATCATCGCGGACAGCGAAGGAAGTTGGGACAGTTGACTGCAAGGAGGGGGGTGCACTTTTTTTTTCTTTTTTTTTAAGTCGAGGGAGGGTGGGTGCACTTATTTATTTTTTATTTTTTTAAATATGTCGAGGGGGGTGCGAAGCGGGGGCACCGGCGTTAACAATGTACTAAAATGTACATCACAGGGTTTTATAACGTCGATTGCTAAAAGAGGGTGGGGGTGTGAAAGTCGACTGGGCCCGTGCGGGGGCACGAGCGATTTCCCATGTCTAATACTACTGTAGATAAGGGAGTGTACGAACGGAAGCACGCAGGCCGATCAGGGGGTCCTAAAGGTCGACTGCTAAGAGGGGGGCCACGGGTGTTGGAGGGCCTTTCGAAACTCGACTGCTAAGAGGGAGATTGCCTTTCGAGGGTTCCTAAAAGTCGACTGCTTAAAATGGGTAGTGCGGACGTGAGCACGAGTGTTCAGTCTATCTTCAAGAGGGTTTCTAAGTCGACTGCAAAAAAGGGGATGTGCGAACGGGAACACGGGCGTTCAAGGGTATGGGGGTATCAGTAACGAAACGTGGAAGGCGGAGGCATCCCGTTCAGCCTGAACTTCAAAGGGCAGGGGATTTGGGCATTGAAGGTGCAGAGAAATCTGATATTTCTAGCCCTCGTGCCGTCCGTTGAGAACGACATCTATCTTCTTCTGTTTTCAAATCTTCTGTCCGTTGAGAAAGCGATCTCTTCCTTACCCTTCTACTTCCCTTTCACACAATCCAATAGTTTCGAAATAGTCCTCTGATTTGTGCTCGCGCTCATCATCATGGCATAGCGCGTCCCGTAGGTACGTAGGATTATTTGTTAAACTAGGTGTAGTCCTATGTGTCGTCTGTCGTGTGCTGAGTCTAGGGGAACTAGCCTGTTCCATGAACTTAACCTGCCAGACTCAAACGGTGAGAAGGGATGGGCTTGGCGACAGCCGCATCCGAGGAAGGGGGCGCGCGAGAACACGAAAAGAACGCCCCCCCAGCACGAAAGCTTAGCGCTGGGGGGTCGGTGTGGCGTAAGGAGAATTTAGGCCTACCTGGCGTGCCTTCGAATCCTGGCTCGCCGCTCGCGTCCGTGCCCTTGATGGAGTCACTGGACGAGGATGGCCGTTCTCCCGCCACACAACCACAGACAACTTCCGTGCCTGGTCCTCACAACTTGAGGATCGGCTGTTGCTTTATGATTAAGATATTATCGAAACACAGAAATCAGGGTGACACATGTCACGGAAAAGGGAGGTGGTGTCATAAAGAAAACTGACATCATCATGACGGAGTAGGGTGCCCCTGATAAGGGGGGGGGGCTAGAAGAGGGGTAAGCCTTAGGATGCGGGAGTTGCCGCCACAGGACTCCCCTGGTAAGAATTCGAGCTGCCCCAGCGAGGTGCTAGCGCGAGGAGCGCGGCTTCGCCTCACGAGCATCTCGTAAACGAATCTTCTGGTAAACGCGGGTGATAATCGGTTCAGGAACTCGACCACTGCGTAAAGAAAACTTGGGGATCAGCACATCAATCACGTGCGGAGCGAAATCCGTGACACAAGGTGTTGTGTTGGATGAGACTCTGGACTTGTCGGTGAAACTGCGACCTTCAACCTTGAACTCGGGCTTGAGTTTGCGGTGCGAAAGGTGAGAGGTCGGCTTGAAATAAGCGACATCCTCGTTCGGACCCAAATCAGAATAGAAATGTAGAGCAACACGATCATTCTGGTAATCGTAAGGCTCGTAAACTTCGGCAACATAAATCTTCTTGCGCCAATCAGAGCGCTTCCGGTCAGGAATCCGGAAAACAAAAAACTTGCCGTGCTGATAATCATCACGGAAGGTTTCTTCGGGTTTGCGGATGGTTTGATCAACGATCGGAGGTACCATCACAGGCGTGATCTGACTAACATGAACACGTCGTTCTTCGGGCGGAGAGTCGAGAGACTCAATCCTATAGGTGACCGGGGAAAGGCGTTCCTTGATAATAAACGGTCCTCGCCATTCCGGTCGAAGTTTGTTCTGAAGGAAAGGAATGTAGAAAAAAACATGCGATCCTTCCTTGTATTCTACATCGATATGATCGGCATTGTACGCCACTCGTTGTTTCTTCAAAGCTTTATCACGAGCCTCGCGGACGATCTTCGTATAATACTTCAATCGTTCACGAGTTTCGGCGACTGCATCAGAGCGAGTCTTCGGCAACAATCGCGTATCGAAGTTCGTAGGCGTGTAGTCAGAAGGCAGCATCGGCTGACGGTTCAGGCGCAGCATAAAGGGAGAAATCTGCGTGCCTGGAATAAACTTGCGGTTGTAACAAAACGCAATATAATGGGCAAAGTCGGGCCAATCCGTGATGTTCCGGCCCTGAAGGCAAGCACGGAGGAAGGCCTTGATAAATCGGTTTACACGCTCAGCCGGGTTCGACTGGGCATGATAAGGAATCGTAGTTTGGTATCGTGCGTTGAAGAGATGGCGAAACTCGCGCATCAACTTGTTCACGAACTCTTTTCTGTTGTCGGTTCGAATCATCTGGGGCAAGTAGCCCTTGAGGAGGATGTTAATGACAAAAGACTCGAGGACGGACTCAGCAGTCTTATCGTTCAAAACATCGAGAATCAAGAAATGCGAGAACGGATCAAAAATACTAGAAGATACGTCTCGGGACCAGCGCTGGGCAAGGGTCCAAATAAATCCATGCAAAAAACAGCACCATCACCATCGTAGACGGGCTGCTGCAAAAGTCCAGCTCGTTTCGGCTCATGCGTACGAGATTTCTGGCAAACTAAGCACTCAGCAATGAAGACTCCAACTTCGTTCGACACGTGGGGCCACCAAAATTGTTCCTGGATAGCCTGGACAGTACTGTGACGTCCCATATGACCACCGTTAACCGGAGTGTCATGGTAGAGTCGAATAATGCGCTTGCGCAACGTAGCAGGTGCAACAATCATCGGGTGCAAATCAGCAGAAATGCGGTAAAGAACGTCTTTAACGACTTCGTATCGTTCGTTCGCTCGGGAACGTCGCGGCGTCTGACCTTGGGCCATCCGGTAGCGAATATCCTCGCAAGTAGCATCAGATTCTTGCTCACGTGCGATCACAGCGAGCGTCATATTATCGGGTATCTTATCGATATAATCTTTGTAGGCGGCTGCGTCCTTGAAGATCTGTGGCTCGTCGCGCGCACGGTTCTTCCGACGTTGTCTCGTAGCGTGAGACGTAGCCAATTTCGTCGGATCCTTTTCAGGGTCTTCGTCTTCGTCTTCCGGCAGTTCGGTTGTAACAAACGACATTATGAAGTGGCAGCCGGAAGCGGGAATTCCTCGGTTATCAACAGGTCGGGGAAGCTCTTGGAACACCAAATAAGCGTGATTCAAAGGTTCTCCAAACTCGTCAGTCTCGGTGACATGATCTATCGGATTGCGAGAGAGACAGTCAGGGATACTCATTCCCGGTGACTTTCCCGGCTTGTAACCAAGTTCAGGGTCAAAGTTGGCGAGGCGCATCGCCCAACGAGCGAGCTGCCCAGACGAGTGCGTCGCCTTACGTAAAAACGTCAAATTTCGGTGATCGGTCTCAAAAATAGTCCTGTGCCCTTCGATGTAAGCTCGAAAGTGCTCTAGAGAAAGTATAACTGCCAGCAGCTCTAACCGACGGGGCTCATGATTGCGCATCTCCTTCGGCACAGCTCGGCTCCAATATTCAATCACTCGTTCTTCTCGAGTCATTCTTCCGGCATCGTCCTTGACTTCGACAATCTGGAAGAGATATGCTCCAAGTCCATCCTTGGATGCATCGGATCGGATCTGAAAAGGCAGATCATAATCGGGGTGGTAGACTCCTCTGGAATCAACCAAAGCGTCAATAATCGTATCCCATGCTTTCTGACACTCGGGCGTCCATTCGAACTTTACACCTTCGAGGCATAATCGTCTTAGCGGTTCCACGATCTTCGAGTAGCCCTTCACATATCGCCGGCAATAATTACACATGCCGATGAAAGAGCGTATCTGGGTCTTCGGGGAAGTATTCGGCAAAGTACCTGGAATCGGCATCTTCTGCAGTGCTTCCAGCGTCTTCGGATTCGGCTTCAAGCCTTCTGGGGTCGAAATATGTCCCAGAAATTCTATATCATCCTTGAGAAGGTGGAACTTCGCGGTTCGACCGCTGTACCCTCTCTGTGCCAAATGACACATAACTTCGATCAAAACTTGTAAATGTCGATGAAGATCGTCCGATCCCATCATAATATCGTCAACAAACGCAACCAAGTCTCGATACATCCAATTCGAAAGGTCGCTCGCCATTTGCTTGCAGAAAAGAGCTCCAGCCGTCTTTACACCTAGAGGTAATCGCAAGTATGAGCACCAAGTGGGCTAACCATCGTGACCGCGTCTTGCGCTGCCGGATCCAGACGAAGGTTGTGGTATCCCCATCAAATATCAATGCATGTCCGCCATCGTCGCATAGCGAGAAAAGCTAAAGCATCATCTTGCCGAATGTTCGGCCAACTGTCATTGACCAATTGGTCGTTGAGCTGACGTAAGTCAACTGCAGCACGGAACGCGTTTGACGTTCCAATCTCCGCTCCTTTCTTCGGAAGCATCAACACAGGAAAGCCCCAAGGTGAGTTGGCCGGACGAATGACTCCATCCCGGCACCACTCCCTGATCTGCTTGCGGAGACAATCGAGCTTCGCAGGCGTCAATCGGTAGGGCGTCATCTTAATCGGTCGCGGATTCGCGTCTTTGAATCGTAGAGACACAGGAGGTGAGTCCACAGGTCTCATAATCGGGTCGAAAAAGGCCCAAGAATATTGCACACAGTGACGGAGCATCAGTTTGCCTCGTCATCTAAGTGCGGATTGTCAGGAATTCCCAGCTCCTGAACAATCTTGTCAGCTTCTTCCTTCGTAGGAACTTGAACTTTCATGGCTTCGTTATCCTTGACATGCTCAGGAGTTTGAGGCAGCGGCGCACCCTCAGCATCGCGCGGCGCATCTTTCCATGGCACATCAAACTTTTTCTCATATTTTAGTCTCACTTCCGGGTGGCTTTTGTTGATCCTCTCGCCTTTGACACGAACACTCGGCTCGTTCTTAATCTTCGGTTCCCGATCTCGCTCAGGATCTGGCGGAACGTCCAAATTTGGTTGTCGGGGGGTGGCAGCAGAAGAAGCATGAGACGTCCCCGGCTCATCTGTTGCAGGCGGAATCAACGGTACCTCTGGAGGTTTCCATTTGGTGCGATCTTGGAGATCATCAGTCGATACCCATCTTACGACACGTGTGCGCGTGTTTAACAGCGGAACTTGTACGTGACGAAGGGTGGTTTCGTCAATTTGCAAATAATAACCAAACGGTTGGTCTGCAAGACTCAACGCCGACGGCAAAGCTTCGCCGCTCAAGTGAAAATCCTTGGTCACAGAGTTGTGCAGATCGAGTACTAATAAGGTCATCGTGTCTGGTGGCACGACGGACGCCAAGTGTTTCAACGAGGTCGACCTGGAGAAGCCGGCCCAATCAAAATCAAGGGGCATTGTCAGCAACTACGAAGTCATTTTCAGATTCAGAGATCTGTAATCGGAACGGCGCGTTCCTACGCGAAGCGGGACACGCGTAACGGTATAAGCTGCGTCTGTCGCGGCTCGTGATGATCCTAAATTGTTCATCTGAAGTAAATGTCGTTCGTTGGCGTAGCCAAGCGCGGCGGCGAACTCTTGCTGCATATTCTTGCAAGTCTTCGGAACTGCGCGCAAATGGAGCGGATGGCTGGAAACCAACAATCGCACGCGATAGCTCATCAAACTGGGCGTTATGTCGTAAAAATTGACGACGCACACGTAAGGGTGCAAACGTGCAACGTAAGAAATAATCGAGGCCTCCTGCTCTATCAACCACATGAAGAAACCAGCCATCTTGCATAATTTCATCGTCCAGTGGGTAGCGGTGACTCCTTTACCAACACCTCTGGAAGTCAAGTTGCACAGAGCGGAGTGTACGCAGGGTGGCGACGCGATACACATCGACGACGCCCATTCCGCGTAGGGTAAATAAGATTCGATCAACCGTAAGGTTGTAACATAGCGACCACACAGCGTGTGCTGCACCACAGGAATATTCGGAAAGTTCTTGTGGTGGATCTGGTTGGCGGTGTCCGACGCATCGAGTGCTAGCACGACTCGAAACGACGTCCCACACATTTCGTTGGCTCGTTGGAGACCTAAAGTACTGCCCTCGGCTCCACTGAACAGCATCACCACCCTGCGATAAGTGATTGGAAGCCATTGAAACTTTTCGTATCGGCGGCGGATCTCCGCTTCGGTGATCTCGCGGCACTTCTTTTCGTCTTCTTCCGACCTTCGAGCAAAATCGTCGTCGCCTTCGGGTCGTTTGAGGGAGGACTTGTCCGCCATAGCGGTCGTAGCGTCCTTCTGCGCCGTGCTCAGCAACATCGGCGGGGGAGACGCGTCGCAATGCGTCAAATGACTAGCGACGGAAACGGTGAAAGAAAGGTTCCCCTTGTCGTATCCTTCTTCACATTCTTTCGTAAGTTCGTTGATCGTAGAGACGTTCAACTCATCTTCGTACCGAACGATATCGCCAATCGCGAGGACTTCGCCTTGAGTGACGACCGTCGGCACTTCTTCCGCGGCAGTCACCGCGACCCGAGCAGCGGACCGGTCGTGCTCTTCGCAAGAAGAACACATTCCTTCGACAACGCCCAACTGCTCGTTTTCTGCAAACGTAGCGACGAAAACCTGTCCCATTTCCATAGGCTTCGACAAAATGACCGGTAGATTGCAAGTTCGACCGGGCTCGATTTGAAGCGTGCGCGCAGCGTATGCCACTACTTCTCGCGCGTCTTCTCCCGGAGCGGGGGAGAATTTGGTCGTAGCATGTCCCCGCGTAGCTAAGGCTACCGTTCGTTCCGGCGGCGGGCTTCGGAGATCTTTAATCGTGCTCAAACGAGCGTAAACTCGAGTCTTGACCAGGTCGAGACTCTTCCGAAAAGCATCGTGTTGATGATTGTAAATCGGTACGGTTATCGGGTCTCGATCGTAAATAGATCGAAAGCTCACGATGGGTGCATCGACTCGTTCATCCTTAACTTTAATCTTCTTGCGCCCATAGACGACTTGGGTTCGATAAAAACAGATCCGATCGTGGGGGTAGTCCACGACGGCTCCGAAAACTCGTATATCGCGCCCTCCCAACAGGAACAGATAGTTCGTATCGGCCACAATAGCGACAATGGGGGCGGCGATGTTGTCGGCGAGGGCGACCCGAATCGCGATCCAACGAAAGATCGTCGTCGTATTCAACCCCGATCCGTACACCTTGCGCTTAATCGGAAGTTCGCCTTCATCGAAAATCAACTTATCTTTGGCCAACTTTCTGACCATTTCTCGGCAAATATTAGAAACATCTGCCATTCCATCGACACCGATAGTCGTCGAGAATTTCGGTCCGTCACGATTCCTGTAGATGTGACAGGCCATAAACGTAAGAGTACCCGTATCAAAACAACTGAGGGTAACCGAATCATCTTCGATCGTCTTGCCATCTCGCGGCGTCAGCGAAGTGTGAGCACATTGGGCTCTGACTCGCTCGTCGCCGGGGTTGGGCATCGACACCGCGGCTTGAGCTTTCGTATCGTCTAATGTCGGCGCCATCGACGCAGCGCTCGCGGCAGCCTCTTTATCTGGCGGCTTCCGCTCTTCCTCCATGACAATCTCGGAGGGAATCAGTGCTGGTAGGGGATCCCGATCTTCGTTATTCTCTGAAGCAAAGGACCTCTCCCAAAACTCATTTATTTCATCTTTCCAGAATGCACCCGTAGATTCATACGTCGTTGGTTGATCATCACCATCATCGGCGATCGGTTCCGTGTCGGCTGCGGCTTCGAGTCCGCAGCTGAGCGGTTGTTCTGGTGGCTTCTTTAGCAAGAAGTTCCGAGTTCTCGTCCATCAATCCTGGAGGTTCCACGTCGGCTCGTCTTCGTCTCCTTCGAGAACGCTGCGAATCTTCTTCTTAAATCTATCCTTTTCTTCCGGCGGCGTGTCCGTGGCTCGATCCGTCGTAACCGAAACCGTTTCGGGGGGGTCCGCAGGAAAAGATGGCGTCGTCCCCGACGTCAACTCTATCGTAAGATCGTCGTCTGCATCACTCGCTATGGTCATCGTCTCGTCCGTCGAATGATCACACGAGCTATCACTGCAGAAATCCTTGTCTGGCTCAGAGCCAGTTCGGTCGCCAAAGGTCGTCCCTGGAGGGTCCAAAGAAAAGACGATAGCGTCGAGGGCTTCCTCGTCGAAAACAAACGGTTCGTCGTCCGTGGACGACTCGTCAAGTAGCGTTATCGCGGACACTTGTTCACAAGGTGTAGCTTCTTCATCTTCCGAATCTGAATCGCCTTCCCAGTATCGTGGAGCTTCGAGGTCATCGCTCGAATCTTCGAGTTCATCGCTCGACATCTCCTCATAAATCTGTGCCAAAGACCGACGACCGGTCAGCACGTCATTGGGTGGCTCGTCCATCGGCGGGCGAGCAAGATCATCGAATACGGCCGCGGCAAGGGCGTCGGCTGCGTCGTCGGTGCGGGTGTCCGTGTTCGGGTACACCATCATTCCTAATGGTAACTGCTGACCGCAAGGGGTCGTAAACGCGAACGTTGCAGACGAATGTCCCGAGTCTTCCCGGTAACGACCATCGTCCGAATTTCGATCGCGAGATCTTCGTCGCCGCGGCGGCGTGAATGTCTGCTAGAGCTCCGGCTGTCTTTCCGTCGCGCGGGCGCGAGCTGCTACGGCACTTGTCGCGGCGTCGGGGGCTCCGGCTATCTCGACGGCCCGGTCGTGTCGAAGACGATCGGCCGTGTCCATCTTTCAAGTGCTTCACGGAATCCATAACCGTGGTCAACTGCGTGCCTATATTATTGAGTCTGCTCTGAATCTCGTGAGCAGCGCTCGAACCGAGGGTGGCATTGGAACTGCCGTCGTCACGCGAATGATTATCTTTCTTTTGTCGGCTCTCCCATCGTCCCCGAGAGATGGGCTTTTTGCCGTCTTCGATGTACTTACACATCGCCACATAATAGTCGTCGGGCTCGCGGTTGCAATTGACCCGGCTCCCGTGTTCATCCTTTTCGTGGGTCGTCAAGAAAAACCCACAATCCTTGCATGTGCTCTCGAACCACTTTTTCGGATTTTCTTCGAGACGCAATGCTTCATATTTCGTGGTTTTATCTTTCGTTCCCGAGGCGAGCGCTCGTCCTCCGCGTCCAGACGGTGGCTTCTGCGGCTTCCCGCCCGACGGATTCGTTGAATTTCGGCTGTTCTTCTCCGCCATGGCGGTTGCGAAATCGTTCTCGAGCCGAGTAATCAATGACAACGTAGACATAAACGTTTTATACGTCGTCGGGTGCCCGCTGCGCATGGTTCGCACGCGGGATTTCAATTCGCTGGACTCCAGTCCACGTATCAAGTAAGAGATGATCTCCACGTCGCCGAGATCTCGGTTGGCCACAGAGCAGTACGCCATGGCCTCTTTCTGAAATTTGATGCAATAAGTATGCACGTGGCGTTCCCCAGATCGTTGCGAAACGGTCGCTTGGGTCGTGCCTTGCAGTTTTCGTAGCGATTCCTCTGCCGTCATCGGCAATGGGCAACTCTCCCGGAAATATCTCAAAATCTTGAGGCAGTACTTCTCATTCAGTCGTCGAAATCGTCGTACCACTGAACCATACTCCTCGTCGTCGATATCCCGACGTAAATAAAAAGACGCCGGGTGATCGAGATCTTTACACAGGTCTTCATACTTCTTCAAGTGTTCTCGAAAAATCGGTGCGACTGTGTCGCGCAGGCTCGCGAGCAACAGGTACCGCAGCTTCTCCATGCCAAAATGGTCTTCGGCTAACGTACTCATCACCGCTCCCGCATCCAAATCGAACTGATCCTGATCGCGTCCATCAAGAACCAGTTTAAAAGTTTCGGTCTTTAATACGGAGGTCGATCGCCGATCCTTGTTGCGATCGTGTTTGGCTAACGCGCTGGCGAACCGATCCGTGAAAGCCATCAAGAACTCTTGGTTGTCGATTCTTCCGTCGCCATGCGTCTCCTCCTTTTCTTCGTAATCATCGTCTTCATAGCGCGGCTTTCTAGCTTTCGCGCGTGATCGTGTAGTTGGCGGCTCTTCCTCAGCTCGGGACCCCGGGCTGCTCGCTCGCCTCGATCGACTCGGCGTACGCAACTCGTCTCTTTCTCGTGCCAACAAACTTACTTGATCTTGGAGTCCATCTGCTCGAGCGTTGGCCCTCCGCACTTGCTCTCGTAATTCTTCTGCCTCCTTCCGCTGTAGCCGCTCCTTTCGATCGTCTTCTTCTTCTATTTGTTTTAAATGTCGTTCCTGCGCGCGTTCGTTCTCTTCGCGTGACGCCCGCAAATGAGCCTCGTAGAACTCATTCATTCCCGTTACATCCGGGGTTCGTGCACGCGCTGACGGAGCTGTCGGTCGTCCTCCCGGCGGTCTCTCCGCGGGTTGTAGTCTAGCTCTTCTTCCTCGTTGTCAACTTCAGTGTCGTGCTTTTCATCATCGTTATCATCGTCATCGTTCCCCTCGCTCGTCTCATCCTGACGGCTTGGCGGTTCGTCATATCGCATCTGCTCGTCGGCAGCATCATCGTCTTCCATATCGGCTCTGGCTCGTTCTAATCGGCCGAGATCAGAGCGGGTCCAAAATGGTTGAGTCGTCGTCGTTCTCGTGCTCCTTCAACTCTGGGACTTCTACTCGCCCACGACACGCGTAATATCGTCGTCGCGTGCGTCTTCCACCAACCGATCTATCAGTCCGGTGGGCGGCAGAATTAGTTTCTGCCCGGAAATTAATGCCTCAGTGAGTTGCGATCTCACTCCGCTCGCCTGCGGCAGCGGTACCCGGGTTGCGCGTCGGCTAGAACCGAATCGCGCGTCGTCTCCTCCGACGACGAACGTATCCGGCCGGGGAACTTTCCCACGGCAGTGGTCCTCCTGGAGCTCTTCGTCGGCGCGCTTGATCAGGGCGCGCACGGCTTGTCCGGGCCGTGTAGAGAATGCAAGATGCACTCGTCCGCCGCGACCGATATGGTCTCTCGAATCTCATATCCTCCACCACCTGTGGCGCAAGGAGAATTTAGGCCTACCTGGCGTGCCTCCGAATCCTGGCTCGCCGCTCGCGTCCGTGCCCTTGACGGAGTCACTGGACGAGGAAGGCCGTTCTCTCGCCACACAACCACAAACAACTTCCGTGCCTGGTCCTCACAACTTGAGGATCAGCTGTTGCTTTATGATTAAGATATTATCGAAACACAGAAATCAGGGTGACACATGTCACGGAAAAGGAAGATGATGTCATAAAGAAAACTGACATCATCATGACGGAGTAGGGTGCCCCTGATGAGGGGGGGGGCTAGAAGAGGGGTAAGCCTTAGTAGGCGGGAGTTGCCGCCACAGGTGGCGGCCCCCTCGCCCAGCAAAACGCTGTTCTCGCGCCCCCCCCCCCTCGGATGCGGCTGTCGCCAAGCCATGGTTCTTCAGTGACTTTATACCACTGCCTCGCGGAGTACTCTGCTCAAACATCCGATAGTCTCTGGAATGTGTGGCGAAACGAAATGCGGCCTAGCTCACCAAACTCGCCCCGACACGTCTATGCCCTCGCACACTCGAGGAAGCCGGGCGGGGAGGGGAGAACATCGCTCGTCGCCACAACTACCACTCCCCCGTGTGGCAGTAACGCCCATTCCCCCACTTGCCTGCCTGCCTCATGACGTACTGACCTTGCAATTATGGGGGGGGTGTCATCTTGACACCCTCACCTGCGCTTCCACTGAACCCTATGTACCAGGCATTTGTGTTGCTTTCTTGATGTCTTCTTGATATTACCCTCATTTTATTGTCCGATTTCGTGATGGCGTGAGGTATTACGCTGAGATCGGGCGTGTGGTGGTTTCACCCGCGGTTCGGGTTGGGAGGAAGGGTTGTTGAGGCCCCCGGTCCGGCCAGGAGGGGCGGGTATCTGAGAAAACCACTACACCCGCCAAGCCCCTCACTTAAGGTTGGGACATCATTTATGACAGAAGGCCCCCCTTATGAAGGCGTGACGTAGTCGCCAAAAACTAGGGCTAGGCAAATGAGGTAAGCCCTAAGGAACAGGAGTTTCCGCCACAGGACTTCTCTGATTTGATAACGAGCTGCTCTCAGCGCGTGGCTCTTTTGCGCTTGGCGCGAGCCGCAGCAGCCTGAGCATTTCGAAACTTGACAAGGCCGTACACGCGTTTGATAATGCGCTCAGGTATGCGACTATTATACAACGTGAAACTGGTAATCAGAGCATCAATCTCATGCGGAGAAAAATCGGTAACACACGGAGTGCACTCTTTGGTTTCGATTTATCAGTGAAACTACAACCATCGACGTCCTTGTACTCGGGCTTGAGCTTGCGATCCTCGAGATGAGATACCGGATTACAGTAGGTCGGCTAGTCATCAGGACCGAGATCGAAATAGAAATGCAAAGCAACAAGATCATTCTCGAAATAATAGACCACATAAACCTCAGCAACATGTATCTTCTTGCGCCGCTTGGAATTCTTACGATCAGGAATACGGAAAAGCGACGAAATTGCTACGCTGGTGATCGTTCCGAAGAGTCTCAGTCGACTTAGGGAAAGCGCGATCGATAATCGGAGGAACCAGAACTGGTGTGATCTGCTGAACAGACACCGTCCGACGCTCGGGTGGGTTGCCAAGAGATTCAGTTTGGTAGGTCGCGGGCGCGTGGTGATAACAAATGGCCCGCGCCACACAGGTCGCAATTTGCTCTCAAGGCGAGGAATATACAACAAGACGTGAGATCCTTCCGTGTACTCGACATCAACTTGATCAGCACAGTAGGCAAACTTCTGCTTACGCTTAGCCTTCTGGTGAGCTTCAGCAGAAAAGTCTCAGTCATAGCATCAGCACGAGACTTGGGCAATTGTCGCACGGGCTGACTGAGCAAGGCGTAGTCAGTCGGAAGCATCGGCAGACGGTTCTGACGAAGCATAAACGGTGAAATTTGAGTACCACGAATGAATTTGCGATTGTAGCAGAAAGCAACATACTTCACAAATGCAGGCCAGTCACTGATATTCCTAGTCTGAAGACAGGGACGAAGAAAAGTTTTGAGAAAACGGTTGACTCGCTCGGCAGGATTAGCCTAGGCGTCATAAGGAATCGTGGTCTGATATCGCACATTGAAGAGCTTGCAGAAGTCTTCTATCAACTTATTGACGAATTCATGATCGTTGTCAGTACGAATCTTTCGTGGAAGATACTCGTAACAAGATGTTCGCGAAAAACGACTCGAGAATAGCATCAGCCGTCTTTGTATGAAGAACATCAAATATCAAGAAACGCGAAAAAGGATCGAAAAAACGACAATGTGCGTCTCGGGACCGGAACTGGGCAACGGTCCGAAAAGATCCATACAAAGAACATAACAATCTCCCTCATAAACTGGCTGCTGAAGTAGTCCAGACTTCTTCGGTTCGGGCGTTCGAGCTTTCTGACACACAATACGCTGAGCTATAAAGGCTCCAACTTCGTTTGACATGTGAGGCCACCAAAAACTCTCTAAAATCGCCTGAACAGTGCTTTCACGACCCATATGACCACCATTGACAGTATTGTCGTGGTACAGGCGAATAATGCGGTCGCGCAGCTTCGCAGGTGCAACAATCATACGGTGTAACGCGACAGCAATGCGTTACAGTACATGTGATTCTTTCGAATCGACTGTTGGCTCCATAACGATGAAGAGAATGGCCTGAGCTACCCGAGCGCATGTATTCTTGCACATTGGATCCTTCTTCCGAGCCTGGATAATCTCGTCAAGCGCGAGGTTGTCTGGAGTCTTGTCAATATACTCCTGGAACGCAGCAGCATCTTGGAATGGACGTCGTTGAGATTGCGGGCGAAGTTTTCTGACGCGGGTGCGCTGGAAATAGACAGAACCATAGGATCATCTGGCGGCTCACCTTTTCTCCTCGGGTATGTCAGTCGTAATAAATGACAACATGACATGACACCCAAGGAGAGGTGCATCGTCATCCTCAGTGGCCTTAGACAACTCAAAAAAAAACAAATAAGCGCGGTCGAGCTCAGTCTAAATGACATGATCAACGGGATTTCGAGAGAGGCAATCAGGTATGCTCATCCCTGGCGACATACCTGCCTTGTAACCAAGTTCGGGATCAAAATTCGCTAGACGCACGGCCCATCGAGCGAGCTGACCAGACGCATGCGTGGCGGGGCTCGTTATGTCGCATCTCCTTCGGTACGGCCCGACTCCAAAACTCAATTTCTCGAACCTCGCGACTAACTTGCCCTTTCTCATCCTTAACTTCGACAGCTTGGAAAAGGTGAGCGCCAAGTCCATCTTTAGACGCGTCCGAATATATTTGAAGCGGCAAATCATAATCTGGATTGAACACTCCGCGAAATCGACTAGAGCGGCAAGAATCGTGTCCCAAGCCTTCTGACATTCAGGCGCCCACTCGGAAGGCACACCTTTGAGACATAATCGTCTCAGCCGCTCCGCTATCTTCAAGTTATCTTTCACATATCGGCGGCAGTCGTAGCTCATTCCGATGAATGATCGGATCTGAGTCTTGGGTGAAGTGTAAGGCAACGTCCCTGGTATCGGCATATTCTGCAGTGCCTCCAGCGTCTTAGGATTCGGCTTCATAGGATTCGGCTTCAAACCATCCTGCGTGAAAATATGGCACAAAAACCCAATCTCATCCTTAAGGAGATGGAACTTTGACGTTCGATCACTGGACCCTCGCTGAGCTAGGTGACAAAGATTTAAGCTAGGTGACAAAGATTTTCAATCGAAACTAGCAAGTGACTGTGGGGATCATCTGTCCCATCATATTTTCGAGAATGATAGCAATCAAGTCACGTTACATCCATTTTGACAGATCACTAGCCATCTACTTGCAAAAGAGAGCTCCAGCTGTCTTCGCTCCTATGGGTAGTCCCAGGATACAATGCGCTCCAGGTGGACTGACCTTTTGACTGCGTCCTGCGATTCGGGGTCCAAATGAAGGTCTTGATTTGATACCACCAGCGTATATCGATGGAAGTTCGCCAGCGGCGCTTCGCTATATAAAGCCAAAGCATCATCCTGTCGCACATTCGGCCAACTGTCTCCAACTTACTGGTCATTGAGCTGTCGCAAATCCACAGCGGCACGAATAGCGATAGACGTTCCAATTTTAGCTCCCTTCTTGGGGCAGCATACGCACAGGAAATCCCCAAGGCGAGTTCGCAGGGCGAACTACTCCACTTCGACACCTCTCTGTAATCTGCTTGCGTAAACACTCGAGCTTGGCCAGAGTGAGTCCATACGGCGCCATCTTAATGACTAGGGTTGGCGTTGGCGGCGAATCGACTGGCCTCATGATAGCGTCGAAGAATGACCACGCTTATCGAACACAGTGACTCAACGTAAGCTTCGCATCTTCATCCAAGTGCTGGTTATCTGGTATACCAAGTTCCTTCGCGACTTTCACTCCTATGATATCGTCATTGTTGCCAATGATGATGATTTACGTATGGAACTACAAAGTGCGCTACTGAAACGCTACGCTGTCGAACAATTTCGACATTGTGCACACCCTCTTGGGTATGTGTATTTGCTGTACAGCTGATGGATCCATTTCTCTCGATGTACAGGTCAAACTCGACTCCTTATTCGATGAGCATCCGAATCTTAAAAACCACACGCATCTCAGGTATCCCACGTCGCCAGCGGCGACGTATAAATAAGGTTCGCCTTCATCCGACGTCGTAGTCCACATCAACGGGCAATTCGCTGCTCTCTGGGGTAAGCTCGTCTCTATGCAGGCAGCTTGTCGCCCCGATTTTTCTCGAGTATTATTAGGACGCTGTTCTAGAGGCATGCATTCACCAACTTACCTACATGTGTAGATGCGACAGAACCTACCGCGCTATTTGGTCACGCCTGAGAACAGAGCCCTGTGCCTTTGGTTTCACCCAGAGGGTAACGCGATTGAAACACATCGTCCTATTATTTACGCTTCGTCTTCAACTCACGAATCGGAGCTTATTGCTCTAGGCATCTGCGCGATGAAGCTCAGAAAGCTCCTGCTATAACGGTCTTTTGTGGTCAACCCTACGTTTTATCTTAACGCAAATCCAGATAAGGACCAAATAGCAGACTACGATGACGACGATAACCCTGTTACTGATGATATGCGCGTCATCAGGAGCTTACCTCTGTTGTCTGATAATGCTGCCGTGGTGCATTCCTCGAACAACCCAGATGGATATTCTCCTAGCAAAGCTCTTCCCCCCAGGTGGTTTAAGATACGAGAATATGTCGCACTACGGAAGATCCGAGTCCATCATATCCCAGGCAAAATAAATGTTGCTGATGGACTCACCAAACCTCTTGCAACTGAATCCTCTGCGTTTCGGTCACTGCTGAGCATGCATAACGTCAATCCAGACTCAGACGAGGACCAACAATAACCCTCGCTTGCCATAGTGACGGCAATGTCGTTAAACTAACCCTCTCCCCTCGGCTCGCACCCATTCGTGCTTACACCCACTCACCACTCTCCTTTCGGCTCGGCGCTCTCACCCCCGCCAATCTAAGCTGCTTTGATCAGCGCACATTCGCCAACCTTTGAGTTTACTCCTAAACCCTCTCCCCTATAATCGGCTTGCGTCAACGTCCTTCCTTCCACTCTCCCCAGCTCTCTTTTCCGCTCGACGCTCTCACCCCCGCCAATCTAAGCTGCTTCAATCGGCGCACGCTCCGCCTTTAACCTTTGAAATTACTCCTAAACCCTCTTCTTCTAGGCTATCGCTTGGCCGTCCCCCAAAATCGTCTTGCGCCAACGTCCTTCCTTCTACTCACATCAGCTCCCCTTTCCGCTCGACGCTCGGACTCCCGCCAATCTAAGCTGCTTGCATTCAGAGCACGCTCCGCCCTTTATCCTTTAAGTATACTCTTAAACCCTCTTCTTCCTTTCACCACAAGATCCTTAACAGGAATCGCGGGTGCCTCTTCAAACGGTCATTGCGCACATTACCTCGAGGGTTGTCTCCCGGCCGACGAGACCTACCGCGCCCGCCCGGCTCCTCTAACTCTCAGCCGCATAGTTAAGTATTATACTCAGGAACAGCATTGCACGTAAACGTCATCTCTCGTCTCGTAAAACACATTTCTGAAGCTGTCGTCAAAGACCGTCCGCTTAGCAACCTTACTCTCGCCAGCATTCTCACATTCGAGCTTAACTTGTTCCTTGCAGGAGCTCCGTTAACGAAACCTTCAGGGGTCAAATCACTCCTGTTCTACAGTTAATTGCACAATCCACGCTAAACGATATTCTAGATAATATTCACGCTCCAGGTGAAAAAGAGCGATGTATCGAATTATCATCTTTTCTGTCAATAAAAACAAGAGCTGTTAAAACGCATGCTGAAGCTTCTGCAATTCCACCCGCTGCGTGTTCACGTGGACCCAACAAAGACACTGCCCTCGTCCAGACCTATCCTTCAGTCTGTTTCATAATAGGTATTCCGCTGCGCATCAATTCTAACACCTACAAGCGCAAGCCTGTTTCCAAACTTCCTGATGAAGTTGTGGAGCACCTGGCCAGCCAGGAGTACAAAGACTATGGCTTCTTGTCAGTTACTTCACTAACTGCCCTTGTCTGCCTTGCTTGTCTTAACGCTGATCATATCAAGGACAGCATCCTTGTCGTCCGGCGAAACCAGACTTCATTTCATATTACTTGTACGTCCTCCCCAGCTGGTCACATTCGCGCCACCTTAATTCGCAGGTCCTACCGCCCAGTAGACCTAAAGACGCTGTTGTTAAAGTTGATTCCCCAACTGACGAGTTACTAACGAATTTCGTACTGGACTCTCCTCCCTCCACTGATACTAATCAAGTCTCTCTCGCACTCAACCTTAACTTTATCACCAAAGTGCATTTAGGGCACTTATCGTTACTTGTAACCTTGCTTGTAACCAATTCGCGCGCACATCTTAACGACACACATTGACCAAGACACAAAATTATGTGCCAGCGCTCGAATTAGTTGCCAGCTCTCTACTGAGACACGTTTTTACCTTTGTTTCTACTGCAGCCGAAGACCGCCCCCCTTCTATGATTGAAGAGACGCAGTCATCTGCTTACTCTGAGGCTGAAGAAGAGTTTCTTAAGCTTCTTTTCAACCGTTTTGCTATGCTTTATAAGGAGATGGTCGATCCCACCGATGCGACCGAAATGTCGTTAAACTACTCAGGTTTATTTGATGCTGGTGCGTCAGCTGAACCACACACATCTTCCGGTTCTCTTCCAGCTTATACCTACGCTAGTCAGCACGATATTGTTGAGCTCAGCGACAAATTCAATAACATTCATGAAATTGTCACTACGTTAAGGAACCAAGTCGACCTTCATGACAAGGAAAACAAGGCCCTCCCTGTCGAAAATGACACAGTGCGCTGTGAAGTTCAGAAAGCAAATGACCTTGTTAGTTCGCTCGAAGATCGACTATTTGCAGCCACTTCGAATATCAATGTCCTACTCGATACTTTGTATAAGAAAGGTACCAGACGAACGTCTGCATACGTTTCGTCAAGGTCTCCGTTCGATATTGGAACACCAATCCCGCCTTCAAGTAGCTGGCGATGTTTTTGCTGATCCATTCGCTGAACCACAGTTCAAAGTTGACCGCCTTGAGGATATGAAGCTCTGTGATCGCATCCCTAGCATCTTCGACAAACTTTTTGAACTGGCGTATCGTCTAGTTACAGAGTTCTGGTCTTCTCACATTAGCAATTCTCGTCTTGCTCTTGCACTTGATGTAAATGCCAGTGAATACGACGATGTCCAAGCCATAAATGAAGCAGACGAAACCAAGTCTGAGCAGCAGAAGGCGAGTGTGTTTCCTCACGTGGCCTCTGTGTAGTTTCGCCCTTTGCCCCTGTTGTTCACGAACAGTTTAGTCGCATTCGAACGCCGACTTCACTTACAAAGAAGACTCCAACCCGGCCTCATCTCGGGGTTTCATTCTCTGAGGAGGTTGCTTCCAGAAGAAACAGCAGCACCCCATGAGGCCTTAAGTCGAAGTCGTCTCACCTACACCACTTTTCTCTTGAGATATTTAGAATACCTTAGGATTCCAGACATCTCTAGGGGGTGCAGAGAAATACGATATTCCTAGCCCCCATGCTGTCCGTTGAGAACGACATCTCTTCCTTGCCTTTCTTCTTCCCTTTTCACACATCCGTCGTCTCTGGAATGTGGTCCGAGCTCATCTCATATGACCTATCGCGCCCCGTAGGTACGTAGTTTTACATGCTAACTTAGGTGTAGTTCTACGTGTCGTCTGTCGTGTGCTGCGGCTAGGGGAACTAGCCTGTTCCCCGAACTCTAATAACCTGCCAGACTCGCACGGCGTCAGAGGCGGGATGGTTCTTCAGTGACTAAATTACACCGCTGCTGTTGCTGCACTTCAGAAAAAATCCTCTGGAGAAAAAGGAAGGCGGAGGTATCCCCCCCTCTACAGGGATCTTGAAGGTCGAGACTGCTAAGAGAAGGGGGGTGGGTAACATCACCAGGTTTTTTTTTTTATAGGTTAGCTGCTCGGGTGCGGATGTACAAGAAGGTGAGCTTTCTTCTTCTTCAGGTGGAGTGTCTCTGGTCGCGGGTCACCTCACCAGGGATCTCGGCGACAGCTCGCTCGAGGTCGGCGAGCGTGATGACGGCGGCCGCGAGGTCCTGGGTGTCGAAGTAGCGCCGGAGCGCAAAGGACGCGCCCAGCCTGACGATGGCGGCGATGGTCGCGCCCGTCGTGCCGTCGGGGAGGTCGGCAGCGATAGCGTCGAGGTTGTCGGCAGCCTCCGGCGCGAGGCGGCCCGAGGCGCGGGCGGTGGAAGTGTGGAGGTCGAGGATCTGCTGGCGGCCCCTTCGGTCGGGGGGATCGACTTTGACGTGGACCTCGAAACGGCCGGCGCGGAGGAGCGCCGGGTCGAGGAGGTCGAGGCGGTTGGTCGTAGCGAGGGCGAGGGTCCGGAAATCACTATCGTCGCCGAGGCCGTCCATGATCGAGAGGAGCTGGTTGACGATCGAATCGCGCGCGCGCTCGGCGCCGCTGGGGGTGCCCCCCGCGGCGTCGGATCGCGCCGCGGCGATGGCGTCGATCTCGTCGATGACGACGCACCGAAGGCCCGACGCCGTCTCGTTGGCGCCGCAGAAGAGCTCCCGGAGGTTTTCCTCGGACGCGCCGAGGTACCTCTCGAGGATTTGGGGCGCGGCGACGATCTTGGGTTCGGACTCGGTCGCCAGCGCCTCGGCAACCTTACGCGCGACCAAGCTCTTGCCGCAGCCGGGCGGGCCCCAGAAGACGACGCCCTTGATAGGCGACACGCCGAGCTCGCGCAACAGCGTGGGCGGCGCCGCGAGCGGCACCCGGACGCGCGTGTCGAGCATGCGCAGCACGTCGTCGAGGCCGGCGACGCCGAGCGCTCGGCCGTCGTCGAGCGACCGCGTCGCGCGCGCGGGCGGTGCCGCCGGCGGTGGCGGCGTCGCGGCGGGGTGCCACGCCGCGTCGAACCACTCGTCTCGCTCGGCCAGGACGGGGTCTGGCTCGGGCCAGAGCTTGGATGCGAGCGCGGCGGGGCCCGGGGCGGCAACCCGAATGGCGCCCGCCGCGCTTCTTCTGGCCCCGACGTCGACGAGAACCGAGAGGTCGACCGCGACGACGTCGAATCGCGACGCCTCGAAGGACCGCGATGAGCCGTCCAGGACGAGATCGGTGAGCGTCGACGATCTCTCCTCTTGGCGCCACTCGCAGTTGGCTCGAGGGCACCGAGAGCCGCCAAAGCACGCGCACGCGTCGGTCTCGATCCGGCTCGTCTCGACGAGTCGCACGCGGCCGCCGAGGACGCGCGACAGGCCCTCGGCAGCGCCGAGCCGCGCCCCGGGAAGTAGCACGTGCACTGTCGCGTCGCTTGCAGGGACGACAAGTGGACGTCGCGCGCTCACGTACTCGTGCTCTTCGACGACCGGCAGCTCGTCGAGCAGCTCTTGCCGTCGGTCATTGCTCAGAGGCGACTGCATCAGTCGCGCGAGAGATCGCGCGCCGGAGGGGGCGACGGCCGCCAACGCGTGGCACCATCCCAACACCACCAACACCACCGCCGCGGCTGCCATCCTAGGATCCTTTTAATTATTACCCTCGCACAGAGGAAGGACCTGACTTTTCCAAAAAAAAAGACTACTGCTAGATTCTAGTTTAGAATCAGCTGAAAACAAAAAAAACAAAACAAAACCCCCTCCTTAAGTTTGGTGATTTTGAGTGAGCAACAAACGTCGGGTGCGATGGTGTCGCCCGAGGACGACAGCCTTTCGCTGGATGTCGAGACGTTGGCGCAGAGGCTCGAATTCTGCAGCGGGTCGGAGCGGCTGCAGACGCTCGAGGAGCTCGAGGCGATTGCCGCGTCTCGGCCCGACGTCGCGACGGGCGCGTTGCCCGCGCTGTTTGCTTTGCTCAACGACCCCGACACGGCGGGTGCCGAGGCGACGCAGCAGGCCGTGGAGGTCGTGTCGCGGTTGGTGACGCCGAAAGAGTCGTTGGCGGAGGAGTTGCGGGTGGCGGCGGCCGAGGCGAACGGCGCTGCCCTCGTGGGCGACCCCCGGCACGTCGTCATCCTGGTGGATTTGATTGAATCGGACGCGTGCGAGACCTACACCGTCGTTGTCGTGCTCGAGCTGCTGACGGCGCTGTGCGCGAGCCGCGGCGAGGCTCTGCGGGCGGCCGTGCTCGCGGCGCCCGCCGGCGCGGCGCGATTGCTCGAGACGTTGGGCGACCGGCGAGACGAGGTCCGGAACGCGAGCGTTCAACTTTGGGAACGCCTCACGCGACCCGAGGCGGCGGAGGCGGCGGCGGCGGCGGCGGTGGAGGAGGGGGGGGTCTCGACGGCCGACGAGCTCCGGACGTGCTGCGCGTTCAACGAGGGCTTCGCCAAGATCTTCGCGGCGATGGAGGCGGCCGACGACAAGCGCGCGGCGCGCGACGGCGCGCGGCTCGCGGCCAACGTGCTCGCGGGCCCGCCCGTCGCGGCGACGATGCTCGCGCAGGTCGCCGGCGGCCTCGAGCCCTTCGCGCGGCTGCTGGCGCTCCCCGACCATCAGAACAGCGGCTACGACGACGAGCGCGAGGAGACGCAAGTGGACAGCGACGAGGTCGACGAGCCCCTTCCGCGCAAGCGTAATACGCGGCGGCGAGTCGAGCTCGCCGACGCGCTCGCCAACGCCGCCGCCGGCCTGCTGGTGCTGTGGCGCCTCGCGACCAACGGCGGCCCGCACGTCCGGAAGGACCGCCAGGCGACCCTGTGGCGCTCGGACGACGTCCGGAGCGGCTTGTTAGCGCTGGCTCTCGACGACGACGACGGCGACGACGATCGCGAGCTCGCGTCGGGCGACGGGCCCGCTTTGCGGGCCGTCGCGGCCGTCGACGACGCGGAATGGTGGGCGACCTTTCAGCAGCAGCAACCGCACCTCGGGTCTCTCCGCGAGGGGACCCGTGCCGCCGCGCTCGAAGTCCTGAGGCTGTGCTTGGTGGAGAACGAGGCGCACGCCCTCGAGATGTGCGAGGCGCGCTTCGAAGCGCGAGACGGCTCGCGGCGACACGCGCTCCGCGCGACGATCGACCTCGCGACCTCGGCCGATGGCGCCGTGGCCGCGGGGGCGCGCAAACTCGCCGAGACCACCTGGGCCTCCGAGGGGGCGGCAATCGTCGTGGTCATGCACGCCGTCGCGCCGCCGCCTCCCCTCGACGACGACGACTCGGACGTTCTAAGAAGCGGGCCCGCGCTCGGCGCGCTCGTCGCGGCGCTTCAAGAGCCGGGCGTCAAGGCGCTCTCGCTCCTGCGGCGGCTCCTCTCGCGGAGCCCGAGCGTTCGAGAGCTCGCGCTCAAGATCCCGGGTCGCGGCGACGACGAAGGACCGACCTCGTTGCTCGGCGACGTCGTCGGGCGCCTCTTGAGCGCGAACGAGGCCAAGGACGAGGCGGGCCTCGCGCACGCGCTCGCCGTCGTGTGCGCGTGGCTCGAGGATAACGGCGCGGCTGCGCACGCGTTGTTGCGCGACCCCGACCACGCCGACGGCATCGCCACGATCGCCCGAAACTCGAAACACAAGCGGTCGCGAGGCCTCGCCGCGCTCGCCCTCGGTCTCTGCCTCGAGCACTTTGGCGACGAGGAGAAGGCCGGGTGGACGACGGCCGCCGTGCAGTCTCTCGTCGAGCGACGCGTCGGTCTTGGCACCTTTGCGTTTGCCACCGGCGTCCCTCTGTAGTTTTTGTGCCTGTGACGACCACTTTTTAACTGCAATCGGACCGCGTCTGACGACCGCTAACAGTCGCCCGAGGCCTCTTTTGTCTTTTTAAGCACAATAATCTCTCGCTCTGATGAACGAACCGAACGAACGAACGAACCGTTGCGCAGGCGAGCCCTCGACGGACTGCACGACGACGCGGCTAAGAGCGCGGGCCGCAGACGGTACAAGATCGAGGCCGACGACGTGTTGGCCGAGGACGAGGCGTTCGCGACCTTCGCGAGCTCGGCAGCCGAGGCGGCGCGCCGACGCACGATCGGAGGTCTCGTGGAGGCCGCGCCCGTGGAAGACGAGACGCCGCCGCCCGAGGAGGAAGTCGCGTCGCTCGCGGCTCAGCGCGATCTTCTCGAGGGGGAGCTCCAACGTCAGGCCGACGAAATTGCGCGGGTCTCGCGTCAACGAGAGCAGCTGCGACGACAGGAGGAAGCCCTCCGCCGTCGCGTCGCCGAGCTCGAAGCCGCCCATCCGTCGCCGCCCCAGCCAAACGGCTCGCCGCCACCGCCGCCGCCTGAGGCAACGACGACGACGACGACGGCGACGGACGACACCCTCCGGCGGCGCGCGTCTTCTATGGCGGCCAGCGTCTCGAGGGTTCTCGAGCTCGAGCTCGACGGCGACGTCGAGTCCCAGCTGGAGCGCATCGAGGCCGTGTTGCCCGAGGCGCTCCAACGGCGCCAGCAGCACCCGGACCATATTTTGCTGCGTCGCGCCGAGGAGGCGACCAAGCGCGCCGAGAAAGCCGAGGCCGAAATCCGTGGCGAGAAGGGTGACCTCGTGGTGCGGTTGAGCGAGGAGACGAGCCGCGGCGACGAGCTCCGAGCGGCCAAGGAGGCCGTGACCGCCAAACTCGAGGCGGCCGAGGCCCGCGCCGATGCCCTCGAGAGCGAGCGCAAGGCGTCGGTGCGCATCCTCGAGGCGCAACGCGACGATTTCCAAAAAAAGTGGCGCGCTTCGTCCGAGCGCGTCGCGGCGTTCGAGGAAGAGCAGGAGAAGCGGGCGGATTCCGCCGCGGCGGCCCCGGAACTTCTCGCCGAAATCGACAAGCTGCGCGCCGAGGTCGCCGAGGCCGCGACGCGCGCTGAGGCCGCCGAGAACGAGGTCGACAAAGTTGTGGACGAGATCGCGACGATGCAGGACCGCGTGTTTCGAGCAGAGCGTCGCGCGTCGCTCGCGTCCGACTACGATCTCCAGGCAGTCGAGCTGTTGCAGCTCGAGCGCGAGCAGCTCAAGGAGCAATTGAAACAACAGGCCCAGTACATCGCTGGCCACGTCAACGGCAAAACGACAAATGCCGCCGGTGATTCCCCCGCCGCCGCCGCTTGCGAAGGGCAGTCCGACCTCGAGCGCAAGGTGGTGGAGCTCGAAAAGGCGTTGGAGGAAAAAAAGACCGCTCCTGCTCCTGCTGCCGACGAGGCGCTCGAGCGCAAAGTGGCCGAGCTCGAGAAAGAATTGGAGAACAAGACGGTCGCCGTCGAGCGCGACGAGGCGCTCGAGCGCAAGGTGGCGGCGCTCGAGAAAGCGTTGGAGGACGAGCGCGAGGCGAGAGAGCTCCTCGACGAGGAGCGGTCGCTGCGGTCTCGCGAGGCGGAGGCGGCCGAGGCAGCCAAGGACGCGCTCGAGCACACGATCGAACAGCAGCACGCCGAGCTCGCGGTGGCCCGAGCGCAGCTCAAGGAACTTCCTGGCGAGGGGGCCGAGATGCTACGGGCGACAATCAAGAAACAGCGCGCCGAACTCGACGCGAGCGACGCCGAAATGGAGCGGACGCAGGAGTTGCTGGCGGCCGAACGCGAGGCGAGCCATGAGCGTTACGTGTCGCTCGAGCGGCAAGTCGAGCGACACCGCGAGGAACGAGCGGCGGCGGAACACGAAGCCGAGCAACACCGCGAGGACCTTGTCGCGGCGAACCAGCGAATCCGCGCGATGCTCGAGGAGGAACGGGTGCTCAAGAATCCGCAAATCGAAGCCGACAAGCATATGCTTCAGCTACAAAGTATGCTCGAGGAGGTCGACGTCGAGCGCCGGCGGCTCTCGGAGGAACTGGGAACCACCAAGGCGCAGCTCGCTGAGTTGTCTCAAACGATTGGCGACGCCGAGGCCCAAGCCGACGCCCGCGTCGCTGCGGCCGAAGCCGTGGCGGCGCGAGCTGCTTCGGACGCGAACGATAAGCTCGAGGCCGCCGAGGAGCGGCTGGGGAGATTAGAGGCATCCCGCGAGGCATCCGTCGCGGAGCTCGACGTCGAAATCAAGGCGCTCGCGTCCGATGTCGAGGCCAAGCGACTCAGCATCCAGGGCGCCGAGCGCCGCATCGCCGACTTGGCGGCGGAGCTCGCGGCTGCACGCGACGAAATCGCTCACAAGACCATGCTGAACGAGGCCTCGACGCACAAACTCGACAAGGTGGCGAGCGAGCTCGAACGCTCGAGGCAGGCACTCGCGAGTACGCCGCGGATCGAAGAGGTAGAAAAACGATTTGCCGCGCGCCACGACGAGGAAATGGCGGCAGCGATGCTGGATTTCACCGAAAAGACGCGTCAGCTCGAGATAGAGCACGAGGTCAAGATGGCCACCGCTGATTCGCGTATGGCGGACCTCGAGGAACGGCACGCGGCAGACGTTCGCGACTTGCGAGCCACGCTTGAGGCGGTCGAGGGCGAGAAGGCGGCGCGTGGCGACGAAGTGGCGGCGTTGCAAGCCAAGCTCGACAATCTCGCGGACCGGCGCGACCTCGACCGCCGCGCTTCCGTGGAACAATCGCGTCTGGCAGAGCTCGATGCTTCGTTGGCGATGGCAAGCGCGAAGATTCAGGAGCTCGAGACCGAGGTCGAGCAATCCAAGGCGTCCCACGCGACAGAGCTCGAGACGGTGGAGCAGAAGTTGACCGCGCAGCGCGAGGAAGCGACGACGAGCGCTGCGGCGAAGATCGGGGAGCTCAAGGCCGCGCTCGAACAGACCAAGATAGCGTCCGCGAACGGGCTGGAGGAGGCAGTGAAGCATCGCACGGCGACCTTGAAAGCCGCGCTCGCGGAGATCGAGGGCGAAAAGACGGCACGCGATGACGAGGTGGCGGCGCTGCGAGCCAAGCTCGATGATGTCCAGGACCAATTCAATCTCAACCTCCGCGAGGCCGCCGAAAAGACGCGCGAGATCATGACAGAACGCGAGGAGGCGTTGGTGGCGGCGACGACGGCTCTCGAGCAGACCCGGGCGACTCGTGCAGAAGAGCTCGAGACAATGGCGCAGAAGCTGACCGCGCAGCACGAGGACGCGCTGGCGACCGCTGCGGCGCAGATCGGCGAGCTCGAGGCCGCGCTCGCAGCAGCCAAGGTGGCGTCCGCGCGTGAACTCGAACAGGCTGGCGTCAATGCCGTTGCACGGTATGAACAGGCGCTCGCGACGTCGGCGATGAAGGTCGCCGAGCTCGAGTCTGTTCTCGAAGAGACCATGGCATCTTCTGCGCAAGAGCTCGAGACAACGGTGCATAAGCTGACCGCGCAGCACGAGGAAGCACTGGAGACCGCCGCGGCGCAGATCGGCGAGCTGGGGGCCGCGCTCGCAGCAGCCAAGGCGGCGTCCGCGCGCGAACTCGAAATGGCTGGCGTCGATGCTGCTGCACAGTATGAACAGGCGCTCGCGGCGTCGGCGACGAAGGTTGCCGAGCTCGAGGCTGCTCTCGAGCAGACCAAGGCATCTTCAGCGCAAGAGCTCGAGACAACGGCGCAGAAGCTGACCGTGCAGCACGAGGAAGCGCTGGCGACCGCCGCAACGCAGATCAGCGAGCTTGAGGCCGCGCTCGGTGCGGCAAAGGTGAAGTCCGTGCATGAACTCGAACAGGCTGGCGTCGATGCTGCTGCACAGTATGAACAGGCGTTCGCGGGGTCGGCGAAGAAAGTTGCCGAGCTCGAGGCTGCTCTCGAGCAGACCAAGGCATCGTCAGCGCAAGAGCTCGAGACAACGGCGCAGAAGCTGACCGCGCAGCACGAGGAAGCGCTAGCGACCGCCGCAACACAGATCGGCGAGCTCGAGGCCGCGCTCGATGCGGCCAAGGTGGCGTCTGCGCGCGAACTCGAACGGGCTGGCGTTGATGCCGCTGCACAGCATGAACAGGCGCTCGCGGCGTCCGCAACAAAGGTCGCCGAGCTCGAGGCTGCGCTCAAGCAGACCAAGATATCGTCAGCGCAAGATCTTGAGGAATCCGCGCGACGACTCGTCGCGCGGCACGATGACGCAATGGGGTCATTAACGGCGAGGATTGCGGAACTCGAAGGTGCGCTCGCGTCTGCCACGCGCGAGCTCGAAGCTCAGGCCGCGCAACGCGAGGAGACCGCGACGTCCTCGACGAGTCGGATCGAAGAGCTCGAAGCCGCGCTCTCGTCGGCCACAAGCGAGCTCAAAGCACAGTCGGCGATGCACGAAGAGGAGCTCGACGATCGAAATGCGCAGGAAGAAGAGGATGCGAATCGTATCGTGCAGCTCGAGGCGGCGCTCGCGGAGGCCCAAGCGTCGGCTTCGTGGCAAGTCGCAGAGGCCACCGAGCAAATCGCAGCAGAGCGCGACGCGGCAGCGGCGAGGATCAAAGAGATCGCATCCGCGCTCGAGGAGGCTCGACAAGGAGCAGCGCAACAGGAACAGACCGCCGCCACGATGCTCGCCGAGGTCGCTGCCCAGCGCAAACAGGACCTGAGGGAATACGACGCTAGGCTGGCCGCGGCGCGGTCCGAGGCGGCGCGCGAGATGGAGGCGGCGGTAGACAAGGCGACGCGGAGGCACGACTGCGAGCTCGAAGAATTCGAAGCGGAACACTTGCAAGAACTCGAGACAGCCAAGCAGCGCGAAGGGTCGGCGGTGCGCGCAGTTTTGGAGCCGCGGCTCGAGGCGGCGCGGGCCGAGGCGGACGAGCTACGCCGGAGAGTCGATGTGGAGGCCGAGCAGTTGGAGCGAGAAATCGCGGCGGCGAACGAGCGATGCGGCGTGGCCGAACGGCGCGTTTCCGAGGTCGACATCGCGTGCGTCCAGGCCGAGGAGCGCGCGGCAGCTGCCGAGGCCGACGTCGACAGGCTTGGCTGCGAGATCCGAGAGACGCGTGCGTCTCTCGCGAAGTCGCTCGACGACGTCGAAGCCGCCCGGCGGCGGCTCGACCACTTCCGAAGTCGCCGCGGCGAGGAGCTCGCGTTGGCGCGCGCGGCCGAGCGCCGCGCCGACGCGGCGATGTGCTCTGCGATTCGAGAGCTCGCGACAAACACTCGAGCCGAGCTCGAAGCGCAACTCGAGGAGCGCGACGAGAGGTTGGCGGCGCAGCGCGAGGAGAGTGCCGTGCTCGCCTCTCGCGTCGAAGAGCTCGAGTCCGCCGAGGCCGAGGCGCGGCGGCTCGTCGAAGTGTCCGCCGAACGCGCGAGTGCGCTCGACGCGGAGCGCGACGCGAGCCTCGCCGCCGCGCGCTCGGCGCGAGACCTCGAGGTTCGGTCGGCGCGCGAGACGTGTGCCGTTTTGGAAACCAAGTGGAACGATGCGTGTCGCGAGCGCGACGCGGCGCTCGCGACGCGCGATGTTTCGAGCGACGAGCTGGCTCAGGCGCGCAAGGACTTGCAGCGCGTCGAGGCGCGCGTGGCCGAGATGGATTTGGATGTGGTCGCGGCGCAGGAGCGCGCGTGCGAGGCCGAGGCCGCGCTCGAGGATGCCACCGAGCGCGCAAGAGACCTCGAGACGCGGGTTGCCACGATGGAGGCGGGCGTCGCGGCCGCCGAGGCGCGTGCGCGAGAGGCCGCCGAGACGGGGTTCGAGGACGCGCGCGAGCTCGAGGCGCGCGTTGCTCGAATGGACCTGGACTTGGTCGCGGCGCAGGAGCGCGCGCGCGAGGCCGAGGCAGCGCTCGAAGAGGCCAACGTCGCCGAGGTGGCCGCCGCCGAGGAGCGCGCGTGCGAGGCCGAGGCCGCGCTCGATGATGCCCACGAGCGCGCGAAAGACCTCGAGACGCGGGTTGCCGAGATGGACGCGTGCGCGATGGGCGCCGAGGCGCGCGCGTCCAAGGCCGAGGCGGCGCTCGAGGACGCGCACGAGCGCGCGAAAGACCTCGAGACGCGCGTAGCTCGAATGGACTTGTGCGTCGTGGCCGCAGAGGAGCGCGCGTGCGAGGCCGAGGCGGCCCTCGAAGACGCGCGCGAGCGCGAACGCGATCTCGAGGCGCGCGTCGCCGAGATGGCCGCCGCCGCCGCCGCCGAGGAGCGCGCCTCCAATTTGGCGGTCGACGACGAGGCCAGAGCGCGGGCTGGGATTCTCGAGGAGGCGCGGCGGCGCGAACGAGCCGAGCCAAGAACGAAGTCGGACGCGTCGACGAGCGTCGACGACGAGATGATCCTGCGGCGAGAGGAGGATGAGGCGGCGGCGGCTTTGGTGGAGGGCACGATGGAAGTCGAGGAGGATTCGTGGCGGAGCCGGTGCGTCGCGGCCGAGTGGCGCGCGTCCAAGCTCGAAGACGAGCTGAAGACGGTGGAGGAGGCTCGGCAGGAAGAAGTCGAGTCGCTCGAGGCGCAGCTCGAGGACGCGGAGGCGGTCGCGCAGAGCGAGCTCGAGAACCGGCTGCAGACGGAGCAGAAGTGGGAGGAGCACAAGAAGATGTGGGAGGAGCACATGGCGGCGGCTACCGAGTTCCGGCGACGGGAGGAGGCGGCGGAGACGGCCGAGGCCTCGACGATGACCGAATCCCAAGGCGAGGAGGCCCGCGCGCAGGAGGAGGAGGAGGAGGTCGTCGCGGTGGTGGAAGAGGAGGTCGCGGTGGTTGAGGAGGAGGACGACGACGTCGTCGAGGAGGTGGCGACCGAGCGCGACGTCGATCCTTACCGCGCCATGCTGCGCACGGGGCTGCCGCGGGCGACGGTCGTTGATATCATGACGCGGCAGGGCGCGGCGGCGTCGACCGCGGCTGCCGAGGCGCTGTTGGGGGGGGGTTACGCGAACGAGGACGACGAGGCGCTCATCGACGACGACGAGCTGTTCGAGGCGGTCGGCTCCGACGAGGACGACGCGTCGCCGCCGCATCGTCGCGACGCGTCGTCGGCGCGGGTCGAGGAGCTGTCGCTCGAGGTCGAAGCGATGCGCGAGCTGCTCTCCGAGGCCCAGAGCCGCGCGGAGCGCGCCGAGGCGTCGCTCCACCGAGATGACGTCGGGGACGACGAGCCGTCGCGCGCGCGCGAACTCGAAGACGAACTTTCCGAGGCGCGACGGCTCTTGAGCGACGCCGAGATGCGCGCGTTGACGGCCGAGGACGAGGCCGAGGCCAAGCTCGAGCAGTCGGACGTGGCCTGGGAGGAGCAGCGGCAGGAACTGCTCGCCGTGACGGCCCGACTGAGCGAGACGGAGACTCGGGTCGAGACGTACCGGTCGCGGTGCGAACTCCTCGAGCGCGAAGTCCGGGACGTCGAGAGCCGGGCCGAGGACCGCGTCCTCGAACTCGAGCGCCGCCTCGCCGACTCGACGCCGCCGGATGCCCTCGCCGAGGCCGAGCGCCGCACGAGATCCCTCGGCCGCGAGCTCGCCGACGCGAAGCGCCGCGCCGCCGAGCTCGAGGCCGCCCTCCGAGCCACCGCCGAAAAGACGCCCGACCACACGCGCGAGGAGCTCGAAAGACTCGCCGGCGAAGTCGCTGCCGAGACGCGCCTTCGCGACGAGCTCGAACGCCGCCTCACGACCGACGAGGAGGAGGACGACGGCGACGACCGTAAGCGTCCGCCCGACGAAGACCCCTGGCTCACGGCGCGTGCCGAGGCGAGCCTCAAAGACCTCGAGGACGAGCACAACGACCTCCTCGCCCTCCTCGCGCAGCAGGAGCTCGAGAAGGAGGTCCTCGCCTCGTACGTCCGCTCGAAAGCTGGCGAACCCGCCCTCCTCAACTTGAAAACCAAGACCCAGACGGAGTGCATCGAGCGCTACGGCGTGTACGTCGATTACGACGACGACGACGACGACGACGACGGCGGGCCCCGCGAGCCCGACTACCCCGGGCCCGACGACGACGAACCCGATTACCCCGGGCCTGGCGGCGACGGGGCCGACGACGACGACGACCTCCGCCGACGGATACGAGACCAGCCCCTCGCCCTCTCCTGCGATACCGTCGCCGACGACCTTCTCGATCAGGAGGACGACGGGGCCCTGGACGACCACCTGCCCTCCTCTTCACCTCAACCACCGAGCCTTTTCCAACCCAACCGCCGCCTCGCCCCGCCCCCCATGGTTCTCGCCACCTCATGAGTCGTCGGAACGGAACTCTCGGAGTCAGTCGGAGTCCGTCGGTGTCGTCGCACTTAGCAGTATTTATTTATTTCCAAGGGAGGGCCCTTCCTTCCTTCCTTCTTCTTTCGAGCCTTGTCGGGGAATTACTCATTGGCGTCGAAGGAGGGAGGGAGCATTATCCCGCCAGGATTAGTGGTGGTCGAAACCCGCTGTATGCCGTTGTTGCCACGACAGGATACACCTACACACACGATGATGAAGAATTAATACGAATGTTGACGCGCTTCGCGTTGTTGACGGTCGCGGCGGTGGTGGCCGACGAACGAGGGTGCAACCCGAACAGGCCACGCACGGCTGTCGTAAGCATCTTGACGACGCTGCCTTACATACCTTCGATGCGGCAAAAAGACGCCCACCCCCACGTTCGCGAAGCGCTTCTGGCGATTGGGGAAAATACGCGGTCGAACTACGTGCGCCAAGTGGTGGTCATCATCGACAAATTTCGCGGACTTGAGGGGCGACGGTACTTCTACGTGTCCAACGGAAACGCGACGCTAGAGCTGCGGAAAAATGTTCGAAGCGAGCAGCTCGCGCAGCTAGACAAGCTCGATTTTCAGGCCCACCCCAAAACCGACCTCACGAAAATCCAAGCCTACGTCTACGGCCGCCAGCCAACCTACGCAGAGCTCTTCCGCTTCGCGGGCTCGGCCCTCCCGCGCCAGATCGTTGCTTTGATCAACGCCGACGTCGTTTTGAGAAACCTCGACTTGCTCGACGGGGACGCGTTCGTACCCTCCCCCGTTCAGCCGCCGCTCGCTTTCGTTTTGGCGGTACGGTCGCCGACGGGGAACTTCGCTCGAGCGTGCGCCGGGACCGGCCGAACGATTTTGGACAAATGCGACCTCAAATCCTGGTCCTACGCGGGCTTTTCGTGGGACGCCTACATCTTCTGGTCCCCGCTCACCAACACCGCGAGGTACGACCTCCTCGAAGACCTCGACCCTGGCCCGGTCTACATGAATTCCAACGGCGCCGAGAATCGGGCTGGTCACTTTTTGGCCATGTCAGGCTACGACCTCGTCAACCCTTGTCACAATAACCTCACCGAGCACTGGCACTGCACGGGCCACACCCACTACTTCAGAGGGGGGTTCACGGCGCCGCCGGACCTTTCCATCACACCTGCTGGGAGACTCCGAGGCGCCCCGGGGGGATTCGTAAAGACATCGATCGACACCTTCGGCCTACGATGTCCGATCAACATCGCCGCCGACGATGACGCCCAAAACATCATCTTCGACGCCTAGTACGATCCTCCGTGTTATTGTTGTTGTTGTTGATGATGTCATTGTTGTTGTTTTCGTTGTTCACACCTGGGGCCCTGCAGGGCCGCTAGATTTCCCGCCACCTTTGCAGGGGGGTTGGGTTCGGCCTCCAACCGCCGCGCCTTAATTTTGTACCATTCTCTCTTTCTCATCATCATCGCGAAACATTTCACGCCGCACTCACTTACCGCCGGCGAGTTCCAGTGCTAGCATTCGAACCATTTTCGCCGCGCAGACGAGCTTTTGCTTTTTATGTGAGAACGCGCCAGCCACGTGTCACTCCTGGACGGCGTGCCGTGTGCCACTGCGGTGTAAAATCCGTCGCGTCTTCCAACCGTCGCTGACGACCGTTTTGCCGTTCGTGGCGGCACTATGCCGCGAGCGAATGCCCCACGCACATACTTCTCGCGCTCGCGGCCTACACGAGGAGCGCGTACGTCGCCGAAATGCAGATGCTCATCGAGAGATACCGGATTAAGGGTGAATGGCATCCGACGTGCGTGTATCATCGCAAAGTAATGTTGAGACGAGCCGACATCTTCGACCACAAGCGGCGGCAGGCATAGCTTGCGTGTCCGACGTATTCGAGCCTCGCGCGGTCATTTTGGGTCGGTCGACGACGTGGGCAGACCTGTTCAAGTACGCCACCGTCCCAAAGTCGCGCCGGAGCCGACGTCATGTTTACGCAGCGAGACGACGTCGACGGTGATACCTTTGCGCCGGCCCGCACTGAGTTCGTTTTTTAGCCTCGCCCAGCCCACAAAAAAGCGTCGCCAACGCGTGCAAGTGCCTGAGCGCAATCGCCGGCCGCTGTGGGGATGACTCGCTCGTGCACGATGATGGCCTGGCCGTGCTCCTTTTTTGCCGAGATGACCCGCTTCCTCGACAAGCTCGACGCCATATCGCGAGTTAGCCACACGTTCAGGCCGAATTCGGCTACGGTCTCCACAATCTTTGCGATCACATCCTCACAGAATATCACGGGCGTTGCCTCGCCCGCGGAACCTGCTCACCCTTGGTTGTCCGCCCAATCAAATCCGGCCTCGACGCTCTCTTCTTGACTTCGATAGTAGCTCCGGCGCTTCGAGAGAGTTGTGCGAAGAACACGCTGAGGACGACGTGACTTCCATTGGTGAATGCAAAGTGTCGCCCATTTATGAGCGCACGAGAGCACAGTGCCACGAAGCGTCGCGAGCGAAAAGATATAAAGGGCGGACCAGGTGCGCGATCGAAGAGTCTACTACAGGGCTGCCAGCGAAGTCGTAACAGTTTGGAGTGGCCGTCGACTTGAGGAGAGGCACAAAAGGGATATATATACGAAGATGCATGGAGGGGGCGTGGAGCGTCATAGCAAGCTAGGCGCCTCTCGGCACTCCCCAATTTTCTTATACACTTACGCACACACTCGCTCTCCTTCCGAAAGAGCCCGCGTCTCCGCGGTCCATAGCCCGGCAGTTTTTGGGCAATCTGGCTGCCTGCGAGATCGCGAGGGGCCTAGTTGTACTCATCTACGGCAGGTAGCACCCCACTTCGGAAATCGAAGGTTGACGGATCGTGGCGCTGTGCATCCTAGCCGACTTTCCAAACGCCGTGTTTCTCGCGAGGACGACCAGGGCGTTGATCGGTCACGCCGCAGATGTTGCTCTAGTGGTGCGTGGAGTCCTCAGAGACGCCGTGCGAGCTCGCCAAGGTCACCTGATATGGTATGGTGCGCCTAAGTGTTGTTTGGTGTGCCCTGGCTTGTAGCAGAACGTCACACTTCGCCGCCGCACATACTATGTCCGGCGGCAGCATGCGTACGACCTCCACTTCAATCCCCCCCCGCGGCTCGGCGATGATCCCGGCTACGCCTCGTGGCACATCCGGCTTCCAGGCACCAAGCGCGCATCCGCACACTTTCCAAAACCACTGAACGCCCGACGTGCCCACGTTCTCACCCCCCCCCCTCTTAGCTTAGCACTCGACCTTTTCATAATCAAATACTCCCCCCTTATTATTATTATTATTAATCTGTTCCTTGCTATCATTATTATTCGTAGTTTGGACTAGGAGCATAAAACGTAGCGAACGTCGAGGAGGCCACCCCTAGTACGTAGTGTAATTGGGGAGGATGTCGAGATCTCGAGGACAAACGAGAAGGAAGGAATGGTCTTCCTACGGAGCTATTGGATAAAGAATTCGTGCTCCTTGAGGAGTTTGAGGAGCTCGCCCGTGCCAGCTTTCAATCGGAGAATGTCGGAGGCTCGCCTTCCGTTGACGTCGCGGATCTTAGGGTTGGCGCCGTGTTTCATGAGAAGATGGCCAAGAGCGATACTTGTATCGTTCTCGCGGATCGAGACGAGGAGGTGAAGCGGGGTCGAGCCGCTCGCGTCGGGCTGGTTGACGTTGGCTCCGCTCTTCAGGAGCATCATGATGACGCGAAGGTCGACAAAGTCTCCGCGGTCGTCGGCGTTAGATTTGAGAGAAGCCCTGGCCTTGGCCGTCACGCCCGCGATCGCCATGTGCAGGGGTGTCTCGTACTTCATGTGGTTGCGCGCCTTGGGGTTGGCACCTAGAGAGTTTAAAAAAAAAGGTTTTTTGCTCGGCCGGTTCGAGGAGAACGTACCGGCGTCGATCAAGAAGTGCGCAATGTCGTAGTGATTGTTGACGCAGGCGAGCATGAGAGGCGTGTTGCCGTAGGAATTCCTCGAGTCGACGACGGCACCGTTCTTAACGAGGAAGCGCACGCAGTCGAGAGCTCCGACGGTCGACGCCAAGTGCAACGGCGTCGCCTTGACGGTCGTCGAGACCAGTTCGAGGTGCGGTTTGTAGGCGTCGTCGTCCGTCTCAAAGTGGGCGAGTATGGCCAGCGTCTCGACGTCGCCGGCTTCCGCCGCGGCGTGGAGTGCGGTGAGCCCGCCCTCCGATTCGTTGTACCAGTTCATGCACCCCCCGTCCCGGAGCCACTTGGCCACCCGCGACGCGTCTCCCGCCTTGGCTGCCTCGAACAACCCGACATTCTCGGGTGTCGTCTGCTGGTACGCTGCAAGGTGAAACTTGGGAATCACGGCCGTATCGAACTGAGACATCGTTCGTTGGGGGTGTCTGTCGTTAATTAACCTGATGATAAGGGTAAGGTATTAATTATCTCGGCGGACGCTTGCATCTTCGAGCGTCATGTTGTTTCGACGCGCCCACTCGGCGTAGGCGCGTTCCCAGTCGAACGAAATATTGCTCTTGTCGTGGGACGACGATGAGGGGAGAGGTGGCAAGGAGGCCACCCAATCCCGGGGGACGGGGTCCTGGAGATCAGCGGTGGTGTCGTCATGGGGCCCGAGGGTAAATTCACGGAACACGATGGTCTCGCCGTCGACGAAGTGTTTCTCGGACGGTAAAATGACGGCACCGTCGGACCGCTCGATGGAAAGTGGTCTGTGTTGTTTGGGGTGCTGGGCGACGAAGTGGCGCTGCAAGTCGAGATAGTCTCGCGGAATCTGGCATCGGTGGCGATGGACTTTCAAGGAGAGGAGGGTATTGGCCATGTTGAGTTCCACAGACTTGAAGTCATCATCGTCGTCGCACCTGTGGTCGTCGTCCATGGGATCGAGGCAGACGCGGTCCACGCTAAATCTCGGCGAGTCGAAGACGTCGTCGTCGGGCCGGCGGGCCTTGCGGACGGCGGCGACCTTGGCGTTGAAGTCCTCCTCCTCGAGGCGGTCGATGATCTTGCCCGACTTGTTGCCCGCGTCGAGGGCCGCCGCCGCGGCGCTGGCGGTCGCCCGGGCCACCGCCGCCGCGTCGGCGAGGTCGGCGAGGTCGGCGGCGTCTAAGCTCGCGACGTCTATCTCGGGTTCGTCGATCTCGGGCTTGCGCGGGAGGTAGAAGCCGCTCGCGAGGCGCCGCACGACGTCCTTGTCGAGTTTTGGGACGAGTTCCCTGTATTCCAGCACCACGTGAGGTTCGTCGACCGTCGGTCGCGTGCCGTAGGCGAAGCGTTCGGTGTGGTACTGAGCGTAGGGATCGATCCACGGCCGGTGCGCGGTTCCCTCCTCCGTGGCCTTCTTTTCGGCAACGACGACCGCCGCAGGTGGTTGTTGCCGCCGCCGTGACGATGATACTCCTCCTCCTCCTCCTGACATCATCACACTACCATATTATTATATCCGCGCGCGATGATATGACATCATCATGATGTTCGGGTGGGTGCTGCGGAAGCGCGAGGGGGATCGGCGGTACCTCGGCGGGCTGATACCGGCCAAGTACTTCCAGGAGGTGCTGTGGCCCGAGCACCAGGAGGTGTTCGAGATCCTCGGTCTGTCCCCGGAGCGGGGAATGGAGGTCTTCGAGGCCTTCGTCGAGATCGACGAGGACAACGGCGGCGAGATTTCGATCGAGGAGTTCCACGCGTGGTTGGGGTTTTCGGTCACCAAGTTCAGCGAGCGCGTCTTCGGGATTCTCGACTTGGACGGGTCCGGGTTCCTCGACTTCCGCGAGTTTTTGATCGGAGTCTGGAACTGGAGCACGTACGACGCCGCGCTCGTCACAAAGCTCGCCTTCAGCATCTTTGATGTCGAAAAACAGGGCGTCCTGGAGATGGCCGAGTGCGACGCGCTGCTCCGGACGGTCTACAACGTCCGCAGGGCAGATCCGGCGTTGATGAAGAAGATGGACGTCAACGGCGACGGCAAGGTGAGCTTGGAGGAGTTGGAGCAGGTCGTCGAAGTCCACAACTACGTCTTACAGCCCGCATTTGATATTCAGCGCGCTTTGAGGCAGCGCATCTGTGGCGTCCGGTACTGGGAGACCGAGATGCAACGGCGTCGCGTCTACTTCTCGGGCTACGACGCCGGCGAGCAGTCGTCGTGGGACTCGATCAAGCAGATCCTCGAGATCAAGCACAGGGAGCGGGTTGAGCAGGAGGAGAGGCAGAGAGAACTCGAGGCGGCCGAGCGCCGCGCCGAGATGGAGGCGGCCAAGCAGCGCGAGATGCAGTTGCGCGAGGAGGTCGCCGCGCGGCGACGACGGCGCGCCGAGGAACGCCGCGCCAAGCTCGAGACTCCCGCGGCTAAGGCGGAAAGGGCCGCAATCCAAGAGCTCGAGCGGTGCGAGGCCGCGATGGACGAGGAGTGCATCGCGGCCGACTTGAGCGTGCGCCTCGCGCAGCGCGGCGCGTTCTGGCGCGCGTTCGACGCCTGGGTCGACGCGGCGCGCCAAGCCCGCGAGATCGAAAGGGATCAAAGGCAAAACCTCGCGGCCGGGAGCGATGCCGAGGCCAAGCTGGACGACATGCTGAACACTGCCGACGGAAATGCCGCCTTCCGGGCCGAGATGTGCTTGAACTTTGCCTACGAACTCCACGACAGGCTCGTCGCCCGCGAGCGGTGCAAAGCTCTTTGCCGAAAACTCGCCAAGGCCCTCGTAGTAGACCACTTCGGGGACGGTTCCTACGAAGCGACCAACCTCGCGCGATGGGCGATGCGCTGGGCCTCCAAGGCCTCGCTCGCGGCCGCGCGCGAGCAGGCGCGGCAAGCGCTGCTCGACGAGACGCGGGCCTGTGAAACCAAACGGGTTGCCGAAGATCTCGACGCGGCTGAAACCGAGCAAGAGAAACTCTTCGAATCGACGCGGCTCCAAAAGGTCGGCGAGCGGGGAGGTCCCGACTCCAAGTGGGAGCGCCTCTGGGACGGCGTCCACGGCGCGCCCTACTGGCTCCAGTGGCAAACCAACGAGAGTCGCTGGGAACACCCCCACGTCTGCCACATCTGCGACGCGGCGATCGACGTCGACGACGTCCGCTGCTTCCGGTGCAACACCGACCGCTCCGCCTACAACATGGACCTCTACTGGAACGCCCACGGAGGCAAGCCGCCCGAGCCGCCCGACGACGCTCACGTTAGCGACAGCGACGACGACGGCGAGACCGCGGCAGTCGACGCGCGCCTCACGGCGGCCTCCTCCTCCTCCGACCAGCGCCAGCACCAGCACCACGGGGCCGCAGCCCCCAAAAAGACGATGCCGGCCCGGTCGAAGAGACCAAGCTCTGCTGTCGTCGTGCAGTACTAAAATACATAACAAAATGAGAGGTCTGAAGTTAGTAAAATTCTCACTTTCGACACCAAACCGCTGCTGCGCGCCCAAGACTTTGGGTATATCTTTAACGGGCCTCGTGGGTACCCTCATTCTGGGCACTGTCCCCGTCCTCGACGATCACGGCCAGATTCCCCCCACGAATTTCCGCCTCCTCAACCGCGGACTAGCACCGACCACCTGGCATGACGAGTTACTCGGCCGCCTCCTCACCTCCCTCCGTGAGCCCGGCATCCCCACCCTGTCCAAGGTTTCTGGTATCTTTGCGGACGTCGTCGCCCCTGCTGCCCGCTCGCGCCCCTACTTCCGATTTCGAGGCCACCTCGCCCAACGCCACGTTGTGCCTTTAGGACATCCTTTCACCACGCTCGACAGTGAGCGACTTTGCGACGTCAAGGCGCAAGCCTGGGGGTCGATATATACCCCTCCTAGCCTTCACTTCTCCATCGGCGCGCAGCGCAAGTCTACACAGAACACTTCACCACGCCCTCGACGTCGACACCACCATCACTCCGCTTGGCGCCGCGCCCCCACCCGGTGTCCCCTGTCGAGCAGCGGCTACGCAGCTACGGCACCGTCGCTGGCCTCGTCTTTGGTGCTTTCGGCGAGGCTGGTGCGGCATGCCGCGAACTCGCCAAACCTCCGCCAAGCAAATCGCAGCGCGAACGCGGGTAGAAAGTGGCTGTGCCAACTTCGCCGTGGCCAAGGCAGCCCAAGTTCCCCGCATCTACCGCGAGTGGGGGATCGCCAACGCCTTGTGCCGGGCGCGCTGCGGTGCTGGCCCAACGCTTTGTGCCAGGCGCGCTGCGTCCTCACCGCCCTCAGGCGCATCGCTGCCTCGGGTAGCCCCATCCAGGCCGCCCGCACCGAGCACGACGTCAAATTTCGTCCCACATACGTCCGGAGGCAGCTTGCGCACCTCCTGCGGGCGGGGTTTCCCTTCTCTCTTCGCCCGCCTCGCGGCTCGTTGATGACCGCGACTAGGCCTAGGGGTGTATCCGCCTTCCAAACGCCACTCATGTATCCACACGCCCTCCCAGACCATTTGACGCCCTTTGTGCTCACGTTCGCCCCCTCCTTTGCTGTGTTCCATGCAAGTGTAGCAGTCGTCGACCCTCTATTAGTTATTAAAACTTAATGTGGCTAGTATGTGATCGAGAAAAACGGGATTTTTACACACACTGCAGTCGCTTAATTTAATTTTGAGCTAACGCGTTAGTCATAAGGGGGGTGGCTTCGCGCGGCCACTGGCGCAAGAGCGGTGCTTAGCGGACCAGTAGCCCATTCTTTTGCACAACCCCCCACTCGAGCTCTCAGCAGTCGACCATCAAGACCCGTTCTCTATCCCCCCACTCCTCACATGCAAGGAAACTTATTTTATTCAGCGTTGGGAATTCACAAAGCTCACTTCACCAGGTTCACTGAGTCCACTGAGTTCACATCACTTCACTTCATTTCACTTCACTTCATTTCATTTCATTTCACTTCACTTCACTTCACTTCACCGAAATTTTGTGCCCGAAATCCCAGGTGCACCTCACGTTCATTCACTTGGCTGAAGGCCTGACCCTGACCCCGTCTAATGAGCGAAGTAGAGCCGCGCTACCTGGAGGTGGAGGAATACGTTGATGATGAGAAGGAAAACGCGGAACAGAATGGAGAGCACAAGAGAGAGCAGATGTGGATGCTGACGTCGAACACGCCCGGCAAAACTGGGTGATAAACCAGGGAACCGTCTTTCTCGGCGCGGACGAGACGGACAAAGTTGCCCTACTGCGCATGAAGAAGAATTTCGTTGCAGCGGCCCGGATCAAGCATAGCGACCTCGGACACGAGATCGAGTTCATAAACGCCGGAAGCACCATCCTCGAAGACTCTGCGGAGATTGGGTCTCACTAACAACAAGACTAAGATACCGAGGTCGTTCACATCGCCAAAGGCAAGAAATACAGAACACCATCCACTGTGACTCCTCCTCCGTCCTGAAACGCGACTGAAACTAAGAGCACCAGACCTAGGCAATTGCGGGCGGGGGCACGGAACGGACGGGGGCGCGCCAGGCGTAGGCTCAAAAAAAAAGGAAAGTGACGGTCACTTCACCAAGGTTAACTTTAGCCATATGCAGGATGACGTGTTCACTTCAAATCACTTGACCAGAATAATTATTGCGTGGTGACCGTGGTGAAGTGGTTAACGTTCACTTGCTGAAGTGAATTCCCAAGGCTGTAGGCAGGTTAGTTCAATAGCCTAATAAACCTAAACTGTACAAAATTATAAAACTTTTTGGGGGTGCGATTTCTCGAGAGTTTTCTCTGGCACTGATGAGTCCGTTATCCTACATCAATCTCGCAGTTGTGAATCAAAAACCCGTTATCCTAGATGTCTCTGCAACTTGTTAATACCCTAAAATTGCACTTTCGCAAAGTTTCTCTTTTTGCCACCTGGTGCTGACAAAGCAAGCTGTCAAAAAAAAAAGTATCTCCTCTCCTCTCCTCTCCTGATTAATAATACAAAGGTCTCGCGACACATAATGGTGAGGATGGATGGTGGACCCAAGGTGTGAGTTGGCGGCGATGGAGTCGTCGGAAGAGGCCGTGCGGTCGCTCCTGAGCGCTGGTCTCGAGGGGTCACTCGCAGAGACGTACTGCTTTGGGGGTGACCACGAGCTCGAACTCGCGGCGCTCCTCGGGCGGTTCGCGCACGCTCGACGCGGCGTTGCCGAGAAGGCGGTGGAGTTTTTGGAAGAGGACGTGCGGTGGCGCGAGGAGGTGAGCGCGGCGGGATTGCGGCGGCAGTCGGCGCGGGATGTGCTCGGGTGCGAGCCGCGGAACGTGTCGCGGTTTTACGAGCGTCGACTGCTCGGGCTCGACGCGCTCGGACGGCCCGTGTACTACCAGAACTTCCAGACCCTCGTCGTCCGGCAGCTGATGAAAGAGGCTCCCATCGAAGTTCTCGAGCGGTACCACATTTGGGAGCAGGAGCGCGCGGTGAGCCTCGTGGACGAGCTGGAAAGGCGGCGCGGGTACGCGGGGACGGGCAAGATGAGCGTGGTGATGGACGTGGGCGGCATGACGCTACGGAAGCACGTCAACTCTGATTTTCTGCGGTTCATCAAGATGATCGCGTCGATCGACCAGGACCACTATCCCGAGCGCATGGGCGTGACCTTCGTCGTGAACGCGCCGCGCGCGTTTAGCGTCGTCTGGAGCGTCGTCAAGCCTTGGCTCGACCCGAGGACGGCCGAGAAAATTCGCATCTGCTCGACCGAGGCCCAGTGGCGCCCGGCGATCACGGAGGTCTTGGGGGCGTCCATCGCCAAGGCCCTCGACGACGGCGTGAACTTGGACGACGTCGCGGCCGACGAAGGCGCGCGCGACATTTCCGAACTCGCTTCCGCCCTCCTCGTCTCGCCCGAGTCCACCGACGACGACGACGTCGTTTTGGACGTCGCGTGGGACCACCGCCCGACAACACTGCGGACGGACTCGTCGATGCGAATGATGAGCGCCGACGATGACGTGTTTACGGACGCCAAGTCGCCCAAGCCGAGCGAGGAGGAACTCGCGCGAGAACTACTCGTGCGACCTATCTTCGTGTGCTCGCTGCGCGTCGCCCAAAACGCCGCGCACCTGGGCCGCCGCGTCTACGGCTTGATTTTGGTCCAGTTTGTGTGCATCTTGGGCGTTGTTGCCTGCACGCTCGCCATCCTCTCGTCCTCGAAGAACGAGGCCAAGCGAGCCCCGTTCCTCGCCATTCTGGCCTCGCTCGCCGCGTTCCCGTTTGGCGTGCTCGGCGCCGTCGGCGTCCGCCGCCGCAACCCTGGCCTCCTCGGGGCCCACGTCTTCGGCACCATCGCCCTCACGACGGCCTTTTTTGCCCTCGCTGTCAGCTACCTCGCGGTCGCCCTCATGACCCACCAACTCGGCTTCTTTTTGGGCGCGCGCGGCAAGAGCCGCGAGCGCGGCGAGTATTTGGCTCTCGGTCTCGCCTGCGCGACCGTCGTCGTCGTCGGCATATGCCTCAGCGTCGCGAGCTCGCGCCTCGCCGCTCGCCTCCGCCGCGCTCTGTTCAAAAAGCTCACGGTCGACGACGACGACGACGATGATGATGATCATGTCGAGGACCAGCGGCCGATCGACGACGGGCGATCTGGCGCCGGTCCTGGAGACGAGGACGACGGCGACGACGACGACGTCGTCTTGGACGGCGCCGCCGACAAGAGCGGGTCGCCGTTACACGACAGGTTCACCACGAGCGCCCCGGGCTCGCCGCGATCGAACAACAAGAAAAAGAAGAAGAGGAAGCACAAGGTCGAGCGAAACGTCGACGTCGCGGACGCGCAGCTTCGCGTCTCGCTGTGGTGGTGCAGCTTCGTGATCCTGCTGGTCGGCGTCGCGGGCATCTCGTACGGCGGCGTCTCGACGTCGTACTTTGTGCGCCGCGGCATCGGGGCCTCGGGATTCGTCCCCTATCTACTGCTTCAATCCTCGGTCGCCCTCGTCGTCATCGCCATGGTCGGCTTCCTCGCGACCTCGATCGATGAGCAGCGCGAATCCCAGACCCTGCCAGGCGACACGACGGCGACGCGCCTCCGTCGCCTCGTCGACGGAGACCTCCGTTTCGTGTTCGAGCTTCGGTTGTACCGCAAGCTCGCCTTGGCCAACGTCGCTTTGTGCGTCGCGTGCGCGGCCCTCGCCGTCTCGCAAACCGTCTCTGTCGCCTCCGTCGTCCGCCGCGACGGCGACCACCGACCCCAGGTCGCAAAGACCGCCGCTCTCGCGCTCGTCATCGTCGCGGCCATCGAGGCCCTCGCCGTCGCCGCCCTCGCCGTCGCCTCCCGCGGGGCCCGCGCGCTCGTCAACGTCCGCCGCCGCAAGTGCCGCCTCCGCAAGCAGCGCCTCGTCGAGGAACTCCGGTCGAGCTTGTTCGTCAAGGAGGGCTCGCCCGACCGCGCGGCGGCGGCGCGATCGCACCGTTCGGTCGCCTCCCCCCGCACCAAGCGCCGTTTCTTCCACATCGCCACCGCCATGCGCTCCAGACCATCCTTTTCCTCGCTCCTCCGCGCGGCCCAACCGTCGGCTCCCCTTCCTCGCGAGGAGGTCCCGACCGATCGAGGACTTGGAGGCGGCGAAGAAAAGCGCGACGAGCCCCCTTACGACGAGGCGACCGAACTTCTCACGGTGGCCGAGGCCTCGCTCGACGTCGAGGAAGACGGCTCCTTCGCCTCGGGCTTCGCGCACCTCGGTCGAGGCGAGAAGGGCGCCGTCGCCTGGGCGACGTGCATGGGCCTCGTCCACGTCTTCCTCGACGGCACCTATGCGATCTTCAACGTCCTTGTCCGCAAACACGGCGACGACAACAACCGTGGCGTGCCCTGGTTCCTGGTCCTCTGGCGTGCCTACGGCAAAGTCGACGCCCGCTACCGCAACTCTGACCCCTTCATCGTCACCCAGGTCGCCGCGCTCGCCCTCGTCGGCGGCCCCGCGTGCCTCTGCTTCGCCTGGGCCACCTACGAGCGCAAGCCCTGGCGCCACGCCCTTGGTGTCGCCGTCTGTCTCCTGCAGCTTTGGACCCTCGCTCTCTACCTCGGCACCGAGGCACACGCCGGCTTCCACGACTGCGCCCCGGTCACCTCCTTCGTCTACTTTTGGCTCGGCTTCGTTGGCCTCACTCTTATCCGCCTCCTCCTCCCGCTTCCCGTCCTTCACAACGCCATCACTTCCCTCGTGCGCGACAACACGCTTTCGACCAGGTGGGATAACGTCCAGCGCCGCATCCTCCAGGAGGTTTCTCTCCACGTCGACGCGACCGCCCACCGCGCCATCACTCTCAACATCACCTCGCCCGATCGCAATAACGATCAAAAATACGATGATTCGGACGACGCGCCTATGCTCCGTACGCCCACGGTCGCACGTTCCCATTCTGTGCCGCCGGGCCTCAATTATTCCTGACGGACGCGGACAGAGACAGAGCCTCGGATCCCGCAGCTCGCCGATACATGCTCCGCCTTCTCTACACACGCCAGCAGTTTAGTTGAAAATCATCCGCGTGCTCATCCAATCCTACACTTTAAGCACCTTTTGTTTTTCTAGACGTCATGATCATCATCTCCTTGTAACGCGCGCGCGCTAAATTCAACAATTCAACGCGTGCGCGCGATAGTGTCTATCTATACCTGCGCACCTGTGTGCCTGGCACCATTGCAAATGCAGCAGACCCCCGGGGCGTCTATCTGATCTGGCCTTTTCTACGTGTTTTTGATAGCCGACTTTTTTTTTCATGCGGGTTTTACTTCTCGTTCATATGGGTCTTCTTGGAAAACATGACAAGGTTTTTGGAGGGAAGAGGGCCATCCATACGAGGCGAGCACCCGGAGGGCATCATGGGCGGACGCGACGGGAGGGCACAGCGTGGGTTGCTAGATAACCACAGCTTTATTCCCATGCTGCCAGCTCGGGGGAGCGGTAATCACGCACCCTATCTATCACCTCCCGTTTGAAACCAAAGACCAAGAGCATCTCGGATCTCGGCTTGGTGCCAGCTTCTTGAGCATCACATTTTCATTTCCACAGGTCGTCGAAAGCTATAAAGGTTAGGCTATCAACGAGCACCCAAAGAGTAAATCTGCGACTTGAAAACGCCACAATGGCTTTCGTGAAAAGACGATTGAGCTTCAGCTTGCGACAGAACCAGAGATACCCTCTCCCGCCTTCCAGGCATTCTCACGTCCCGACACAACCCAAAGCCCCTCAACACCCGTGCCCTCCCACTTAGCAGCCGACTTTACTAAACCCAGCCTCTCTAATCTCCGCCTTCAAGGCACCGCTCACTTAAACGCACACTTTCCCTAACGACTGAACGGCGTGCGTGCTCACGTTCGGGTAAACCCCCGCCCCTCTCAGCAGCCGACCTTCTAATTAAAAAGCCCGCATAGACAAGTCGTCGAGGCCCAGAAAGCATCAGCGGCGATGGAGGTTTCTTTGATGCTCGCGGACGCACGTCAAACTCGGAGCTACTCTTAGCGAACCCAATGCCTCACGCCTAGGAAACGTCCAACTCGCGGCGGCGCGAGCATCCCATCAACTAAGTGCGATTATTGACCGGACTAGGGGGATCCTCGTTAGTAAGAATGGGTTCTTATCTCCGCCTCTTCCTCTGCGATCCTCCATTCTGGTGCTTTGAGCCAGGAAGTTGTTTGCTGCTATAAAAGTTCGGCCTGTTTAATAATGTCGAGCTCGGCGCAAGCACTCACGGCAGATCCCGTTATCATTTTTCTAGGTTCAGGATGATGACGGTCGAGCCGGACAACTATGCTCATGCGACAACCGCAGACAACAACAACAACAACAACAACAACAACAACAACAATATAGTAGGCAATTCGCGCATGGCACGGCCACTCTCTTCCGCAAAAAACGCCGCCATCGCCAGGGACGGCGTCGCGGCCTCTCTGCGTTCGATACGTCGTATCGCGCCAGTGCGAGAAGGCACTCCGTATCAACCTCATTTGCTCTGCTGGATCCAAAAGCAACCTCGAAACTATGAGAATGTGGTGTGAAGCTTGTTTTCTAAGTCTCTGTTCCGCGCGTCGTCCCATGGATCGCCACCAGGCGCTCTAAAAAATGCTGCGCGCTCCACACGCCCTCGCTCTGCTGAGGCAATAAATTTGCGCACACATTGTCAAGTTCGACAGAGCTTGTATCGTGGGATCTCGACGCGGCCTCGACGGTTTGAAGGAATGCCGACGAGAACTACGAGCTGGAGAGCCTGTCGGTGCCTCCGCGCCACGGCAGCCGGTTGGTAGTATTTCGCTGTCGCTCAACCACATCTTCTGGCCAAATTATGCAGTACTACCGATAAAAGCAATTTCGCGCCGAGCTAAGGACGCGGTGTCGAATCCCTTCGACGCTCACCCAAGTTTAAGTGTGTGTCACGAAGCGCCTGGTGCGTGTTTCCTCGCCAGATGGAGACAAGCGGCAGTGCCACCACACTGGTCTTATTTTTTAGGGTAATCCTCGGCGTCGCACCGCATTGCTGGTTTCTTGGTGAAGAAAGCGCGCTCTGCGTCGCCCGTTGCATTTGAGGAATATGTGCTGCGGGTACGGCCGCGTACCGAACACGCAACTCGGGTTCTCGTAGATGTGGTGTTGCACGTCGCGCGCCGTTGGAGACAGCTGCTATCTCTTGACCCGGCGCGTAAGCGCTGATCATGCTGCACAATACTCTTCGACGCCAACGTCAAGTACTCGAGTGACAGCCTGGTGCAAATGCCATCAAAACTGTAGAAACACTCGGATAGGCAACGGCATTCAAAGATGCGGACGCAGGCTTTGATAAGGCGAACAAAGCAGCATTGTAGACTCACATATATCTGTTGAGGATCGACCGTGATTTCACTCTCTCGAGTAAGGATCGCAACATATATTTCGATGTGATTGGATCACATATTCCCAACAAAGTAAAATTACACGAAGAGCGAGCCCGAGGATCGATCTACCGTGACGTTCGCTCAACTAGAGCTCTTCCCTCATCAACCGGTTGTGTGGCAGCACCATCTCCCACCTTGAGATCTGCGGCTCGGACATTTCTCGTCGCATTCGGCCGCACATTTGCCTCGAAACGCTTCGCAAGCACACGTAGCCGCCATCGATCAGAAACGCCGCCCCCGTCGCCGTAGAAAGATTCAGCGCCAACCCCTTTTCCTCGACGCCTCGAATCTCATAGCGCAAAGGTGACGAGTGGTCGCTGAAGCGTCGTGAGTAGCACCAATAGTAACATTTCATCGATGACGTTTTATTTATGAAGCAAATGTCCTCTCGTTCACTAATCTTCTCGCTGAAGAGGGCCCAGCTCTTCGAAAGGCGCTCTCGGCATTTTGCCTGTTAGGAAGTCGATGCACCGTGCACTTAGCTAACTAACTAACTACAGACCTCTCCCGAGCATGGGAGCCAGGCCGGACCGACAGGAGCCAGTCCGGAATCACGGGCCTGTAGACGAGGGGCGCCGAAAGGTGGGTCGGCGGAGAGTGATCATCGGCGGAGAGTGATCATCAAGCTTGTCGCCATGCGACGAGGAGACCGCGATGTGACTGACAACCAACTCGTCGATAACCTTCCGTCTGCGCCCCCCGGCCATACCCCGTCCCACTGCGAACGTTCCGGCTGCCAACCGGCCCGCCCGAGAGGCGAATAGGTGCCAACCTACGCCGGGAGGGCGGATGCCCTCGCAAGGCTCAGGATTCATGGGGCACCGTCCTCCTTCGCAACCATGCGGTCGGCGATCAGGGTACCGTGCACTTGTCGTCATAAAACGCCAGATCCCAATCCGTGGCTCCCTAAGGCCGGTCGCTCCTCGTTGGCGCGATCTGCGACGCCTAGGATCGACCGCAGGATTCGGACTCCGACCACGTGTATGACCACAATGGTTTTTATCCACGAAGGCCTGGGGGCACACCAAAGTTGATTTATATTTAAATTAAAATTTTTCCACATCGCGTGTTCAGAAAAACGCACCGACCCAAAACCCCCCGATGACAGTTCAGCATCATCATCATCATCATCATCATCATCATCGCCGCAAGGACGCTCGCCCCCAATACTACTACTACTACTACTATTATTAAATGGACGAGAGAACTGAGTATCATTTGCGTGCGAAACACACTCGGGCACGACGCGGAACACGGGCGCTTGGAGGTATGGGACAAAAGGTAGGCGAGCGGGTGCATTTCTTTCTTCCGAGGAGACGGCGGAAGCAAGCTAGACCGCCACAGGGGTGCGTGCTGGACACAGGAACGGGAGCGCGGAGTCGCGCACCAACAACAACAACAACAACAACAAGAAGAGTAGGCATTGTCGTCGTGGTGGTGGCGGTGGTGGTGGTTGGTCGTCGTCGAGCCGGAGCGAAGCGCGGGCGATGTGGAGAGGAGGAGGTTAGACATCATTGCCACGAAGAAGAGGATTGCGGGGCGTTGGCTTGGAGGTACATGTCGAGGAGACGTTTTGTGGAAGGGTTTGCGTTGAGGGCGTCGCCGTTGGGATTGGCGAGGTGTTGGCGAATGTCCGAGGCGAGGGTTTTGCCGAGCTCGACGCCCCATTGGTCGTAGGAGTTGATGTCCCAGGTCCAGCCCTGGATCGCCGTTCGATGCCTGGAAGAAGAAGCGAAGAATAAAAAGAAGGAAGGAAGGAAGTGCTCACTCGTAGAGGGCGAGGAGGGCGCCGACGGCGCGGGCGTCGAGGGTGCGAAAGAGAAGCGTTAGGGAGGGTCGGTCGCCGGAGAGGGTGCGGTGGGTGCAGAGGTCAACGTCGTCCGAGGCGCCGACGAGGACGTCGGTGACGACGTCTTCGAAGGATCGGCCGAGGGCGAGGGCGTCTGGTTGCGCGAAGAAGTTGGCCATGAGTTCGTGGTGTCCCGCGACGTCGCGCTGGCCTTCGGCGGGCGTGAGGAAGCCGACGAAGTCGCACGGGACGCACTGGCCCATGTGGAGGAGCTGGAAGAAGGAGTGTTGCGCGTTGCTGCTCCACGATCGTAAAAAACGCGAGATACGAGAATCAAAAAAAACGGACCTTCCAGGCTCGCCGAAGACGATCTCGCCCGTAGTGTAGTCGAGGGGTCGGCCGTCGACGGTGACCGACTTGCCGTTGGACTCCATCTCGAGTTGCTGGACGTGCGCGGCGAATCTCGAGAGACCGTGTGCGTAGGGAACGACGGCGCGCGCTCCGAGGCCGAGAAAATTGACGTTCCAAACGCCGAGGAGGGCCATGATCGCGGGAACGTTTTTTTCCAAAGGAGCGTCGAAGAAGTGCTTGTCCACGTCGCGCGCGCCCTCGAGAAAGGCGCGAGCCGCGCTCGAGCCGCGCGCGAGCGCGAGCGGGACGAGTCCCGCCGAAGCCGACGACGAGTAGCGGCCGCCGACCCAGTTCCAGAACTCGAACAGCCGCGTGTCGGGGTCGATCCCCCAGGCCTTAACCTTGTCCGCGACCGAGCGCGACGCGCACGCGCAGAAGTGCGACGCGACGACCGTATCTCGATCGACGTCGTCGTCGTACGCGGCGAGAATCCAGTCTCTGACGGTGCGCGCGTTGCGCAGGGTTTCGGCTGTCGACCAGGACTTTGAGACGACGACAATCAAGGTTTTTGTCGGATCGAGGTCGGCCGTCTCGCGGTCGAAGGCTTCGGGGTCGACGTTGGCGACGAACCGCAAATCGAGGTCCGAGTCGTTTTGATTGATCGCCGACGTGATGAACTCGGGGCCGAGGTACGAGCCGCCGATGCCGACGACGACAACCGAGGCGAAATTTTCGCCGCGGGGCGTCCTCACAACACCCGACCGCACGGCGTCGGCAAACTCGAAGACCCGCTCGCGCACCGATATGGCGCTCTCGACGGCCTCGCGGACGACGGTCGAAGTATAAAAATTCTTCTCCACGTCTTCGCGCGCCGCGCGGAGCGCGAAGTGGAGCACCGGTCGCCGTTCGGAGGTGTTCACGTCATCCCCCTCGCGCATCCGCTGCCGCTTGGAATCGACGTCCATGCGACGCGCCAGCGCCGCCAACAGGCGCATCGTCTCCTCCGAGACCTTCTGGCGCGAATAGTCGAGGTAAGCCCCCGCTGCCTCGAGCGACAAGGCGGCCACGCGCCGCGAGTCCGCGAGCAGCTCGCGCAGGTGGATCCCCTTCATCTCCCTGGCGTGCGCCTCGAGGGCGGCCCATTCGGGCGTCGACGTCAGCCGCGTCGGATCCGCTTTTTTCGCCTCGGACTCGCTCTCGTACGTCTCCAGCTCGGACCCCAGCCCGAATATCTCCCGCAAATGCGATTTCACGCCGCGCTTGATCTCGCGATGGTGCAATACGTGGTAGTGCGACTGTCCGCAGTGGCTCCGAGACTTTTTCTTCTTCTCCTTATCCTCCGGCGACTTCTGCCACGGCAAGTGAGGGAGCCCCCACGCGTGATGATGATTGTTGTTGTTGTTGTTGTTGTTCGAAGCGGCGGCCTCCTCCTCCTCCTCCTCCTCCTCCTCCGCATTAATGGTGCGTTCTTCCTCTTGCTGGGGCGGCAACGCGACCGTCTCGCCGCCGCTCTCGAGGAAGACGCCGTCATTCGATCGGCGATAGTCGTAGTACTTGCGCAACTTTTGCGTGTGCCGTTCCACCGTCGCGTCCAACTCGGTCGAATAACACCGCACGGGGCAGCTCGTGTGGAATCCGCTGGCGCCCTCCAAGACCAACGCGACCAACCACGCACGAAGGACGTGTCGCATTCTGCCAGCAATGAATGAACGAATGCGGAGGGGAATGACCAAGCACCCCAACACCAAACATCAATGCCGTTGCAACTCGTTTCTGAACTACTCAGGCGGCATCTTGAACTTTGGGGCTCCCAAGCCCAAGATCTTTTTTTAAAGTTGTTCAAGCCTCCGTCAGCAGCAGCAACACCAGCAGCAGCAGGAGCAGCCTTTTTTAAACCCTCCACTGTTAATAATAAATAACCCATCAGAGGGTTAGTCGTAATAGTAATATGACATTCTGGCTGCTGTGGTTCCTTTCCAAGAGCACCAGCAGCATGAAGACCCCCATCAGCAATAATAAACTCAAGCGGAGCCGGAGCCCTCACTTCTTCTTTGGCGTCGTGACCCCGACCCCCAAAGACGATGACGACGACTCCAACAGGAACGAAGAAAAGCGGGCCAAGGTGGAAGAAGGGGAGGGCAAGAAGGGTGCGTTTTTGCCGGTGGTGCACGCGAGCGTCCCTCCGCACACCCTGTTACTCGGCACGCAGCCGAGCGACAACTCGCTCAAATACTCGGGGTACTTTATGACGAACGCCAACTGCTTTTGGCACATCGTCGGAGACGCTTTGGGATTTCGGCGGGGATTCCACGTCGACGGCCGCGAAGAAGCGGTCGACTACGTTCGGCCTCACCTGATGCACTCCGAGTCCGCAAGCTACGAGGAGGCTATCGAGCGGCTGAGCTCGCGCGGATACGCGATGTGGGATGTCGTCGCCGAGTCGACGCGGAAGGGTTCGCTCGATTCGGCGATACGGAACGCGAAGTACGCCGACGTGCGATCGCTCGTCGAGGCCCATCCAAGCATTAGAAAGATCTGCTTCTCGAACGGCATCGACTTGGCGCGCCGCTTCCGCCGCGCGCACGACGTTTGGCTTCGCGAAGGAACATTCTACGCGCGCGACGACCCCGCCTCCAGACGCGTCTTCGGCGATCTCTCGGCCGAGGGTCGAATCGAGCTCTGCGTCCTCGAGTCCGTCTCGCCTGCCTCCAATCCGCGCGAGACCTGGAGCGCCGAAAAACAGCGCGCCAAGGGCCACGACGACCGCTGGGCGCACCGCCCCGCGGCCCTCTACCCCTTCAAGCGCGCCTCGTGGTTCGAGGCCTGCTTCGCCGACGAACCCGCAGTCAAAGCGGCGCCCCCCTTCGGCTCCCTCGACTCCGACTATCGGGGGTAATTCAGGGCATTATCCATCCGGGGACCCTCCCACTCCCCCTCCTAGGCTGGCGACGGCCGCGCGCCGGAAGAGTTCGCGGGTCACCGCGGCGTCGCCTCGCGCGGCCTCGGTCATGGCGCCCGCCGCGGACTTGCCGTCACCGAGCGCGGCTAAAAGGAGCGCGTAGGGCACGAGGTCGGCGGCCCGCCGCCGGCGCGCCGGCTGGGACACCACCACCGGTGGTGCTGCTCGTTGTAATCTGTTGCTGAACGGCGCGAGGTCGGCGATCGCGCGGAAGCAGTCTTTCGCGTGCGCGAGGTCGCGGTCGAGCTGGTCGAAGCAATCCTCGCGCCACCGGGTAGCGTCCACGGCGAGCGGAAGCAGGGCGGGGTCGAAGACGAGCGGCCGTTTCTTCCGGGCAGCGTCCGGGCGGTAGTCGGAACTTAACCAGTCGAAAAGCGCCTCGGCGTCGAGGACGTTGAGGACCATCGCCATGAGGTCCGAGGTTGCGACGAGCGCGGCGAGGGATGCCTCGTCGGCGCCGTCGGCGGGCCACTCGACGATGCTCGCGCGGGCTTTCGCCGGCAACGCCTCCAAGGCGAGAGGGCACGAGTTTTCGCGCTTGAGGACGACGCCAACTCCGCCGTCGAAGGTCGAGACGACCGCGACGTCGACGTCGTAGCGTGCGCGCAGCAGCGTGAGGACGGCGCGCGCCGCCGTCGCGCTCGGCTCGAGGACGCCCGTCACGATCAACGCCTCGCGCGCGATCGCGAGTGATCGGTCGACGTCGCCGAGTAGCCGCGAGAAAGGCCCCGACGGAACGAGGACGGCGTCGACGCTCGCCAGGCCGCACCGGTCGGGCCCCAAAAATGCCTCGACGGAGCAATCGCCGGACGGCACCCGGAAAACCGACTCGTAGTTCCGGACCCTCGCGCTCTCGCCCTGGCCCCGCACCTCCGCGAGCCTTTTCCAGCGCCTCGCCGCCGCCGCGCACGACAGCAACAACGTTGTGTCCAGCACCTCGTCCAAAGTCCCGACCACAGCCGTCCCGTTGCGCGCGAGCCGCCGCGATACGGGCCACCGCACGTGCGTGGCGAGCAGCTCGCCACACGACGCCTCCCCTCGCAGACTGTTGCTCCGGGGAGGCACGTTCACGACAGTCATGGGAGTCAGGATCGCCACGACGAAGACCCACAGCCCGATGCCGACGACCACGACGCCGATGCTCCTACACCGCAATTTCGGCATCCGATGCCGGAATACCACCATGATTTACTCAACGGATTCACAACTTGTACTCAACGGAAGCGCGACGAACACCATTTTCCCCCAAAAAGGAAGATGATGATAAGGAGGATCCTATATGAATGAATAACTCTACCGATAAAGTGGATGAAGGCCGCGCGCGCGCGCATCCAGGCCATCCATCCGCGGGGCGTGTGTGGCGCACGTTGTTATCGATCGTCGTCGAACTGATTGAGAGACTGATGACTACCTCGTCGCGTTGGCAGGCGCGGAATCGACGAGCCGACGACGAAGCACAAGGAAAGTGGTATCTAGTTTGCTTCGTCGAGGTAATCCTTAATCTCGGCGGGCGTGAGGATTTTGAAGGTTCGATCCTCGCCGACGACCTGCGCGCCACGTAAGCAGCAACAACGAACAAAGACCCGACTCACGCCTAGTTCGATATTGTGTTCGTTCATCTCGCCCTCGAAGCCCTCGCGCATGGTGAGGAGGGCCGTGTGGATCGCGTCGTCGAGCTCGACCTCATCCGAGTAGCGCTTCTCGAGGAAACTCCGGGCGTTCTTGAAGTTCTTGCCGATGGCCGAAGCCTTCCAGCCGTAGTAAGCGCCCGAGGGGTCGACCTGATAGAGCTGTGGGCCGTCGTCGTCGAAGCCTGCGACGAGGAGCGAGACACCAAAGGGTCGCACGCCGCCGGACTGCGTGTACTCCTGCATGACGGCGGCCGCGTCCTGGACGAGGCCGCGGATAGGCTTGTGCTCGCCGTAGGTGAGCTTGTACGTTTGCGCCTGCTTGCGCGCCTTCTTGACGAGGACGCGATAGTCCGGCCCGACACCCGCGTACACGACGCCACACGATGGAGTGATCGACTCGAGTTTTCGGACGTTGTCGCGGTCAACGAGCTTCGACCCCAACTTCTTGTCGGTGCACAGGACCACGCCGTTCCGGGCTTTGATCCCGAGCGACGTCTTCCCCTCGCTCACCGCCATGAGCGCGTATTCGATCTGCAGCAGCTTCCCCGACCTCGAAAAGGTCGTCAGCGAGTACGAGTACGACGAGTCCCCCGTGTCCATGGTGGCGCACGACCGATCGCGCTCTCTCGCGAACAACCACAAACTCCTAACCCTGCTTTGTTTTCATTGCTTATTACCCTATAGTCCTGGGGATGGGGTAGCCGTGTTGCAAAACTCTGGCACGACGACGTCGAGCGCGACCGACGGGCGTAGCCCGCGCACCGCCACAAGGGTGCTGGTGTCAGTCGGAACGAACGCCTGGCCAAGACCATGAGCTGGCCGTGGCACGTTGGTTCTTTCGCGGCGAGCGGCGCCGCGGCTTCGGCGATGCCGAGAAAGGGGGTGGCTTCGCTTATACGTTCACTGAAAAGACCTCATCATCGTCTACAAATTCGGGGTTCACGGTTATCATAAGCATGGGCGTCAGTCAGGCAGGCAACCCCCGCCGAAGTGGAAATAGAAGTAGAAGTAGTAGTAAGCAGGTAGTCTCGAGATCCCCCTTGCGGCGTTAAAGTATTCATCGTGGGGGAGCGAGCGTGGGCGCGAAAAAACGAAAGACATCGGTGTCGTTATTGTTGTTGTTTGTTGTCTTGGACGCACGCGCGCGCAGCACACTATATAGTAAAATCAGAGGAAATGCGGCGCTGCGAGCACGGCGGCGAGGAGGAAGGGGACGAGGAGAACGGGGAGGCGGTGGAAGCGGAGCGCGTCGTGGGCGAAGGAGCGGAGGGCGTCATGGTCGTCGATGGCCCGGTTGACGTGGGCGGTCAGGAGGAGCGGCGGCGCGGCGAGGGCGGTTGCGAGGGCGACGGCCGAAAGGCCGTGAAGATCAGCGAGGAAGGGAGCGCCGGCGAGGGAGGCGAGAGCGTCGGCGATGACGAGGGAGGCGACAAGGGAAAAGATGGCCACGACAGAGCGCAAAGGCCATCGCCAGAGGGAATTGGCGTCGTCGATGAGGCGAGGGAGTTCGTCATCCTCGGGCGAAGCGGAAGGAGCGCGTCGCTTGGCTTCGGCGGCTTCGCCGAGCGCCGAGGAGAGGGCGCGGCAGTGGGCGTAGAACATGGTTGCGAGAACAAGAGCGAGAGGCACGGCGATGGCGTCGACGAGGCGGGTCGCGAGCCACGCCGCGGACGCAAACGTGCAGGCCCACGGATATTCGACCGTCGTGCGCGACTCCGAAGACGACTTTGACGACGACTCGATCCGCTCGTCGTTCGGGACGTCGTCGTGGGGGACGTCGTCTTCGTACGAAATGTACTCGACGCGGCAGTCGAGGCGGCGCGAGTCGCGCGCGTAGAGGGCGATCGCGCCCACGAAGGCGAGCGCGGCGAGGGGCGCTGCGCACGCGGCGGCGCGTTCGAGCGCGCGCGCGCCCGCGGGCCGTCGGACCAGGCGCTGTTCGTCGGGCGGCGTCCTCTGGTCGTCGTCGACGGAAGGAGTCTCGGAGCGGCTGATCTCGAGGCGACCCCCCGGCTTGTCGTCCTCCTCCTCGGGGGGGCTCCTCTCGCGGGCCTGGCTCCGCGCGGCGGAGACCGCCTCGCGCAGGCAGGCGCCGTACGCTGGAGGCCAGGACGAGTTGAGAGCCATCACCCAGAGATTGAGCGGTAGCGCCACGACAGCGAGGGCCGCGGCGGCCGACTCGGCCCAAGCGAGGGGAAACGGTCTCGCGCTCGACGCTAGCCCGCCCGGTCCGCGCGCCTTTGGACCCACGCACGACAGCACCCACAAAGGGACCGTCGCGCCGCACAACGGCCGGGACGCGACAACCCGCAATACCCGAGAGAACAGGCTCGCCGCCGTGCCCAAATCTGTCGGGGTTTCCAGGGCTTGGAGGCTCAGCTCGTGGTGCCGCTCGCACACGGCCGCCAGCGAGGCCTCCTCCGAGGACGGCTCCTCGGGACCACCGTCGTCGTCCCCCTCGAGATGCACTGCCCCCTCTGCGTCCACCGTCGGCTCGCCGCGTCGCCCTTCCCCGCGAAGGCTGCGCACCAGGGCCAAGCGGTCACCACCACCATCAGACAGTAGCAGGGGCCGCTCCAAATCCATCGCGACGTCCGTTGAATGAATGGTGACGTGCCGCACGATGCGTACGTCTTGTGTCGAGTGATCGCTGTCGCTGTGCGATGATGACACCCTGCCCTTGTTAATCGACACCTCCGTGGGACCTTTTGTTATTATTATCGATTAGTCTTGCCAGAGCACCCCTCACTCATGTTGTTGTGATACGTCGTCTCGCAGTTTGTGTCCTGCGGTCCTCCTCACCACCGAAAAACGTAGGGGATTATGATGAGCTTTGAGGGCGATGGAAAGTACCCGCGCGACGGCGGCTCGGCTCTCGAACAACTGTACGGTGCCTACGAGTGGCGGGCGATTCCCCGCTGCGACGGCCGCTTCGTCTGTCGCGCCGCGAACGGCCAACCACCAGAGTCGCTGTGTCCCGGCATCGTCCGGCTCCGCCACCGCACGCCCGATGCCGACGGCATCGTCGCGGCGCGGCTGCGAGGTGGTGGCGGCCTTCTTAGCTACGAGAAGGAGCGCAACTGGGTGCACACTCTCAACACGGACTCCGGCCTCGTACGCAAGCTCGTCGCGCTCGGCCTTTTCGATGATTTTGCCAAGACAATACACGACCCCAGAGCCGTTCTCGTCTTCCGCGCCACCGAGCGACTCCTTGAGTGCATCGACGATCCCGAACGCACGCGCCTGGCCCCCGCGGCCGCTGCCGCCCTCCGTGTTAATCTCGCCAGAGTTGCGCTGCGCCTCGCGCGCGCCCAATAACGCGCGGTCTTCTTCTCAATATGACGTCTCCATTTTACTCCGCGCATCATTTTCTCGGCAGCACTCGTGGATTTTCCGCCGCCGCTTGTGGTGTTTTTTAGACTTTTCTTGTCGTAGACAACAATCTTGCTTGCTACGACCAACCCGGATAGTTGCGCGCTTTTTTCATATGCTGCTGCTGCTGCTGCTGCTGTCTTCCCCACTCCCGTTGGCCTAGAGGTTGCGGGTGGTTCACGAGCTAAAAGCTGAGAGTAAAAGCGTGGTGGCTACTACGCTGACTTACTTGGTAGTACCTATCGGCCACTTGGACTACTGACGTGTGGACCTGGCACGGCACTTGAGAGACTACTCTTCCCTTAAAATACACTTAAGGATATGCTGCTGCTGCTTGGCCCGGAGATAAGAGTCCTGCTCTACCTTACTGCTCGGGCCGTCCCATCGAAGAACTGAGCACGTCAGCAACATCCGAGCCAAGCCACGGCAACAGTGCCCCTTAAAAAAAAAGCTGAGCTGAGCCGCGAACAACACGGAGGAAAGTTTGGCAACTTGGAAATAATAGCCCGTCAGTCCTTCGACCTCGACCGCATGTTTCGCATCATCAGATTGCGCCATGTCGAGCAACAGGCCCTCCGAAACCACGTGCTCGAAAAAGAAAACGTCTCAACTCTCCCCGGCGATGTTGCGACATGTCCCTGCAAATCAACGATCGGGTCATTCGAGGTGAAAGTGCAGCAGCAAAATGAGGTAGAATTATGGCAGCTCGCACGCAGTCTTCGAGCGTGCCCAGGTCTGCGAAGAGAACGGATGGGGTTGGTGCCTATCATTAAATTCAAGCAAGAGCCTACACTCTGCGTTGGAGAGGCCCTGTGCGTTGCCCGGCAGCGACCACGCTGCGTTGGTGCGCCCTTTCGCCATATTGGCGAATTTTTGAGCATCGAACTCGCCATACTGGACAAAAATCTGCGTCAGCGATCTCATTGAGGAGCTCTTGCGCCATGATGCGCGCTCGCACTGTTTCATACACCGTGGTGGCAATGCCTAGTGGATTGAACTCGCCAAGCCGTGTCTCTGCTGCATTAGCGACGATCGTCGTGTTAGAGAGTTGCACGAACTCGGTGCCCGCCATCGCAAAAGCCCGGATCATTCTCTTGAAGTCTTGCGCCGCCTTTTTTAAGTCACTCAGCCTGTCAGCATCAAAAGCTTCGGTACCTCGCATTGGTTGAAGTCGCTCAGCTACGGCCGAGTGGTCTCTTCGATCGCGCTATAAGCTCAAGCGCCTCCACGCCCACGTCCGTGCAAAGGTCCGTGTTGTATTGGCGAGATGCTGCGCCTTGGAGTTATGAATGTATTGGTGACAAGCTTCCGCAAGCGCCACCATATGGTGGTCGTGCTGCAAGCCATTCGGCGTTCGAGGTTCACGTTTTGGCGACTGAACAGCGCCATTCTCGATCGTCGCCGTGTCTATACCCGCACTGTCTTTGCCTCGATCCTCTTCTTCTTCGTACCAAGGATTGCACGGTTGTGGGTTTTCTTTCTGATTTTTGAGTAAAGTCTGCACAGTGACCAGCGGTCGACACTCATTCTGGCGTAAACCGGGCGTACCTTAACGTTTCTTCGTACCAGCAACTCCATTGTTTGTGGCCTTCTTCGGTCGCAGTTTGATGACGAGTTTTAGCTTACTGCAGCCACAAGTCCCGTAATTGATGCCAACCATCGCTGTGCCGCCAACACCAGTCGGTGTGCCGAACTTTCTACCCTATATCCCCTCGGCCTTACACTCCCCAATGGGGAGTCCGCCTCCTCCAGCCCGAACCTGTAGTCTCCTCCCATGAAATCCCACGGTAAAGAAAGAGAATAAAACGGGCGTGTGGTCGGAGGCCACGTCCACCGCGTCGCGGCACTTAACGCCGAAAATAACACACGCATAAGCCTTAACCCCAGAAGCCACACGCTCTACCATAAACCCTCATAACGGATCTCAACATGTTCAAGAACCGAAAATGACGAAAAAAAACCGTTTCCACGGCGTGCGACGGCGTTTTTGGTCGGCACCCGAGTCGGTGCGCGGCTGCAGAGGCCCGGGGGGCCCTGGGGGGGCCCTGGGGGGTCCGGGGGTGTCCCCCGGCGGGGGGTTTGGGGGGCAGAGCCCCCCAATTCCCGGGGGGTTCGGGGGGCTTGCCCCCCGAGAAAAAGGCCGAAAAAAAACCGACTTGGCCTTACTAGTCCACATTAATTAATTTGAAAACGTGTGTCTGTCCGTGAGGAAACATTGTCACATCGGTCGTCGTCGCAACAGTGATCGCGATGAGACAACTCTTGGTCCCACTTTTTCCGTGTGTTTGATCTCAGAGCGGTATATGGTCCGGACGGTATGCTTCAACGTTGTTGATGGTGATTGTCACGGATGGACGCCAAACCTCTAAGATTGATTGCTACGCGTTTAGTCAGACTGCATTTTTAGTGCGCGGGCTAACGAACCATCTCTCGTCAGTGTTTGTCGCCGTAATGCCGCGCGTCGCTTCCATTCGGGCATTTTGAACAAACATAGCCAGCCTGCAACAAGCGTAGCGGTGAATCACAGCGTGTTGATTTGGGGCAGCGTTGAGAAGGAGCAGCGACCCCAGGATGCACATGATGCTTTTGGAGCGAAGTCCCCAGACTTAGTAGTACTAGTTTGCTTCCATTGTTACTGCGAGCGTCGATCTTATTAGTGAGCAGATGGACTGTCAGCATGAACACCGTGGACTTTTCTCAAGATTGCACTGTCATAAGTCACCATCGACTCAAGATTAACACAGATTCATTCGTGGCTGGTCGCACGCGGCTGATGATTCGGCAGCGACGACTACGTGTTTCATGAGCAGCGCTGTCGTGACCGGTCCCACGCCGCCTGGCACGGGTGTTATTCTGACCCCCGGGATGTTGTTGATGGCAGCGTCGCCGACTAGCTTGGTCCGACCTTGATCGTCTGTAACTCTGTTGATACCAACGTCGACGACGATCGTCCCCGGTTCTACCATTTCTGGCCTAATCAAGCCAGCCCTGCCGACGGCGACGACCACGATGTCTGCTCTCCTCGTGTGGTTCTCGAGATCCTTGGTATGGATGTGGCAAATCGTGGGCGTCGCTCCTTCCTGAATCAAAAGTAGAGCCAGCGGTAAGCCCACAACGCGCGAGGCTCCGACAACGCAGATGTTGGCGCCGCGCAGCTCGCAGTCGACCGACTTGAGAATCTCGATGCAAGCTTCGGCGGTGCACGGCGCGAATTTGTGTGCCACCGACGGCGCAAGCAGTGCGCCAGCATTGGCGGCGCACAGGCCGTCGACGTCTTTCGCGGGCGAAATTGCGGCCAGGACCTTGGAGCCGTCGTAACCCTGAGGCAACGGGAGTTGTACGAGGATCGCGTCGACGTCCGGGCTGGCGTCGAGTTTAGCGATGAAGGCAATTGCGTCGGCCTCTGACAGGCCCATGGGGGATTCGTGTCGCAGCACGATACCTAGCGCGTCGGCGGCTCGGCGTTTGCTCTTGAGATACGACTCGCCGGCCTCATTGTCCATGCTGTTAATTGCAACGACCACCAAACACGGGTGTCTGGGCAATTTTGCGATTCGCGCTGCGCACTCCTCGAAGATACGATCGGCGACGGGCTTCCCGAGGATGGTTTGTTCGGCGCTGGGATGTGTTCGGACTGCCAGGTTGTTGCCCATCGCGGTCGTGTAACCGTCGAAAGATTTGCTGGCTTTATAATATTTCGTCTGAAGGAAACCCTATCTACTATTTACTTTTTTTTTCACCTACGCTTTCTTATCACCGCTTGTAGAGTAAAGACTAGATTAAGAACCACCTAAGCGCGGTGAAATTCAGGGGGCGAGGTGTGTGGGCAACAGGTGGTTTTTACGCGCGTAAACGACGCGTCTTGGGCCCCTCAACGCGCAGAAAAATCGCGAAGATCCAATTCGACGGTGTGTAAAAGTGTCTAGGTTACGACTAAAATCGCCCCGTCCGACACGTAATATATTATTGACTTGATTAAGAACTCTGCTAAATCGTGGCTTCTAGAGACGAGAAGACCATCGAACAGTCGTCCGGGAGGATCCCATGCTATCGCCACACTGCCGGCAGCGCCAAAGGCGCTCAAGCCGACGGCCCAGGACCTGACATGCCGCGAGATTATGAAAGACGACGGCGGCAAAGGGGCGACGCAAAAGCTCGCCGCGCGCAAGCTCGACACCCTCCGCATTATTAAGGCGCACTGCGGCGTCGCCAACGATCCAGACCGTATCGCCCAGCTCGATCGCGCCGCGAGACTCGCCTCTACGGTCTCCGAAATCACAAGCAAAGGGAGAGTAAGGCGAAAAAGGACGGGCAGCAGGCCAGTCCACTCGACCTCGCTCCCAAGGCCGTCGCCAAACTCAAATCCAAGCGCAACGACGTCACAAAGATCACGGTCCGCGAGATCACCTCCATCCTCGGCCGCTACTTCGGCGTGGCCAAACTTTAGGGTGACAAAGCGGCCCACGTCAAGGCCCTGCAGGACGCCATCGAGGCCAAACCTGACGCCCTCAGCGCGGTCCAGTCGGCCGCCACCGGCATCGGCACGCTCGGCACGGACGACGACGACGACGACAAAATAGGCCGGTTCTTAATCTAGTCTTTACTCTAGAGCCGTCGACTTAAAAAAACCTAAGGCATACCTACCGTTGACGTGGTGGTGGTTTGAAAATCAAAACCCTCGAGGTCTCGACAGGCTCTTCCGTGCGGTGGCGGCGGGGAACTGCCTGTGCGGGGAGGATGACGAGTCCGTTCCACAAGGGATGCATCACGCGCGTGAAGCTGTACAACTTCTTGACGTACCACGAGGTGGAATTCCGGCCGGGGCCGCGGCTGAACGTGATCATGGGCCCGAACGGGACGGGTGCGTGCGAGTTTTTTCGCGTGTGATGTGTTGAGGAGGCACCGCAGGCAAGTCGTCGATCGTGTGTGCGATCGCGATCGGGTTGGGGGCGTCGCCGAAAGTGCTAGGCCGCGCCGACACTTTGAGCGAGTTTGTGCGGACTGGGTGCGACGAGGCGATGACGGAGATCGAGCTGCTGGGCGAGGAACGCAAGCGGAGCGTGGTGATTCGTCGCGACATCAGCAAGTCGAGCCGGGGTCATTCCAAGTGGAAGATAAGCGGTAAGTCGGCGACGGAGCCCGAGGTCCGCCAGTTGGTCGAAGGGGAGTTCAACATCCAGATCGCGAATTTGTGTACGTTCCTGCCGCAAGAGAAGGTGGGCGAATTTTCTGCCTTCGACGACGTCGGGCTGCTGCGCGAGACGGAGAAGGCGCTGGGCGGGCAGGCGTTGGTGGACCAGCACGACCAGTTGATCGCCGCCGAGCGCGAGATGAACGACCGGTCGCGGCGCGAGTCGGGGCTGCGGGAGAAGCTCGAAGAACTGCGCGACCAGAAGAAGTCGCTCGAACCCGAGAAGGACCGGCTCGAGCGGCGGCAACTCCACCTCGACGCCGCCTTGGTGTGCCGGAAGCGGCTGGTGTGGCTTGATTTTGAAGAGAAGAAGGAGGAGGCGGCCGCGGTGCGCGAGGTCGAGCGCGAGAAGAAGGCCGCCTACGAGGACGCCAAGAAGGTGCTCGAACCGCTCGAGGAGAAAGTTCGCCTCGCGCAGATCGAAGTCGAGAGGGTCGAGCACACGTTCAAGGAGCGAAACAAGGGCACCTCGGCGATCTCGACGAAAAGCAAGAGTCTCGAGAAAAAGTACGAGGAAGCGATTGCGGCGGTCGAGGACGCGTGGGGTGGACTCCAGAACGTGGCCAAGCGCAAGCAGACGAGCGAGAAGAAGCTGGTTAAGGCGGAGAAGGACCTCGCCGACAAGCAAAAGCAGGTGGAGGCTCTGATGAAGGAGAGCGCCAGGGAGCACCGACGGAGGTCTTCTAGTCCTACGACCGAAGCCCTCACCCTGGAGGCTCTCGTCGAGGCGAAGAAGGCTCGGTCGCGCGAGCTGCGGCCGGCGGCGACGGCCGCGCAGCGCGAGTTCGACGCGGCGACGGCGTCGGCGGCCGAGGCCAAGGACGCGATGAAGCCCGTGGCGCGGCAGTTGTCGGGCGTCCGGAAGGAGCTCGCGAGCCTCGACGACTCGGTCGCGCAGCGCCGGAACCACTTTTCGAGGGTCAACCAGGCTGGCAACCAGGCCGTCAAGCTCAAGGAGTGGGTCGAGAAGAACGCGGGCCGCTTCCGCAAACCGGTGCTCGGGCCGATCGGGTTGGAGGTCGTCGGGGCGGCGACGAAGCGCGACCGAACGATCGTCGAGGCCCAAGTCGCCCACTGGTTGTGGCACTCGTTCGTGTGCCAAACCAAGGGCGACTACGACGCGTTGCACGCGGCGATCGAGGAGCTGAGGCTGACCGAGGTCAACCAGCACCTGTGCGCGGACCCGAGGGCCGACTTCAAGCGCGCCGTCGGCGAGGACGTCATGCGGCGGCAGCTCGCGCCCTGCGGGATCGAGGGCTACGTCGACCAGCTGCTCGCGGGGACGCACCCCGCGATTCTCGACGTGCTCGAGCAGCACGCGCACATCGGTTCAGCCATGTACGGCGACGCGAGCAAGATCGACCGAAACTTCAAGGCGATCGACCAGCACTGCACCAAGGGTTACGTGGTGTACGCGGCTCGCGTCGGGCGCCACGGCGACGTCCGGCTCACGCGGTACCAGGGCGTTCGGTCGCGGTACTCGGACGTCATATCGACGAGCGTCAGCGCGGCCAAGGGCAAAGGGTACCTGTCGGAAGCGGTCGACCCGTCCGAGCGCGAACGGCTCGCGGCGCGCGAGGCCGAGCTCCAGGAGTCGTCCAAGAGCTTTGCCGACGCGGTCGCCGAGGCGCAGCGCGCCGAAGCCGAGGCGAAAAACAAGCTGGACGCGGCCAAGAAGGAATTCGACGCGGTCGCCAAGTCGGTCAACGAGCTCAACAAGGCGGCGTCGCGGCTCGCGACGGCCGAGAAGAAGATCGAGCAGGTGCGCAAGGAGATCGCGCGCCAGGAGCGCGAGGCGGCGGCCGAGGAGGCCAAGGCCAAACGCGACACCGAGCAGCGGCTCGCAAAGTGCGTCGATCGCATGTCGGCCTACGCCAAGGAACAGCTTTCGCTCGTCGAAGCGACGGTCAAGACCGCTCCGGCGCACGTCGCCAAGGAGGCGGCGCGGCGCCGCAAGACCGAGGCGGAGGCGATGGTGAAGGAAAAAGAAAAGGACACGGAGAAGCTCAAGAAGGACGCCGAGCACGCGGAAAGAGCGTTCAAAGATATAAAAAAAAAGGCCCTCGAGCTCAAACGCAAGGCGGAGGCCGAGGCGCCCAAGACGCGCGAGCTCGAGGCCAAGTTCGAAGAGCTTCCCGGCGAGCGCGACGCCATCGAACAGCGGATGCAGCACGAGGAGCACGAGGCGAGCCAGATCCACCAGAACCCCGGCCTCCTCGAGCGCTACAACAAGCTCCTCCAAGAGCTCGACGCGCACGAGAAGCGTTTGGGCGCGATGGAGGTGGACCAAGAAAAGCGCCGCTCGGAGATGGACAAGCTCCGCGAGCCGTGGGAAAGGACGCTCCGCGACGCCCTCGGCGCTCTCAAGGGCAAATTCGAGGAGTACATGTCGACCCTAAAGGGTGCGCGCGGCGACGTCGAGATCGCCGAGGGCGAAACGTACGATCGCTGGGGTCTGCAGATCCAGGTCGCTTTTCGTGACGGCGCACCCCTCTCCAAGCTCCAAGCACACGTCCAGTCGGGCGGCGAGCGTTCCGTCTCCACTATCATGTTCCTCATGGCACTCCAGGCCCACATGCCCTCGCCCTTTCGCGTCGTCGACGAGATTAACCAGGGGGTCGACGAGGTTAACGAGCGCATCCTCATGAAGCGCGTCGTCCTGAACTCGACCGGTCCGACGGCACCCCAGTACTTTCTCATTACTCCAAAGCTCCTCCAGGGCCTCGAATGCCTCGACCACCCCGACGTCCGCGCCCTCGTCGTCTTCAACGGCACCTTCAACCTCAAGCGCCCCCAGGACTGGGATATCGACAACTTCCTTGCCAACAAGAGGCACCACCCCGTCGCCGCCTAGGCGCACCTAGAGAGAGAGAGAGAGAGAGAGAGTGTGTGTGAGAGAGAGAGTGAGAGAGAGAGAGAGAGAGAAAGAGACCCCTCCGCGACCTTCTTATCGACCTCTCGCGTTCGCCTTGAATACGCGGGCGCCTCGGACGGTCGGCCTGCTTCTTTCTCTTCTCCACCTTTTGTTGTTCTTGGTATGATGAGTCGGCATCGTCACATACCCTATTATGTCGCTGTGCACACCCCCCTTCATTCTGGCTTTTCATTCTTCTTCAGCTCCGGCGGGATATGATGTCGTCGGCGCCGCAGAGTCCTCTTTCGCGGCCCTAAAGGGGGGGGGGGACCACCGAAGGAAACGGCGGCGGCGGCGGCGCGTGATGTCAATCAACAACACCCCCACCAGGGAGACTCGCGCTCCTCCAAAATAGAACCCCCAACGTCGTCGTCGTTATCTTTGAGATGGTGACGACCAGAGCGGCGCTCCCCACAAGTTGGATCGAAGCTTGCCGGGAGAGGGAGGTCGTCGGTCGAGCTGGCCCGCGTTGTCGACAAAGCCGATCGCGTCGACCGCTCTTACATCAAGGAGGCCGCGTTCCGCCCAGTCGGCGACCATGCAGTCGACGGGCGCGTAGATCTCGCGCTGGTCGGTCAGCAGGTCGAGGAGCTTGCGGGCGCCTGCTCGGGAGAGAAGGTAGGCGAGGAGGCACCAGGTCCGGAAGCCCGGGCGCGTCGCAACGGGTCGGCCAGGGGTTGTTGCCGTTAATGGTGGCTCGGGCCAATGATCCGGGTAGACGTAGAGATAGCAGAGGTCGCCGAGGTCGGAAGAAGCGACGTCGTCGACGGCGGCGCGGAAGGCGTCGCCGCCCAACGGAAATGTGGCGTCGTCTTCGAGGATGACGGCGTAGCCTTCTCGGGCCTCGGCCGCCACCCTTGTCCAGGCGAGGGCGTGCGAGGCCACACAGGCGATCTGGCCGGTCGTCGCGGCGCGGAAGACGGGAGCGACTCGGAGGCCGCCGAGGAGGGCGAGGGCGTCGTTCACGGCGCGGCGATCGGAACCCTCGACCGCGTCGAGACGTTGGATCTCGGGGAGCGCGGTCGCGATCGCGACGCGAAAGTGCCGCACGCGGTCGGGGTTCGAGCCGAGGACGACGCAACAGCTCGCGCGCGGCAGGAGCGGCGGCACGTCGATCGGGGCTTTCGCGGATCGCGCGGCGAGCGCGGCGGTCAAAGCGCGCTCGAAGCCGTCGGCCCAGCGTCGCGCGTCCCAGAGCGGCGCGCCGTTGCGGACTCCGTCGCGGAGGGCGCGCGAGAGGCGGCCGCGCAGGTCGGGGTCGCGCGCGAGAGCGACGATTTTGGCCGCGTACGCGCCTCGCCAGTCTCCCGCCTCGCAGGCGGCGACGAGTGCCTCGCGGTCGTCGGCCGAAACTACGGCCGCGCGGTTGACGGCGGCCGCGACGCGCGAGGGCCAGTGGTCCCCCTCGAGCGCCGTCACGAGGGGCACGCCGGCATACGCGTAGTCGCACGCGAGCGTGTGCGAGCCGTAGACGCGAGTGTCGAGAGCGACGTCGGCGCGCGCGAGGCGCGAGAGGTGCGCTGAGCGCGGCACGCGGTCCGCAAAGACGAGGCGGTCGCGCGCCTCGGCGGCGCCGCCGCGCAGCACTCCGGCCGCGCGGTCGATCGCCCGCGATGCCGCGGTTTCAGAGGGCGCGTAGAGCCAGAGCTGCGCGTCTATTCCATCGTCGACGAGTTCTCGCAAAGCGCCGAGCCACGCGTCCAGGATCTCGGGCTCGACCTTGCGGGCGCGGTTCATGCAGCACAGCACGACCGCCGCCTCCCGGAGACCGTGCGCCGCCGCCGCCGCGCGGTCGTCGCCTCGCGGCTCGGCGCAGGCGGCGGCTTCGTAGGCCGAGAGGTCGGCGCAAAAGTAGGCGCGCGGCACGCGGAGCGCCGTCTCGGCGTCGCGCGGCGGGTCGGGCGCGACCACGCGGTCGCACAGCGCCCAGTCGTAGACGACGCCGCCCATGAAGTGCGGCGTGCCGAGGCCGCCCGCGACCACCACGGGGGCCGGCCGCCGCGCGACGACCTCGAGGACGTCGGCCGAGCCGGCGAAGCCGCACATGTCGACGAGCGCGGCGGGCGAGAGATCGGCGACGGCGCCGGCGACGACGGCGGGCGAGGCCGCGTGCGCCTCGAGCACGAGGTCCGCACCCGCCTCGAACCTCGACCGTTCCGCGGATCCGTCGGGGGCGCAGAGGGTCACGAGGGCAATCCGGAACGAACGCACGGCGCCAAGCGCGCTCGGAAGCAGCTGCGAGAGCGGGTGCGCGCCGTTCGCGTCGGGCGTGAGCACCGCGACCAGCGGCAGTCCTCCGGGTCGCGAGCTCCCGCCCGTCCGCACAGACACCTCCCCGCGCCGCACCGCGGGCGCCGCAAGAGCAGCGCGCAGGGCGCGCCGGCCGCGGGCGAGGCGCGCCTCGCTCGAGACGCCGGGCAGCGACAAGGTCGCGAACGGGGTCACGGCGTCGCGCTCGCACAGCTCGCGCGCCTCGGCGGCGTCGCCGTCGCGCCAATCCCACACCGATCGTCTCGCACGCAGCCACAGGGCACGCCGAAAGTCGCTCGTACCCCCGCGTCGGGTCGCCTCCTCGCAAGCGGCGGCAGCCGCGTCCCACTTCTCGTGGTCCGCGTGGATCGCCGCCAGAGCGTCGCACGCCGAGGGGTCAAGGACGTCGCGGTCGCGCCGGTACTCGAACAGCCGCACGAACCCATCGCGAAGCGCCGGCGGCATGTCCATGCGCCGCGCGTCCCGCGACCAGAGCGCGACCAGCGACCGCTCCACCTCTGAGTAACTTGTCGTCCCGAGCGCGCCGACGGCCGCTGCCACCTCCGCCTCGAGCGACTCCTGTGCGCGCCGAATCCCCTTAACGCGTCCATGCGACGATGGCGCCCAGGCTTCTGAGACGCCGACGACGACGACGAACCAGAGGATGCCTTCCATTCTTAACCCTCGTTCGTTCCTCAAACAACAGAGGATGATGCCTTCCATTCTTAACCCTCGTTCGTTCCCCCCAATAATAATGCATGCCAAGTCGGCCTTGAGGATCGACATCGCGACCTTCGACGAGGGCGCAAAAGGCTTCCTCTCGAGGCACGAGTTAAAGTGCGCAGTCTCTGTCGCGCTCGGGTTTCGGCCCCACAAGTTCGAGGTTGAGCAGCTCGTCGACGACGCCGGCCGCGTCTCCTACGTCAACGCCGAGACCTTCATCGAGCAGTACGCCGTTACCGACGACGACATGATCAAGCACATTTTCGAGGCGATGGACGTCGAGGCGCGGGGTTTCCTGACGCTCTCGGCCATCAAGCAGGCCTTCGCGTTGGCCTCGCCATCCATCAAGCCCGAGGTCGTCGAGAGCGCCTTCGCAGAACTCGACATCGGCAGAACCTCGATGATCTCGTACCAGCAATTCGTCTGGATTATGCGCGCGACGGGCGCGTCTTCCGAGGGGCCGTATTTGGTCCCACCCCTCGCGGACCCGCCTCTCTTACCTTCACGAAGAAGTAGTAGTAAACGTGAAACTCTTGAGTTTTGAGGCCCTAACGAAACAACCCAAAGTCGTTATTATTATAATAAACGGGCGCACAAGCTGCAGCCTCTCCTACGCAGCCGCACTTTGTTGTTGTTGTTGTTGTTGTTGTTGTCGGCGAAGGTGAGCCGCGAGGGCCTTGAGATCGATGAGGGATTTGGGTGGGTCGAGGGTGCTGTCCCACCAAGACGGCAAGTTGTGGTGGTGGTCGGGGGATAGCGGAGGGTCGAGGATGTCGAGTTGGGCTGGAGTCGGGAGGGCGTCGTCGTCTACGAGGAGAGCGAGGGCGAGGGGAAGGCCCCGGGCGTAGTGTCGCCTCGCGAGCCAGAGCGAGAGGCGGGTCTCGTCGGGCGTGCCGACGCAGTCGAGGGGTTTGTTGTTGGTGCCGTCGAGGCCGGCGAGGGCTCGGAAGACGGGGAGGAGGGGGGGTTGGTCGAAGAGGTCGACGCCGTCGAAGACGGCGGGCGCGTCGGGTCGCCAGGCGGCGAGGAGGCAGAAGACAAAGCAGCACTTGGCACAACGGGCGCACCAGGTGTCGGGGTCGCCCGAGTCGTTGCAGGATCGGAAGATGGTCCAGTAGGACGCGAGTCGGCGTTCGGTCGCGAAGACGGCCGCGATTTGCGTCTCCCAGAGAGGCTGGAGGGGTGAAAAGTAGTCGCAGCCGAAGATAGCATCGAAGCGTCGCTCCCAAACGAGGGATTTGTCGAACTGGTGGTTTACCTCGACGTCGCCGACGAAACGACCGTTCCCAAAATTGGAAGAGCGCTCGTTGCCGACGACGACGGCGTCGTAGCCCAGGACCTCGGCGACGGCGGCGGCGTCGAAGGCGACGAGGGCCGCCCACGGGTGGCCGGTGGGCCTGCGGCGCGAGGTACGGCGCCGGTCGAGGGTTTCGTAGTCGAAATCGTGCCGCACGACGACGCTCGGCGACAGGGCGCGAAGACGCGTCGAGCCCTCGAATTCCTGGAAACCGTCGGCGACGTAGAGCCAGTCGCAGCTCGCGACGGCCGGTTGGTCGAGCGCGAGGAACCGCGCGACGATCGAGTCCTTGCCGCCGCCGAGGCCGCACAGGACGCGCTTCGCGCGAGCGGTCGAAGCTCTCGGCGACCGACTTCTCGCGGGCCCGCGCATCTCGACGCGGACGGTGATCGCGTCCTCGTCGAGGCCGTTGACGAGGGCCCACTCGGCGAAGGCCTCGCGGTAAAACAATTCCCAGAACGCCTCTTCTGCCGCGCGAACCCCGACCTCGCAAACGACCGAGCGGCACGGACACGCGAGCCACACCCAGCACAGCACCACCAGCCCCACGTCGGCGAACGCCGCTGCCGTGCTGCCCGCCGGGACACCCATGCGGCACACGATCTCGCGCGCGCCGCAGAACGAGTACGCGAACCCGATCGTCGCGCCGCCGCCCAGGCCCTCTTCGATCACCCAGCACTTCTTGTACGTGAGCCGGTCGCGCTCGTTACTCTCGGAAAATATCTCAAACTCCAGCCCAACCGCCGCCGACGACGACGACGACGATAAAGGAGGGGAGCCGTAAAGGACGTCTTTTTCGTCGTCTTCTTCGTCATCGTCAGATGGGGGAAGATCCGCGGCATCGATGTAGGCCGTTTTCGGAGGAGGCATCGCGAGGGTTTGGTATGAGTGTTGTTCACAAGAGGTGGTGGTGGTGGGGTTTTGTCGTCGTCGTCGGTCGTTGGTCGTTCAGCACGAACAGCTCTTCTTCTCGGGCGCGTCGGGTGATCGAATGACCTGCACCGATTTCACAATATTTTCAACTACGGGAAAGGTACGTACCAAATTGGGGGAAGACCCGCCTGTAGCGCCCGAGGCCAGTTTCCGTCGGACGACCTTCTCCGCGAGCTCCTCGAAGGTCTGGGCGACGTTGGTGTTCATCTTGGCGCTGGCCTCGTAGTACGGAACTTTGAACTCGTCCGCCAAACCCCGGGCCTCCTGCTCGGAGACCTCGCGGACTCTGGCCTCGACGTCGCATTTGCAACCGCATAAGGCGACGTCGACCTCGCCGCGCTTGTGTTGCTGGACGTCGCTAATCCAATTGCGAATATGACCAAAGCTCGTGCGATTCGAGACGTCGAAACACACCACGAATCCGTCGGCCTTCCCGAAGAAGTTCGCCGTCAACGACCGGAATCGCTCTTGCCCCGCCGTGTCCCAGATCTGGAGCTTTATCGGACGCCCGTCGACCTCGATGAACTTGTCGCGGTAGTCGACACCGATCGTCGTCATGTACTTCGTCGAGAACGTGTCCTCGTCGTACCGAATTACCAGCGACGTTTTCCCGACCGAGCTGTCCCCGATCATCAAAAGCCGGATCACCATCTTGGAGCTGCTCCGCTCCATCTGCCCGCTGCTCGAGGAGGATTCCACCACGAACGGTGGGAACCCCTCAACCCTTAACCTCACAACACTTTTTGTTTTTTCGGCAACGGTTTTGCTGGAAAAAAAAAACACCAAACGACTGGTACCGTTCCTATTATGACGAGGAGGCGTCAGGACAGTCGTCAGTTTTGCGAGCCGTTAGAAAACGAGCTGCAGCCCGACCAGAGTTTCATTGTGGCAAATTAATTAATTAACTGCGCTCCGAGTCGTCGACTTTCGCGTCGTCCACGTGGGTCTTCCTCGGTCCCGCTGGCCTTGTCATATTCCTAGAACTCGACCGAAAAACGCGGGCCTCGTCACGATGTGGAGCGTCGAGAAAAGTTATGCCCTGTACGGTGAAACCATCTCCGAAGAAACTCTATCCTACTTCCGACGATGCCAACGCGTTCTCGTTGGCATCTGCGTCCTCGGTATGATCCTCCAGATCATCCAGGCGCCGGGACCCGTCGCGCTCGAGTTCGTAGCGGCCTTCGTTTACCTCCTCTACAACATTGCGGCGATGGTGATCGTCCGCATCACGAACATCTCCTTCAAGTTCGAAGATACGAGGTGCTTGTGGATCACGATCCGGATCTCGAGCGTTATGGCGGCATACGGCGTCATCGTCCTCTTGACGGTCTCGACGTTCCAGAGTAACACGACGCTCACGATGATGGGCATTTTTGGCCTCATCAATGCTCTCATCATCTTGCCAACAAACTTTTACGAGGACGCGATGATGTTGCGAGCGCGCTCCGACAACGTCGGGCTCAACAAGTCCGAGCCACTCAACGCCTGCGAAAACTGCATCGTCGTCTCCTACCTCGTGTTTGCAAATCTCTTGATCGCTCTCATGTTCTTTCTTTTGATCGTCGTCTTCGCGACGGGCGGCAACAACAAGCTCTGGGGCCTCCTCTCCGCCTTGTACGTCGTCATGAACTTGGTGCGTCGTCGTCGTTGTGCGCGCGTTGTGACGTTTTGTGAGCGCAGATCCCGGCCGCGCTCCCCAAGGTCGAGCACCTCGTTTCGACCGAAACGCGCACCTGGCCCCTCAAAGGCCTTCTCGTCCACTTTGCCGGAGTCGTCGTCACCATCATCCTCACTGCCGTGGCCCTCGGCACGCAGAAGACGACCCGCAAGGTCAAAGTCTTGTTTGGCGCCATTGGCGTCATCAACGGCATTGTTGCCTCCGTCTTCCTCGTAGTCACGGCCTCGCGCACTCTGTGCAAACCGCGCACGGCCGCCGTCGAGCTTACCAAAGATGCGAAAGAAGGCGCAACTCGCGATTACGAAGAACAAGAAGAATAATCCAGGGTTTGAGAACAATGTGTGGCTCTTCTCGCCGCCGCCACGGCGGCGACTCTCTCATCTCTATTGTCACCTGTATCGTGTCAGCTGCGTCCCGCATTAATTAAGCACACCCGGTGATAAGACCTCTCAAATTTCGTGTTTACCAACGCTCCAACTTTTCTTCTTCTTCTTCTTCTTCTTCTTCAAGGAGTTCCGCCCGTCTGTCTGCTCAGACTGGCCCCGAAATGAATATCATACCTTACGCCCATAACGAGATACGCGGCGCGAATCAGCAGAGCCCCTTCGCAGTCTGTCTGTCTGTCGGTCTCTCTCTCTCTCTCTCTCTCTTTAGGGGCTTACTTTCAAACGACCAACGACGACCTCGAGCGAGATCCCACGTCGTCGCCCGCGCAGCGCGTACGTCCCTCAGGCGGCTCCGAATTATAAATAAAACTTAGTGGTTGTCGGCGCTGGTGCCGCCATCCTCATTTTTATTACAGCCTCTTTGTTGTTGTTCCAAGAAGAAGCGGCCCCTCACTGTCGCTGGAGGCGTGGGAAGAGGCCCCAAAGCGGGACGAGGGCGGCGGTGCCGACGGCCGCGAGTATGCGGATGAGCGCGTGCCAGCCGACCTTTTCGAGGATGACCTGGGTAAGGAGCTGGCCGCCGATGCTCGCGACGGGAAAGGCCGAGAACAAGAAGCCGTAGACCTGAGGCCCTTTGACGGGGCCGAAGAGCGCCGAGGCGAGCGGGGGACTCATGGAAAAGATACCGCCGAGGACGAAGAATACGACGCCGAGGTCGACGGCGTAAGCTGTCGGCGAGCCCGAGAGAGCGGCGGGGCCGAGCGCGAGCATGGAGATGATCTGGAGGACGAGGAGAAGGAGGTAGGTTGGGCCGAGGCCCCATACGTCGGAGGCGGTCGCGAAGAAGAATCTGCCGAAACCGTTTCCGAGCGCGCTGATCGCGCCGGCGAGCGCGAGCGCCCGGTCGTCGCTCCGGAGAGCCCCCGCGCCGGCGTTGACGGCAAATCCCTTCCAGAGCGCCGCGACGTTGAGTGCCGCCGACGCACTCAGGAAGCACAAGCCCCACGCTTGCCAGAAGGCGGGATTCGCGAGCGCCTCGGCCGTCGGCGACCGTTCGCGCCGACGAGTCGCGGTCGTCGACGTCGGCTGCTGCTGCGACCGAGGCGTCGGGGCCGCGGCGTCGGCGACCGAGAGGAGCGCGACGCCGAGGATGGTGACCCCCAGGTAGGCGACGGCGAGCTTCCGGAGCGTCGGGGCGAGGCGATCGGCTATCGCGTCGGGGAACGGCGGCGGGGCGTTGTCCGGGTTGATCAGGAGCGTGATGACGGGGTTCCAGACGAAGGCGGCGGCCCCAAAGCCCGTCAAGATGGTGCCGGAGACGAGGCCGCGGCGCCTCGGGAAGATGCGCCAGCCGGTGATCATCGGCGACGTGTATCCGAGCGCGTGGCCGATCCCGAACAAGCAGCCCTGGGCGAGCACGAATTGCCAACACTTTGTCGCGTACGAGGCTAAGAGTGCTGAGAGCGCTACGACGATGCCCCCGGCCAGAGCGGCGCCCGGCGCCGAGACCTGTGTCGCGAGCCACGCGCCCGCCGGCATGACGACGGACGACGTCGCGAGCGTTAACGCCATCGAGTAGAGCGCGTCCGGCTTGCCCGAACCCGCGCCCTTAAAGTACTGGAGCTGCGGTCGCATGTACGACGCCAAGTTCGGCACGCAGTAGAACGACCCGAGCACCAAGTGCGTCAGCGTGCCACCCAGCAACCCCACAACCCCCAATGCCGCTGTGGTGTTGGTGGTGGTGGTGGTGGTGGTTTTGTGCGAGTCGCACAGCGGTTTCTCGACCGCCGAGGGCGCCCCGTCCTTGTTTTTTTGCACTACGGGTTGTCGTCGGAGGCCTCGGCGGTCGAGTCGCGGCAGCGCGACGGCGCCGCCGACCAAAAGAAGAAGAAGGAGAAGACGTCGCACCATGATGCAAGACCGCACGATCTTCACTGATCAGAAGAATGAATGAGTGTGGGAAGATCGTCCTCTGGTCGTCGTCTAGGCTAGCAAAGAAAAGCGAACAAACCCTTGTTTCGTTTTGGTGACGGTGGGAAGAAAAGTATGGCTCATTCGTCGTGGTCGTCGCGTATGATATCGACGAGGAGTCGTCTCGGACTTCAGTCGGTCCCATAGACAGATAAAAAAATCAGCAGCAGCGGCAGCAGCAGCGGCAGAATAAGATGGCCGACATCGAGGACCGGCTGGAGGTGAAGGTGGTCGCCGCGCGGAATCTGCTGGAAGTGGAGGGAGGCGAGTGCAACCCGTTCGCTGTTGTGCGATGCGGGGGCGAGATCGAGCAGACGACGGTGCTGAACCACACGACGGATCCCGAGTGGAATTCAGCGCGGATGGTGTTTTCGGACATCACCGAGAACGAGACGGACCACGTGGTGGTGACGGTGATGCACAAGGATTTGAGCGCGCAGCAGGACCAGACGATTGGCGCGGCGATCGTGGATTTGCGGACGGCGGTGTTGTCGCCGGGGATCGAGACCGACGAGTGGTACGAGCTCGAGCGGGCGCCGGGGATGGGCGTCGCGGCGAGCGGGCAGGTTCGTATCGAGGCGACGTACTTCTTGAACGAGGGAGAGGACGCGTTGCCGGACGAGGAGGAGGGCGAGGTGGAGGAGGAGGCGTCGCGGTTGCCCAACATGTTGGTCGGGACGGTCGCGAGGGCGCGGGGGTTGTATCTGGAGGGGAAGGATTTGTTGGACGCGTACGCGAGCGTGCGGGTGTTGGGCGGGACGATCGTGAAGGCGTCGACGCCGGTCCAGCGACGGAATAACTCGCCGCACTGGGATTTCGGGTTCAAGTTGCCGGTGAGCGAGGGCGAGCGGCAGATATTGGTCAAGGTGAAGGATCGTGGGGTATTGCGGAACCGGGTGATCGGGACGTGCACGATTCCGATGGTGGAGGTGGCGGCGCACGGGGACGCGGGGTTGATGAAGTGGTGCAAGTTGTTGGGCGAGGACGGGATGGTCGACGGGAAGGACCGGGGTGATCTGGAGATTCAGTTGAAGTGGACGTACGACAAGAAGTACGCGAAGAGTATCGCGTCGCGGATCGCCCTCGCGACGTCGGGGGTCATGTCTCGGAAATCCCAAAAGGCCAAGGACGAGCAGATGGTGGTGGAAAAGAAGAAGGACGAGTGGTTGGTCGAGGAGGAGGCGTTCGTGCCGTTGAAGTTGTCGGTGAAGGAGCAGGAGGCGGTGCGCGAGCGGCGGCAGGCGCAGATCACCATGGCCGACCGGCAGCTGGACGACCTGGAGCGCGCGAAAGAGCACGAGATGGTCGGAGGGGATTACCAGATTCAGGTTCACATTCTCGAAGCTCGCGATTTGAACGCGGAGGACTTGAACGGGCTGAGCGACCCGTACGCCCGCGTCAAGGTGTTGAATCGGACGAAGAAGACGCGCGTGATTCGCAAGGTGTCGAGCTGCGTCTTCGACGAGACTTTGTACTTCAACGCGAACAACGTATCTCAGAAAGAAATCGAAGAGGCGGTGGTGGAGGTCCAGGTTTATGACTTCGACGCGTTTACGGCCCACGATATGATCGGGGTCGCGACGTTCGACGCGCGCGCCGTGCACGCTTTGCCCGACCACGAATTTTACCGCAAGTGGGTCGGTCTCGTGGATACGAGATCCTCGGAAGACAACGGGTACCAGGGGTTTTTGAAGTTGTCGATCACGGTGTTGGGTCCCGGGGACCAGCAAAAGGCGCACGACGTCGAACGCGAGTACCAGGAGGAGACGGCGGCCGAGTTGGAAGCCGAGGGTCCGTCGGCGTTGGGCGGCCTGAGTCTCTCGGGACCGTCGCTCGACTCGAAGCTCGTCTTTCTCGTCGTTTACGTGTGGGAAGCCGAAGATCTTCCGAAGATGGACGTCGGGCTTTTCGCTGGCGGGGGAATCGAGGCCTACGTCAAGTGCGAGTTCGCCGGAAACTCGGTCGTGACCTCGGCCGTGCACGTCAAGGGCAAGGGGAACCTCGCGCCCGAGTATCGCGAGGAGCTGTGGCTTCCCGTCGTCGAACCGGTCGAGTCGAAGCGCGTGACGGTCGGGCTGTGGGACTACAACACGTTCTCGCGCGACAATCCGGTGGCTCACTTGTATTTCGACTACGCGGAAGTGAAACGGACCGATTCCTCCTCCTCGTCGTCGTCTTCTTACTTCGCGTCTCTCGTGGGCGGCGGGCCAAAGTATACGGGGCCGCGGCCGCAGTGGCACAACCTGTACGGCGCGCCGTTGGGGGTGCAGGGAAAGCGCGGGGCACTCCAGAACGTATTTGGCGGTTCGGAGGCGTCGACGTACCGCGGACGGCTCTTGTTGTCGATGGAGGTGTTAACCAAACCGCCGTCCAAGGAGAAGCAGGTCGCGCATCGCGCGCCGTTCCACTTCAAGCCGGCGGCCGGGTTGAAGCCGGCGGCCGTCAAGTACCACTTTCGGGTGCTGGCGATTTCGGGGTCCGAAATCCCGACTTTCCGGAGTCCGGGCGGGCTGGGGGCGGCCAAGATGCAGCTGATCGTGTCGATCGGGAACCACGCGCTCGAGTTCGCGTTCGAGCCCAACAAAAAAGGCATCGTGATGTGGAACGACCTCAAGCAGCTCAAGGGGATCGACCTCCCGGTGATGCTGGAGGAGATTCCCGACGTGTGCGTCTATCTCGTCCGCGGCCCCCCGAAAGTCCAGACGGTGTGCTACGCGAGATTGCCCGCGGCAAAATTCCTCAAGGAACAGTTTCGCGGCGACCCGACGTGGGTCGTCTTGAAGGCCGACAAGGCGCGGACCAAGGCGATGGGCGGCGTCGCGCTCACCGTCAACCCCGGCGCCGTTCTCGTCAAGTTTGGGTTGGGGCTATCCGAAGACGCGATCGACCCCGCGTTTTCGTGGGACGAGGTCGCGTTGCGCAAAAAGGCCGAAGATCCCGTGCCGTACGCGCTCCGCGTCTACGTGTTCCAGGCGCGCGACCTGCCGGCGTCGGACGAGAACGGGCTTTTGGATCCCTACGTCAAGGTCCGGTTCTGCGGGAACAAGGCCAAAACAAAGGTCCACTCGATGACGACGGCGCCGTTGTTCTACGAGACGCTCCAATTCCACGAGCTCGTGCCGCGCGACCTCAAATACGGCCCCGACGTGGTCGTCCAGGTCTGGGATCGCGACGCGCTCGGAAGCAACACGCCGATGGCGATGCTCCGGTACCCGTTGAGCAAGTGCGTCGTGCTCGCGTCCGAGAGTTCCAAACACCCAGTTCCGGAATGGCACGCGCTCCGCGACATAAACGGCGAACCGATCGCGGGCGAGCTCCTCTTTTCGGCGGCGTTGATTCGCAAGCGCGACGCGAGCGAAAAATTCAACCGACCCGACGACATCACGCCGCAGATGCGGCGCGCCTGGGTCGAGGTGTTGTGCGTCGGGGTGCGGCAGCTCAAGACCTACCGCCTCCGGACGCCCCAGGAGCCGTACGTCCGCGTCGACGTCCCGGCGCCAAAGGACGGCGGCGATTTTTTTGCCACGAAACCGAGCCGGCGACCGTCGGGCCGCAACGCCAACTTCGTCGAGAGGAAAATTTGCTGCGTCGAGATGCCGGAGAACGCGCTCTACGCGCAACGCATGGACGTGCGCGTCTACGATTCGAGAGTAGGCCTCACGACGGGCCTGGCGGCGCCCCTCCTCGGGGCTACGTCGGTCGACCTCTCGAAGAAAATGTCGTGGAACGCCGACGGCTACGTGCCGCCGCAGAACGATCTCTTCGACGACGCCGAGGCGCGGAAGCGCGAGGAAGAACGACAAAAGGCCGAGGCGCGCCGAAGGGCCGCCGACCGAGGCGATGATGGCGACTCGGTCTCTTCCTCCTCCTCCTCCTCCTCGGGAGGAGGAGGAGGAGGAGGAGCATCCTCCGAGCGGCGGGGGCGAAAGATATTCTTCGGCGACGACGACGACGACGACCAAGATCTCGAGCGGCGCGAGGAGGAGGCCGAGGAGGACGCCTTGCTGTACGCCGACGCGGAAGAGCGGCCCCAACACGAGCTCGAAAGATACGCGAAACCGCCGATCGGCGTCACCGAGGAAGACGCGGGAATCGGGGCCTTCGACCCGATGGTCGTCGACGAGCTCCCCATGATCTACGAGGACGTCCTCTATCAGGAAGAGCAGGAACGCCAGGCCGCCACCCTCCTTCAGGAAGAAGAAGAAAAAAAAGCCGGCGGCCGCAGCTTGATCGACATCGTCGAAGCGAGGCTCGCCGACGCGACCGACGTCGGCCAATACGTCGGCGAGGAGGACACGTTCAAGCTGAGCGAGCTCGACATATCGTTTCCGTCGCAGTGGGCGGCCGCCGACTTTCTGGAGGGCCGCGAGTGGTGGACCCAAGACCAGAACGGTTCCGAGCTCGAGGCCTACCTCAAAACCAAACCCTTCGAATCGTATCCAGTCTATCGCGGGAGATACCACCCCGACCCCTCGAAATCGACGCGGCGCGAGGTCGGCGTCTTCAAGGCGATTATCCGCGTCCTCGACCAGGACCCCCTCACGGCGACCGAAACGATTCCCCTCGAACTCTTGCGCGAGGCTCGCTACGCCGTCCGCGTCTACGCGATCCGCGGCCAGAACCTCCAGCCCGTCGACGGAAACTCCTGCGACCCCTATCTCCGACTCAAGCTCGGCTCGGAGGTCGAGACCAGAGAGCGAAAGGACCGAACCCTCAAGCCCGACTTTTACGACTACTTTGAATTTCACACGACCCTCCCGGGACCCTCGGTCCTCAAGATCCAGGTCAAAGACTGGAACCGGTTCGCCTTTCACGAGCTCGTCGGCGAAACGAAAATTGACCTCGAAGACAGGTGGTACCATCCCGAGTGGCAAAAGCTCGGCGAGATCGTCCCGCCGCCGCGCGACGCCTACAACAAGCTCAAGCCGATCGAGGTTCGAAATCTCAGAAAAGAGACGTCGAGCGTCGTCCAGGGCCAGCTCCACCTCTGGCTCGAAATCAGACCCGATTTCGAGGCTCGGAGAGACCCGCCGGTTCCCTTCGAAGGACCGGAAAAGAAAAAATTCGAGGTCCGCGTCGTCTGCTGGAAATCACTCCAGGTTCCCTACGAGATGGGCGACTACTACGCCGAATTCTGGATCGGCGACTCGCGAAAGCAAAAGACCGACATTCACTGGCGTTGTCGCAACGGAAAAGCCTCCTGGAACTGGCGCATCAAAATTCCCGTCGTCCTTCCCCTCGACTCGCCGGAAAAGGGCCGCCTCAACGTCCAGCTCTGGGACCAGGACATCATCAAGTGGAACGACGTCATCGGCGACGCACAGATCGATCTCTATCGGTGGTTCCTCAAAGCTTACCACGAGAAGAGATCGGTCAACATGTTCAAGCTCATCAACGATGCCAAAGAGACCAAAAAACGACGCGAGCTCGGAGTCGCCGAGGACGACGACCTCCTCGAAGAAGATGAAGATGATGGGGAAGACCTTGGCGAAGAAGAGGAGGAGGAGGGGGAGGAGGACGACGACCAGGAAAATGCCACCGACAATCCCCTCCTCGAGAATGCAGCAGCCGGTGGTGCGAACGACGACATCGAGGCCCCCGAGCCGCGTCCCGACGATATTGATGATGACGAGCTGAAGAAAGAAGACGACGACGATAAGGAGCCCCTCCTAGGCGGCGGCGGCAAGAAAAACGGCAGGAAAAAAAAGAAGAAGAAGGAAGAGGAGGAGGAGGAGGAAGATCAAAAACCAGACCCAAACGCCGTCGCCGAGAAGGACGCCCAGTACTTTGTCAAGCAACTCAAGGAGCTCGTCGGCCTCGGCGACATTGACGAATCAGCCAGCTGGATCAAGCTCACCTACCTCGACCGCAAAAGGAACAAGCTCCACGACAGAGGCCGCATCGCCATCACCGTCGAAATCCTTCCCGAGGACGAGGCCGAGGTCAGACCCGCCGGCCACGGCAGATCAGAACCGAACAGCAATCCCTATCTCCCGCCAACGACCGGCCGCATGTCCTTCTCCTGGAACCCGTTCTACCTTTGCTCCGCCCTCCTCGGACCAAAGCTCGCCTTTCAAATCGCCTGCGTCTGCTGCTGCATCGTCATGCTCGTGGTTCTCGGCTTTCTCGGCATGTACTTCTCCTCCTTCTACATCCTCCTCGAGTCGCTCGGCCTCGCCGGCGCCGACGACGACACCGACGACTTTCGACGCTTCCGATAATATTGCAACAAACGAAAAAAGACCACTCTTCTTCCACGCTGCTGCTCCTGCTGCTCCTGCTGCTGCTGCTGATCTCGGCATCTCGCGCCGCGGGAGATGCTCTCTCTTTTACCACCTATATTTTAATTATTATTATTATAAGTTTCCTCCACCTTTAAAGATGACGATGATGATATGCGCTACTGTATTCGAGTCCGAGTCGTCGTCGTCGCCGAGTGCTTTTTTTTTGCCAACCTAGAAAATGCCTCCCGCTGGCACGTGGGTCCTCTGAGGATCGATGTCCATCCTCGACAGAAAACCTTTCCTCCCGTGATGATCGAGTAGAGCGTCCGCCATTTTGAGTTTTGAGGTGAACTGGTTAACGAAGAGTTCGTCATCGATAATGCGGACGAGCGAGGGCGTTCGCAACGCCAATCGGCGCTTCATGAATTCGACGGCGCGCTTGCACGCTTCGCGCCTCGCCTCGGCCGCGAGTTCACTCAGGAGTTCCACGCCACACTTGGTGTTGAATATTGCGCGGTCGAGGTCCGCAATTCGCTTTGTCCTCCGATCTTCAGCCTGTTTCGCAGCAAGTTCGACGGCTTTGATCTGGTGCTCCAAGGAGGCGACCTTGTCTATGAGAGCCTTCTCCATCAGCATGGCTTGCTCTTCGAGCGAGGTCTCGGGCTTGTACGCGTTTCGATCGATTGGCGTCAACGTCAAATCGCCCTCGGCCGCGCCGAGCAACTGAGCCGCGGCGCGATACGCTTCGATAAGAGCCTTCTCCTTCTCGCAGATGACGCGCTCCTTGGGTGGGGCGCGTCTCTTTCCCGACTGCTGAGATTTAGGCCGCGGACTCGGCAGCGTAGGCGTCGAGGCCGTATTCCGTGGCGCAGACGACGTAAACCCAAGGACGTTTCTGGCGCCAATTTTTTGCGCCTTTAGAGGCGAAGCGACGTTGGCGGTCTCCTCCATCGCGTCCTTGGTGGTCCCCTGGAGGAGGGCGGCCGCCGACCGGACGACTGCCAAGCTTTTGCGCGTGCGCGAGAGCTTGCGTGCGTGGCCGGGCCGCGCGAACATTTCGTTTCGCACAAGTACAGATACGCGCAGGATACTTTTTTCTTAGGGACAGAGTCCGGCAGGAACAATGAGAAGCCTTCTTCGATCCTTGGCGGAGACCCCGAACACGCCCAACGTGCACGCTTGCCCGCACATTCCACCGAGCGAACTCCGTTACTACAGTAGACGCCTCTCGCGTGCCTCGCGGCGGCGCCAAGGCGCTGGGTTGGGTGTCCTCGGAGACTTGGACATATCCGTTGCATGTCGGAGCCTGTACATCATCATCGTCCTCGGCGCCTTTATCTGGTGCTCGATCGTCCAGGCCTCGTTGCGGCAACATCGTTTTCCCTACCATCGACACAAGATCGCCGCGGTGTTGGCATACACACTCCCGGCGTTCACGTTCGCCATCATCATGTGCGCGTTGGATGCGAGGTTCCACAAGTCGCCATCTTATACACGCGAAGATTAAGCGGGCACCAGTAGTAAGAGATCGCGCTGGGTATGACAAGCACAGTCGCGTCGTTTCTTGGAACTGCGTGCTCCACCAGGCCTCGAGAATCAAAAAGAATAGCCCATATATTACAAGAACCGAGAAACGCGAAACTCGGTCGTTCGTAGTCGCGACCTCAGAATAATATAGATGTCTCAAAAGTTCCCTACGGTGCAGCTTGAATCGAACTCGGCCAGTCGGCGGGAGGAGCACAAACAACACCGCACTTTTTGACACTAGGGCGTGCAGGGTGAGACTCAGCAGGGGCTCTAGCTTCTCTAACTCCGTGCTGCTCCAGGTAAAACTCGCGGCGAGTGTCCGCCTCCTGGCGGCGGATCCACGGCGATTTGACCGTCAGTCTGCCACATCTGTCTGTCTGTCTGTCTGTCTGTCTGTCGATACGGCGGCGCGCGTCGGGGCGGCGGCGGCGGCGGCGCGTCTCGACAGGAGCGTTGGACCGAGGATCGCCGCGCTCGTTTCGTGACGACGACGACGACGAGGAGGACAACGACGAGCCCATGAGTAGCGTGGATATCCGAGAGTACTCGCGAGTGACGCCCGTTGGGAGTGATGGTTTTAAACCAAAGGCCTCGCATACGCGCGCAAACACAGACAGAAGACGCGACAAGAGAACGAAAGATATCATCGCGCCCTCAGTACCAGGAGAAGAGGTAGGCCATGAGCCTGGCGCAGAGACCGCCTGAGCGGGGTGGGGGGGGCAGGGGGAGGGCGGCCCGGAGGGGCTGGTTGAGGAGGTCGAGTTTGGGGTCGTTGACGGCGGCAGCGGCGAAGGCACCGTCGAGAGGGGCTTGCGGAGGCGGCATGCCAGCTCTGAGGAAAGGCACGTCCGAATCGGGGGGGTTGTCGACGCGATGGATGGTGTCGAGGCGGTGCGACGCGAGGGACGCGCCGTCGGCATCGAGGTGGAGGCCAAACTTGAGGGCGACGTCCTGGGTGACGCGCATCGCCCCGACCATGGTCGCATTGCCGTCGAGGAGGATGACGGACTGCGCGAGGGCCTTCTCGGCCTGCCACTTTGAAGCGAAGTGCAAGAATATCCAATTGCCGCGGCCCGGTTCGTGTTCGATGATGTCGCCGTAGTTCCAGAACTTGCGGAGAATGGGCATGGGGTCTGCGGTGGCATCGACGCCATAGACGACGATCCACGAGGCAAGGCGGTCGTCGAGCGGGACCTCGATCACGTTTGGCGCGGCCTCGAACGCGACGTCGAAGGGCATCGGCGGCGCGAGGCGTCGATCGTTCGTCTCGAGGGGGCGGAAGCGGTCGATCTCAGTCAAGAGGGAAGCGGTGGGCGGTGCGCTCGGGTCGTCTCGCGGGACCTCGGGGGTCATGCGCGGTCCGCTTGGGGGGGGACGCCGCTGTCGGAGCCCGGTGCTGTGGGCGGCCTCGCGCGGCGTCCCGAACCCCCCCGGGGTTTGCGCCGGCAGCAGCGGCGACATGCCGCCGCCAGAGCTCGTCGACCGCCCGCGGTCCGCCGTCGGCGGGTTCACGAACAGCGACGGCAGGAACGGCCCGGCGCTCTGGTGTGCCATGTCTTCGCCACCAACGACGACGACGTTCGCTTTTCCAACGGGCTGATCAACAGGGGAGGGGGGAGTTTTGTTTTAATAGCCACACAGTGTGTCTGTCTGTCTGTCCGATGTCCTCCGACTCGGAGCAGGGAAAGTGTCCGACTCGGAGGAGCTAGGTGTCGGTCCAGAGAGTGCCGCAGAAGACGCACTGGTTCTTCCTGGCGAGCCAGGTGCGCATGCAGGCGGCGTGGACGGCGCGGCCGCAGCCGTAGCGGCAGTAGGTGAGGGTGGTCGGGGGGGGCGCGTCGAGGGGGCCGAGGCAGATGGCGCAGGAATCGTCGGGCTCGGGGGGCCTTTTTTTGACGGGGGCGTCGACGAGGCGGCGCTTGAGCTGGACGAAAAGGTGGTCGAGGGCGTGCTTGGCGGCGCGGCGGGCGTCGGCGTTGGCGAGCGGGGCGAGGGTGGATGCGACGAGGACGGCGTTCATGGCAAAGACGGATCGGCGGGTGGGCCGGTCGTCGGCGGCGAGGAGCTCGAGGAGGCGTTCCCAGTGAGTGTGTTGCTTTTTATTCTTGGCGGTTGATTCGTCGAAGCTCGCGGCAAAGCCGACGGCCCAGAGGAGAGGCGCGACGCAGATCGTGCCGAGGGCGAGGGCGGCGGTGGCGACGAGGAAGGGCGCGAGGAGTTCGGCGAGAAGGGGCATGATGGCCACCGCGTCGGCGCGCCAGTGGGGTCTCGCGACGCGGAGGATGCGTCGTCCGAGCGCGGCGGCGACGTCGAACGCGTCGCCGAGCCAGCGGAGGAGCCAGGCGGCGAAGGCAACCTGTTGGGCGCGGCGCACGAGTTCGAGGGCGTCGCCGAGCGCGAGCCAGGAGGCCGAGGCGAGGACAGCAAAGACAGCGACGCGGACCTCGTGGCGTCCGAGCGAGTCTGCCGTCGCGTCGAAAGCGAGGACCGCGCGTCGGAGCCACGAGAAGCGGGCGGAAGCGCGGCGCGCGGCCGCGAGGACGAGGGCGGCCACGTAGACGGCGAGCGCCGTCGAGTTGAGAAACTCGGCGCGCAACACGTAGGCGAGGACCTCGAGGATCCAGACGCGCTGGAGTCGATCGGTCGCTCGCGCGACGGCCTCGGGCAGCCAAGGCGGGGGCCACGCGCGGCGCGAGCCGAGGGCCTCGGCGGCCGCCGCGCACACCTCGGCCGCGCGGGGGTCGAGGGTTTCGTTGTGGCGCGCCTGCCAGAACCGCGCGAGGTCCTTGCCGGCGGTCCCGACGCGGCGCGCGAGCCACGGCGGAAGCCCGTCGACGTCGAGGCCTCGCGCGAGAGCCGCGCCGAGGGCATCGGGCGTCCGAAACAGGGAGCGCAGCATCCCGAGCGCGAGCGGGTGCCGCACAGCCCGTCCGAAGTCGTTGCCGCAGGCGTCGGAGCTCAGCGCGCACCGCCGCCATCGCCAAAACTCGTCGGGGTCCCACCTGAGCGGGTCGTCGCGCGCGCCGTTGTACGCAGCCGCGCGATCTAGGAAAGCCTCGCGCCGCGAGCGTCGACGCCACCACGCGACCTTGGAGGGGTGGCTCTCGACGCACGCGGTCACAAACGCGAGCCGCCTGCGGCGTCGTCGTCGTCGTCGTCGATGCGACGAACGTACACAGAATTCTTACAGATCCTTGTCGGATGCCCGCGGCCCGACGTCGAGCAGATCGCGGAAGGATTCGAGGTCGTGCTGGGAGGTGGGCCACTCGCGCTCGGCGCGTCGAGGGGTCGCCGGGGGCACCACCAAACTCGCCATGACGAGCCCGAACCGCAAGAAAAACATCGTCAGAGTAGTAGTAGTACGACCGCGCTCAACACACCCCAGTATTAAGTTTTTTGCCGTTGTTCGTGTGCACAAACGGTTCTCTCGTTCGTTTATTATTAACAGGCGGCGGGGTAGAAGACGACGTAGAGGGACTGGCCGAGGGAGGCGAGGATCGAGCCGAAGAAGAGGAAGAAGAAAATCGAGGCGGCAAGCGTACTTCGCTGCGGGGGCTCGCACTGGCGCTTGGTTTCGACGATGTTGTTCGGGAGGAGGCGGATGCCGCCCGGGGTCTTGAGGTAGAGGAAGAAAACGGGGACAACCTGGATCGCGCTGCAGATGATGGTGAGCTTGAGGACGCCGTTCCAGTTTTTGTTTTCGATGGCCGAGTTCGAGACGTTCGCGCCGCAGGCGAGGGCCGTGCCGAGGTCGTAGCCAACCTGGGAAGCCACGTTCTGCCAGGTGGAGAGGAGCGCGTAGCTCGTGCCTTCCGTGCCCGGGGGAATCATGGTGAAGAACATGATGCAGGTCGGGAGAAAGGGTATTATCTGGACGAAATCGGCGAGGGAGGTGTCGCCGATGGCGAAGATGATCTTCGGGAGGCCGAAGGTGTAGCCGGTGACGAGGAGGACTTGGAGGCCAGAGAAGGCGGCGCCGACGAGGGTCGTCCAGGCATAGAGGGGCCGCCAGGCCGACTTGAAGAAGTACTTTTCGTAGACGACGAGGCCGGCGACCGCGAAGAGGGAGCCGATGGTCCCGAGCATGCCGACCTCAAAGTCGGAAAAGCCGAGGCCGTCGTAGAGAAAGTTGTACCACGCGGGGTTCTGGACGAAAGAGACGTTGTAGAGGTAGAGGTAGAAGAGCGGGATGGCGACGCCGATGTTGGAGACGAAGTCGACCATGTCGCGCCAGAGCTGGCGCCACGCGTCATCGTCCTTGCCGCGGCGGACGGGGAGCTCGTACATGAAGGGAACGAGGGGAAATATCGACGCTCCGACCAAGAGCGCCTGAAGCCAGAAGCACTGGGCGATCGAGAGGCCCCACGTCCAGGTGCCGCCATCGCGGCGTCCGTTGTAGAGGATGGCACCCAAGACCGCCCCGAGAGTCGCGCCGACCTGGCGGGCGAGGTAGCCGTGCGTCCGCATCTTGCCGGTGGAGGCGCCGTGCTCGCCCGCTTTCGTGCACTCGAGAATGACCGCGTCGGCGACCGTATCCGAGAAGAGCGCGCCCATCACCATCGCGAACGACAGCAGGAGAGTCGCGACCACGCCCGGCCTCGCGAGGACGGCGAGCCAGACGTTGCAGCCCAAGAACGTGAGCCAGCCCGCGGCGTAATAAGACCGTCGATGCATGCCCAGCCACGGGACGAGGTCCGACTGCAAACCAAAAAATAACTTGAAGCACCACGGCAAGAAGGTAAGCGCGGTGTAGGTGTTCACGACGGCGGCCGAGGCGTCGAGGCTCTCGACGAGGTAGTACGTCACGGGCGTCGACAAAAAGTTCACGGCGATTCCGATGTTTACGTAGTGCGAAGCGAGCGACCAATTCGGGAAGGCCCAGAGGTCGGCGAGCCAAGGTGCGGCCGCCGCCGACGCGGGCATCTCACCGTCCTTCGATATCGGTCCTGAACGGTACCACCACGTCGGCCCGTCGATCGTTGGCTCGAACGGCTCGGTGTACCGCGACGTCACCCACTCCCACCACAGCACAAAGCTCACGCGGCCCCGCCGTTCGCGTTGATGTTTAATATCGTCGTCGGCGAGGCTTTTAAGGAGAAGAGGGGCTTCGTCGTCGTCTTCGGCCACCGCGGCGACCACCACCTTTGGTGGTCGGTCGGTCGACATGACGGTGACGAACCCGGATTTTCGGCAGGGTAAGTCAGTCAGTCAGTCACATTGTGGAGGTAAGAGATGCATCACCAACAACCAAGTTCTCAAACCGTTTCGTAGAAAACATGACGTCACCACAGGTGGCAAATCAAACGGAAAATCCTGCCTTTAAGAGACTTCTGTATACTTCATGCTCCCCACACACACCCCCCCTCTTAGCAGTCGACATTTAAAGACTTTCGTATACTACGAAACCGCCCAACATGCTAACTAAGTTAGACCTCTCCCGAGCATGGGAGCCAAGCCGGACCGACAGGAGCCAGCCCGGAATCACGGGCCTGTAGACGAGGAGCGCCGAAAGGTCGGTCGGCGGAGAGTGACCATCAAGCTTGTCGCCATGCGACGAGGAGACCGCGATGTGACTGACAACCAACTCGTCGATAACCTTCCGTATTCGCCCCCCGGCCATACCCCGTCCCAAACAAAGATCTTTTTTTGGCCGCTTCATCCTGGAACATCGTCATCAAGGCCGAACACTCTCGCGCCGGGAATCTCAATGCGAAGTCGGCAAGGAGGTCGTGTCGCCGATGTCGTCCTCGCCGAAGATTTTCGCCCGCAGCCTTAAGTGGCCGGAGAAGTTCTAATCGACGATGATGGGAAGTCAGCTCCGCCGCATCATCATCATCTTCTCCAGCATCGCTGCGTTGGTACGCGAGTCGAACAGCATCAAGCTCGGCCCATACGCGACGCATTTCCTCTTGCTGGGCAGTGATCCTGTCCTCTTTCGCGTCCAGCGCGCAATGCAGGCGGTTGACGGTCATACGTGCTCCAGAGCTTCATTATCACGGAGCCGCTTCAGCAGCTCCTCCAAATTCAACTCCGCGTCCATCTCGTTGTGCCGTTGCGGTTCTCGCCGTCATCCTCCGGGCCATGCACTCGACCCTTCTGGCGAGGCGACGTGGCTTGGCTTCGGCGGCCATGTTGGACACGTTGCTTGCTCCCGGACGATTGCGTGGACGACGGGCTTCGAGCTCGGCCGGTGTCGGTGCCCTGTACGACAGAGGCTGCCGGAGCGGGCGCCGGGGCGGGCGTCAGAGCCGGCAGAATACCAAGCGCAGGCTCAGGCGAAGGGTTGCGGGTTCGTTTTCGCCCGTGGTCCATAACGCCTCGCCATTGGCCGCGGGAAACGGAATTCGGCCGGTTGGCCACGGCAAGCTCTTGCCCGGCAATAAGACAACATAAGCGCAGCGCAAGACACCGTCTTTTTCGTAGCTGACCGGTAGATCCCATTCGCAGTGTGGGAATAGCCGCCTGGTGCTCGTAGGGTTTCAAGCGCCAATTCAGCGAGTCGAGGGTCGCACCTCGGAGATTCTTCGACCGGTCGCGCGCAAAGAGAGCGTTCAGTAGGCGCCAGTCGGACCAGACCTGTCGGCAGATGTCGATGGTCAGGACAACCTTGAGAAGTGGCACGTCGACATTTGTGAGCTGGAACGTTCGCGGTATGCGCCTCGCGCGTTCGATCGAGTGTAGTGGGTCGCGATCGATGGCCTTTAGTTACCCGAGCTGTCTCCAGGCCAGGAACAAGGTCATGACGGCGCGGTTTAGCGGGGTAACTAAAGGCCCTCGGCGCTCGAGCGGGGCGGCCTCAAATGTATGTCCCAAGGAATTGGAAGGTTTTCGCGACGGTTATCAAACGAGTGCCGCTGGTCTCGATGCGCCCCGGCGCGCGTCGTAGCCCGAGGCGAGTGTGTCGGCGACGTGTTCCCACCTCGCACGACCGCGCACGGTGCAGCAGTCCTCCGGTTAAGAAGCCGAGCAGAAGACGAAAGGACGCCAATCCTGAATTCGAAATCTATGTTGCAACGTCAGAATCTCTCTCCACGCCTGATGACGTCAAGCTGACTCACTTTTTCTACAAATCTGGATGTATGCGTGCCACTTGAGCCCACAATAATGCGTTATTATCCCAATTGTACCACAGTAGGTTTCCCGGTTTAAGAAAAGACCGGTCACGGGCTGTTCCAGAACGATGGATGATGATGATGAGACAGCTCCGGTTGTTGTTGTTGTTGCTTCGCAAGAAACGCCCACCATCAAGACTGAGGCCGAGGAAGATTTTCGTCCTTCTCCTCCGAAAGCGACCGACCACGCCGCAGCTCCGTCTGAGATTGTTGTTGTGCCCACCACCACCACCACCACCACCACCAAAGGTGTCGCTGTCGTCGTCGATAATGACGACGTGGAAGGCACCGCAGGTTCAGCTACGAAAGACGAGGAGGCGACGAGACGATGGGAAGAGGATGTCAAACAGGGGGAGGCGACGCCTCATCAGCCGGAGGCGCCTCATCAGCCGGAGGAGGTCGTCGAAGAGGACGAGGAAAAACCAAGCAGCAACGCGAAGCGCGTGCGGTTCATCGTCGAATGCCCGACACTCTCGCAAGCGCTTCTCATTCCGGCAACGCGCGCCACGGCGATCGGGAGCCTTCGGGAGACGGTCCAGGCGCGTATGGCCGCGCAGCACGGCGAGTCGGGCTCTCGATGTCCCTCCGTGCTGTCGCTCAGCCTGGAGGACGCCGACGGGCGGCGCGTGCTTTTGTCGGACGACGATAGGGTCGCCGACGTCGTCTACTCGGACGATGCGTATGCCTCCGTCAAGCTCATCGCCAACGCTCGGCCGCTCGTGGTGCGCCGCGACGATCAGTCGACCGCCGCCGCGCTCGGGCTTCTCGGCTCGACCGGTGCCGACGACGACGACGACGACGACGACGACGAGGAGGAGTTTGGCATCGAAGCAGACTCGTTTCCAATCATCGAGAGCGCGACGCCGCCCGTCGAGAGCGCGGCGCTGGGCGAGCTGCCGAGCGGCAACGCGCTCGTCGGGTGCTACGTCGCGGTCAAGGCCGACCCGACTGTCCGCGGCCGCGTCGCGAAAATGGGACACAGCTGGTGCTACGTGCGCCGCGCGACGGCCGAGCCGCTCTGGGTGAAGCTCCGCCGCACCGAACTCGAGCCGGCCAACCTCAACGCCGACGAGAGGAGGATGACGCTTGCCGACCACGACGGACCCCCGACGCCCAAGCTCGAGCCCCGGGCGACGCGTTCGACCGAGCACCCCTACGACGACCAGGAACAGGATAGACCACGAAGAGCCTCGCGTCGCCTGCACCGCGAAGTAGAGGTCGACCTCGAACGCGACGTCAAGCGCCGCCGCCGCTCTTCCGACACCGCCGATGGACCGCGAGCCGCGGCTACCTTGGCCGCGCGCAAGCTCGCCCAAATTTCCCGCGGGCGCGCCAGACACTCGGAGCCCCTTGGTCTTGAGGAGAAAGGAGCCGACGCCGAGCTCGATACGAACGATGACGTCAACCACCCGAGGCGCTCGGCGGGTCGCAAGAAGAGAAGACCGACGTCGCGCCGCGGCGCCATCAGCGACGCGCAGTGGCAAATCGAGCGCGCCAAACGCGGCGGTCGCAAGCTCCCGGAGGTGTGTCCGCGCGGCCTCTGCTGGCATCGCCGCTGCAAGCACTGGGAAGCCAAGATTCCCGGCGGGGTCAAAATCATCAAGTCCGTCAAAGCCCTTATCCTTCATTGCAAGACCGGCCGAGGCTACTGACTCGATACGCGCCGATCTTTTTTTTAGATACGCTGCCTTTTAACAGCCCCCGTTCGCTCGTTTTATGATGTTTCGACGCCTGGCATGCGCCTACGGCCTGCCGAATCCCAGGCTTTCCCCATTGATGACACCACAGCCTTGTCCTTTACCGCTGGTGTCCTTTTTCTTCGTGGCGTTGCGGAGCGATCGCAACGCTGCGTGTCGACGGGCGTCGCTTTCTGTATTCACGACACCCTGCGGCCTCTCAGTCCTTCCTTTCGGGAACAGCTTATCTCGTTCGAAGTATTCCCATCCCGGCTTCCGCGCGGCGGCATCTATCGATCTATCTATCTATTGCCGACTCCTGCTTTCTTGTTCTCCTCGAGACACAAGTTTGGAACCGCCCCGGCCAACCCAGACTCTCTCTAGTTGTATTATTTTCCGGGCTACGTGCATACTCACCTGCTTGACGACGAATGCACAAATATCATGGCATGTCTCGTCGCCCGCTCGCTCGTTCGAGATGGGGCACACGTCGTCTCGTGAGATGCCAATATAAACACACAAACAAACAAACCTCTGTTGGAGGTAGTAGTCGAGGCTTCGGATACTGTGTGTTTACGACGCATCGAGGAAAGTAGTGACGAAGGGCGCAGGGAAGAAGCTGAGAGCTTCTTGTGCAATAACGCGAACTACGCTCGAGTAAGTGGCGCGATATTTTTTTTCTCTGCGCCGACATGCCCACCATCTCGAGAGCCACTCGTATCGCATGTATTAAGAGACCACACACCCGGACTTCCTCACTCCAGTACGTGCCAGCGGGACAGTGTAGTCCAACAATTGGGGAAAACTCGCATTTGCGACAGTCTATTGCGCTGGTTTTGTGGGTGTTGTACACTTCAGACAACTTCATACTACTTAGGGGACCGTAATTTTCAGTCTTGTCTTTATGCGCACATTTATCTCGCTCGCGGGTCGATCGAGTAGATGTTGCGCTGTCGATGACAACGCGCGACGACGCGAAGATTATCACGTAGACGACACACAACAGACGGCACAGGCTGTGTCGACCGAGTAGAGCGTGTTGCCGCTCGATTCCGCGCGAAAGAGCCTCTCCTCCTCCGAAATCGAGCTCCAGGATGAGGCGTCGTCGTCGACGCAGAGGGTCTTCGCGGCGATGCCGGCGCCAGTTTCGTCGATCTCGCGGTTCCAAATCTCGACGCCTCCAGCGTGGCCGGTGTACGTAGCTTCGTAGCCGTCGGCACAGTCCGAACTACCGAACGCGACGTAGCACCCGCCGCTGCGCGCGCATTATCGCGAGTCGCGAGGACGTACGCACTCGCAGCATATCGCACACGTCGTGCTTACCTTTTCTCCGCCCCCCGCCTGGAGAAAAGTCAAGGTCCCGAACACCAAGGGCACTGAAATCATCGTACTTCGTCCGCCCGCGTCAGTCGGTAGACTTGACCGCTAAGTGCGTCGTTGAACTCGTCGTCTTCATCGTCGATGTCGTAGGTCGAAGCATCGCCTGACCTCGGTTGTAAAAATGCACGAGCAAAACCTCGCCCGAAATGCACTCGGCGTTCGCGGCCGCATGGCTGTCATAGACGTAGTGCGAGTAGTACCTATAGATTCAACAATTATTATTTGGCCCAAGACGAGAGATGTGTACCAGGCTTCCATCCCTCCCAAGTATCCCGTGATAACTTGGGTGAACGCGGATGGGCAGCTGTCTGTTCCCCGGGTCGTGAAGCCTGGGGAGCGCTCCACTCAGACGACGAGTTGCGGTTTGCGCTCACAGCCAGGACTCGGCGAAGACGTCAGCCGACGACGCACGACCACTGATTCGATTTCCTGCTGTCGCGCTTCGAGTTTCGATAGTCGTTCGCTTAGTTGCGCGAGCGTCACGTGCAGCTCATCTTGAGAAGCTCGCGCTCCGCACGACAGAAGAATGACCAGCATAAGGAGTCCGTCGTGCTTGTTTCTCGCCACAGCAGGTGATCAACACTAATTACGAACTAATAGAATGCGTTGTGTATCGATCGACAACGCAAGATTTTTCAAAAAAAGAGAATAAATAGGGAGCGCGTCTATGGCGGCAAGCCAATGCCCGTTCGTGTTCCCTATTCCGGGACGTGTTGGTTTATGACCAGAGATACCTAGGGAACCCGCGCGGTATATTACCGAGCGCTGCCCTACGCCAACGGGGATCCAATGGGAACCGACGGGCTCCCGATATGGGCCCTGGCCTGCGTAGCTCGCAACCTGCTCGACGCCCTACGGCGACATCTTTTTTTTAGTACGTAGTCAAAATGTCTGCCCGGGTCGCTTCTAAGGTGGGTCCGGGCCGAATTCGACGCGTGTTTGACCCCCCTAGATGGCCCAACATTGACTTTAAGAGGAAACGCTCCCGAAGATTCAAGTCATGATCCACAGGCTAATAGTCGAATCTGCTTGTACGCTTTGACACCTTTCACCTCGAGCCGACTGCGATGCGCGGCGACGACCTCTGCCACCTCGTTGATCTCAGTCTTCTTCGATAGCGTAGCGAGGAGCGCATCGAACTCAACTCACTGATGGCGTCGCGGCGCTCGAGCATCACCCGCAGATATCGGCAGACAACCTTCTTCTTCTTGAGCTCAACTGCTTACATGCCGGGAAGCAACGCGTGCTAACCATCGGTAACCGTGCGCAACGTCTGAGCCTCGCCTACCACTTCGGCCTCGTTCGCTCCTCGAGCAGGAACCGCTGTGACGGTTGAGACTGCCATTCATCAGCTTCGAGTGGCCTCTTCTTCTTTTCCTGCTTCGTGTGAATCGTGTGACGACGCTAAGCGATGGTTGCAGCATGATGCCAGACCTCCCAAACAGGCCGCCATAATTTGGTCCGGGCGAGGCGGCCAAATGTTGCGAGAAGACGAGTAAATATGCCTCTCGTTGTTGCACGTGGTGGTGGTGGTGGTGGTGGCCAAGTTGCTGTTGTGCCACAGATAAATAAATCCGAATATGAGCACGCAACCGCCGCCGCCGTGGCAAAAGCTGCGTCTCTCAAACATGCACGCACTAATGAGATTGACCGCTCGGCTTTTGTTTCGATTTGATGAAATATGCCACCTCCTCGTGCTCTGGGTGATCATCGTCGTCGTCATCAGGGTGCGTGGAGTAGCCATTGATTTGAACGTTATCGGTGTCCGATCTCGGAGTGTTGTTGCTGCTTGATCCCAGATCGTCGTCGTCGTCGCTTTCAGTTTTGGATTCAACTCCGCCGGGAGACGACGATTCTGTATTGGCGCGGGCAGGACACCCACTGCTGCAGTGGACCATGCATCGCTCGATATCCTGGTAACTCCGCCGTGAACGCCAGCGCTTTTGAAGCACAAGCGCCATTTCATATTGACGGCCGCGTCTCGAAGGCAGCGAACGCTTGGCTGGGCGTCGACGAGTCTCGTGGCAAAATCGCAGAACTGCGAACGCGCGCGCGAGCTGCAATGCGTCAGAAAGAAGAGGATGGAGCTGCGGTCGATATTTTCAACGATGATCGAATCCTGGTAGTCACCAACGGCATACATGAGCGAGGTGTACCGCTCGATGATGCCGATGGTCTCGCTGAGAATGGCGCGCCGTTTATCCGAGCTGTGCATGAGGAGGTCGATCAGGAAGGGGAAGCTGGTGTCGAGATGTCGGTAGAAGGAAGCTTTAGGCGAATTGGAATAGTTGCTCGTCAGCGCGCTGTCGCTCACATATGATGCGAGGACGCCTTCGAGTTCCACGATCTCGTGAAGAGCGTGGCGCCAGAAGCGCATGCTAGCGAAGAACGCTTTGAGCAGTGCGCCTCGAAACGTCTTGAAAAATTCCATGTTACGAAGAGATTCGGTGGAGAGCAAGGGCACAACGACGTTATTCTCCATCGCAAAATCAATGCGACTCAGCTTGATGTTCGCAGCCGCCGACGACAACGAGCATCTCGACCCAGGCTGTAGAAACGACGACGCCACGGAGTCTCTCACAGCGCTGACCATTCTTAGCGCTCGCCCGCTGAGGTGACCTAAGTCCCCGCTCGAAATAGTTGTTCTCAGTGATAAAAGACTGCGATTTCCTCTCATCAACGCATCATCCGTACCATCAAGGTCGCGAGCGGCGCTGACGAGAGCTTTCTGGGCGGTGAGACGATGGGCGTTTCGACGGGTATTGCGCACTGTCTCGACAATGGCGTAGAGGAAGTAGACAACTTGAACGAATATACAGAGGAAAATGAAAGTGGTGCGCTCGCCCGGCTGGAATGTCTCCGTGGCCGAAACCTCGAACGCCGCGAAACACATGCCAAGGACAAGCGCAAGCACGGACACAAAAATACCGAATTCTTCGAATCTATTTTCTTGGTGCGAGATGAATGGACGAACGTGACTGTGCTCCATGGCTAGGGCGAGAAGCACGGCGAGGCCTGCGAGGCTCAGAAAAAACGGACTTTTCCAGAGAACTTGACTGACGACAGATAGGGCGGCCTGCTTTGCGAGGCGTACCGAGCTCCAGTAGAGAGCGTGGGACCTGTAAGGCTTATACAAAAAGACGTACGCGCGGAGGACCTTGGGATTGTGGAGCTCGTTGCGGTGCACCCGCACGGTTACGCGATACGTGCAGATGCCGCAGACCATCAAAGCGTATGCGAAATAAACCGACGCCACCACACGCATCGCGGTTGCCATGGAACTGTCGCACGAGTCTAAGGGCGACACGGCGAATACCAGCTGTTCACGCCCGACAAACCGGCGGCACAAGAACGGGCTCATGCATTACATTAGGAGGACGGGCATCGAGGTCTCGACCAAAGAGGCGTGAGAGCCGATCGTGCTGTGCCAGGCGTTGAGCCCGCCGGACGTTGCAACAGCCGCGTGAGCGCATCGTATAACGAGATGGACGAACGGCATGGCGAGCATGAGGAAGAAAGTGTGTGCGTGCCACCACTTGGGGAACGCGCACGTCGGCTCGAGGACGTCGACGTCGAAGAGCGCGATGCGGTAAAGCACGATAATATACTGGAGTTGTTTTGGCCAATAGAGGCGGAAAGAAGTAAGAATGCCTAGATCCTGGAAGACGGCGAGGACGAGGTTCAACACGTTATAGCCTGGCCGAATGAAGTCGTTGATGACGGCGAAGAGTGCGAACAACACGGCGTAGCACAAAATCGTGAATAAGATATGGTTGACGCGCGCCGGACACTTGGGCGCGAGAGTTGCTACCGCAAAGCGACTGTCGTCGGGCTCCTCGCAGAGCGGCTCTTCGAAGTGGTGACCAGCCGTTCGGTCGACCAAGCTTCACGCGTTCACCCGACGCCCTCAGGCAGCTGCCGTTGTGCGCCTCGGCGTAGCCCTTGGCTCAGGCCGTCGGTCGCATGCCACCCACACAGAGAAATGCGTGACGGCAACGATACGCGCGACGCTTTGTGGTCGCCGAGTTGCTGAGGTCGAGCCAGTAGGCATCGCGTGGGTATGGGAGCGTAAACCCGCCTTCGCACACCACCTTGTTCTGAAGGCTCGGCCGGTCGCAACTGCGGCACTCTGACAAAGGCCACGTCGGCGTGTAATAACCCGCGACGCACGGGCAATCTTTGGCACTCGGGCTTTCCTCCCACCCGACCGCGGCGTTCTCGCCGCAAAGCTTGCACCCCTGCTGTTCCGTCAAGGCCTGGTACGACTACGAGAGACATTCAGTGCAGGTCCTCGCACCAGAGTTCGGTTGGAACTTGCCGGCTGGGCACTCCCTGCATTGACCGCTCTCGTCGAGGTAAGCCCCCGTAGACAGACCACGTCATCTACCGGAGCCGTCGAAGAGCCGTCGCGAAAAGTGTATTGCTGCCCGTCCAATACTTCCCACTTGTCTTTGCTCCATGTTGCGACACGGATCGCAGTGAGACCTGCGGTGCCGTCGCCGAGAAACTTTATGATGTTATGAGGAATGGAGTCGACGTTGCGATTTCCGTTTTCTCCGAACTCGATGACGTTCGAAACGCCAACGAATGACGCGCCCTTCATCGCAGCGAGCAGCTGCTCGCTTCGCGGCGTCGCGTTACAGGCGGCAATGCCAATCGTGGCGGCGGCGTCGAATACGAAGAAGATATCATTGAATACGAAGGCGCGATTAAAAAAGTCGGCATCGAGCGCCCCCAATGGCTGTACTGCGTCCAGCAGCTAGGTAAAATCTTCGACCTTGTGCTGCTTCAACGCTGCTCGAAGCTTCATGTGCCTACCATACGTGGTGTCAGGCGACATCTTGAAACCACCTTGAACCAGCTCCGCCACATCACCGGTAGCCCGGATCAACACGTCGTCGTTCATCGTATCCATGAATACAAAAGCGTGTTCGTTCGTGGTCACCTCGTTAGCGACCAGCCGCTCGGACACAAGCGCGAGGTTGGCGTCCCAAATCGCCAAGTAAATAATTCTAAATTTGACCAGGTTGCTGATGGCGATATCGAGCGACGCTGAGCTTCCACTCTCGAAAAACGCCCACTTGCAAATAAAATCAAGTTTGACGCACGTCGGCATTAGAAAATCTCTGTAGCTCCCTGAAATAAAAAATTTATATGGCAATAGCAAATCACTGTAGCTCAGTGACTCGCCTTCCGAGTGCAGCACTCCTATCGAGTTCCAGATGTTCTCCATAGCGAACGCCATTTCACGGTCTGCACTTCCCGGGCAGTCGGGATCGTCGGCATAAACCACTCATACTATTCTAACGCAGGTGCCCCCGATGCGAGCGAAATTTGTGGCCTCTTGTCGACATCGCAGTACAAAGCCAGAGCCTTAGAAACATCATTGTGCGCGGCACCGACGATCGTGTCGAGGCGCTCGTAGCTCTTCCGATACGCCACCACTGTGTCGGAGGAGCGCCCGAACGTGTTGAACAACAACACTTCGAGCTGCCGATCGCAAGACCCCAGCGACCCAAATTCCTTGATGATTGACGCGTTGCGCTCGTTGAATTGCGTCGCAGCCATGGCGGCCGCCACGGCGACTTGTTTGTAAACCCCACCGAAGGTCTCTGTCGACACCCCCCCGTCGTACGTAGCGAACGGCATGAAGGCCCCGATGCGCACCACGGTGTGGTTGTCTCTCCTCCTCGCGCGACAGACGACTGAGGCGGTGAGCGCACAGAACATTTTTTTCAAAGACGGAGTGCGGAACGAGCTTTAAAAGAGGGAGAACCCTCGTCGCAAGCTATCGTCTACAGCTGTCGGTTGTTTCAATCCGTCGATGACCGTCGCGGTCAACTTGTTTTACGGTTGGAATAAAATGCGGGGATTTCGCGACGTATTGTGGCAAATTGTTTCTTGTTGAGGAGATGAATAGCCGTCGTCGCCGCGCCTGCCGCCCCCGTCGTCATCGCCATGGGCGGTACGAGCGTGCTGCTCGACTCCGTTTTATACGTGGCTTCATGCCGTTCCGCGGCGGTTCACCGTAACTTGGTGTGCGGCCTTAGTACTGCCCGGTGCTTCGGTACTGTGCATGCCTTCAGCTATTTCGTCGCGCGCACGGATGATGCCTTCACATTGCTTGAATCTGACGTTGCCGACAAGGCACCGCCTCCTGAATCCGTCGGATCTACTCCTTCCCCAATCCCTGCTGCGCGGCCCTTCATTTCAGTATTTTGATGCGCCCGCATTCGCGTCTCTTCATGCATCTCTGTCGCCCTTTGCCTCGCAATCGAGAATCTCTGACGTACGAATCAACAACATCATGATCATACTTTCGCTGGTGAGGGGGCCACCGCCCCGCTCCTTTCGAGCGCCTGTTTTGCCCCCGCCTCGATGATCAAACCACCTCGTGCCGTGCTTGCAACCTGCCCTCTCCGCCCGACGCAGGGCCGGGTCGCGTCATTGCAGCCGGTGCCGTTACAGGCCACCCCGCCACCCGGCGCCTGGACAGGCGTCGCTCGCCCTCCTGAGCCTGTGGAGTTTGAGCCACGGCCAAGGAGCCGCGGCTGTGCTGCGCCTTACTGTCGATCATTCTTCGTCCCCTCGCGCCCTCGCAGCTCGCCGACGACGCCACGAACTTTGCTGCTGACCGCCGTTCGTCGTCCACTATCGCACTGCGCCCTCGATGCCCTTTCCCAGCCCGCCATCCGCTTTCCCACCTCCCATTACGCAACGGTGGATGCGACAAGAGTAATGCCTTTAAAGAGCTCAAGCGGCGGATTGTCTTGGACAAGCTTGCGCAAAGCTTGCCGACTACGCTAAAGCCAAGTTGCATGCCTTTGGTAACTTCGTTTTCAAGCAACTTCAGCCGACGCGTGGGTTGAGGTGCATGGTCCTGTGCCTCGCACGTGCCCCATTCGACTATTAGAAAGGTGGCCAGCAGGGCGACCACATCTTAACACCTGCTTATTGCTTGGTTGTTCATGATGGCATGTGGGCTCCCGATGACCGCTTGCGTGAGTGTGGCGTGTACGCGCATCGTGGCATGGACGATGGCTCCGGTTTGAGTTGTGAAGTATCGAGTTAGGCCCCGCTACTGCATCGCTCCGATCATAGACATCGCGCAGCACTTCTACCCCTCTATTTCCGAGGCGGAGCTCCGCCGCTTTGACTATGCCTTTCCCGGTTTTGTCGCCACCGCGCTCGGAGCCCAGGCACGTCAAGTCTTTGACGCCCACGTTACGGTCCTCCAGCACCTCCGTCTTCCCGAGAGAACCGGCACTGGCGGTATTTACTCTCGTGCTGACCTCATCCCTGCTGTCTTTTGGCAGTAACGCCCATTCCCTCCCCACTTGCCTGCCTGCCACCTGATTTACCCTGATTGTTGCCCTGGTACTGACCTTGCAATTATTGGTGGGGTGTCATCTTGACACCCTCACCTCCGCTTCCACTGAACTGTAGTGGTTTTCTCAGATACCCGCCCCTCCTGGCCGGACCGGGGGGCCTCAACAACCCTTTCTCCCTACCCGAACCGCGGGTGAAACCACCACACGCCCGATCTCAGCGTAATACCTCACGCCATCACGAAATCGGACAATCAAGAAGACAGCAAGAAAGCAATACAAATGCCCGGTACATTGGGTCCAGTAGAAGCGCAGGTGAAGGTGTCGAGATGACACCCCCCCCCATAAATGCAAGGTCAATACCAGGGCAACAATCAGGGTAAGTCAGGTGGCAGGCAGGCAAGTGGGAGGAAATGGGCATTACTGCCACAGAACCCAATGTTCCAGGCATTTTTATTGCTTTCTTGCTGTCTTCTTGCTATTACCCTCATTTTGATTGTCCGATTTTCGTGATGGCGTGAGTGTTACGCTGAGATCGGGCGTGTGGTGGTTTCACCCGCGGTTCGGGTTGGGAGAAAGGGTTGTTGAGGCCCCTGGTCCGGCCAAGAGGGGCGGGTGTCTGAGAAAACCACTACAGTGGTCTCAGAAACGGGAATCGATAGTCCAACTCCCGGACTATCGATCTCCTGTTTTTCGGCGGCGAGTCGGTTCGTAACGGTCGAGTGAGTGCGAAGCCGACGCATTTGTGGGTGAAGATCCAGGGGATCACGGGTACCGCCGCGGGGTTCATTTTACGTGATTCGGATCGAACGGGGAGCGGAGTCACTACGACTCATTTGGGCAAACATCGTAAGACCTAACGAGGCTACGAAAGAGTAAGCCCTAACCTAGCTCGCGCGAGGCAGACCACCTCCCTGACGGCGAGCGACAGCACCGGGAAGGCCGTCCATAGTCTTCACGCGCAAGGAAAAAATTTCCGTAAGTCCAGGGCACCGGTACAGCGCGCAGTCAGACGGCTGCCGGCAATTGTCGTCTGACGAAAAAGAATACAACATGCGAGTTGTGAGCGTCCGGATTAATCCTATTATCCGGGCAAAGCGCGGTCATGGCAGAGAGGCCAATGACAGAACGACCGCAGTGGTTTCGGGACGCACAGGAGCGTCTGCAACGATTCAGTGCAGCGACTCCGTTCTCGTCTATTGGAAGAACACCGTTGAGTACGCCCTTTCCACGGCCGGAAGCCGAGGAAAGCGGCATCAGAAGAGAGGCAAGGTCATCGGACAGCCTCGACAACCCCCCAAGCGTGATCATCCTTCCGGATCCACGCGCTGGCGAAGGGGGAGCTACGGTTGCGCCAGACGCAACTTCAAGACCGGGTGAGCCGACGTTCCCGTACGCACGACCCTACGAACGTGCGATGAATACTACGGAGCCATCTCGAGCGGAACCCGGACCGTTTACGGCGATGCGTGGACCAGAGGAGAGTGCACCTCCCAGGCCACCATCCGCGAATACGAGAGCGACAGATTTTCGCGTGGATGCCGACCCCGAGATTCTGCAGACCATCAACGAACGATTCGAGATGTACCAGTCGCAGATCGAGCAAGTCCTACGTGAACTTGAGCGCACCCGCCGCGACGCGCAACAACAACGCTCAGAAGTGGAGCGGCAGCGGATCGACAACGATCGACTTCGACGAATGGTGGAGGAATCCACGCGGGCGCATGCTCGAGAGGCACGGCCAACCTCTCCGGATGCTACGCGTGTTACGCCCGAAGAAGATGACGCTGTATCGGCACTGACCGACGATCAGCCACCGCGAAGTCGACCGGAGCCTACCCCGCAGCATCATACTGACCCCGGTTCAGCACATCCTCGTAACGAAGAAGATATGCTTCGGGTCAAGAAGGGAGCTGCTGGTATGACTCGTATCACGTTTTCGAATCTCAGTGGGCAAATTACGAAGGACCGAGAGGAGGTGAATGCGTGGTGGATGCAATTGCGGCGTATGATGGAAGGCAGGATTGACAAACCCTCAATAGCGATGAACGTGATCGGAGGCGAGTATCAACTCGCCCCTATGGAAGCTTATCGCAAATGGGAAGCCGAACGGCCGCAGATGTGGAAACAATATAAGGAAGGAATCATCACATTAAAAGAGTTGCGCCAGCATGATGAGGACTGTCTGGATGCTATGCAAGAGGCGACGAAGCTTCCTTGTCCACCTCGGGCTACGGTTGAAGAGCTTGAACGTGAATGGTTCAATTTACGGCAAGGGAATTTGTCATTGAATAAGTATATTGCGCGATGGGTGCAGAAATTCGGCCAGTGGCGAGCAATGTCAGGTCGCGATACTGATCCTGCTGCGTTCCGTTCGCACTTCATTGCTGGGCTCAATTCTGAGCGCTTGCGGACGAGCGTCGAACTTGCTCAGGCCTCACCTCATATGAAAGCATCTACTCTCACCCTCAACGATGTCATTCAATTGACCATCCAGATTTCCAAGATTTTGGAAGCCAACCCTACTGCCAACATCGAAGAGGCGATTAAGAAGGAGAAGGGAAAGGAGCGCGCACCACGGATGAGGAGAGAGCAGCAGCAGCAGATGCAGCAGTGGCAGCCAGTACAACGGGTTGGTTATGTTACCGACTCGGGATTTGGAACCTGGCTACCACAGGGGATAGATACCAATACGCGTCAAGCAATTACGACGTGCCTCAGTTGCGGCCGGCATGGTAGTTTTAACCACGACAACGGTGTGTGTCCTGTGCCGGACAATCCCTCGAGGAAGAGGCGTGCTGCTCAGACGTTGACGAATGCGGGTTTTCCAGCAACGCCAGAGGGACAGGAGCAATACCGACGGGCGCTTTTAGCTGCAGCAGGACAGGCTTCGGTGACTCAGCTAGCGCCGCGCGTTGTACAACAGCCGCAGGTGGTCTACACAGCAGCACAGGTTCCAGGTGCAGGTCAACAGCAGTTGGTTGCAGGCACTCAACAGCGTTTGGTTGCAGGCACCCAACAGCAGGTGGTCCGAAGGCAGCCCGCAGTGCAGCGGACCGCTCAGACTTCGGTGCGCCTGGAGGATCTGACTACGGCTCTCAACATGATGAATTTGCTTCGTCAAGCACAGCAGACGGCTCCAACGGTTAGAGGGCAACAGCCGCAGAGAGCAAACCCTAGCCAGCGCAATGATGGTGTCGCCGCTCAGTGGCTTGAAGTGCTTGGCGAAGATCAGGATGACGCTAAGCGAGCGGACTACTGCACTGTGCAGTATTCTGAGCTCATGGAGGGCAACGTGTATGACGGTGACGATGACGATGTTGGAGGCGATGACGATAGCTTCTCTGCAGAAAGCTATTCCCCTGGTGACCCCATGGAACCTCCTTTTTTTTAGTCATCACTGAAGATGCGTGGGTGGAGGAGCAGGAGCAAAGTACCGAAGTGACCGGAGTTGCATCTAGAGTTCCCTCGGAAGACGAAGATAATCGTGACGGATTGGGATATACGATTGTTCGTGTGGGACAAGATACCTTGGTTGCTATGGATATAGTGCCACCGAGGGACGACTGCGCCGAGCGTTATGCCGCTCACCCTTCCATCTCTTCGGATTTCGATAGTTTCTACCCTCAGACTGCGTTGAATACCACTCAGGATCCCGACCATCGTGAAAATAAAGCCGTGAGGTACGATGGCACGAGATCCGCCTCTTTGACGTATGTGCCTGTGGCTGTCTCTTCGCTAGATGGTTCGAAATATTCCATCATCGCTGCCGGTTTGGATGGCATGGCTGATTCCCCCTACATCGATCACCGCTTTTATCGCAAACTTGATCGTGACGGCAAAATCATCTATCATCAGCCACTCCCTACGATTCGTACTCTGAATGGGTCAGGAGGTTCGGGAGCTGCTATTCGAGAATGGGTTATTCTCCGGATCTCCTTGGTGCCATCGACATCCATGCTGCTCATGTTCTTCGTTGGTCAAACTAATGGGCAGTTACTATTGGGAGCACGAGAATTACGACTCTTGGGTGCGATTTTGGATTATGCGACAGAGAGAGCTATTTTCCGGCGTTCGGAAGTGACCATCGGAGTTCTCAAGAATCGGACTTCCGCCTCGCCACAAGACCAGCATGGAACTGTCCTTTACAATGATGCATTCGATGCGACTCCGCAGGTAGTGCAGATGTTCCCGACAGCTAAGCTTGCTGTGCAATACGGAAATATCCAAACTTGGACGCCAGTTCGTAAACCGTGGAGTTATGACAGTCTGCTGCGCTCTATTCGTATCAGAGCGAGCCACCATCACGCTCATCCCGGTGCTCAGACTGCTGAAAAGGCGGAAGACCAACTTAAATGCCCTGCAGGCGAGGAAGATATCATCTTTCATTTCGCCTACGTGACGAGTACTCGATTTCTTCTTCCAAGCCAACCGTACTTCTTGGAGATGGAGTGCGATGTGCCGCTGGAAAAGGGTCAAGTATTCCGACCTCATCGGTCACTCCTCCCAGATCTCCGCCTCGTACCTGGCTCCTATTCATCGTATTGCTCCGACGAGCCCAACGAAGTTCATGTGGCTGTGGAGCACATTGGTGACGAACCCATTGGTATCGACCCCGAAGTCCCGGTGGTCGAAGGCGAGATCATGCCGCATGAAGGATGTGTCAACATGCAGCTAGAAACCTCTGATGACGTGTGTCATGCAACTCTTACGGCTGCTGTTGACGAGGATGAAGTCAAGGAGGATGTCTTGAGTGACAGACCTCCTCCTGAGCCACCTCCAGATGAAGAAGTGAAAAAAACACCAGAAATGAAGATGGAGGCGACCGCTAAGGAGCTGCTATCTAAGAACGCCTCCTTGGTTTGGATACCATCACCTACACCTTTGTCGTCGTCTACTTTGCTGGCGCTGGAGGATCAACGTTGGGTATCCGACGATGCAGTGAGCTATATGGCAGTTCGTTTCGCATTGTCCTGGCTTTGGATGCTTGTCCTCAGGCCCGAGCCACCTTTGAGCTCAATTTTCCGAAGATTCCACATGTTTCGCATGAGTTAGGGAAATCTCATCGTCGTACATACGACTTGGTGTTGCCGTATTTACATTCAGATTTTTGGAAGCATTCTTATTTTCACGCAAGTCCGCCGTGTATCTATGGGTCGACTGCCAATTTGCACTACAGGGACGCACGCAAGGGCGCTACTATTACTTCCTGGGTCCTGCGTCATTTCCGCAACGCACCTTATGTAATTGGACGATGGACGCTCGAGCAGGAACCATCAGTGATCCCTTTTGTGCATCACCAATTTTATGTGCCGCGCATTGTCGACTTCTATAGTATCACACCAGAATTGCTGTGCTCGCGCACGCGCCTACTTGCTTGCAATGTTCGCTTGGAACTGCCATTATTATCGCGTGTACCATCGAATTTACGGGACCGTTTTGGGCCAGCGTTGGGATTTACAGGTGGTCACCCGCTCATTATAGTGAACAGTTTCTCATCAACGCGCCCGGCTATCGGCCCTGCCTTCACAGTGGCGCGCAATAAGCTCCACCTAGGACCTCATTTCTCGAACACCCGTCCACTCACGTTGCAGATGCACCAGGAAATTATGACCGTTCCTGCTACGTGGCAATGGGGTGAGAAAGTTTCAGAGACAGCAGCTATGAAGATGCTTGGCAGTATAGTGCCACCCGCGACTATGACGCGGATCGCGCTAGCAGTGCACAATTCGTTTGACCCTTCGCTTCGAAATTTGGGTAAGTTGCGGAATATTGCGACGACTACGATAGCCCAACCCGATCACCATTTTCTACGGTTCTCACCTTTTGCTGTAGAGTCGCGCATTCCAACGCTCGACCCTGCCACTCGAAGAGTATCATGGATTTCGCCCGATGAACTCTATTCTCCTGCGAGTCCTGCACCATCAGCTGCTGCCTCCACCACCCCGCCACCACCTTCGGTTAAATCGCCTGGGACGGCTCAATCTTTTGCAGGGGGCACCGTCGCCACTGCTGTTATGCAGAGCAACCAAGCCGGCAACCAGCCCTCCGCAACTGCTGATGAAGAAGGCACCGCGAAGGAGAGACCTGCGTATTTCAATAAGTACGACGTTCCGTGGGCGGACGCGCCTCACGACGAACATGGTCAACCTTTACCGGTGATGCCTCCTCATTTAGCGGATCAAGAGAGCATGCAGGTCATCCCTCCGACCGTCGCGCAGGTCGAAGAGGTGATGACTGAATTGGGTATTACAGAGCATCCTGCTTTAGATGATGACGAGAGGCTGATGATGAAGCATTTAATCTCGTATTCGTGGGCATTTTTTGATGACGTGATGAGACCTGTTGATTCACCTGAAGTGACGCTCCGGTTCAAAGAAGAGAACCCGACTCCCGTCAAACTCTCGCCATATCGGTTGTCGAAAGAAAAGATTGAATGCTTGCGGGTGCAGATTGAAGCATGGACCCGAGACGGAGTTATTCGTCCCGCGAATTCTCCATGGGGTTTCCCTATTTTGATGTTGCCCAAGAAAGGTGCTGAGCCTGGCTCTTTCAATGCTTACAGAGCAGCTGTCGACCTACGGCGCCTCAATGCATTGCTCAAGGATGATAGCTGGCCGAATGTGAGCATGGCTGTCGCGTTGATGTTTCTCATCGACAAGTTCTGTCGTTCCAGTTTGGATATTCGTTGGGGCTATCACAATTTACGATTGTCGCTAGATGCACAAGATGTGGTCACCTTCACTAGTCGTCTGGGAGCGTACAGCTAAATGCGTCTACCATTGGAAGTCAGAACAGCCGGAAGTTTGTTTTGCTAGCATTTGAACACTGACTTGTCGAAATGGCTATATCGTGATCTCGTGGCATATATCGACGATATTCTCGCTGGTCACGCAGATACAAAGAATCACTTGCAGTGCCTTGTGCAAGTTATTCCCCAGCTCGCCTTGAAAGGGTACAGCGCCGAGATCAAGAAGATTCATTTTATGCAAGAAGCCATTGAGTTTTTGGGTCATTTATGTACCCCGAACGGACTTCTTCCATCACCAAGGTCTTTAGAAGCCATCAGACACATGCCAATTCCTGGCACTTTGTCGGATGCTGACCCTAAGAAGCAAGTGCGATCTTTCCTTGGAATGGGGAGTTTTTGCCGGCGTTATGTAAGGAATTTTGCAAAAGTTGCAGAGCCATTAAGACAACTGACGTTGCCGGACGCGAAATTCAAGTGGACGAAAGAGTGTCAGGAAGCTTGGGATGCCATCATCGAGGCTATTGTCACTTCGAAGGGCGTCTACCATCCTGATTACTCGTTGCCTTTTTACATTCGAACTGATGCTTCCGCGCGTGGGTTGGGTGCTTACCTATTTCGAAAGGTACCACTCGTTGATGACGATGGAAGAGAAAGAATCGAAGAGAGAGTTATCGAGTACTGGAGCCAAACCGTGCCTAAGTCGATGAGGAAGTATGATCCTCGGCGCTTGAAACTCCTCGCAGTACTCTCCGCTCTTGAAAATTTCCGATTTTATATCGAAGGTCATCAGACGAAATTAGAGACGGATCATCGTAATTTAACGTTTCTTCGGGATTCGAATCATACGTCTGGACATTTGGCACGATGGGCTTTGCGGCTTGCTGCGTTCGACCGGGAGCTCGGATACAAGCCTGGAAGCTCCCCTGGCATGCGTATCCCGGATTGTCTGTCGCGCAGCACTATCGACAAATTGATCGAGAATGACGAAGACGGGGAACCGATCAATGAAGCTTTTTTGATTTTCCAAGAAATCCCCACCGATGTGCCTGGCACAGCTTGCTTCACCTTCTCTTCGGTGACGATGCCTATGCTGACGGACAGCGGACCCACCGCAGCTATGGTAGCAGTTAGTACGCGACAGAACGTACAACCGCCTCAATTCTCGTACGAGTCTGAGCCAGTTGACTCCGTCGAAAGTCTCCCTTTTGCGGATAAAGCGGAGGATGAGATCACTCTCGATGAGATAGCGAAAGAACAAGCTGAGGATGACACATGCAAGCGCATCAGACGAAATCTCGACTCTGAACAGAAAGATCAAGACGAGCAGTCATCCGTACCATATGAGGTTGATGACAACGTGTTGTATGAGGTCGATGATTCAGATTCTTAACGTCTTATTGTGGTCCCTCAGTCTATGCGAAAGCGTGTAATCGCCATGCATCACGGAGGATTATTCGGAGGCCATGTAGGACGAGACTCCACAGCGAATCAAATCTTGGAACGGTATTGGTGGCCAAACGTCTCATCATCAGTTAATGAATTCGTCAATGCCTGCATTGTTCGCCAGAATATTCGATCCACCGCCTAGACGTCATGGCTTGCTCTGTCAACCGAATCGCGTCGGAGATTGCTATGTCCTAGGTATGGATCTGATTGGACCTCTGCGAGGCGCTGACCTGTACACGTACATACTCGCAATGTACAATGCAGCGTCGCATTTATTGAAATTGGCTCTGATCAACACCAAGCATGATTTTCAATTTTGAACGCGCTTGTGGACAACATTTTACTTGAGGGATGTCTCCCACGGTGCATAGTCACAGATAATGGAAATGAGTTCGCGATTAGGTTATTTCGCACGTTTGTTCGTCAATTCAACGTACGTTATCGTGCTACCCTTCCGTATCACCTTCAGAGTAATCACACTGAACATATCAACCGGTTTATCAAAGCCTTCTTGCGAGCTGCGATCGATGAACAGCGTCAGCCAGAGTGGTTGAATTTCATCCCATATGTGGCATTCATGTACAATAGGATGTACATTCCGGGAACGAAGATTTCACCTTTCATGATGCGTACTGGCAAGCAGCCCCTGTTACCACCCGATTACAATCTCTTGAGTGAACAGCGTGATCTACCGCAATCACGTCATCAGATTTTGGTGGACTTTAAGAACAAGTTTGAATTTTATAGTCAACTCGTTACACGCGCTCACCAGAAAGCACAGGAGAGTCAAAAACTCAACTATGATGCCCACCAAATTGACATCCAGGTTTTCCCAGGTGATTATGTTCTGCGTTTCGTACCTAAGACACGCCACAAGCTACGGCCCATTTGGCGCGGACCTTACATAGTTACCAAAAAGATCTCTCCCGTCGTTTACGAAACTCAGGACGTCAATGACGATGATGCTGAATCGGCTGTAGTATCTGTACAACAGATTGTGGCTTTGAAAGTGCCAACCATAGACACTTCTTCAGCCCCTCTGCATTTACCTTCAGACCGCGACCGTTTCAAGCATGGTAAGTTCGTGATTTTCAGGGTGAAAGGACGATCCAACGCGTGGAAGAAGCGTATCTATGTTGCCGAAGTCTACGAAGAATATGACCACGACAATGATACAGTTGCGCTTCACTACTATACCGATTTGGGACGGCGCGATGATCCTCGTGTTTTTGATCCTACTCAGCCTCTGGCTGATCGACGATTAAGACCCGAATACAAAGACCCGGACGGAGGTAGCTTCACACGCTTACGACCAAACATGGAGGGCTGTCAACCCTGTGTGACTGATTTTCGCCCGGATGAAATCGATGTCCTCGTCAGTAACTTCGGCCTCCACAGCAACAAAGATCCTGCTGATGTAGCTGACCGAGCTTATCGTACCATTCGTGAGCGGGACCTTCGTCACCCTTGAAGTCGAGGACGACTTCATCTCAAGTAGGGGGCTCCTGTGGCAGTAACGCCCATTCCTCCCACTTGCCTGCCTGCCACCTGACTTACCCTGATTGTTGCTCTGGTACCGACCTTGCAATTATGGGGGGGGTGTCACCTTGACATCCTCACCTGTACTTCACTGAACCCAATGTACCAGGCATTTGTATTGCTTTCTTGCTGTCTTCTTGCTATTACCCTCATTTGAATATCCGAAGTTCGTGATGGCGTGAGTGTTCACGCTGATATCGGGCGTGTGGTGGTTTCACCCGCAGTTCGGGTTGGGAGAAGGGGGTGTTGAGGTCTCTGGCCTGGCCAAGAGGGGCGGGTGTCTGAGAAAAACCACTACAGGGGCTGTGCCTCGCGAACCCCCCCCCCCGGATCGGGGGTGTCGCGGCAACTCCCGCCTCCTAAGGCTTACCCCTCTTCTAGGGCCCCCCTTATCAGGGGCACCCTACTCCGTTCTGATGATGTCAGTTTTCTATATGACATCATTTTCCCTGATTTCTTTTATTCAAGTGTTCTTAGTCATAAAGCAAGAGCCGATCCTCAAGTTGTGAGGACCCGGCACGGAAGTTGTTTGTGGTTGTGTGGCGGGAGAACGGCCATCCTCGTCCAGTGACTCCACCAAGGGCACGGACGCGAGCGGCGAGCCAGGATTCGAAGGCACGCCAGGTAGCCCCTAAAATCCCCCTTACGCCACAGGGGGCTACCCTCCCTCCGAACCCCACATCGGGGTGGCGCGGCAACGCCCACCACAGGCTTTGGGTGGCTCTGCCTCCGAACCCCCTCGGACGGGGCGGGCTCCGAACCCCAAGCCCCCCGTGCGACCTTCGGCCACTTTTGTTTTGGTGGGGCGCTCCCCCCAAAAAAAGCATTCCCCATTTTTTTGTATTCTTAGTGCGTCCTTGTTTCCTTGCGCTCATCCATTCTGGCTCTTTGTGCCTGGGAGTGCAAACAAAAAAAAAAGAAAGTAGCGCAGGTTTTTGTGAGGGTTTAGAGTAAAGTTCGTTGTTCGGCCATCTAGGAGGTTTAAAGTCGCTACGATCGGCGACCCAGCCTTAGCAGGATGCGTCGATAGCACGCATCTAGACTAGGACTAAAATATACTTTTGTCCGTAGATTATATTCAGCGTCGCTTTTGCCGAAGACTAGGATACCGATCGGCGCGCTCTCGACCTCTCTTTGACGTCCGACATCAATTTTAGCCCCAAACCCTCCCAAGAATGTGCTAGGTCGGGTCAGGTTGAGTTGGTGAGCACACGAGGAGTTCAGTGGCAAGGAGCAAAATTAAAGGGTAAGGGAGATAACTTAGGTGGTAAGGAAAAAAAATCAGTGGTAAGGGAAAAAATAAAAGGGTTAGGGAGTAAACTCAAAGGGTAAGGGTGTGCTGTGTTTCTTGGTTTTCGCGGAGCGCTTGGTTGCGCGTTGCCGAGGAGCCGAAGAGCGCGATAACAGGTCGATACTGGAAGTGGTTCTGGACACTCCTGCGATTGTTGATTGCCTCCACGGACGAAACGCGTGGCTCCACGGTTTTACAACTCAGGTGAAGAGCATGACAAGCTTCGCCAAGTAGCGACCAACGTGCCAGATTCCGACGTTTGCTACGAAGACGACGACGACGGCGACAACGATGTCGACCTCACGATCGATCCGACAATCAAGCGCCGCGGCGTCAAGTGGTTCCAGTCTTTGGCTCTCCAGACGCTCAAGATTGGCAAGCAGCACCAAGGCTTCTGGGACTCGGACAATTTTCTTCTTCGGGTCGAGGGCGTCAGAAAGTGAGATGGCGCGCCGACGACGTGAGCGCGTCTTCGACATCATTGGCCCCAAAAACCTTCCGGCTCGTGCGGTTCTCTCGCGTCGCCCGCGAGTACAAACTCGTCTACCGCTCCGAGGACGTGGGCACCGCCGAATTCGAACACGCCAAAATCGAGCGACAAAGAGAGGCTGCGCGTCTCAAGCGCAAACACTCCTTCCATCGCGCGATCGACGCGCCGCTTCTATCCGCACTGACTCTGGAGGATAATGTCGCTGACTAGCTATGTGCATGATTCTGGTGATGACTTCGGCACACGAAAAGCGTGGCGAGAGGACAAGGAGCAGTCCCCTCGCGTATCGGGGCAGCTCTGCGGTCCGACTTGAGTCGCTTCCGACCGCTGGCGGCACGTAGGGCGCCGAAATTGGACTCGTCATACGGTCGCCAACTTCAGACATAGTGTATATAGGTCATACGGGCTCGCCCGGAGTCACTCGCACCTTCACGGACAGCCCAAGAGGACCCCCTCGGAGGCTCGAACGAAATACTTGTCCAAATCGACCGACTTCCCCCTCAATAATCCCGCGGACCCAGGATGGGTTTGCGGTCGAATGAGCTCTTGAAATATGTAGTGCAGTCCTCGGGCGCGGTATGCGGGCGTTGTGTTGTTCGTCGTGGCGTTATAAGAAGATTCTTTAAGAGTGTACGCACGAGAATTTTCGAATGAGTCCGAATCGTCAGTCTTCGGCGAGCCAACGAAGGACCTGGTCTTGGATGTAGGCCTTGGCCGCCGCGACTGAGGCCTGGACGATGGTGTCGGCAGGATGGGTCCACGCATGATGCGAGGCTCCTTCGACGGAGAGGACGATCTCCGAAACGTTGCCGTCGGGGCTCTTGAGAACGCCGAGTCCAGACCAGGGATCACAGTTGCCGTTGGCGAAGTATGTCCTCAAGGTTGCCGGGGTGTCGCCGCCGAAGAGTTGGTTAGTGAAGTTGACGTTGCCGGCGATATTGGCGGCCGACATGTTGAAAAGCGTCTCGCAGAAGCCGAGCTCGTCTTCGAGCGTGACGTAGCCTTTGGCGAAGGGGCAGTTCGAGTCGAGCTCGCAGGTCTGGTAGAAGCCATACTCCGAGCACGTTTGGTAAGGCCAGGAGAGCGCGTCGGTAAACGCGTCGGGGCCTTTGAGCGCGTCGTAGGAGTAGTCGACGCAGGCACCCTGGTTCTGGAGGCGCGAGACGTTGGCGAGGGCGGTGACGGGGTCGGCGACAGAATTTCCGGCAAGAACGCCACATATCTGCTGGATGTTCCCCGCAGGCCCCGCGGCAGCCGGGTCGTTGTCTTGAGCGGGAACGTCGATGACGCCGTAGCCCGCCCACTCCTTTTGAACGGAACGGAGCTCGAGGGCGGTCGGGTCGCAGAAGTTGAAGAGGTCCGCAAGCGCAGCGATAGCTGTTGCGTTTCCCGCGTCCAAGACCGACTTGATGGCGGCGTGGCCGGCGACGACCGTCTCGAGGCACTCGTCGCTTCCGCCGACGGATTTAAGCGTGAGTGCTCGGCCGACCAAGTCGTTGTACTCCACCATGTCTACTTTGGCGCGCCACGGCGCCGACGACGAGACGGCCGCGTGGATGAGATGCGGGAGCTTGAGGCGCGCGAAGCCCGCGACCATTCCCGGGTAAGACCCGCCCCAGGAGACCCACTTACTGGCAGCCGTGAGCCCGTACGCGGACGTGATCATCGCGTGGAACGTGGCGATGTCGCCTATGGCTTCTTCCGTCGAGAGGTACTTAAAACTTGCGCGCGGGATCGAGCTCCCGTAGAACCGGTGCTCGAGCGCCAGCATGAGAGCCCCGGCGCGCGGCGCGAGCTCGACCATGTCGTTGCAGTGGACCGAACTCGTGAGCACCGTCGCGTCCAACGCGGGGCCTTCGCCGCCGACGCACAAGAACACCGGTCCGCTCCCGTTGAAGAAAGTCGAGTTGGCGAAGTACCGCTGTTCAAATCTTTCGTCGTTCGTCCGGTCGAAGTGTGAAAGCCGCTGGCTAAAGTAGAGCCCGTCCGTGACCGTCACAGCCTGGTGCTCACGCAGAGCCTTGCGAATGCCGCCGCGCGGAAGACCCCACGCGCTTTGGAGCACCACCAACAGGAACATGTCTTCTTCGGATGATCTGCGACACGAGGACGTGGACCAATAGGCACGACGAGACACTGTGTCGTGTCGTTCTTGTCACTTACCCTAAAGTTGTACGACGATGCTAGCAAGGGGATATATATATCCCCTTGATGCTAGGGGAGGACCGCAATGTTGCTGAGCAGGCCGGCCTTGAGACCTCGTAGGACGTCGACCGCATCCCGAAAATCAGCGTACCTCGCGTCGAGGAGAAGAAAGATGAGGCGCTTGTGGTAGTGCTTGGCGATGAGCCAGCCGGAGCGGGCGGGAAGGGGGATGGCGACTTCCTGGATATTATTATTCGTGGGTCCGTCGACCGACATGAAGGCGCGATGCGCGTCGTCGAGGGAGCGGAGCGCGGGAGGGGGGAGGGCTTCTTCGAAGCCGAGCTTGAGAGAGACGTTGCCGCGGTTGAAGTAGACGAAGTCACAGCCTTCGACGGGGGAGCCGCGAGGTCTCGGGGCGCGGTGCTTGAGGGCGGCGACGAGCGGGGTGAGGGACGCATCGAGTCTGTGCTGGAGGTCGGAGAGGTCGAGGGTGTCGCGGTGAAAAAAGAGGATCGCGGTGAGGTCGGCGAGGCGATAGACGGCCGCTCGAGTCTCGAGAGGGCTGAGGTCGGGGCCGTCTCGCGTGGCGAGAACCCAATTCGAGTGGTCGAGGGGATGCGGGAGTTTTGCCGCGCCGAGGCGGACGCGCCAGATCGGGCGGTCGTCCACAGGCGAGGGCGCGAAGCCGCGCTGCTGGGGGGTCGTGCGGAGGACGCGCTGGTACAGCGGGAGCGTCTCGGCGACGTCGAGGCCCGTCCAGAGGATGGACGATCGGTAGAACAGCGTCGACTGGACGATGGGCAAAAAGTTTGCGAGCTCCCGCTGGGCTCGGTGCGCGGCGAGGAAGGTCATGGGCTCGGCACCGCAGTGCTCGAACCCGACCATATCGTCGAGGCTGTTTGCGGCGCTCGCGTCTCGCGGAACGCGAGCGAATCGACGAGCGAGTGCCTCGCGCGTCCGCGTCGTCGGCGACGCGGCGACCGCGTCCTCGACCCGCGCCTCGTCGACGGTCTCGCCGCGCTCCCGCGCCTTTCGCGCAGCTTTCCGCGCCGCGGCGAGCTCGCCGACAGCATCGAGCGGAAAGCTCTCCAGAATCCTGCCCTCGAACAGCGCCCAAGCGTCGTACGCTTGGACCATCAGAGACTGCACGGCGGCCGGTTCGGCTTCGACGCTCACCGCCCACACCAACCACACCTCGGCCTCCACCTCCACGAACACGTACCGGCTCGTCGACAGCAGCACCGTGTCGACACGTTCCCCCTTGCTGCTGAACGCCGACCCGAACGCCAACAAGGACTCCACGAGCCGCAGCCGCTCGAGACGCCGTCCCGCGTCGTCCCCGGCCGGAACGTACCACAATACGTGTTCCAGCAGCTCCTCGACGTCGCCGTTCTCATCGGTACACATGATCCCCCGGTGCATGAGAACGCCATGCTCGAGCCCGAGGATCATCGACGACGACAACACGACTTCCGAAACCCTACCTATGGGGTGGGTCCCGCCATCAAAACCCCACCGCAAGGAGGGAGGGACGACCGGGGTATATGTAAGCCGACTAGATGTGGCGTCTTAGCAGCAGACACGTCAGCGCCTTTCTCTGCAGCAACAGCAGCAGTGCCAGTGCTAAAAAGGAGGCCGAAGACGAATGTGCTTTACGAACGATCGAGGTTGGGCCCTTCGAGCGAGCGCACCGTGCACCGTGTGCTGCTGTGAGACGGTGTCGCACTGCCACGGCACAGGCGAGGAGCTTTTGCGCCTCTCATTCATTCATTCATTCATTCATTCATTCATTCATTCATGTAACAACGAGGAGCGCAACAGAAGGAACTTATCGACCGACAAAACAACGCCGCGGGCTGTACATCGAGCTTGTGGTTGGTCGAATCTATCGGTTTGACAGCAGCCAGTTGATGGCGGCGGAAATGTCGCCTCCGGCGAGTATCTGCGCACGCAAACTAGGGTGAGCAACGCTTCTTGTTCCACAACGAAAAAAAAACATACGAGGGCTTGCTCGTTGGCCTCACGATCGACGAAACCCATCTCCTGGAGCTTGGCGAGCTGGGCTTGGTTGTTCGAAGCGCCCTCGCCTGGCGGCGGGGGGGCGGGAGCGGGCACGTCACCGGAGGCAGGGGCTTCGGCAACAGGGTCGTCGTCAACAACAATGATGGGGACGTTGCCGGCGAGGTGGGCCCACGGATTGGGCGGGAGAACAAACGGCACGGACGGCGCAGCCGCGGGCGCCTGCGCAAAGGGACGAGAGCCCGCGGCCGGATCGAGACGCGATAGGAGTTGAGCCAGCATCGCTGGATCGAGGGCGGGCGACGCCAGGTCGCGCGGCAAGCCACCACCCGGAAATCCGGGCGGCAGCCCGGGTAAGCCAGCCCCCCCGTTTGAAGCGCCGGGCGTGGGGCGAGCCCAGGGATTGGGGAGGGCACCCGAAGGAGCGTCGCCCGAGGGGCGGCGGTGTTGCGGCGCGTCGGGCGGAGTGGCCATTTCGTCGATACCATCGAGGAGAGGCTCGTGGACGTCCTCGTACATGCGACGGAGGGCGTTGAATCCCTCGGGGTGGTTCTCGAGCTGCGAGAGCGCAAGGTCCTGGTGGCGCATAGCCTCGCGGAGGCGCGCGGGGGACCGCGCAACTTCCATTGCCTCGCGCAGCAAGTTGGGGTCGCTCAGCGCGTGTCGGAGCTGAGGGTTGGCCTCTAGCACGCGACGCACCCTCGGGTTGGCTTCGACGATCGACCGCATCGCGTCAGGATTGTTGAGGATCGACTGCGTGAGCGGTGAGTTGAGGAGTGACATTGCAGCCTCGGGATCCGCCATCAGCCGCCGCTGCATCTCCATCATCGGATCGTCGCCGGCACCGCCGGCACCGCCGAACCCGCCGAGCCCGCCAAGTCCGCCCAGACCAGCCAACGGGTCGGCGGGCTGCGCGGGTGCCGCGGAGGTGGTCGGAGGCGCCGAGCTGTTCGCCCGCACATTGCGCACCAGGTGCACCGTGTTCTGGGCCTCGACGTTGTAGTGCGACAGCGGTAATTCGTCCTTAAGCGCGCGCCCGCGGTAAATAAGTCGCTGGTCGTCCGCTGAGACCTCGGCCAACGGCGCGATCTGCTCCTTGAACTCCCGCACCGTCGCCGACGGCCGCACCGTCGTGCTAAACGTCTTGCCAGTCGACGTTCGAATCCGCAGCTCGATTTCTTCATCGGCCATCTCGCTGTCGTCCCAGGCTACAGCCACTCAAACACTCAAACCCTAAATATTCGTTCTTCGGCGTGCGTGTTCGTTCGAGCGCCACCGAATTCGAACGGGGTAGAAAAAGTGAACACAGTGTACTAGTTTCGAACGGGAATGCAATATTGCCGACCTGTGTTTCAACAGGCTGCTGATGCACGCGCTTGACGCGGTGGCGGCGGCGGCGCGCACTTTGTTTTCCTACAACAGCGCCGCCGAGCACCGCCGCTGCCGCCGCCAAAAGCCCACAAGATGGAAAGGTTCGGTTTGGTACTATTATTGGTGGGGACTCGGAGCTCCTATGAAAAGGAAGGCCGAGTCTTGAGCACGGTATCCTCGGCGTCACCCGGAGTCACGGCGCGAGGAGCAGACGGAGCGAGGCCAGGAGGGCGGCGAGCATGAGGGTGGCGCAGATGGCGAAGGTGAGCTGGGTGTCGGCGGGGATGAGGAGGATGAGGGCGATGACGACGACGCCGTGGAGGGCGGTTGAGACGCGCGCGAGGGGGCGCCGGAGATCGCTGGGAACGTGCTTGCCGCGGACAGTGGCGAAGACCGGGACGGACCAGCCGGCGCAGAGCTGGAAGAGGAAGAGGGGGAGGAGGACGCTGGGTATCGGGACGCCTGTTTTGGCTTCCACGAGGGCGAGAATAGCAAAGGCGAGGCCGGCGAGGACGGAGAGGAAGGTCGCGACCTTCTCGACCCCGGCGCGGGAGGCCGTGAGCTGGAACAGGTGGGTACCCGAGACGGCGCAGGACATAAGAAGCGCGAATACAAAGCCGTAGGGCGAGCGGCCGGCGTGTTCGACGCGCGCGAGCGCGGTGGCCCAGGTCGCGTTGGTCACGTAGGCGGTGGCCTCGAAGACGCACGCGGCGAGGCCGGCGGCGAATGCCTTGGTCGTCTTTCCGGTGCACGAAATCAGAGTCGAGAAGCGATTTTCGCCGTCGCACGCGAGGCAGTACGAGGTCTTTTGTTGCCTCGCGACCTTGGGCCATCGCAGCAGGATGATGCCGCACCCTATGGCGGCAAAAACGAAGCTGAGCTCGAACGGGCGACGGTCGCTCTCGGTCGCCCTCCGGACGCCCTCGGCCAGGGCGCCCGACCCGATCGAGACAAACGTCGTGCCGGCCCCCGCGAGCTCGTAGGTCGACCGTCGCCACGCGGCAGGAAAGCCAAGGTCGGCGTGGGCCGCGCGCATCCAAGCGTCGAAGGCCGACTGAAGCAGCGTTTGAGCGATTCCCGCGACGACGCGACTGCCGGCCATCGCGCGCGGGCCTTCGGCCTTGGCGGCCATGATGGCTGCCGCCCCATACGACACCAAACACCCCACGCACGCGCCTCCGGTCTGCTCTGACGAGAAGCATGCCGACGTCGCCCACGACGCGGCGAACCCGAGCGCGTAGACCTGGGCAATTTTCGTAAAGCTCCACGCGTGTTCGTGCCGCATCAGCGCAAACGCCATCGCCGCCTGGACGTACTCGCACCCCAGTCCCAACAAAAACACGGCGACGTAGTCGCGCTGGAACCGAACGAATTCGGGGGTATGCTCCGACCCGGCCGCCTTGCCATCTTCCAGCTGCTGTTTGTGCGCGCGTCGCTGGCTCCACCGGAGCAGCCCCGACGTCGCCACGTACAAAGTCCCCACGAGCCCGCCCATCACAGCGTACTCCATCATCACGAACCCCCCCGTCGACATCTCTCTCTTCGAGCGTTTTAGTAGTATTGCTGAAGGCCCATCGTTTCTTCTTTCTTGCCCGCTTTCCACCTTTGAGCAAAGCCGAAATAATAAACGGAATTATCATCCGTGGTTGAAAAACTAACCCCCTCATTTAACCTTTGAGTTGTTTACTCCTAACAAACCCTCTCGAAGAGAAGAAAGGCTTGCCAACTTCTCGGCCACTACACTGTCTAACGACGACGTCACGTGTGACGCCTGTTGCAATTATTATTAACCAGCCTGTTTTATGAAGAACCAGCCTTTATTTATTTTCGTCGTTCGAGTCGTCGTTATCGTCGTTCGTCTCTTCGACGGTATTCTCGTCGTCTCTAGGAGCTAACTAGATAATTAACAAACTAACTAATTAGAGGCCAGCCCGATGCATGGGGCGTAGGCTAGAAGTCTCGGTCAATAATACCGAATTCTTCATTGAGCCAAGAAAGAACCATCAGTTAACGTCGGACGGGGCGATTTTAGTTGTTGTTCACTAGAAACTCTTACACATCGTCGTCGAATTGGATCTTCGCGATTGAGCCGCACTGTAATAAAGCGGCCCAAGACGCGTCGCTCGTGCACAAAAACGCCTCTCGTACCCACACACCCCGAAGTTTTACTTCGAGAGCTTAGCTGGTTCTTAATTCCGGGCTCACTCTACTCACTAGAGTTCATGAGGGCGTCAATTGCGATCGAAAAAGCCGCGAAGCCCGCGCAGCCAATGGTCGCTGCCTGAGGACCTTGTTTGACGGCGAGGAGCGCGCCGCTCGCGCACCCCGAGAGGCCACCATTGAGGACGTCATGCTTCCCCCGCGCCTTCTCGAAGAGGCAATCGAAGCCCGAGAACAAAGCTGCGCGAGAGTGATGAGGAGGCAACCACACCACGCACCAGTGATGACAGCGAAGCTCTTCATATACCAGACCGCCTTCTCGCCGAGACCACGCCACGCTGTCGCCATCTGCTCGCTCAATGGGGCCGGCGGTACGGTGCGACCGCCGGGCCCAACTAGCGATGAGGGATCGGAGCTCAGGACGCCGAAGAATATGCCCATGGCCGCGCCCACGCCGCCGCCGAGAAGCACGCCACTGGCTGCCTTGAAGGCGCACGATTCTTGCCACAGCCACATGCCGTTGGGGGGCGGCGCCACGGGCGATGACGGCACTTGGAAGTAGCTGAAGAACGGCAGCATCAGTTTGACGCGCCTATCGCTCGTCGGACTGCTGTACGGATCCTCCGACGCGTTCATCAGCAGGCACACAAGGAGGGTAAAGGTCACAACAAACGAAATGTTATGGGCGCTTCTTTCGATCAAATCGGAGCTCTCGACGCCCTCCTCGAGCTCATCCTCGAGACGACAAGCGACGCCGATGGCGCGAACCCCAACGAGAAGGAGGACGGCGAGACGCTCGCGAGCCGCGAGGCTGTCGTTCGCCGGCGCGCGCTGCGTGTCGTGAACGATTTGTTCGACGGCGACGCCCAGGGCCGCGCCCTTGTCGACGGCGCCATCAACGTCCTCGACACGCGCCGCCTTTATCGCGTTGTCACGCAGCCGAGTGCGCGCTCTTTCGTCGCCGTCGACCCCGGATTCGCCGCCGCGGCCAAGCGCTACGTCTGCTTCGATGATTTTTGCTCGTGCCCGGGATTTGCTCAAGTGGCCGCTGACGCCGACGGGCCTATTTTGTGCAAGCACATGCTGGCAGCGCGTCTCGCGCCCCTTGTCCTTAACACCTTCGAAACGAAATATATTTCGGACGCGCAGTACCACGAAGCAATCTCGTGTCGCTACGACCCGCTCTAGCTAGTAAACGCACCCCATCAATGGGATGGGGATTCCCAGCCGGAAACAGCCGTGACCAACGATAGTTCTGGCTGAGGGTTGCAGAGCATTTAGCATACAGTGGTAAGTCACCTGGGAAACCACCCCGTCTCATCAAGAACGTCTGGAAGTTTTTAATTCGGGGAATGAAAGGTATGTTCCCTATATCCTCAGAACACGACATGCGGGATCTAGAACTACACGAGAAAGGTTAAGTGTGTAGTGCTACATACCTCGGGGCGCGCTAGACCATGATGATGAGCTTGAGCACAAATCACAGGACTAATTGAATGTGTAGAAAGGAAGAAGAAGGGTAAGGAAGAGATCATGTTCTCAACGGATGGATAAGGGTAAGAAGCATCAGATTTCTCTGCACCCCCTCGAGAAGTCTTAAGCGCAAGGTGCGACTATAGAACATCTCTTGAGAAAGATGATGATGAAGGAAAGAAAAAAAGGAGTATACAGTCTTGATGGTCGCAGAGATCACATACGAAGCATCAAGAGTATCGAAGGAGTGTCTTTAAGGCTTAAGTTTTGTGGGGCTGAGAGTCGATTTGACGCTTTTGAACAGAACATTACGAAACACAGGTACAACAGACAGTGTGTTAGGATTATCTGAGGTGAGGTGGTAGATGTCGTTGCCGATTCGAGAGTGTTGGGATCGTCGTCAGCTTCTGCTGTGAGGTGGTGAACACCAATAGCTGAATGATGTGGTGCCATGTGAAATGTGAGTGCAAGTAGAGCATTCAGTATGGATGACAAAAGAGAATCTAGTTGTAAGGTGTCCAGTTGGTTTTCCAAGAAGTTGGACCTGGCGAACGGATCCGTGAAGATAGAAGAGTTTTCTGGAGCAGTTCGAATTGTTGACGCAAGGCGTCGAAATCAGCAAGCGAAGCAGAAGACGTAGGATGTGACGATGGCGAAGATATCTCCAGAGTAGGGTCTGGCGTGGAGTGTAAGTAGTTTAACGACGCTTCGGTCAACACATGCTGTGTAAGTGAAGGGATTTCGCGTTTTAAAAGCGCAGAAAGTCTTGATGTTCTGCCTGAGCATAAGTGGGGCCGAACATTACATCCAGGAGTGACGGCGGTTTTGTATCATCTGAAGATGATACGTAGTCGTCAAGATGTTGTACCCACGATTGAGCAACAGTAGTAACCACATGCTGGAATTTGGATGGCTTGAACATAGCCTGAGCTTTGCGACTCTGTGTTCGAACAAGAGTCACAAGGAAATTAAGATGCTCAAGGTGCATCTGTGTTATAAGCCGAAGATCCAGTGCGAATGGCAATTGTGTGGTGGGATCTGTTGTGGCTAGAGCGGATACGGATAAGACCAAGTTAACAAGTGACGGGTGTTGAGCTAGCATACTTGTCAAAAGAGTATATAACTCCCTTGGCAAATGATAGATGCGTATGAGGGTAGCGCGTATATGACCAGCTGAGCGCGCATCACAAGGGAATTGGAAAGAAGTATCATTGCGAGCATATACGGTAGGTTGTCCTCGCTCATACACAGTATAGTCCATGCTGAGGCCGCCCTGGAACGTCAGCGACTGAGGTGAGATATGCCCGGCTGGTGTCGGTGCAACCGCAGCAGCCAGTGTGGTAGCAGTAGCAGCAGTCATGGTTTGTCGCTTTTGCGACAACCTGGGGGAAGGTTCGGCCGTGGAGAGCGAGCGTGGGACTGTCCTTCGAACGACTGGGGAGAAGCCGCGGCCACGGGAGTGCGAAGAAAAGGACTTAGGCGACACTCACACGCACACAAAAATTTGTGGCGAAAGAAGGTGAGGCGGCTAGTTTAACGACGTTGCGGTCACTGGGGTTAGACATCTTCAATCATGTAGAGACTTGTCATCAGAGGCATGGTGCATACCGAGTAGAGAACGAAAAGTGGAGAACTCAGCAGCAAGTGGCTTTGTAAAACCATCAGCCACGTTTAGCTTGCCGGGAACATGATGGACTCGAATTTTCTGTGTGTGGTGAGATGTACTCACGGATCTTAAACCATCTGGTCGACAGTGCTTTGGAGCGAGAGGATCCATCTGGGTTATTAGAGGTGTGAACAGCAGCAGCATTGTCAGACAAGAGAGGTAGGCTTCTGATGAAGCGCATATCTTCAGCAATTGGGTTGTCATTGTCATCGAAGTCAACAGGATCAGCGGTGTTCTCACCATTAACATTGTTGACGTAGAAGGTGGGGTTGACGACAACGGAGAGTTCCAACAGCAGCTTGCGTAGCCAAACAGCTTCATCAGCACAAATACTGAGGGCAATCAACTCAGCTTCGTGAGTTGAGCAGGAGACAATCGGTTGAAGCTTGCTTTTCCAACAAATAAGGCAGTTGAAAAGATAGAAGACAAACCCGGTGGTAGATTTCCTATCTTCCTGTGCTAAGGAAGGGGCATTGTCAGCGTCGACCATGGCTATTAAGGGATCAAACTGTCCAGTGGATACATCCTGCGGTTGGTAGTCGACCACAGTAGAGAGATCGATTCTATTAGCGGAAACAGTGCGAAGGTGAGCTTCAATAGCATTACCTATAGGATGGAACCAGATGCGAAGTGAGCGGTTTTCCGGCTTCCTCACGTAGCGGAGCAGGTGTTCTAGCATTTGGACATGAACGTACGTGGGTGCATGCATACCACGCGAACATCTGCCCAAGGCCTGCGAGAAGTCAGGTCTGCAGGCCACTTGCACGAACACCAGCCTGCCAAGGAGGGTGGCAAAGTGCGGGTTGATGTACAACTCTGTTTCAGAGCTGGGAGTGCCATCTTTATACTTGAAGGACGAGGACATAGGATTTTTAAGCGGAGTTAGTTGCTGCAAGACAAGATGATCAGCGAAGAGTTCATCAAGCTTGGCTTGCACATCCAGAGAAATGGATCCATCAGATGTGCGACACACGCGCATGCCTAGAAGAGTATGGACAAGTTCAAACTGCTCTACAGCATACCGTTTGTGGAGGGCATCCTGTAACTCAGTACGAAAAGTGTCATCATTGGACACAATAACAATGTCGTCTACAGACAGACTGCATACGACGAACTTAGGATGTGCAGATACTCGAGCATATAGGCAAGAGTCCGAATGCAGGCGCTTGTAGCCAAGGCTACGGAAGAAGCCTTCTATCTCTTTGTTCCAAAGAGATGGTGATTGCCGAAGTCCATAAAGTGACTTCAGCAGTTTCGGTATGCGTCGGCCCTTGTAGTTAGCGTCATCGGGGTCGATAAGCTTGATGCCGTCTGGTAACTGAGCGTAGACGTTGGCATCAATGTCAGACTGAACGAAGGCGTTCGGGGCGTCTGCGTGGTAGAGAGGCAATTGCTTGTATGCTGCAATCGCCAGTAGTACCCGGATTGCGGTCATTGTGGCCATTGGGCTGAAGGTGCCAAAGAAATCGGCGCCAAGGGAGGCTAGGAAGCCACGTAGCACGATGCGAGCCTTGTGCTTAACGTATTTGCCTGCAGAGTCCGTTTTAATCTTCAGCACCATCCTGCTGTCAATAGGACGAGAAACACCGTCGGGAAATGAAAGCTTGAAGCAGCCGAAGCGGACAATGTCGTGGAGTTCCTTGGCGGTGGCCTAGAGGTAGGCGTGCCTGTCTTCAGGCAACATACCGTGGAGCCATTTGAGTTTATATTTATCGATGGAAACGTCCGCTTCTTGGACCTTATATTCGTCAGGACCAACAGTGGCTGGTGAACTATAGTCTAGCGACGTTGCGGTCGAGGCAGTGTGCGCGACTTCGGGATAAGCGGAAACAGCGTCAGTAGGAGGGGTAAATGAAGCAGATTCCAGTTGAATATGGATAGTAGGGTCGGCATGTAAGATCTGAGTGATATACTCTGTAGAGACCAGAAGGTATTCCTCCAAGTCAGACAGAGATGCAGAATTAGCGCCAAACTCGGAAGAGTTGTGATCGATAGAGCTGGTCGGCGCCAGATAGGTAAGTGCATACTGTAATGAAGAGATGCCAAAGGCAGCAGCGTTCTCAGTTAACGCAGCTAAAAGAGGCTGAGGAATGGGGCGCGTAGGTGAACCATCAGCAGTTAGAAAGGTTGCGGCTGGGATGCTGGATGCGCACTTAGCGTGGGCGAAGTAACCATCGACGTGAGGGTAACGGGCTAGTAAGTCAGTGCGCAACGGGAGAAGAAGACGAGCTAACAACGCATGTTCCCCCTCTGAGCAGATAGCAGACCAGAGGATACCTACCACCATTGATATGTAGGGCGGAGAGGGCGGGAGACTTGAACGTAAGAAAGTGGTGGCGAAGATCCCAGCGGAAATCGGCGAGTTTGCCACCAGCGGCTTTGTAAGCACCTATAGTAGACGCTTGCAGCCGGTCTAGGATATTTTTCATGGACGTTGCCTTGCGGTTGTTAGGTTGTTTGGAACCTGGGACAAGAATGAGGTCATCTTGTGTAAAAAGGTCTTTGTAAGAAGGAAGCAAGGGCGGCGGTGGCATAGAGCCAGAATCGTCGACGGGAGCGTCGGAAGGGGGAGGAGAAGCAGGAGCAGGGGACGAAGAAGGAGCGGAGGGAGGTGGAGAGTGCCCCCTCTGAGGATGAGGTGTCCGTGTCCCCCTCTGAATGAAATGGTCTTGGATAGCAGCGTGGGGATAGAGCGAGAAAGGCGCGGGAGGAGCGTGAGGCGGAGGAGCAAGTTCAGGATCAGGAGTAGGATGCTGGAGCATGTAGAGGAATTGCAGCTTGGACGAAACACGGATTTGTCCGATTTCAGGGTTGAGGACGACGTCGGCAATATGGTCAACACGTGGGGAGACGAGCGGGTTTCGCGCGTTGGCGCAACATAAATATAAGTATTTGCGGCGGCACGGTTCCCATTTGTGGTGCTCGTGGGGTTCCAATAGAAGGTAGCATTCAGCCCCGAAGATCTTGAGCATGTCGTGCTAGGGAGTGCTCAGTTGATTGTAGAGTAGCTGTTGCGGACTCAGGATAGCATGGTGAATGCGCTCGAGCGTGGCGTTCGGGAGAAGGTTGTAGCTTTGGATGGTGTGCGTCACCGCCCAGGGAAACATGATGGCTGGTTCCACGATCTTGGAGCCACGATAATGAGCATTAAGGAGAGAGCGAAGGCGAGTTGAGGAGGCGGAGGCGATGAAGCCGATGGCTGACTCAACTTCAAAGTTAACGTGGTGCATGTACGGCGGGAAAGCGATGAGGTGAATGCCCTTATCGACGCGGTACGGGGAGGTAATATGCTGGCTAAAGTAGGGCTTGAAGGCATCGGAGTAAAGGGTGCGCAGGTGCACGTTGAGTTGTGTACGACAAAAGTCATACACAAAGTCCAGAGCTTGAGTGAACTCCGTGGCGTTGGTGGTGCGTGTAAAGTACACCAAGAGAAACTTCGAGATAAGTTCTTTGAACACAATGATATGAGTGAAGCCTCCCCATTCTGACGGAATTGTCACATAGCCGCCGTCGCACGCCCAGACTTCGCCGGCTTTGTGAGTTTGCTCAAAAGAGTGCTTGGTCGGATTGAAGTGCTTGTGCGGATGGCGTTTGTTGTGCACGATGCAGTCGGTGCATAAGTCGCGATACGGTAGATCTGAGGCAGAGAAGCCAGGGCGAGCCAGTACGTTGGGGGCCTTGGCTGCAACGTTGTCGGGGCAGTGGTGCACCCGGTGGAAGCGATTGGCACGTTCTTTGGCGTTGAGGTATTCAGCAGATCCGTGTGCGAAGGATTTGCGAGGAATGGGATGAGCGGGGATATGACGTTTGCGCCGAACATCGAACTTGAGTTCGGTGTCCAAGGCAGGAGGAGGCGGTGCGTCGTCATCCTGGTGCGCAGCAGGGTCACTTGGAGGTGCATCCTCATCATCACGAGTAACGAGAATATCTTCGTAGGACGAAGACATATAGTTTAACGACATTTCGGTCAAGCAGTTGCTGGAGATAGAAGTCATGAAGGCTTGTGCCAAAGACAAGGTATCTGTGCTGCACGTGGTGGAGGCCGGATCAAAGGTCATGAAGGTGGATACATAGGATTTCTTCATCACGGCAGCAGCATGTTGGAAGGTAGGGTCCAACATAAGAGATTTAATATCGGCAACGAGGAGCGAAAGGTGCTTGTACAGTGTGCTGTACGTACCGGCAGGCAGAGCATTGCTGAGCATGTCGCAGCAAAGGTCGTGGCGAAGAGACAAGAGGAAAGATTCCTGTTGTTTGGTGTGGTTGTTAGCACGAATCAACTCCGGTCGAGTGGGATAGCGTAGTTTCCCGTTGCGAGGGTCGAGTAAGATAATGTTTGCATATCCTCGGACGGTGGGCAATGGAGCAAGCATGGAGTGGATTTTAGAGCCGAGTTTGCGGTCACTTCCACGAAGATACCCTATATAGCGACTATGGGATAAGTGGTGATCTTCCAGAGCAAAATGAGAATCCTTGTAGTCGAAAGAATTGTCGGTGGCCTTGTAGGTAAGGCAGCCAGGCATCACAAGAGAGCATCTGGACAAGAGCTTTTGTATGGCAGTGCCATAGGCGGCAGCGGAGCCAACTTGAGGAAGGGCTTGGATGATCCACAAGTAACCCATAAACGGCTCCAAATATATAGATCTGTCTCTGTCGCGGGGGACGTTGGAGGCAGTAAACGTATACGTGCTTCCAAAAGCGTCAATGGAAGCATGATATTTGGTGGCGGCGTTTTCTATGGTGAGGTTGCCGTCAGTGTGGTGACCGCCGGTTAGGAAGTAGGTGTTTTGCGATGTTGATGAGGCTGTAAGTAGTAACCTATGTGACGGTTGGTCAGTTTCGAAAACGGTTATGTAATAGGACACAGGAGTGGGTGAGTTAGTGTGCAATCTGGCAAACACGTTATAGAGGATAGTGAAGGCCTTGACACGCAATGGATTAGTTGCATGAGGCAGTGGTTGCATGGAGGAGCGTTTGAAACACAGCTGATGATAAGTACACTCGGATTGAACAGAGTGCGTGCGTTGCTCGTCAGCCTGTTGTGAGTGAAGGCGAAGAAATAACAAATTGAGTGTTTCAAGGTCAGTCATAGTAAGCTGAACAGAACCTGTGCGAGAGTAAGGTGCAAAAGTTTTAGGAACGGGGACATATGGAGGATCGGGGAACACGCAGATCCAACCTTTGGTGATATCTTTGGATAGCCAAAGTCGTTTAGGAATGGCTTGTATGTCATCCACGATCTTAAAGAAGGGGCGTGGGTGCTGGATAGGCCATGAAAGTATGTTGATTGGTCCAGTAGAATACATGCGTGCGATGCAGATCCATCTTTCCCTAGATTGGTAGTCGCCACATAGGTAGGTCGGGAACCTGTCAACAACATCAACACAGTAATCGAGTGTGGAATAGATGAGATTGGCCACAGTTATGTGGTCTTGATGACGGTACTTGTGGGGTGGTGTCATCTCAGCCAGTAGTACCAAGGGTTGGAGAAGTTTGATGACAGACAGCATGCTGTCGAACAGAGAGTCGTCGAGCAGGCTGTGTAAGTCTTCGGTCTTATGCTGCTTTAGTAGATTCCTGTTAGTGCAAGGAGGAGTTATCTCAATAATATCGCAATAAAATTTGCGCCTTTCCTCTGGTGAGATTTGGTGAAGGTGGTTGATAAAGGCGGGTAAAGATTCAAATAACAATACTGTAGGAAAACGGTGGCGTAACATGCGCACAAGCGTATCATCAGACTCAACAACAACTTTACATTGATATTTAAGCCTAGGTCATTAGTGGCTTGAGACAGGAACGCTGGGGTTGACAAACCAGAACAAAGTAACATGACAGAGGGTTTGCGAAGATTGGGCTCTTGTGAGAGAAACACTGGGCGAGAAAGCATTCATGTTAATGGTGGAGTGTTTTGCTGGACGAATTTGTTCTGTTTCCGAAGATTAAGAACCAAAGGGCGAATCCACGGGCGATCTGGTAAAACTCTCTTGAGGAGATAGTTATAATATGCCAGTAGATCCCTGTTTTCGTGGTATCGCTTGAGCGGAAATGCGAGGGAGCGCAGTTCAAGTTGCTTGTCGCGAGCGATGTTGTAGGTGAGACAGGGGAGAGCAGGCAAGTTAGATGTTACGTAATGTATGGGAATACGAACATCTTTGTCTATGCGGCTCGTGACAGCGCTGAGCTTTGGCTCAGATTCGTCTGGTTCCACTCGAGCTTGCTCAGTATAGCGAGATGTCGGATGTGCACTGGCCTTAGACGTAGAGCGAAGTCAATCTTCACGTAACCGATTTGTGGATGATCTGGTAGTGGGACAACTATGTTACGTGTTAACATCATATGGGAGGCACGTTGTTGTCCAGTGGCAGTTTGTATAATGATCGGCGCGTATTTGGGATCCAGTGGAATAATATGATTTGGAATCGCATAGTCGTAGCTGGACATTAACGATATGGTAGCACAAGAGTCAAAATATAAAAAGGAACAATGTTGGGGAACACTGTTTACCTTCATGTATTTCGTTAGAAGTGCATTTTCCGAATGCGGGCGATTAGTGGAGAGACTAGCCGTGAAGAAGTTACCCAGAAATAATAGATTAGTTGGAATGATAATCGGTTGAACAGGTGGTGATGGTTCGTCAGCTTCATCAGCCATGCCGTACTTCTCATCAAATGATGATAGCGAGGTCTTATCGACGTCCCTTGTGGTTTCGGCTTGTTGTGGTTGGTTAATGGCTGATTGGACCTGTGAAGATAACGAGGACAGTAACGCTGGTGGTAACGTCGAGATGGCGGAAGCAGTAAAGAAGTTAGGCACTATATCAGAGGGGTTACCCTGTGTGTTGGAGACATTCTTGGTATCTGTAGTAGGAGGAGTTGCCTTTGGGGTGGGAGCAGTAGCAACAGTATGATGTTGTGGCTCCACGTAGTTTAACGACTTTTCGGTCGAGGATAGATGAACGTCTACATCATAAATGATGTCTTCTGCGAACATGAGTTGATCGTTTAGACGAAGTAAGTCACCATTGTCCTCAGTAGATGTGGTTGATAGAATATCGGCGGATTGCAACAGAGTCTCAAATAACTTGGTGATGTTCTGTTGTAGCTGAGCCGTGATATCATTATCTGTCACATGCTTCGTAAGTTCACTACACTGCTCTTGCAGTGTATTTATGGTGTGCTTCGTTCGGTCCAATAATTTCATATTAGATCGAGAGGACCTGTCGAAAGTGCGAGGGTAAATTGGACGGTCATGGGACTGTCCAGCAGTTTTCTTGGTGACATAAGAATCACCAGAACGATAATACGATAAGTCGCTGCGAGAGAAAGGCTGGCGAGCATCGTTAGAGTTACGCAAGCGTCTAGCGTTAAACGTGGAGGATGTTCCAGGTTGAGAAGAAGTAATGGACGCAAGAGCGTTTGCAGTTTGAGTCAGACTTTTGTCTGATAGATCCAGCGTGTTTGTCAGTAGTAATTTCGGTTTTGGTTGTGGTGTCAATCCTTCAACGTAAGGTTGCCAAGAAACAGGGCGTTCTAAGCGTCTTTTGTTCGACCCATTTGATACTACATTATATAAGTCTAATGCGTATTCTAAGATATAGCTAGGGTTGGTAGGGTGACACAATCGTTCAGCGTCTGGCACAGGCCGAGATGAAGATCGAGTTTCATACATATAACACCAATCTACCCAACCACGATCGTAACGATTGTTGCTGGTATTATCGGCATAATGCCGATGTATCTCTTCATAAATTTTTCTACAAAGAGTACCAAAGTCGAATTGAAGGTCAGTCTCTTCCTGGTTAAGTTGGTAAGAGATTTGCCTAAATGCTAGGACAGCTTCAATAAAGACATGGACATACCAGTTAGGATTATAAACAACAGAGTTAAACTGCTGTTTCAGGTAGGACACATCAGTAGTCGTAACAGACTCGTAGTGACTAAAGGCAATGAGCATAATGGCGCGAGCCTTGTTGGGTAAATAACTTTTGTTATACACCTCATTGATGGCGGGCCAGGCCGCAAGTGCTGGTTTTCCAACACTTTCAAGATTGAAGTAAGTATGCAAGAATGTAGCATACGTGTTCTGATAAGTGTGCCAGTCAGCAGCAGTTAACGAAAACATGGTAACAGGGGCACGAACACGGGTGTCAAAAGCTAATGCTTTCGGGTGCGCGCGATTTAAGATTCGTTCCTCTTCTAAGAAACGAGCATTGATTTCAGGGCGTAATGCCTTGACTTCATTGTCGTAACAGACAGTAGCTAGCTGAGCTACTTCTGCGTCAGGTAAGTTGGGGAAAGCTTCATTGGTGAAGTGCCATTCCTGATACTCAGGGGGCAATTCATCAACAGCTAAATGGAGATCAGCAGCCCTATCGGTCTTCCATTCCAGGAAAACGCGATCGAGAATTTGATTCCGGAGGATCTCGTAGTCCTTGCATGACCGAGTGTATGCTTCGTACGAGTCGTACTCGAGGAAGGCATCGGCATGACTGGACCGTAATAATTGTTTAATATGTTTGATTTGCAAGGATACCTTGCGGGTTTGAAGCTGAAATCGATTTCCTTCGTTGAGAAACTCAACTACAGGAGCTTCGAGCTTCAGTATGTCCGCACCTGTGATCGCCTTGGGTGCGGCTCGTGCTGCGTGTTCTGCCATAGCAGTTGACGGGGAACCTGTGGGTTCAGTCACGCAGTTGACACTGTCTAGACATTCTAAGGGGGTCTGTCTATCGGTGTCTATGTACACTCATGCGTTATCGATGGAAAAATGTCTATTTGACAACTGTGCAAGCTGTGAGTCCAGAGTAGTGCCGCTAAGCGTAGTCACTCATGGCAGCTGGTTATTTTGGTGCTCTCAAGGAGCTTGGTAAGTGCATTGCCATGGAATGTACGAGTGGACGTACCCAAAATATTCCATAACATGTGTGCAAGAGTACAGGTTAGCCAACTTACACACACATCAACATTAACATGACAACACGATACTATGAACAGGTGCACACAAGGTTACACGATCACGTGTGCAAAATATGCTATATACAGCCCAATGGTAATGGCGTTGTATAAACAAGCGTGTTTGCGTGGCGAGGCTGGACTGGCGCGGTAACAGTCCAAAACCCATAGGTTACGTGCACGCGTTAACACATGGTTTCTCAGGGACCCGCCTGGGCCCATAACCTGCAGAGCATTTAGCATGCAGTGGTAAGTCACCTGGGAAACCATCCCGTCTCATCATGAACGTCTGGAAGTTTTTAATTCGGGGAATGAAAGGTATGTTCCCTATATCCTCAGAACACGACAGGCGGCATCTAGAACTACACGAGAAAGGTTAAGTGTATAGTGCTACATACCTCGGGACGCGCTAGACCATGATGATGAGCTTGAGCACAAATCAGAGGACTAATTGACTGAGAAGAAAGGAAGAAGAAGGGTAAGGAAGAGATCACGTTCTCAACGGAGGGAAAAGGGTAAGAAGCATCAGATTTCTTTGCAAGGGTTTTAGAATATAAACAATCCGGCGAAAACTCATTTTGCGGAGAAAAAGCCGATTCTGTGTTTTTGGGCAGAATTTTCAATCGCCCTCAGGAGCGACGACTCGAAGCGATGCTTGCATCTTTTTGAATACAAGTTTCTACGTGCTGACGTGGCGTAAGGAAGCTGCCCAAAGATCCTAAGCCCCTCAATATTAGGCCATGAATCCTTCTCGAGGGCGTTTCTCGGCGCCATCGGCTAGGTTTAATTAAGACCGTCCCACCGCGGGAAGGTCGGTGTTGATGTTGGCCACGTACCCACCCAATAATCTCGAAACCCGAGTTATTAATAATAACTTATTATTACGCGGGACCGAAAGAAATAGGGTAAGGAAGTGATTCGTGTATCAAGGGTTATTTATTTATTTATTTATTTATTTATTTATTTATTTATTTATTTATTTATTTATTTATTTATTTATTTATTTATTTATTTATTTATTTATTTATTTATTTATTTATTTATTTATTTATTTATTTATGTTTCGTGGTGATGAAAGTATTGTCGCTCGAGTTGTGCGAAGCCGAGGGGCTCGCCGAGGTGCTGGGACGCGAGATTGGGTGCGATGTGGAGGCGTACGAGCTGTCAATGTCCGAACTCGGACGAAATCGAGAAGCACGGAGTCGGCGGTTTGACGAGCTTACAATATTGCTCCATTACTGCGAAGGGCGGACACTGCTCGTAGATCGGGACGGCCTCTACAACAGCTGGTTGTGCGAGCACTGGGGTAACATCGCTCTCGCGCTGAGACGCGTGGCGACGCCCGAAAGCCGGGTCGCAAGCGACGAGGCCATCGCCGAACTCGTTGATTCGGGGCAGGCGTCGATATGGTCGATACATCGATTGGGACGATTTCTCACCTGGGACGACCAGCCCTCTCAGACGCACCTCGGGCACCTCAAGGCGCTCCGAGACGACTACTTCCCGCCGTTCGAGCCGACCCCCGACATGCTCGAGTGTCACGGCCAATTTCCCCCCCCGACGGTCTCCTTCAGGCCCAAGCTCGCGCGCGCCATCGCGCGGAACTTGGCCGTTCCTGTGCTTGCCAACATCACCACCGCGCTCAGAGCTCTGAGCGCAGCGCCCTCGACGACGACGGCGACGCCCGTCGCACGAATGCTCGACGCGGCCGTCGAGTTTGACCTCGGGGAGGACTACATTGACGTGGGCGCGTTGACGCCCGTCGCCGCCGGCGATGATATCACCGAACGACAACAACAACTTATCGACGAGCCTTGCTCTGGCGGCGATGATGCCGTTGTTGTTTTGGCGGCCAATCTCGAGGAGGATGAGGAGGACCACCCTCCGTAATGTGTCTGTCCTTCTTCTAACGGAAAATACGGAAATTTAGAGTTTTTGAATGAAAAAAGTGGACTTCTAATGTATGTCATTATTGGACAAGGGAAGTAAGCGCGAACGCGGACATTGGTGGTTGTTATGGGCTGGGCGTGCTTGAAGTGTACGTTTTTGAACGAGCGCGATGAGTTTCTGTGCTGCGAGATGTGTTCGGCGGAGAAGCAGGGAGTCGAGGAGGCGCCAGCTCCGAAACGGCAGAAAGTTGTAGGTCCGAAAAAATCGTTGGTCCCGAGCCGCCAGCCGGCGATGGAGGAGCTGCCCGTGTGCCGCGTCGGGGAGGAAGCGCGGTGTCGCGAGCTGCTCGGCGAGCACGGGGTCGTCGTGATCCGCGGCGCCGTGTCGCGGCGCGACGTCGAGGAGGCGGAATCGCTCTTCTGGAAGTGGCTGGAAACGCACACGAGCGCCCGGCGCGACGCGCCCGGCTCGCTGACGGCCGAAGTGTGCCGGAACCTGGGCTACGCCAACACGGGCGTCGTCAACGCGTACTCGATCGGTCATTCGGAGTTTTTGTGGCGGTGTCGCGCTCTGGTCGAGGCGGCGTGGCACACGGTCTGGGGCAACGTCCCTCTCATCACGTCGTTCGACGGCTGCGGCTTGTGGCCAAATCCCTACATCCGAGGCAAGCCCGGCCCCTTCACCGACGGACGGTGGTACCATTTGGATCAAAATTTCAGGAACGACCCTGGCTTCCTCGGGTACCAGGGTCTCCTCAACCTGCTGCCGCAAACGCGCGAAACCGGGTCCACCGTCGTCGTCCCCGCGAGCCATCGCGATTTCGAGGAGAACTGCCGCCGCGGCAACAAGCCGTTGGACAGAGGCTCCTTCGTTCGGATGCAGTCGGCCGACGACCTCAAGTACTGCGACGCCCGCGCGCGCCAGGTCGCGCCGCTCGACCCGGGGGACGTCGTCGTCTGGGACGCGCGCGTCGTCCACTGCTCCGCGGGAGTCTCGAAGAATTTGCCCCCGACCCATCCGCTCCGCGTCGACAGAAAAAATCGGCCCCTCGCGCGTCTCGTGGCATACATCGCGATGATGCCCCGCGATCGACTCGCGACCAAGCCGCGCGCCGCGGCCGAGCGCAAGGCTGCCGTCGCCAAGGGCGCGTCCTCCGGCTGGAACGCGCTCGTCATGCGCACCAGAGGCGACAACAAAAAGAAAGCTGCGAACTACACCCCGCCGCCCAAGGATGATGATCCTATTTGGCGTCTCGTATAGTAGAAGTATTGTTTTTAGAGGCGAAGGCGAAGGCGACCGCGACCGACCGCCGCCACTTGGTAGAAGGCGGCGACGGCGAGGACGTACAAGACGAGGGTGGCGAAGAGAAGGATTCTCGCGATCCTGGGGGCGGTGGCGGGTACCTCGTTCCACACGAAGATGCCGAAGGCCGCGGTGACGAGCGGGGCGCAGCGCGCGATAGCGAGGGAGACGGCGGTGCCGAGGTCGCGGCCGGCCTCGAGCGAGAGGAAGATGCCGGCGGCCCAGCACCCCCCCGCAACGAGGCCGCACACGACGGCGTCGCAGCTCGGATTTTCCAAGTCGTCGCAGCACATGGCGGTCGCGGCGAGGACGCCCGCGGCAAAGGCAAAAACGAATTCTCGAACGTTCGTGGACTCGTCGACGGCGACCGCCTCGTAAAAGAGCGGCCAGACGCTGAACAAAAGGCCCGCCGCGACGGCGCTGCGGACACCGCGGAACACGGCACGATCTTCGTCGCCGCCGCCGCCGACGAGAGGCGCGTGTTCGTCGTCCGGCGCCAACTTGGCGAGGGCGACGTCCAACGCGCGCTTCGAGACCGGGTCGAGCCGCGACTTTGCCGCGGCGTTGCACCAGACGGCGCAGAGCGCGGCGGCAACCCCCGTCGCGAGCCAGAGGGCGCCGGCGCGCGAATAGTTGTGTTCGACGGCGTAGAGCGCGGGCGTGCCGAGGGCCATCTCGATGCCGAGCGCGACGGGCGCCGCGACGGCCATCCCGACGTCCTCGAGCGCTCGCAACAGCAGGATCAGGCCCAAGCTCGCGACGAACCCCGCGCACGCGCACAGCGCGGCCCGCGGCGACGCGAAAATAAGAGCAGCGTCCAGACCCCCGCACAACGCGAGCCCGGCAAGTCCCAGGCTCGCCCCCGCGAAGAAGGCTGCGAGAAAGACCTTCCAACACGCCGCCGCGCACAGCTTCCGGAGGTTCGGCCACACCCCCCACACCAACATGCTCGCGAAGCACAGGGACACCGCAATCTCGTGGTCCATTTTCGCCGCCTCAAGAAGAAACGGCGGCGTCGGAAAGTCTCGGTTCCTTCACCACATCGGTCTCGAAAAAGAAGTAAAGAAATCCGAAACGACGTCACGCGATCACTGTACCACCATTTTAGGGTGCGTTTTTTTTGCCTCCGACTTCGTCGTCGTCGTCGTCGTCATCACCAAATACGGTGGGCTGGTCGAGCGAAAAGTTGAGCTTGAGGGAGAGGGCGACGTCGCCCGAGAAGACAGGGTCGGTGACAGTGATCTCGTCGTCGTCGTCGACGAGCTCGGATAGGGTTTTGGTGAGGTTTGGGCGCGTGGCGAGCTCGAGGGCCTTGGGCTTTTGCATGTAGAGGGTGGAGTCGGCCTTGGCGAGGGAGGGGGCCTTGAGGCGGAGGTCGGAGGCCTTGAGAGATTTGATGAGGTCGGCGAGCGTGAGATTGGGGTTGACCGCGAGGTCGCGGGTCGCGCCCGAGCAGACGGGGCAGTCGGGCTTCTTCTCGTACCTGAAGGTGTGAGTGTAGACGCCCTCGGAGCCCATGTACATCATGTAGGTGTCGAGGTTCTGGGAGCACATGGTCGCGATCTTGAAGCACTCGGTCGCGCATACGCCGGAGATGATGGCGTTGGTAGAGGCGACGGCGGGGATAATATTTTTGACGACGCCGAGCGTCTTCATATAGGTGACGCCGGAAATGTTGTAGGCCTCGGCGCGCTCCTTCGCCTGGTCGAAGATCCACTGCATATCCTCGGGAGAGTCGGTGTCGATCTTTCGGTCCGGAAAGCTCTTCGGCCAAAGAATGATTTGAGCGTACGAGATGCAGTGCTCGGGAAGGCGGGGCGTCTCGGCGATCGTACATAGCGGGTAGGTGCGCTGGGGCGGGAACGAGTCGAGCGAGCACTCGAAGCACGATGTGAAGCGCGGCACGATGACGCGGGCCTGGCCCTTGAACCCCTCGGTGCCGCCGTCGATCATCGGAATAACTGTCGAGGGGTCGACGTCGCCGTCGTCGTCGACCTCCGCGAGCGACACGAGCATAGAGTTTAGCCAACGCCGGGCCTCGATGTTGTCGAGCCCGCTCACGACCATGTTGAATTGGCGGTAAAAGTCGGCGTCGCGGTCTTGGACCCTTCCGACATACGGCATCACCTTAGCGCCCGCGACCCTCGCGTTGATAAACTTTGCCGCGACGCTCGCCTTTGGCTGGCCGACGTCCGACGCGCGGAACAGGAACTGCCTGTTGAGGTTCGACACGTCAATCGTGTCCATGTCGATCACGTGGATGTCGCCGAAACCCATCAAAGAAAGATCCTTGAGAACTTCGCACCCGAGCCCGCCCGCACCCACGACGAGCACTTTGCACTCGTTCGTCAGAAACTCTTTGACCTCGTCCCCAGGCGAGAATTCCCCCACGGGAAGCGTCCCGCTCTCCGACCCGAAAGCCGTCGGGGTCAGCAGCAAGCAATCGATCGGATTCGCCTTGGTCGCACCCGCGACGGCCGACATGGTCGAGAGAGCGCAGAGCAACCACGTCGTATACTCAGGCTAACCCGCCATCACCCGAAGTTTTGTTTGACGTAGTACAAAAAGCGTGCGCGCACATATCGACGAGCCGCGCGACACTATTCGTCGGAGTGAATCCCGCAGGGTTCCCCTGCAAATTGAGTTCATGGTGGTGGGCCAAGTTCGAGCGCGACGTTGGACGTGTGCAGCTCGCGGCGAACCCGCGTCACGAGACTTACGCAACCAACTCACCCCGAGGAAATATATGAACGATGTTTTATTATTTCGGCTTTCCGTGAATCTGGGTCGAAGCTGTGCGTCTTCTGCATGACAAAACAAAGCCAAAAAACCAGCTCGCTCTTCGATTTCGTCTTCGCGCGTAGGTGTGACGTTAGGCATAGCGCTCCTGGCGAGAAAGCGCACTCCGCCGCCTCCCGATGGAGGAGGCCTTGGCGAATCTATCCGAGCCCCTCTGGCACTCGAGGGTTACTTACTTTCATGTCGACGAGACCCCTGCTTCCGCCACCACGTCCGCATCTCCCAACCAAGTCCTCCTTCCGACTCGTGGATACCGAACTACCAAAAAGCCGGAACCCGCGGAGGTTGCCGCGGCCAAAATCGCGCGTGACTCTGGATGCCAAAGCACGAGTGAGTACCTAGTTTCACGACAAAGGGAAATAAAACGCGACGTTTTTTTTTAGTGTACTAGACTCTACTCCCCGGAGGGAGGGGTCGCGCGGTGGTTCCGCGCGGACGGACGGACTACAACAGTGTGCACGAGCAACAACAAACGATCAAGATAACGAGCCTCGTTGTAGTAAAAAAATCTATCGCACTTTATCGCATTCGCATCAAGGTGGGGGTCCGTATAATGGTCCAATCGAGACGCGCATAATGGTAGACAGATAGATATGGGAACGGGCGAAGGCCTAGCGGCTCGGAGCAACAGAGCGCTCGGACAAGCGGCGGCGGGGAGCGGCGGTCGCATTTGTCTTTTGTTTTTGGAGAGGAAGGCGCCGAGATAAGATTCAGATCCAGATCACGGCAAGGTCGGCGAGAGCGGACCGACGGACGGTTCCCCGCGAGCCGGGTGCGGCGCATGGGAGGACAGCGGAGTAGGTTCCCTGACAAGGAGGAGGAGGAGGAGGAGGAGGATAGTACGAGAGAGGGAGCGCGAGACACGTTCTCGCTCGTAGCGCCAGAAGTTGGCGGCGGACGGACGACGCAAGGAAGACAGAAAGGGCGGAAGAGCGCGCGCGCGTTGGGCGCCTCGGGAAAAAATCAAGAGAGAGAGAGAGAGAGAGAGAGAGAGAGAGAGTGCTTCACATGAGGAGCTCTGGAGGTCTTTGGGGTTTCATGAGCTCGACGAGGAGGTCTTTGTCCTCCGAGGCGACGACGAGGGTTTTCTCGACGCAGACGATGCGGAAGACGTCGCGAGGATCCGTGAGACATCGCTTCCGAAGGCGATCGCCCCTGAGCGTGTGGAGCGGAACTTCCGAGGCGTCGAGGGCCTCGACGCGGAGACTCTCGTACCAGGCGAGCTTTCCGGATCTCGCGGTGCCGGTGGTGGCTCGGACGATCATGCCGCCGAATCTGCCGGAAAAGAACCACATGAAGGAGTCCTTTAGGGAGGCGTCCTTAACTTCGGCGCAGGGGTATGAGGCGAAACCCTCGCCGAGGACGGAAATGTCGCCCTTGAAGCGCAGCTTCCACTCGGCGGTGTTCTTGCCGAGGGCCTTGGTGATCTTGGACTTCCACTCGACGATGTTGTCGCGGTCGCCGGCGAGCGAGTATACGTGACCCTTCTTGGGGTCGGACGGGTAGGACGCGACGATGCGGAGGAGAAGAGTCGAGTCGCAAGGCGCGGAATGCGCGCCGTCGTAGGGACCGCCGCCCGCGGTCGCGCGGGACGAGGTCGAGACTCCGAGCTTCCCGGCGGCGAGGTAGAGGGAATTGCGCTTGACGGCGCCCGTGGTCGCGTCGCAGTTTCCGGAAGCGAGCTCGACGTCCTCGACGTGGAGGACGCGGAGGAAGCGCTTGTATGCGAAGCGGCCGTTGGTGTCGGGCGCGCTCGTGTGAAGCAGCTCGGTCGCCGAGAGGGTTTCGAAGAGAAAAAAGTAGTCGGGCCGGACGGTCGTGCTGCCAATTTTCGTCAGCGAGCCCTCGTGCGTCAAAAAGCGGCCGGGCGCCGTCACGACCACCGAGGGCGGCGCGCCGTCGAGGACGCGCTCGAGGGCCTCGGCCCGCCGCTGCATGGCGTGGTTTCCCGCGACCTTGTTGCACGCCTCGAGGATCTCTTTCCACAATTTGTGGGCCTTTCGGAGATTCGGCGCGTCCGCGTGATGATCGGGCGTCGTCTTCTCGAGGCGCTCGAGAAAGAGCATCTGGCGCACGAGCCGCTGCGTCGGCGCGATGAGGAGCGACGAGACCTGGTGGTCGATGCACCGCGGGTCGCGCGCCGCGTCGTCGACGAACGCTCGAACGCCGTCCGACTTTTCCTTGAGTCTTCGAAGCTCGGAATCGGCGCGCTCGTGCCAGTCGTACCACGAGCACATGGCGTCGTGCACCTTGGGCGCGAGCTGCTCGAAGACGTCGCCGATCATCACGATCGCGTCGTTGTAGGGATTCGTGCGCCGGTCCAACGCCTTGACGAGGTTGTCGGAGATCTCCAGGAGCGCCTCGGCCGGGAGCGGCGAGAACGCCGTGCACAGCGCCTGCACGTCTTCGAGCGGCGGCTGTCCGCCGTTCGGCAGCGTGGCCCCGCCCCGCAACTCGCAGTACTGCTTGAGGGGCCGCTGGAGCGTCTCGACGAAGGCGGACAGCTGTTCGCGGTACGTCTGCTCGGTTTGCGCGAGCTCGTCGAGCGAATGCTTCTTCTCGCGTCGACGCTTGGCCGCGTCGGCTTCGAGGTCCGTCAGCGTCGCCGTCATCGCCGTCAGCGTCGCCGCCGACGACCGGGCGACGAAGGAGCTACGACGGTCGGGGAACGGATTAGCCGCCGTCGCGAAGCTCGGCGCCGGAATTCGAGTCGGTACGTCCGCGACGGCGTCTTCGACCCGCGGCGACGACGACGACGCCGACGACCCCTGGCTCTCTCTGATGCGGACCAAGTGTCCGAAATCGTCCATGTCCGGCCGCGCTGCCGGAGGAGGAGGAGGAGGAGGAGGAACTTTGAGTCTCGGGGGGGCCGAGAAAGAGTCTGGCGCCCCGAGCGCCTCGCCGAACGACGACGCGGTCGCGCGCGCGCGCGTCGGCGCCTTGGCCCGCGCGCTCGTCTCGAACAGCTCGATCTGTCGTGCGAAGATGTCGTCGACGTTCGGCGCGACATTTGGGGTCACCACCGGCCTGGGCGGAGGGGGAGGCGGAGCGCGATGCTCGACGGGCGGTGCCGGGCTCGCCGAGCCTCCGGGGCTCCCCGAACCCCCCGGGCTCGATTTGCCCGACGGGTACTGCTGCTCGAAGGCGCTGGTCCCCCAAATGATGATGTCGCCGCCCCCCCCGGAGATTCGTCTCGGCGACGGTGGTCTTGGGGGGGGCGAGGCGCGTTTTCCCGACGGGGGCGGAATTTTCCCCTTTGGAGGCGAACGCTCGAGCGGGGGGGGCAGGTCCGCGCCGTAGGAATGTCGCGGCTGCGGCGGCGCTGGGAACAGCGCAAAGGCGTTGATGGTCGCCGGCTCCCACATCGTCCCGTCCGACATGAGGCGGCTGCGCGAGAGAGGGAGAAAGAAAGAACCCGGCCGGCTCTTTCTATTCCGCTTTTTGCTTGTTTTGTTTGTAAAAAAGTTGGGACACCTCGTCGTATCCGTACAGCGGGGAGGGTGGAAGTTCCGTTCCGTTCCGTTTCCGTTCGTTGCCCCCCCCGACAAACAACAACAACAACTTAAAGCAAAACACCAAACAAACAAACAAACAAACAAACAAACGGGGAAGAATCCAACAAAATTGGCCAGGCACGATGATGATGATCGTTTGGTCCTCTTGTGGTGGTGCGCGGCGGCCTCGCCCCCACCTCGACGACGAGGCGCCCCGTTGAATCGTTCATTCTCTCTTCATGGGACCGACCTTGGATCAGCCATGTGTGGTCGGGGGGGACGACGCGAAGACGAGCGAATGGCAACCCTCGACGCCGCCGACGCGGCGCGATTCCGCCGGCGATCAAGAGGACCCATCGCGCGACCGGAGACACACGCCGCAGCGACCCTTCGGGCTGCAATTCCTGATGTCGTCGCCCGACCAGCGCGTGACGCGCGACAAGAGCGCGGCCTGGCCGAGGACGGACGGCTCGGCGGCGGCGGCCGTCGCGCGCTGGGAGGCGCTCCTTCGGTCGTGGCCCTCCTCGTGCAGCAGTCTGACGGCGCTCCGGTCGCGGCGGACGTGGCGGAAGAAGGCCCTCGAACTCGTCGCGGAGCACTCGGGAATACCCAAGGAGATGCGACGCAAGGTCTGGCAGACGGTGCTCGAGGCCGCGGTCGAGGCTTCGGCGGATTATTCGTCGGGCGCCGGCCAGCCGCCCGCGGCCGAGGTCGCGCCCGCGTTCCGCCCGATCAGCGAGCCGATCATTCCCGTGTCGAAGACGCCGCCGCGCGACGCTTTAATAACGTGCGGCGCCGCCGCCGCCGACGACGACGACGACCCGCCGAAGCCGCGCCAAAATAATAATAATTTGCCGCCCCTGCCCGACGAGTTGGACGAGCCCGATCTCGTCGGCACGCTCGCCAGTAACACCGCCCAATCGCGAAGCGCCCGTCCCGCGAGCGGCAAGGACGTGCCGCGGTGGGCGCGGCCGCGGCGCGCCGACGACGGTCGCGTGTCGCCGCGACTCCTGCCGCGCGAGATCGCGCTCGACGTTCCGCGGACGTTCGGAGGCCGCGATCTCGTGGACGAGGCCGCCGCCTTTCATACGCTGGCCCCCGACACGACGCAGCGCGCCCAGTACATCGAGCAGACGAGGCTCCGAAGACTCCTCGTCCATTTCGCCCGGACGACCCCGGGCGTGCAGTACTACCAGGGCATGAATTTTCTCGGCGGGACGTTGCTTCGCGTCTTCGAGGAAAGCGACGACAAGGGAATCGACCGCCCGCCTCCGCTACCTCCCGAAGAGGAGATGTGTTCGCCCGAAAAAACGACCAAGCTTTCGCGGTCGCGCCGGATGGCGCGCAGCACGACGATCGACGCCGCGACCGCCATGGCCTTCCGAGGACTCATGGCCCTCGTGACCTCCCTTTACGTGCCCGACTTTTCGGGCCTCCGCGAGCTCGTCGCCGTCGCCGGCTCCTTGCTCCCGCGCTTCGCGCCCAAGCTCGCCTCGGTCCTCGAGGCCGAGGGACTCGACCTCATGCCCATCACGGCGGCTTGGTGCCTCACCTTTTTCGCCTCGTCCGCCATGGATTTCGAGTGCGTCGTCTGCTGTTGGGACTTCCTCATCCTCGGCACGCCCTCGCGCCGCGAGGAGCTCATGCTCCCGGACGAGACGGACGACGACGACAACGACGACTGCGAGGTACGCACGCCGCTCCACGACGACTTTGCGTCGCCCCGCGACAACAACGTCAAATCTGCGGCCGATGCCCTGCCGGACGACGACGACGACGGCGGCCGCGGCGGCGGCGGCGGCGGCGGCGCTCCGTGGAAAAATAAGTTGCATCCTCCTTCCAAGCGACCCAACGGCGCCCGCCGTCGCCACGCCTTCTGGAGCACCTCCTCCTCCTCCAAGATGAACCAAAAGTCAGCGGCTAAAAGCACCTCGCCTCCGGGTGCGCCCGACGACGCCTCGGACGCGCTCTCGCCGCGAGACCGTCTCGGACGAGACGACGACAACGCCGCCTGCTACACGCCCTCCGAGGCCTCCTCCGAGGCGACCTCGCACGACAACAAGCGCACGCCGCCGCAGTTGCCGCCGTCCTCCTCGTCAAAACACACATCCTACAAGATGCCTTTCTTCTCGTCGTCTCGACAACAACAACGACGACGACGAAGAAGACCGGCGCCGGCCGCCGAGACGACGCTCGAGCTGCCCAAGACCGCGAACGGTCCCCCTCGCAACATCAACAACAGCCAAAAAAAGGTCGACGACGAAACCAACCTCGAGAAAAAAAAAGCGACCAACGGCGGAGCCGTCGAACAGCAGCAACCGGTACTCGCGCGGACCAAATCGCAGCGGCGACGAGACAAAGCGCTGAAGAATCAGTCGACGACCGCGGAGAGACACTCGATGCTGCTCAGACTGTGTCTCGTCATGCTCCGCCTCGGCGAGCGGGCGACCTGGGGGAGGCGCGAAGAGTGCGGCGAGGTCGACGACCTCCAGTCCCTCTCGGAACTCCTCGAGGCGGCCCAGCCTTCGCCCGTCGCCGACGCCGACGTCTCGCCCGGCGCGGCGTCCGTGCTCGCCCGCCAGCGCTCGGGCTGCTGCTTCCCCTCCTCGACCGACGTCCTCTGTTCCCTCATCGCCAAAACCAAAGTCGATCCCCGCACCATTCGCGCTTACGCCAAGCGCTATCGCAAGCTCCAAGAATCCCCGGACACGACGCCCACCGCGCTGCAGCCCCCGGGATCCACGTCGCTGCGACCGCCCGCGACGCCGCCGCACCAGCAGTACGCGTCGAAGAATAAATCGTCCAGTCTCACGAGCTTCTTTCGCTCCATCAGCCGGAAACCCGCGCACAAAGTCACGCGATGGCGCCTCGGCAAGCACGCGCGACGACCCTCGACCCCCGACCGACCCTCGACCGACCGACGCGATCTGGCGGCCAAGACCGTCTGATCCAAGTTGACCGCGCGCGCACACATTCTCGCTTTTTACGCCACGACTCGAGCCTTTTTTTGCCGACTCGTGCCAACGACGAGTTTTGACGCCGACCAAAGCGGCGACGAGCGTGCATCTTGATCGTTGCCTCGTGTGCGTGTGGAACCGACGACCCCAGTTTCGCGTTGCACCACCAAACGGCCGCCATCCTTCGACCTGTCCCCTTGGACCCCGCTTGTCCCCGCTTCCTCTGGGGATTTCTCCAATATTCGCGCAAGCGACACTCAGATGATGCACTTGCGGGAACGGGGTCTTTTCTCGCACCCGGAGCGTGCGTTGCGCGACTCCGTCCTGCTTTCTTGGACCCCCGGACGACGACGAGGACGACGAGGACGACGACGAAGACGATGATGATGATGATGATGATGATGCCAGTAATAAATTATAATCTCGCGATGCTGCCTGAGAGGAGGGAGGAATGAAATATAGAAGTTGTTGTCTCCTTCCTGGATGGAATGGACTTGGACCCCAGCTCCAGCAACACACACCGTGTAGCCTGCCAGCTGGCTGATGATACCCTCGTTGATAGCCCCTCTATCCGCCGTCGGCGTTGGGTGGCGAAACTATTAATAATACCTATTATGCGTGGGGTTGTTGTTTCGTTGCTGCTCGGCGCGGTAAGCTCGTCGTCAAGACTGACCGAGCTCCGGGTTGACGCTGATGCCAGCGCAGTCGAGAAGTCGCTGATCCTACCCGTGCTGCTGCTCGACACGTTCGGAGGGCACCACGCAGTGTCGGAATCGAAACACGTTGTTTAACTAGTTTATCAGCGTAGGCACCATGGTCGCCCGCAGTTGCGTTTTCGTGTCGAGCGAGTCGAACATTTGCAGGAGGCCTTCGCCGGCGTGATGTCGCCCTCCGAGCTCGAGTGGTGCGCCGAGGCATCGTCAGAGGTCGGAGACATCGAGTGGCGAGTTTGCGAGAGTATCCCCGAGGTTCTCGATCCGGCGCTACGCTCCGGATTGAACGCGAGCATGGCGCTGGATATCAGGTTCGAACCCGGGTGCTACTTTCTCTCGATGCAGCTTTTTCGAAACCTGGCGCGCGACGATGGGACGACGGCGCGGTTCGCGATCTCGAATCGGGCGGTGAAGCAGAGCTACGTCGGCCGGGCTGACGCGTGCGGGACGACCGGCGCGGGACCGCTGCGCGATGACGAGCGTTTGATTGTGGAAACGGCTCGCCGCGCCGTGGCCGTCGCACACGCGCACTCCTCCGAGCTGCGAGACGACGTCGCCTCGACGCCCGGCAGGTCGGGGACCGCCCTACGACATCTGTTGTGTGAGCTTGGCGGCTCCCGCGATGTCCGGTACCTGGAAGTTGGAGTTCTGCGCGGTGCCACCTTGTTTGCCGCGACAAACGGCCGACATGTGAAGGCGGTCGGCATCGACAACTGGAGTCAGTTCCGCGAGGACGACGGCCGTCGCTACGCCGCCGAGCGCCTTCCACTCTATGCGCCAGGGGCTACGCTGCTCGATCGAGACTCCTGGCATCCCGACACTCCCGCGGAGGCCCTCGCTAATGGCGGTGGCGCCCCCTTTAACGTGTTCTTCTACGATGGTGGCCACTCTCTCGCAGACCACTACCGCGCGTTGCCGCACTTCCTCGACACTCTCGACGACGTCTTCATTTTCATCGTCGACGATTTCGAAGTCCCTCACGTCGCATCCTCGACTTTTGCCTCGATACAACACGCGGGACTGCGGATCGTGTGGCATCACGCGATTTTTGCCCCGCTTCCCTTCCCGTGCAGCGACGACCCCGATTACGCCCGGGCGCCGATCGCGGCCTTCCACGACCAGTGGAAATTCGGCCTCGGGATGTTTGTTTTGAGCAAGAAGACCAACAGCAGTAGTCTGCTGCCGCGACGACAAAACGTAGGAATCTGCCGCGCTCCACCGTGCCAGGTGCCAGGAGGTCATGCTCTTTCTAGAATTTTGTAACCAACCTACCAACAACCGTGTTCTTCTCCCCCTCCCTCACCGTTGCTCGTGCGTGCGGAAAATACGACGAATTCGATTTCCATGGAACGCAGCCGCCCCCCGAAGCGGCGTGGTGGTGTGCTAGAGGATGGTCGACCTCGACGCACACCTACGACGCGGCGGTTAACTATTATTATTATTAATGTCGTCGGGCACTCACTCCAAAACGTTTAAAGTACTCCCCCCAGAGGAGGGCGGACCGCTGGTTTCCGATTTCCGTTCTTGCTCTCGGGTGACGTCTAGGAAAGCAGACACGATAGTAATGGCCGCCGTGGCAAGTGCCTTTGTTTGCTCCTCTAGTCCACATCGCAGAAGATGTCCGCAGGCCGAAACGAAGAAAACGTTGCAGCTGTACGATGCGTCCGGCAAACCGAAGATGGCCGGAGACAAGCCGCTCGGCATCGGTTACGACGAAGACGGGGTGTGTAGTTTGGTGGCCAGTGTAAACCATCCGGTAGGTGCCACACCCTGACTGGGAGATCGTTCTTGATGAGGGTGTGCCCGACGCAAACGGGCGACGGCGCGCGGCGCGCATCGAGGGAGCGATCGACCTCAAGGACTACGCGTCGCTCCTCAAACGGATGCCTCCGACGTGGGGGAAGCGCTTTGGGTGCGTGCGCAAGGAGCGTGTCGGGATGTTCGGGAGCTATACGGTCGACGAGGCCAAGCTGTGCCTGACGACGGAAGACTTTGGGTGGAAGCTGGGGGAGGACGCCAAGCTCGCGCCCTACCCGCCCTACGTGCGACTGTGCTACGGCGAGCTTCACGGCGAGCAGGAGTCGATTCGAATATTCACGGGGTTGTCCGAGATCCACCTTTTGAAGGACCTCGACCTTCGCGAGGTGCACTACATGCTCCAAGGCCTGGGGTACGTCTGTTACAACACTCCTACGTACGACGATGGCGATCGATGGTGGGGCGAGGGCATCGACTGCTTCCCGCAGCAAGTCAGCGCCGGGTTGCCAGGCGGCAAGGGGCCCATGTTCTACTCGTGGTACTACCGCCTTCCACCCTGGATGCCGGGCCTCGCCCTCGAGGGCGAAGACGGCGACTACCTCAACGGGCCGATCGCGCTCAAGATCAAGGCACAGAAGGAACACCGCCTCATGCAGGCGCAGAAAGACGCCGAGGATCACCTCGCTGACCTCAAGTACAAAACCCTCGAACAGCGCGAGGATTGGCAGGCTGCCGCGAACTTGACCGCTGCTGACTACGACGAAGAAAAGGAGTGACCAGATATATCTCGGCAGGACACATCAATCAGACACTCCTTTCGCTTCTTGGCGCTCGACGAGACACTTGCCATGTGTGGTGCGGACCAACGTCGTCCAAAGGACATTCACGACGCCTCGGTGAGTGAGCGCGCGCTCAAGGGAAATGGCCACTCGGCGGCGACCCCGCCGCCGCCGCAATCGCCGAAGACAGAGTAGCTTGGTTAGCTTTATAAACATGGTGAGGTTACCCCCAAGAGGGAGTCGCGGGGCAGCGACGAGCACGGTCGAGGAGAACGATGGGCTGAATGCGAAAGAACGCCGACGCCTGCGGCGCCAGGCCGAGCGCGAGGCGCAGCCAAGTCTAGCGAACTCAGGAGACGACGACCTAACACGAGGTCGTGGTGAGGTAGTTCGGAAGACCGGACTGACGGCAAAAGAACGGCGGCGACCGCGGCGCGGCGAGGAGCGGGCCGAAGCGGAGCGGCGACGACTCGAGACTCGAGTTGAGCCGCAAACAACACAACCGATCGAGCCGCGACCGGAGCCGGACGCTAAAGCTCTCGCAGGATCAAAGAGGAAACGCAGGGTGCCGTTGGTAGCGTTCGTGGGTCAGCTGTCGTTTGGGACGACGGCCGAGCAGCTCGAGACGTTTTTGCGCGACGGCGGCGTACCCGGAGCTCTCTCGGTACGGCTGCTGACGTCCAAGGACACGCGCAAGTCGAGAGGCATGGCGTTCGTCGAATGCGAGACACCCGAGGCGCTTCACGCGTGCGTTTCGCTTCACCATGCGAGCCTCGACGGCCGTCGGATCAACGTCGAGAAGTCGGCGGGGGGTGGCAAGGAGACGAAGAAGGCGCGAGTCAGCGAGAAGCGCAAGAAGCAACAACAAACGGTGGAGGAGACCGTCGATCGCGTCGTTTCCGACTTTGAAAAAGACGGGAGGCTCAGGGAGGGCGAGGTCGACGACGGCGTCAGACGGCTCCTGGCCCGGCGATCGGGCAGGGTCGCCGAGGCCGCGCTCTCCGAATATTGCTCCCTCGAGGGCCGCGAAAAATTCCATAATCCGGCTGCCTACCTCACAAAAATCGTCACGCGAATGACCGACGAGGACGCGATCGCCAACAAGAGCACGGTCGTCAAAGACAAGAAGAAAACCAAGAAGTCCGGACCGCCGCAGCGCGCCAAGGGTGAAAAAGAATCCTAGCTCCGGAATGATTCTCATCGTGATGCCAGTTGGATCCATTGCGAACTCTCACTCCGGTCGCCTGCCTCCAGAACTAACTAGCTAACTTCAGACCTTTCCCGAGGAGCCGGTCAAGGATCACAGAGGAAAATCACACAGTCGGAGTAGAGGCGAGGGACGAGAACATGAGGATAGCGGACCGCCACTGCGCGAGGTCGTGCCACGAGCTGAAACGGATGTCGCATTTCCTTAGCGCCCCATTAAAATTATTAGCCACGCGGAAAAGTAAGAGATTACCAACATTAAGACGGGGGGAGCAATACTGCAACTTTAGGCGTATCGCCCCTGCCGGCCAGAGCCCAAAAGGCGATCGATGATATCAACTCTCGGCTCGTCCGACGCGACTCGGGTTGTGCGCTCTTCTTAAAGGCGGCGACCACGGCGACCCGACTTCCGGCGAGTCGAGTCTGAGGGGATCGGCGTGACGTCCTCGATGCGGCCGATGCGCATACCCGAGCGCGCCAGGGCGCGAAGTGCCGACTGAGCGCCGGGCCCGGGCGTCTTCGTCTTGTTGCCGCCCGTAGCGCGAATCTTGATGTGGAGGGCCGTGACACCGAGCTCCTTGCACCGTGCGGCCACGTCCTGCGCCGCAAGCATCGCAGCGTACGGCGACGCTTCGTCGCGATCGGCCTTGACCTTCATGCCCCCCGTCACGCGAACAAGGGTCTCGCGGCCCGAGAGATCGGTGACGTGGACGAAGGTGTCGTTGAACGAGGCGAATATGTGGGCGACCGCAAACACGATCTCGCCCTCGGCCACCTTGGGACCGAGGGTCGTCACCTCCTTGACAGTCTCCGTCTTCTTCGACATCTTGCTGGCGAGTGGGCGAGTCTTACGTCGACGAAACCTTACCCTCTCCAAAGCTCGATTTTTATTGCTTAACCCCTTGCCTCTTTGCTCTCGCCTCCATAACCACCAAATTGATCTGTTCGGTCTGGGGATATCAATAAATAAACCTCTTGCCCCCTTCCCGCGTACGCACTGCCCTTACCCTTTGAGTTTATTCCCTTACCCTCACGTTCTTCCGTAGGTTCTCGTCTGATTTTCGCTCGGAAATCGGACCCTCAAGCTGCGCCCTTCAAAAAACCTTTGATCACAGACCCTCCTCTCCCATTAATTATGTGGTTGTCCTTCTTGGTGGTGGTGTTGTGTGCGGGCGAGCGATCGTGGCTCGAGGTGGCGCAGCTTCTGGCGCGCGACACGAAAGTTGTCGGCATTGCGAGGGACTGGGAAGGTGAGTTTTCGCGGCTGATGGCCGGCGCTGGTCTCTCGGTCGTTGGGCGCTCCCGTCGTGTGTTGGTGCCGTTCAGCGGTGGGGACGTGTTAACGGCCCTCGCCGTCGGTCCGATGGCGACGGAGTACGTCCTGGTTGACCATTCGCCAGCGTTGGGCCCGAGCGGCGAGGCGCGACGGTGGAACGCGTCGGAGATAGAGGGGGCGGCAAGTGCCGCTGCCGCGATCGTCGAGACGTCGCACGGCGGCGCGTACCAGCTGGGCCTCCTCGTGCGCCGGTTCGCGAGACGCTACGGCATGGTGGCCCTCTTGATCGCGATATTGGCGAGCGCTGCCGTAGAGGTCTTGGATGTCGTGACGGACGCGATTATCAAGTGCCGGCGCCCGACGGGGTCGACGTTCTCGATCCGATATGTCGCGGGCGACCTTCACGACGAGGCGACGGTGGCCGCGCTCGAGGCCTCGCTCGCGCACAACGAGACGCTCACGCTCCTCAAGGGTACCGAACTCGGCCTCAGAAGGCGCGTCTCGACGCGCGAAGATTTTAAGGGCATCGCCAACGTCGACGACATCCTCGCGGCCCAGCGTCGCCGTAACGAGGCCGTCGCCCGCCTCTCCGATGCCATCCTCCGCGTGAGTCGGATCATCGTCCAGGACTACACCGGCGTCCCGTTTCGGGCGCTTGAGACCTGGGCTTGGCGCATCGTCCCCTTTGGCGTTTACAACATCTCAAACCGCGACGCCGACCCCGACAGCAACGCCATGTCGCGCTTTTTTCAAACTCGCGTCCCCCGAGACCTCGGCGCACTTCGATTTGGCTACTGCCTTGCCGTCACGTCGAAATCATCGAACCGCCGTTTGACGGTGCTGAGCCACCGCCGCGCGTCCCCGAGCGCCTCGCCGTTGGCGCTGCAGCAGCAACGCCACCGATCGGGGGAACGGCGAGGGGCGTGCCACATGCTTGTGGCCTTGTCGGCACCTTGCTGAGCGTACTATTCGGGGTAGTCCTCCCCCCGTCGTCCTATCGTCCCCACTCCCTTTCGCTCTGGTTTCGCCTCGCTTACCCGCCGCTCTGCCCTTGGAAGTGTTGGATAGGAAATTTGGGGGTCCAGCACCGGGGCCGAAAATCGTTATAAAGGATTGGACCGGATTTCGAAGGACTCTCGAATCTACCCCAAATGGCCCCGACCTGCCTCGGACCCATTATTTTCGTAGCCGCCGAATTGAGAGAGCTCGCTCGCTCGCTCGTTCGCTCGCTCGCTCGCTCGTTCGCTCGCTCGCTCGCTCGTTCGCTCGTCTGGGGCTTACGTATCACTGAACGCAGTTGTGCCACAAGTGCCCATGAAAAAAGGGGACCGATGGGTTTTTATCTGAGCGGTATGCACATCCAGGGTGGTCCAAGGAGGTCAACACGACGTCGCTTACGTCGAATTTCGACCAATTGGAGGAGGACTGGTGAGGCAGGTCCGCGGGACATCCGAGGTCGTCGTCTCGTTAATCAGCGTCGTCATCTATCCACCCATCCATTCATAAACCGGCGAGTCCCTCGATGGTGGCGTACTGCGCGGGCGTGTAAGACTCAGGCTCTAAGTTACCGTTCAAAGTTCAGCTTGAGCCCTTTCTTTCATCCGCCCCAGGTCGCTGGCCAACTGCTCTCGAAGGCGATATTGAGGCGAGCTTTAACGGTCGAGATCTTCGTCTTTATGCCCGGCGCGAGCGCGGCATCGTCGACGAGGGGCTCGACGCACGCGGCGTCGCGAGCCGGAGTCGACGATCTGCCGCTCGAGCATCTTTTCGACGGCCTTGGCGGCTCTGGCCTGGTGGTAGTTGATGGCGACTTCCTGGCATGGATCAGCAGCCTGCGCCACGTATTCAGTGCGGCCGAGAAGAGCTGTCTAGACGACGGCTAGCCCGACTTTGGGCGCCGAGATCGTCGATACGCTAGCTCCGTTCGTCGCCGTCGTGTAATGGCCTCGTGTCGGAGACACTCTTCTGGCGCTTTAAACGTATCAGCGCCGCGACCGAAGACCTTTTCGAGCTGCTGACACGAGACGACGCCGGACACGCTTCCGACGCGCGTCGTGTTCGAGGACATCCCGACGTAATACTTGATGGAGGTAAACTTGCCCTAGACCCGATGCGTGTTGTTACCATGCGAGCCTTCGTAGGCCTCTTCCAACTCCGAGGTCTGGTTGGCGGCTGCGAGGTCGCTGTCGTCGACGTAACGTATAGTCTGGCCGTTCTAGAAGGTGCGGAAGCAGCTCCAGCCTCGGGCTTCGATTACCTGACGCGTGCTCTCGATTTCCGGGTATATGTATACACCAAGTCAAAAATCGTAGAGCCGCGCACGCACGGCCACGACGCCGGAGATCTTCGTCAAAACGTCGACCAACAGTCTGTTTGGCGGCCCCCGCCGAGCGATAAACTCGGCGTAGGCCTCTACGGACGCGTCGAACGCCTCGTACTCCGCTGTCGCCACCATCCGCGGGAAGTCCGAGCGCGTCTCAAAGAACGCGCGAGCATTGTCGTTGATTAGCGCCATGCGAGGACGGACCAGTCGTCGTGGGAGGCGGCGAAGAAGTGGAAGGGTACGTGTCGTGGATGACACCTCGACCTCGTAAGGTGCCGACGACCTCAAGCGATGAAGGGGTTAGAACGCAGCACGTTTCTCCTCCAGCGAGCACTCGGAGCCGCCCGATCTCCTCCTCCATATGGCCTGGACACGGCCTTCGGCAGCCGCGAGCTCGATCTCTATGCGTTTCGCCTTCTGGGTGTAGCGAAGTATTTGTTCTTGATTGTCGCAAGGGTCCGGTTTCTTCAGTAGGTTCCTCAATCGCGTCACGGCAACCGACATACAGCCTGCCGCGCCGCATTTTTTGTCGCGTTAAGCTTGTCGATGGATTGCTGCAGCTTCGCAGTATCGCCGTCGTGCTACCTCTCCCTCGCGGCATCGTGGCGCTCGCACCCGGAGTCGCTCCTTCAGACGCGCGGCCTCCCGGACCTCGTACTCGCTCGGCATCGAGACGTACCGCCCCCGCCTTTAGCCAAATCCGTTTCGGCATCGAGAGGCTCGGCGTGGGCCCGGTTCCGCTCGCGCTCGGATGCGCCCTTGTTGCGCCTCCTTGGATGTTGTGAGCTGCTGGACGTGGTTAGTTCTTAGCAGCGCGAGCACCCGCCGAAGCTGGCGTGATGACGACAACGGTCGCGAGTATTCTCTTTGCACGCGAAGTATTCGGCCGAAGGGGCTGTCGTCGCTCGGATCGCCGGACGCGGGACGCGATTCTCCGCGTCGGCCACCACGATGCCCTCGAGCCCGACGGTGACGGTCAGAGTGATCGTCTTGACGACGCGTAACGTAGTCCCGGCGTCGTAGCGTATGTATGCTCTCGACAGTCCCAGCACCTCCTTGGACGTTCCGGCCCGCCGACAAGTCATGGATGACCTCGTCGCCAGGACGAATTGTCGTCGTCGTCGTCGTCGTCTGCGAGTGCCGCGTGAGAGCGTCCGAGATCCGACTGAGATGATAGCTCGAAATTATCGGTGCCTTAACTGGATTCCTTGGCGCCAGATCCCTGCGACACTACGTCTAGCAGACATAGAATCGGATTGGCAAGTAGCCCGATATTCACAAGATCCGTTCGAGATCCTCCCATTTATTCACATATCCGAAAGCTTCGTCTCTTTACAACGCGGCGCACTTCTGCCTCAACCAAATCGTCGCGACTTTTTTCGCGCACATCAGGAGACTAGGGTCTAGTTTTAAGCATTCTTTTTGTCCCCCCAGGCTCTAAACCTTTGAGTTGGGGTTGTCGCAATTAGAGCAACAACTGCCCTAATTGCGATTTCCACTTAGAGTTTATACTTACACACCCACCCTCAGGTCCCAACCGTCATCCCGTTGCGATGAACGAGGTGGCATTCGCGCGGGACCTCCTGGACGGGTACGACGAGGTGCTGCACAAGGTGGGCCCCAAGGTCGAGGGGTCGCTGCGGAAGGAGGCCGACGACTTGGGCTCGGCGCTCGAGAAGCGACTGCGGGACTTGGCCGAGGGGTACGAGCGGTTAAACCAGCTCGCCCTCGAGGCGCCGCTCGGCCTGGTGCGTTGAGGCGTGCATGCGTTCGCGAGAGACGGCGCAGGCGAGCGCCGCTGCGGCGCACCAAGCGCGGCTGAGCAACTTTGGGATGAGCGAGACGCAGGCTCCCGCGCTCGAGTTCTGGGACAAGGAAAAGCACCGCGACGCGTTGTGGGAAGCGCGCGAGATCAAGCGGGGGCTCGACGCTCGGTGGAAGGAGCCGAGGCGGTTGTCCAGGCACAAGCCTCTGCGCGCGCACGTGCCGGGGGCAAAGTTTTCCTCGTCGCGACCGCCGATATTTGCCAGGCGCGACGCACAGCCGGCGGCGTCAAACAAGGGCAGCGGCGACGAGTACCCCGTCGCCCTGCGGCGGTACCGTGGCGGCTACCACGGCGAGCCCAAGGAGCAGCCCGGGCCGCCGACAGAGGCGCCGACGCCCGCGCCGCCGCCAAAGCCGCGCGCGGTTAACAAGAAGCCTCGAGCGCCAAAAAAAACGCAGCAGCCGGTTAAGATCGTGGTGCGAGAACGCGCTCCAGACCTCGCGGCCGCGACCAAGGACTCGATGCGGGCCGCGGTCGCTGCCGCGCGTCGTGCGGTACGAGAGAGGCTTACACTTGCTGCGTTGACTCACTCGGCCCCGCAGGCCGCTGCCGCCGAAAAGGCCGCCGCCGCGGCGTCGAGGGTTGTACCCGTCGCGCCGCCTCGACGTCTCGACGACGACGACGACGAGGACGACCACCCGACGACGACGGTCGTGGTCGACGAGCCCGCCGCCGAGTACCGCGTTCTCGCGCCGCGACGCGCGCTCGCTTTTGAGCGACTCGCCCCACGGCCCGCGCCGCAGCCCATCCCCGTCCCCCAGAAGGAGGAGACGCAGCCGCGAGTACGCCGCGTCGACAAGGACGTTTACCTCGCCGCCCCTGTCGACGCCGACGACCCGCCCGCGGTCGTCCAACGAGCGCGCCGACCGGCTCCTTGCGTCGAACCCGGCGTCGGACCCATGGAGGTAGAACAGATGCTCGCTGTCGCCGCTGCCGAGCCCGTCTGGATTCCGGAGGGCACGCGCAAGCCCACAGCACCCAAGATTTTGGGCGCGACCCGTATGCCCTCTCCGCCGCCGCCGAGGAGAGAGACCGCACCACCACCTCTCAACGACAACAACCTTTGCTGCGAGGAGGAGGAGTACGCAGGGCCGAGTGGTGCAGGAGGATCTCTCCGCGGCGAGGGCGCCGCTGGCGTCCGGCTTGTGGCGCGCATGATGCTTGACCGCACACCCCCGGTTGGCGTCGTTCCCGTGGCCCCACCCCCAACGACGACGGTCCCCGCCGCCGCCGCCACTCAATCAAAAGAAGAAGAAGGTCCTTCGAACTTTTTCCAGAATACACAACATTAAAACTGTTGTACTGGTATATTAGCATGACGTATCTCGGTCAACCGTCCAAAATGGAATGACTGCCAGGTTTTTCGTTTCGTTGGCGCCGAGCATTTCCCTTTATTGGTTCTGCGATGGACGACGACGAGCTGCCCCACCGGCCAACGGTGGCTGGCGACGGCGACGAGGAGGCACCCAGCAGCCCGCACGTTGAGAAGGACGACGCCGAACTACGAGAAGAGGAAGGCAATACCCCCGTTTTTTTTTTGGACAACGAAGTGGCTTGCTTGTGCTTGTCGCGCACGACCCCTCTTCGACGAGTGGCGCGGCGCATCGTGGCGAGCCGGCAGTTCGAGATCGTCGTGCTCGTGTCCGTGATATTGAGTGCGGTTGTCCTTGGACTGGTCGACTACCGGCGCGTCAACGACAACCCGCAGTCAGAACGGTTCGAGGAGCCGCGCACGACAGGCTGGCGGAACAGGGTTGTCGAGCTGTCGGACTGGGTGTTTGGCATCTTTTTCACGGTCGAGTGCGTACTGAAGATCATGGCGTCGGGCTTTCGTGGCTCGCCTCGCGCCTATACGGGGGATAGGTGGAATTGCTTTGATTTCTTTCTGGTCGTCACGTGGCTGCTCGAGGTGGTTCTAGAAAATCTGCTGCGAGTACGACACGGGCTCTCGTTCGGCGGAATCCGCATCTTTCGCCTCCTCCGCCCACTCCGCACGATCTCGACCTTTCCAAAGTTAAAACGCGTGGCGACCGGTATCGCCCTCGCCGCCCCGCAACTCGCGTCGCTCCTCGGATTCCTGTGCGTCGTCTTCGTCGTGTTTTGCACCGCCGGTGTCGTGTTGTTTGGGGACGGCGCGCAGCACGGACGCTGTAGGCTCACACCCTACCCCGTGACTTTGGACTACGACAGAAGCGTGCACGGGACCAATTACTCGGCATTCAGGTGTTTAGACCGCCGCGACACGTTTGGTCGCATCTCGCACCACCCGCGCTGGTCCAAGTCCGACTCGCCCTGGAAGGAGGCGCGCGACTGTTATTGGCCCCTTGACGACGGCGATACGAGGCTTTGCAGCCTTGGAAATAATGGACAGCATGAGTGCGCCCGGCACACGAGGCGCATCGAACACGTCGATTGGCGCTGGTGCGGCTCGGATTTCGATGCCAAAGGAAACCGAAGATTTAAGCGCACAGAGCTCTTCTCCAGCTATTTCGTGGCGGGTGAGAACCCGTACTTCTACCCATCGCATTCCCCGCTGTGGAACCTCAACGGTGTCGGCGTTGACCCTGCGACCTGGAACCAAAGGCTGCGGTGGGGCTTCATGAACTACGACAACTTGCTCAGGGCGGTCATCACCAATTTCGTGATCATCTCGCTCGAGGGCTGGAAGGACATCCTCGCGATGATCCAAGACGCGTCGGGGGAGACACTCGGCGGGATCTATGTGTATCTCCTGATCATTTTCGGCGCCCTCGCGGGGATCAATATCTTTATCGCCGTCCTCGAGGAGGCGTACACGAGGGCGAGCCTCCTCGAATCGGCGAGCGTTCGATTGCGCGCCGCGTCCTCGCGAGACGAACGACGCCCACCGGACTCCTTCTCTGACCAGCCGTCGGACCGGTCATCCTTGGCCTGTAGCTTCGTTCATTGGCGCGCCCCTCCCTCATCTTGGTTCACTCGCATCCTCGAGTCTGGTGTCTTGGAAGTTCTCGCAGCCGTCGCTATCGTCATAACGCTCGTCTGCCTGTCGATGTTTCATCGTCACATGCCCGACCAAGAGGAATTCGCACTTTCGTTGATCCTATCTGTGTGCCACATCTTTTTTCTCTTCGAGTGCGTCGTTAAAATGGCCGTTCTCTCGCCCGCGAAATACTGGTCGACGACCTCGCTCATCTTCGACGGCACCATCTCCATCTGGGCCATCGTGGAGGTCGTTTTGATGAATGCCGTGCCGGGAAACACGCGGTCACGCCGCCTCGCCTCGCGCCGCTTCGCAATCCTCTCGACCGTTCGCCTTTCGCGTGTACTTAGGGTCGTGGATAGCAGGACGGTCGGCATCGCCGAAAGTAACGCGTGCCTAAGCGCTATCGGCTTTCCCAAGTTTGCCAAAGTGCTGACCACGGCTCTCGTCTTGATTTGGGAAACGTTGCGCGATGTCGTCAACATTTTGCTCCTCCTCGCCGTCTTCTCGTACAGCTATGCATTGCTTGGGATGCAGCTCTTTGCGAATCGCCTCTACTACGGTCCTTCATACAAAACCATCAACGTCGCCCACCCGTGGTTCGACGGCGCGCTCGGTCGGTACGCGAACTTTGACACGATCGGCAACGCCCTCGTCACAATCTACCTCATTCTCATCGGCGACAAGTTCACTGAACTTTTCTCAGCCTTATGGCGGGGAAGTGGCGCTGTCGCCGTCATTTACACGTTAACGCTAGTCTTTTTCGGCCGCTGGATCTTGCTCAACCTCTTCCTCTCGATCTTGTTGTCGAACGCCGCGCGGATCGACCAATGTGACGAAATCGAACGCGACTCCCAAATTCGAGGGGTCACCAGTCTCCACGAGTTACAGACGGGTTACTCGATTTCCCGCGATCCCTCGGGGATGTTGCGCACCGCCGAGGGCTCTTTGCTCTTCGCCGTGTGTGCCTCGCTCGACGAAACCACGCATTGCGACGAAACGCCGCGCGCGAGCTTGCGTCACCCGCGAATTGGCTTGTTCCAAAACGAGTCCTCCAGCCATCAATCAGATACCCGCTACTTCCCGTCATCCCCACTCGCGCGGAACCCTCTCCAGCGTCGACGCGGCTCATCTAGTGAGAGAGTCCATGGGTCGAGCCCTCTGAGGAATCGCTGCGTACGTTTCGAGGCTGCCTTCGCCGCTCTAGCTCCCCTCAATCACGAGTTTCGCCGCAGTGTGAAATGCAGCTATTGCTTCGGAAAGGAAAATGAGAGCGACGACCAGCAGATCTTTCATTATCACGGCGACGAAAGCAGACCCCTCGCACCGCTTGTCCAGGTTGTCGCTCGCGCGGACGACTCCAAGAGCGACGCGTCGATCTCGCCTAATGCGATTGCCGAAAATGGCGACACCTCCCTGCTTCTCGAGCCGCGCGACGACTTGGTGTCGGCCCTCAACCCACGCCAACCCGAGCGCACTCGCCGAGCACTGCTAGGTCTGAGCAACGCGGATTCGCCACACGACGAGCGAACTGTTAGTCGCGGCCTGGTCGCGTGGTGGGAGCAGCAGCAGCACCACCACCAGCACCACCAGCACCAGCACCACCAGCACCACCAGCATCAGCAGCAGCATCCTGACCATCCGCCGTCGTCTGGTGAGCGCCCCTCCAGAAACGTCAGCTATGGTCGCGACCAAGGCGGCATCGCGCGTGTCGAGCGCGTGGAGTCCAAACGAGAATCTGACAGTTTAACTTCGCCGTTCACCGAAGCGACGCCGCGCCGCCGCCGAGGGTCCATGTATAAACGCGGACGCGCACGTCAGTCAATTGATTTGATGCGGCGGTGCGTGCGACGGTTTGCTGAGTCTAAAGGCCGGCGTGCTGGCACCGGTCCCGATTTCGCCTACGTTTTCAAGATCTTCGACCACGACAAGTCCGGCGCTATCACGATCGATGAGCTAAAACGCGGGACGTTGGCGCTTGACGTGCGGCTAAATGATCGACAGCTCAAGCTGATGATTGAGGTCGTCGACGCTGACGGGGACGGCGTCATATCATACGCTGAATTCCTGCACTTTTTCGGGCCTCGGGCCTCGAACTTTCACGAGCGTCTGGTCGAAGGCGAAATTGAGCTGCTCCAGAATATGCGGGTCCAAGAAACAAGCTCAATGTTCCTTGGCGGCGAGGTCAAGGCCCAGTTTGCTGACGGCTCGATGTGGGCCTTTGCCTCCGTGTTCCCGCTCGAGCCTGGCAAGTCGCTTGGTCTTTTCTCGCCGACCAGCAATATCAGACTTTCGTGTGCAAGACTAGCCGAGTGGCCGTACTTCGAGCGGATTATCCTCTTCTTGGTGGGCATTTCATGTATCGCGTTGATCTTGGACGCGCCACTCATGAATCCCAAAAACAATATCCGGCGCGTCGCAATCTGGTTAGACAGCGGGTTGACTGTTATTTTTGTCGGCGAGGTAGCCATCAAAGTCGTCGCCAGCGGCCTGTATACCCTTGGTCCTCGCGCGTATTTGAGGTCCGGCTTCAACGTTCTGGATGTCATCGCGGTCGGGAGTGCGCTCACCTACGACGTGTTCACTCTTCTCACGCGATACTCGACGTCGGGGGATTCCCCTAGAAATGGTTTGTACTTGCGAATCCTAAATGCCGCCCGCGTGCTACGTGCCACGCGCGCGCTTCGTGCCGTTCGCTTCTTCTCTGGGCTCCGCAAGCTGATCGAGGCTTTCGCCGAGGCACTTCCAAACATCCTGCAAGTTGGGCTCATTGTCCTTCTGATGTTGTACATCTCCGCAATACTTTTTCGAACTCTGTTGGAAGGACATCTGGAGACGTGCAAGGGACCGGGCGCGACCGACGCGTACTTGGACTACGACACTCAGATTTGGTACAACCAAGGTTTCCGGAAAATCTTGCGGCACCCGCGGGCCTGGAACGATGTGAGCAACGAGACTAAGGACCTCTTCGGCCCAGGGTCGAGCGTTCCTGGCTACGCAGCGCGTTTTTGCACGGGCTTCTTCGACAACGAGGATGACTGGGTCGCCCAAGGCCGGCCGTACCCGTGCTGTGTCGCAGGAGGAGTCGATGGGTATGACAACGCGAATAGACCGACCCCACAGGAAGTGTGTCGCTGCTTTGGGTACTCGTGGGGCAAGGACCAGCCTGCGCGCTTCGACAATCTCGTTCTGGCGATGAAGGCACTGATGGCGGTGGCCACGGGGTCGATCGCTGACTTGATGTTTGCTGCGACGGCGATCCGAGGCCGTCATGACGTATCCAAGGCCGACGAGAGACCAATCTGGTACTTTTTTTGCATCGCCTTTCAGGTGGTTGCGAGCTTGGTGTTCTTTAACCTTTTTGTCGCCTCGACTGTGGAGGCCTTTATTACGATTCGAAAGCGTCGCCAGCTCCAGGCCGACGAGTCGCTCTTCGTCACATCGGAGCAGCAGACGTGGGCCGAGCACGTTAAACGCGTCATGGACGTTCAGCCCGAAATTCGACTCAAGCACCGCGCGAGAACACAACAAAAGCGCATCGTTGGCCTATGGTGGGTGACGACAACACGGTTCAATTACGCCTTGTGTGCCTGCGTGTGCTTGGATTTCATTGTGTTGTCAACCACCTACTTTGGGCAGCCTGATAGTCTCACAACCTTCCTTGAAATGGCGACTTATGCCTCGCACCTCGTCTTCAACACAGAAGTTGTTCTCAAGATCCTCGCGCTGTCGTGGGCTTTCTACACGGCAAGCTTCTCGAACTGCTTCGATTTCGCACTTGTGTTTGTCGGCGATGCTGTCCTCGTCTTTCGTCTCGCGAACGCGGCGATACGTCGTCGTTCCGTCTCTTATTGGCTCCAAGTCCTCGAAACCCTGCCGAGGTTGCTCCGTGTCGTCCGGATCGCTCGCTTGGCAAAGCATGCGCGTCACTTTGAGAGCCCGCGACGTATCATCCAAGCTACCGTCCACCTTGCGCCCGCACTCGCCTACATGCTCCTCCTGGTGTTCGTCGGTTTCTTTGTGTTCAGTATCATTGGCGTGCAGCTCTTTAGTACAGTTGCCTTCCATGGCGCCAACGACCACCACATGAACTTCCGCTCCCTTGGGAGTGGGTTCATGACAGTCCTCATGCTCGCCACGAACGAAAGTTGGGATCGGTGGATGAGCGCCGCCGCACATAGGACCTCTGGCTGCAGGAACTATCCGGAATGGGATCGAAATATCTGTGGTTTTCGCGACCGACCGGGATGTGACATCGCACAAGGCGACGCCAGCGAGGTGTGTCTGGAGCAACCTGGCGCGACGGAGCGCGACTGCATCAACCCGCTCAACGGCTGCGGCACGCAACTCTCCTACGTCTACGTCCTCATCTTCATGGTGTGCATGAACTTCGTACTTACCAACCTCTTTATCGGTGTCATTCTTGAATCATTCAAGACTTCGAAGGCCAAGTCTGAGGCTGGAGACAAGACGTTTTTCTCATCCAAAGTCGTTCGCGATTTTATGAAGCGCTGGTCGCGCTGCGATCCCAGGGGAACAGGCGAGATCAAGCGCGCCGACCTCCGAAACCTCCTCGAGGATCTTGGGGAGCCACTTGGATTCGGCAAGACGCCCGACGAGCGCGAACGACTTGCTAAGTTCTGGGAACGCGAATATGCGCCGTATAATCACCGTCGCCGCTCGCGCCTCGTCAGCTCGAGAAGCAGCCGCGCGATGTGTCACCCTAGTTTTCCCGACATGCCGGACGAGGACGAGGATGAGGACGAGGAGGCGACCTCGACTTTTGAACCGGAAAACGTCCCCGACTTCTCCGAGATAGGAAACCTCATCCTCGATGTAAACGATGCCACCCTCATCTTCCAGCGCCTCAAGGACAGGAATTTGTTTCACCTCGCCAGGACGTCTTCGATCACCGACATGTCGGCGCCATCTGTCGATAGCCGACGGATATCGACGTTGGACAGGCGGCGGACTTCGTTGAAAACGGATTCTAATAATACGCCACTCTCATCGCATCCGTCGTTCAACGAACATTGGTGGTTCCCGGCGTTGCTGCGCAAGCTGTTGTGTCGCTGCTCCTTTTTTTCGGCGGCACGAGGACGCACCGACGAGACACAATGGTTGCGTCGCGTCGGCTCGATCGCCGGCCGCAAGACATCGCGTCACATCCGCAATGCACGGTGCCACATCCACGACGTACTCCTTTCGCTCGTCACTGAGATGCGATTCAACACAATCATGCCCTCCAGCACGATCGTGCACTCCTCCACCCACGCCGACAAGAAGCGAGAGAAAGAGGCCACCAAGCGCATGCGCGAGAACGAAGCCTTCATGCTCACTGTGATCGCTATCGCCCAGCTTGACCTCGTGCCTTTCAACACGAGGAACCTTGTCCTTGCAAATCTCCACTGCACGCCTGACGCCATCGGTCACCGGATAGCGCGCCATAGGGTCTCAATTCGGACGCTCGACATGCACGGCACCGCGCTCTCGGGCATGGGCACAGACGTCCTCTGTGACGCGCTCGAGCACGTCGGCGTGAATTATCTTCGAGTCGTTCAGCTCGCCAAGTGCGAGATCGGCAGCCCCGGGCTCCGCAGCATCGCGCAAGTCCTGCACGCCGCGCCGTCGCTCGTCCACTTGGATGTCTCGTCCAACGACCTCGACTGTCTCGCCATCAGCCCGCTCGCAATGCTGGTCGAGTCGCTTGTCGCGCCCGAGCGTCTCGAGCGGCGCTTTGCACTGTTTGTTGGCGACAACCCACGACTCACCAAGCAGCCCCGTTTGAATTGCGGCAGGCACGGTATGACACTCACAAGAATTGTCCGGGACATCACTGCACTCGCCAAGAGCTTCGACGTCAACGCAATCATCGCGGCCAACGCCGAAGTTTACAATAGCTGGCTTGTCGAGCGCGCCCGGACACTCGCAAGGTCTTCCGCTGACTGGTCTCTGTCTCTCTTGGCTGCCGGCCGCTTGGCCCTCTCACTGCGCGGATGCGCGCTTGGCGATTTTTTCGTGCAATCAACTGGTGACGACGATGAGGACAGAGTGGATGATAACGCGCCCGATACTACCATCGACGGCACGGCCAGCGTGTCGTCGCCCGCACACGTCCTCATCGAGCTTGCTGCCGCCCCTTTCGTTTGCATCGATCTTGCGTCCAACAACCTTAGCGACGTCCATGCCCAGCACCTCGCGCTCGGCCTCCTCAGAAGATCACGCCGCCTCCTGCGATTCGACCTGAGAAACAACCCGCACATCAGTGTCAAAGGGAGGGAAGAACTCATGCAGGCCGGGCTCGCAAGCAACCTACATAGGCTTCGACCGGACGTCTTCCTCTTCGGCCAATTCCGGCCAACCTCTGTGTCTTTGCGCACAAGCCAGCCTGCGGATAACGGCGCTTTATAGAATGCCACGGTGTTGTAAGTAGTGCGATCTGCTCTGTTTCTTGTTGCTCGCCTTCTTCTTCGGCTCTGATTTTGTGGCACGACTTCTAGAAAATTTTATTAGAAAGGGGGGTAGAGGGAAAAGAGGGGAACTTCGTTGCCTCCAGCTTCTTCCGATGGCTCCCTATCGGCTCGGCCAGAGTGCTGGCGGCGTCGACAGCGCTCGCGCGAAACTCACGCACTAAAAAAATTCTGGCTCTCTGAGCCTGGGAGCTGCAAACCATAATAATTATTACAGTATACCCTGGCGGCTGATAGCCCACCTTGGGGAATGCGTCATGGTACTGGCTGGGGTCTACGCGGCAGAACCAGGCCATGTCTTTCGCGACCCGGTTGCCGTGCTTACCGGGGACGATGTTATCGTTCTCTTTCAAGCGGCCGCAGCGTCGGATTCTGCTGGGGTCCTTGCGTATGTTGGTTTCGTGCTGATCCAGCTTGTGAGGGATGATAGGCTTGGAGTTAGACTGCGTTGGCGGACCTCGAAGGGCCGTGTCGATGGGTGGTGCGTAGATACCTTGAATTTCTGGAACGAGGACTCGGCCCGCTTGCGGGCACAGTGGTGCCTCGCTCGGGGTGGGCGAAGCGGGGGCGTTAGACGCTAGCTGAGCTTTTATTGTCTGGAAGGTCGTACAAACATGAAGCGACCACAACACGAGCGTCGGTCGTCCTAAGGGCGCGCGCGCATGTAAGGTAGGTGCCACGAGCGATCGATGGTCACCCCGGAGCCAGCCACCGCCGCATTAGGCTGTGGCAAAAGAGGGCGGCCCCGGGGGGCGAGGCCCCCTCCGCCGGAGCACAGAGGACGGCAAGAAGTCGGGTAGAACGGGCGCAGCTCGAGAGAGTCATTCAACTCCGTCCGCTGCCATCAGCCACCACGTAAAACCATGTAAGCGCAGCACGAGATGACATGACTGTGAGCAGCAAGCAAGAAGTGGCAATGTTGATTGCGTGCACTCCGAAAACACCATGCCCCGTGGTCAGGATTTGGCGCCTTCGTGGCGCCGAACAAAGGCACAGATTGAACGCGACAATCGTGCTGAGGAGAAACGGGCTGCCGAAGAAAAGGCGGATGCAATCGAGACGCGACGGACGTTATTTGATCCTAGGAAGCTACCACGAGGTGATGCCGCACCCGACGGACCTACGTCGCGGCGCCGTGTCGGCGGCGATGATGAAGAGGGCGATTTTCTTTCTTGGCGATGGACGATAAGATGCCGGACGCAGAGCCGCCCGGACCTGCTCCTGGGCATGCGGCACCTTGTTGGATTGACATCGACCAGCTCGTGAGTGACAGTGAAATGTGCGGTCTCGGTGCCTTTGACACGCGCAAGTAAGCTCCAAGAGCCCTAGCCATTATGTAAAAAAAATCAGAGCCGAGGAACGGCCGGAGCTCGAGGGGTCGCAGAGTTGTTCCTGAATTATTATGACGACTCGGCGCAGCCCCTTGGACGACGACCAGGTCGCATCGCATCGCATCGCATCGCTCTATAAGCGCATTGGTTGAGCACTCGTGTTTGGCTTTAGCCGCCACCCACCGGGGTGTTGTGTTGAATTAAATTCCACCGCATTGAGCACGGCGACGCGCGCGCGTGTTGTGTAGATAAGCTCACGGCAGGCTTATTAGAAAGAAAGAAAGAAAGAAAGAAAGAAAGCTAATCACAATAATCTCCGTCCGAGAAGGCAGCGACCGCAGGGGACCAGCCGACAGCGTCGGGTGAAGATTCGAGATCAAGGAAGTTGGCGGGCAGGTGTTCAGACGCGGGAAGAAGGAAGCCGCGAATGATGTCGGGGGGCGGAACGTATTCGAAAGTGATGTCGAGGAGGCCGGCGGGTGGTCGAATGTATATCACACCGAGATCAGGATCGAAGGCCTCGACGATGGGTGGCGCGAGCGGGACGTAGCAGTGGTGGTCGGGGACTTTGTGGAGGTCGAGCTCGAGCAGAGGGTGCGCGAGGCCGGCGCGAGCCTCGTCGGTCGGGTCCAGTACGTCGAAAACGGTGCCGACGACGTCGTCGGTCTCGAGGTCGACGACATGGGCATCGAAAAACTCGTCCGCCACGGCACCATCCTCGAAGACAGGTTGTGGCCGGTCTTGGTCCTCTCGTACGTAGAGCTGCGATCCGGCAAGCGACGATGCCACGTCGCGGTCGTCGAGGCCTCCCAACTCCACCACAAAACGCGTCTTTGCGCCGAGGCACTTGAGGCGTCTGCCCCCCTCCATAACCACGGGCCGTGGCGACCTCCGCGTCGCGAGCCTCAAATGTCGGAGTCCCGGCTCGCACAACCGGAACTCGTTCGCGGGATCCGACGGCGCGTCGACGCGAAGCATCCCGCGCACGCCGTGCGCCCCAACGACCGTCCCGATGTTCACGAACCCAAAGGTCGCGGGGTCGCGCCCGTCCATTTGAGTGATGTCGTACGAGAGCGAGAAAGGATGGCGCCGCGAGTACGATCGCCCGGATCGGAATACGTCTTGGACCGACGACGCCGGAACCGGGGTCGTCGAGTTCTCCGCTCGAGCAACGGTCGCCGTCCACGGGTCCGTCACTTTTTTTCCCGCATACTTGGACGCGTGGACGCGCCTTTCACCGTAACGGCTCATACCCTTCCCGCTCCCCACCGCCTCGGCCAGGAGCTCCATTTCGCTTGCCTTTGCACCCCAACACCTTGAGACCCTGACTTCCACGTGCTGATTATGAAGAAGAAGGCATTCGACGCCCATAGGGAGCAAGAGTAAGATCAACAGGATCAACAACACCTCGGCTTGTGTCGCCATCGCGGGTTCACTCCATTTCCCTCTCCTGCCCTTGAGTGCCCCGGTTCCCGGTCCCCGGCCGGCGGGGGGAGCACTCTTCTCGGGGCTGTGGATGCGCCGCCCCAAAATCTACTACTCACGCGGCATTCGTCGATGAACGAAGCGAAGCGAAGAGAAGTGAAGTGTCGCGTCGCCTGCCTGCCCGCCGGACTTCCTTTATTCAAACGTGGTGAGCATACCAATTCTTCATGATGGCACGTGCCGAAAAGGCTTCTTCGATTATTCGGGCATTAATGTGAAGAAGAATGGGGAGTGCGCCCCCCTCAAGTTGATCTTGTTGCTTGCGCCCGAGGGGCATGCTCGTCCTTGGGCGTCGTCGCTGGAGTCTGAGAGTATGACGAGCTCATCTGGTCGCGAGGAGCATTCGAGCCGAAGGTCCAGTGCTGTAGAAGAAGGAGCGCACCGAAGGAAACTTTCGTCGGAGAGGCAGCAGCAGCAGCAGCTTGCGCATGATCCGGCTGCGGTGAGACTCTCGATGCGGCTACTTGGATTCCCGAGACAAGGAAGTCAGAAGGCAGAGGGTACGTGCATTCCATAGACCTGCTTGGACACAAGTGTGCCGCGAGGCTCGCCAGGGCTTGTGATGCTGCCTGCTTGGTCATGGTGTCAGAGGACCTGTTCACGAGAGTGACGAGGATCGGCACAGCGTCGGCTTGGATGAGGGCTCGCCTGTGGCCAGGGGTCATGGCGAGATTGGCAAGCGCCTCCGTAGCGGCATATTTCGCATTTACGGTCGTCGTTGACGAGGCAAGTACACGCCCAAGTCCGGGGACAGCAACAACGATGGCACCATCGCGGGCGCGAACACCGGTAAGAATGCACAGCATTACCGTCGCCAGCTCTTTTATTTTGTCGTCCGACGCGTTGAGTAGGCGCGAGAAACACGGCACGACACCTTGATTGTAGATGGCCACCTTGACAGGCTCATTGTTTTCGGCCAAGGGAATGAGCGCAGCGGCAGCGGCAGCCTTGAGACTATCGTTGTTGTCGTCCTGAAAGTCCTCGTCCTCGCCGGCCGTGGACACCGCAGCGGCGGTATCCTGGGTGTCGTCGAATTCCCACGGTTTCTCACGACTTTTAGGTGCTATCTCCAAGCAGCACGTCGAGGGGGGCCAACTCGAGTCGGCTCGGCGTACCGACTTTCGTCGACCCTTTAGAACGCGGCACAATATTGTCACGCCCGAGTTTGCGATGACGGTCTGGGCATTCTCGTTGTTGTTAGCTGAGGCGTTGAATAGCGCCCATGCCGCCGCTCGCCGACCATCGTCGGTGGATAACTGATTGGAGTTCGCACCCTCGACAATCGAGAGTAGAGCACTGAACACTCCTTTCACCGCCCCGAGCGCTCGTTTATTCTCGGCATTTTTTTGCACCAAATAACTGAGCGCCCAAGCAGCTTCCTCGCGAATACGGGCCGTCGCGTCTTCGGACATGACGAGCGAACAGAGGGCACCGATACCGCCCGCGTCCCGGACACAATTCTTAAAATTCTCGTGTTCGGCGATAAGCTTGAGCGCCATGGCTGCGGCTATTTTGGCTCCATCGGTCGTGGCTTCCTGGGCGAGTCGCACCAGTGGGGTGAGACCGCCAACGTCAATGACCAGCGCACAGATCTCCTGCGTTCTGAACCCCATTAGGTTGACAAGGGCCGCTGTTGCACCCTCTCGCGCGTCGTCGGACCTACCGACGTCGACAAGTCTTACCAGTGGTTCCACACCACCGCCGTTGAGGATAGCCGTCCTATTTTTCTCTGGAATGCGCGAGAGTCTCCACAAAGCGAGAGCCACGAACTTTTCCAAGCTGGGTTCGAAGATCTCGATTCGATCCGCGAGTCTCAGAAGTGCGTCGATACCACCAGAACGCCTCACTCTCGTCTTATTTTCCTCATCCCAATCGTCACAGTACTCGGCGATTTGCCTCGCCGCTCGCTCCTTGACAACGCTTGTCGAGCCGTCGTCCCGTAGCGTGTTGACCAGGCCCTGAATGCGGTCGTCATCATCCTCTTCCTGCCACACCATCGCCCTCAGGAAAGGGCGAGCGACCGCCGCGCGATCGCCAGTCTCGTCGATTCTGAGGCACGTCTCTACCATGCCAGATTCATCGCGAAGGACTGCGCGAAGGACCGCGCGTCAATTCTTGGAAGACCCAAATTAAGACTTCTTCTACTACTACAAGGCGACGGCTTGCGTTGCGCAAATGCGTGCTTTCGTGGTGTTCGCATCAAACAATGTATCCTTGGTTCTTTTTGTTCGCTTTTGGTGCTGAGAAGATACGTTAGGATTTTTCGACTGACAAGAGAAGGGTCCTAAAACCCACGAAAACCACACACACCCTTTTCATATGCACCCCCCTCTGACTGAGTCTGAGCAGTCGACCTTTAAAGACAGGAGCAAAAAGGGCGTAGTAGACGCAGGGGAGAAGGAACGCAGGATGGAGAGACACGGAGAGGTGGTCTAGGGCGAGGGAGGTGGACGAAGGAGAGAGAGAAGCAGGGTTCATTTCATTCGAGCTCGTCGGTGAGAAAGCGCCGGGCCAAGGTGCTTAACTGACTCGGCGGGCGGGCATGATGATGTTCAACTTGAGTTAGGGTCGGATAAGAAAGTTCGTACGAGCCGTTAACTATGTTTCAGTTTGTACTAAGACATACTCAACGGATCGCTGAGCTATGTTCATTTGTACTCAAGCAGTATGTGCCGCCACGCCGCGAGATCGTCGCGATGGAACTAGTCCCCATAGTGAAGTCGGCATCCTTTCGTCCCCTCACGCAAATAAAGGAAAAAGCCCACGCGTTGTAGGACCCGTCGTTGCGGCGCGGGCTAGTCTCGTTTTCTTATCCGACACTCAAGTTGAGTGGCCGTGCGTCGGCGGAAGCTCACTTTTCCTTCTGTGTCCCGGGGCGGCCTAATAAAGGCCCAAGCTCGAGGAAGGATTTCGATCTGCAGTGCGATCAGAATCGTTGTCCCGCCATGATGACGTGTATATTCGTTCGTCTTTTACAACAACAACAACAACATAGATCCCCGAGGAGAAAAAGGTGCTTCTTTACCTCAAATCGGGAGTCCCGCCGCGTGCCTCTCTAGAATCGAGGGGCACGCATGTTTCATAACTTTCACCATGCGCTGGCTAAAATCTCGTTCATCCTGCCCAGACGCTCAAACTCCATTGGCTTAGTATCCCGCTTTTCCATTCACTCCTTTCTGTCTTTCCACAAAGAAGACGAGGTGCGTCGCGATTCAAAAGCCACCATATCAGCCACGAGAGTCTGCTGCATACGGCGGCGGCTCGCGAGCGCCGTCGACAGTGAGGTACTTTGTTGTGATGCTTTTGAGCGTGGCTTTGATCGCGCGCGCCGCGTCTCCGGCCGAGAAGGTCGCGTCAGAGCCCCCGGCGGCGAAGTGCGCTAGGAGCTGCTTGTAGGTGTCATTCATGATGGTTTTGACGAGATCAACCTTGTCGTAGACGTCGCGCGGCGTCGCGAGGGCGGACTCGGGCTGCCGCGCCCTGAGTAATTCGAGTTGCGCGAGAGCGTCGCGCTCGCGCACGAGGCAGTCGTCGCGTTCCTTGTTGACGGCCGAGTTCAGGAGCTCGAGGCGTTGAACGTTCCTTTCCGCGTCCTCGCATCGGGTTTCGAGGAAGGTCACGGTTGCCTCGCGCTTCTCGATCTCGCGCTCGAGGTCTGTCTGGCGTCGCGCAGCCTCGGCCTCGATTTGAGCAGTCTTCGCGGCAGCAGACTCGAGATTGTCTCGATGCGCCGCCCCGTCAGCTTCTTCGCGTTGGCGCGCCGCCTCTGCCGCGTCGAGCTGGTCGCGGAGATCGGTAGCCGCGCCTCGTTCGGCCGCGACTCGCTCGGAGAGCTTTGCGTTTTCGAGCTCGAGCGCCGCCACCTTTGCCGCGAGGGCGTCGCGCTCCTCGGCGGCGGCGCGGCTCGCGTCCTCGAGAGCACGCGTCCGGAGGGCCTGATCGGCGCCCTTGGAGACGAGGTCGGCGTGCTTCTCCATCGCGGCGAGCTTCTCGGTCGCGAGCTCGGCGTTCTTCTCGCGCAGCAAATCGAGCTTGTCCTCGAGTTCGGACCTCTTGGCGTCGCGGTCGCCCGCGCGCTGCTGAAGCGCGGCGTGTTCCCGCAAGACCCCGCACACCTGCTTTTCGAGGAGTTTGAGGTCGTCCGACGGACGATGGAGCCCGTACGACGACGACGACGACGACGACGCGCCCTGCGCGAGGCGATCGAGTTTGTCGTGGACGTGCGCGAGCGACGCCTGCACCGCCAACAAGCTCGACTGGGTCTGCTGCGTCGCGAGCGACGCCTGCATCGCAAGCAAGCCGCGTGCCTGCGCGTCGTCGTCAGCTGGTCGCGGCGCCGGCTCGTCGCGACGAGGCGCCTCGACAAAGTGCGAACGCGCGCCCTGGCCGGGCACGAGCGCGACCGCCGTCTCCGCGACCGCCGGGGGTCGGCGGATGACGGCTCTGGGGGTCTCCTGGATGACGGCAGCCTCGGGTTGCTGCTGGACCGTCGGTGGCGATGGCGGCGCCGCCTTGGGAGCGGGCCCGGCTACGATCGGGGGAGGCTCGCGCTTGGCTTGGGGCGGCGCGATAATGGGCGCGATGCCGACGACGCCGCCCGCGGCGGCGAGGCCCGCCATGCGCTCGGCGATCGAGGGTCGTCGTTCTTCGGTTGTCGTCTCATCCACCGGAGGGGGCGGCACGACCTCGCTGACGATGTCGGTGACGTCGAGCTCGATCCAACGCCACGCGCCGTCAGCAAAGGCGACGCAGGCGCGCTTGGCCCCGACGCGCGCCGACGCGACCGCCTCGGAGATCGCGGCGCCAAAGCCGCCGCCCTCGGGGTTCTCGCCCAGAACGACGGTCTCGGAAGACGTCTTCTCGGGTCGCTGCTTGACGACGCTCCCCGGCAGCGACGCCGGGTCGAGCGGCCACGCCTGGTACGCGACGGTGGCCGAATCGCCGCGGCCCGCGCGGCGTCCGTCTGGCGGTTCGGCCGCGAGCTCGTAATAGGCGGGGGGCGTCAACTTGGGGTCGCCCATGTGTACGAGGCCGTGGGCGTGGGCGAGTGAAACGGCGCGGCAGAAGTCGAACGAGCCTTGGTCGAAGTGCGCGCTCCAAGTTGTACCGCGAGCCTTGAGCGCGACGAAGTTGTTCGCCTGCGGCTTCAACGGCACGACGTCCGCGAGGCCCGCGGCTAGAACGTGTTTCTTCGACGCGTCGTATACCAAGAGCCTGTCCTCAAGTCAGGGCAATCACACTCTCACTCGCTCACTGGTAGCTGAGCCCGGCACCGAGCACGACGCAGCCGAGCTGCTCGGGGCTCGCGGCCGCGAACGCGCCGTCCTCCAACTTGTAGAGCCTCGTCCGCCCCACGTAGGCATACTGCACCGCCGACGCGGAGGCTTTCTTGACGACCTCCTCCTTATCCGCAGCAGCTGGTGGTGGGGCAGGGGCGCGGTCCTTGCTCCCGGGCTCCTTGGGCGCCGTGTAGGCGAGGGACCGGGTCGTCCCGTCGTCGGAGCTACTGCGCGTGCTTCCGAACAAGCTGCCGAGAAAGCGCGCGCTCTGTTGACTATTCCCCAGAGAAGATGACATTGCGCGCCGTCACACCGTGAGAGAGAGAGAGAGAGAGAGAGAGAAAGAGTAACTAAAAACTTTCTCGCGCCCAGTCACATCGCGCGACTATCGATCATCCTGCGGGTAAGGATTGGTGGGCGAGTTGCAGTGCGAACATCATCATCAATATGATCCTCTTTGTCGTCGTCGTACTCGGGCTCGTCGGACGGTGCCGGGGATGGCACGCTCCGGCGCTCCCAAGATCGGCGCTCAAGCCTCTCTTGTCCGAGTCCAAGCAACTGCCCGACCAGCCGGGAGTGACCGACAGCATGCCAATCACGCCTCCCAACGCCGAGGACTACGACGACCTTGCCGACATTCGCGAGAGGATACGGCGACGGGCGGAGGAACTCAATTTGGAGGCAAACGTCGCGCCAGCTCCCGAGGTCTACGACAAGGCCGGGCCGAAGAATGTCCTCCAAGAAATAATGGACGACGCCGTCGAGCAGGCCGAGATAGAGGAATTGGCCGAGGAGTACAGCGACGGCCTCTCGCTCTGGGAGGGCGCGCTCAAGGAGCTCAAGCTCATCGAATGGCCCACTTTGCAGGACAGCCTCCTCAACCTCGCCATCGTCGTCGCCATCACGACTTTCATGGTCGGCTACGTGTGGTTTATCGATTGGGCCTCCAAATCAGCCCTTTCGCCCCTCTATCCTTGGTTGAACGAATAGATCTCCCGCCGTTGATCTCGGCGTACCTTGGGTGGGACACCACCAAAGTTGCAACAGACGTGATTATTATTATGTTGGCGTCAGGCCCTTGCCCCCCCCCCCCCTGGTGTCGTTCGTCCCTCCCTCGTTGCTTGGGGTAGGCAGGCTCCTGGCCTCGCGGTCGCTTCCAAAGAGGAAGAGGGCACGCGCGTCGTTCTTCATTTTCCGCATTTGTTCGCGTGCTTTGAGAACATCGTATCATCATCATCATCATCGACATCATCACTCGTCATGGCGATAGCGGGGTCAGCAGCAACTTTTAGAAGAGGATTCATTTTTAAGAGCGCCGGGACCACAGCTAGTTGCCGCTGCGAGCAAAGGCGGTTGCGCCAAGGACGGACATTATGTTGTTGTTTTTTTTACGAGCTAGAGAGTGTTGTATTATGCGTCACGGAAAAGCCGCGTAGAGGGAGGAGAGTGAAGGTAGTGTGAATCGAGGAAGGAGGAAGAGGTGTTAAAAGCGGCTTCTCCTCCTCAGCGGGAGTTCTGGGCGAGGTAGGCGGCGTGGGCTTGTTGGAGCTTGGCGAGGGTGTCCTTGAGGAGCGGAAGGTTCGATTCGCGGGTTTCCAGGGTGAGTTGGAGGCCGGCGTCTGTTTTTTCGAAACCAACGGCTTTGAGGAGGGCGTGGCTGCCGACGAGTTGAGAGAGGCGTTCGCGGAAGGCCTTGCCATCGGTGGGAACGAGAAGGAACTTGGGGTCGGACTCCCCCTTTTCGATCGCGTTCTTGAGGTAGGCTGCCAAGGTCTTGAGGGCGATGCCGCCCGCGCCGCCGACCTTGTACTTGGAGAGGGTGGCGATGGCCTTGTCGATTTTAACCGCTGGCGATTCGGCATCGTCGCCACCCTTGGGCACGATCTTGCCTTGGTTAAGCTTGGAGACGTCGAGCTGGCGGCGGTCGTCATTCTGGTCGACGGCCGGCTGGTAGCCATCAACCCCGAGTTTGCCCGCGAGCTTGCCGCCGCGCGCGCGGCGCTCGGCCTTGTCTTTGGCGATCTCGGCTCGAAGACGTTCGCGCTCGCGCTTCTCGGCGAGCTTCTCGCGCTTGACGCGGTCGATCTCCCGGAGGCGTTGAGCCTTCTCGAGCTGCTCGCGGGTCTCGCCCGCCTTGTGACCCTGCTCGCGCCGCTGCTTCTCTCGGTCGATATCCTCGACCTTCTCGACGCCTTCGCGCTCCGCCCTCCGCTTGGCCGCGAGCGCCTTGAGCTCCGCGACCTTTTTCGCCTTTTCCTCCTCGGTCAGCAGCTTCTTTTCTTCCTCGCACTCCTCAAAGTCGGTCCGCCCCGTCTTCTCCGCGTACGCCTGGGCCTCCTCCATGCTCCGGAACAGCCGTCCCGTCGCGACGCACTTGATCGAACGCGCCACCTTGGGCGCCCGGCCCTTGGGCACCAGGGCAATCGGATCGTCGATGTCGGCGTCCTCCGCGTGGTCGAGGCACCACTGCAGCGCCGCCTCCACGTTGTTCGCTCCGCTCATCAGCGCCTTGCGCGCGCGCACTTCCTCGAACCCGAGCTCTTTCACCTTGCTCAGGAGCTCCTCGTCCACGGGGGGGAGCGCAAGCTCCTCGTTGCCACCACCAGAAGACGACGAAGGGGCCGGAGCGCCGCCTTCGTCGATCTCCATGGCCGACGCGCCCCCCTCGACGACCTTGGCGGCGGCGGCGGCGGCGGCGTCGTCGTCAGTGCTGCTTTCGATCTCCATCTCGTTCGAACGGACCGATGATGATGAGGAGTCAAATGGTGAGGGTAGGAATGGTGTGTGCGAGCGCCCTCGGGCCTGCATATACCCCTGTGCTTCGTACGTACTACTGTTTACCCTCCTAATTCGTTCCCCTGAATAATTGACGTGTCATTGACGCCTCCCGCCAAAACGATGCGGTGGCGGATCTTGGTGGTGTGGTGCGCTAGCGCGCTGCAGCACTCGCCCCCCCCCAGGAGCAGCAGGGCGCCACCGCCGACGAAGAGTCTGGCGGCGTGGCGTCGCGTCGTCGCGAACGTCGCCGTCAGCACGGGGATCGCCGCGATGGTGACGATGGGAGGCCCTGTCGACTCGGCAACGGCGGCGCGGCCGCAGAACGCGGCCTCGAGCGCGGGATCGCGCGTCAACAAGGACGCCGAGTCCCTGCTGCGGTACGGGTTGCCCGTGAGCGGGCCGGTGTCCGGCGACGCGCGCAAGCTTCAGGCGGCCGTCGAGAGCATCCGCGACGACCTGCGAAGCAAACGCGTCGCGGCCGCAATCCAGGACGTCGAGACGGCGAAGCGGCTCGTCGCGTCTAAGGGACCGACGATCGCCGGGGGGAGCGCGGCATTCAAGACGGACATCGAGGCGAAGCTCGCCGAGATGACGTCCGAGCTCGGCCCCGTCGCGGGCGAACTCGGCGCTATCGGGCCGCCCGGCTCGCCGCAGGAGCGCGAAGTTCTCGACGACGCCGAGGCGCGCCAGGCGGCGGCGGCGCAGCTGATGACCCAGATCGAGGCGCGCCTCGTACCCCCCGACTTCAAGGCGACCGTCCCTCCGGAGTACGGCGACCTCCCGCGCCTCGGCGGCCGCGCTCGAGTCGAATTCGTCTTCAAGAAGGGCCCCGACGCCGAATCTACGAAATTCAACATCGACGGCAAGCTCTACGACCGCGCGCGCCTCGAGATGATCGTCGACGGATACACGGCACCCCTGACTTCGGGCAACTTCCTCGACCTCGTCAAAAAAAATTTTTACGACGGCATGCAGATCCAGCGCGCCGACGGCTTCGTCGTCCAGACGGGCGACCCCGACGGTCCCGATGGTCCCCTCGTTGGCTACGGCCAGAGGTCCGCCTCGGACACCCCGCGCACCGTGCCCCTCGAGCTCCACTTCAAGGGCGACGAGGCGCCCACCTACGGCGCCACCTCGGAAGACCTCGGACGCGGCGCCGCCCAGACAACCCTGCCCTTCCAGTCCTACGGCGCCCTCGGCATGGCCCGCGACGAGTACGACCCGGACTCCGCCTCCTCCCAGTTCTTTTGGCTCCTCTTCGACTCGGACCTTACGCCCGCCGGAAAAAATCTTCTCGACGGCCGCTACGCCGCCTTTGGCTACACCGTCAAGGGCGAGGACTTCCTCGCGGATGTCGCCGAAGGCGACATCATCGAGTCTGCCAAGCTCATCCGGGCCCCTCCGCCCTTTGGGGACTACACCGGCGTCGATCCCTGATGTCCCAATCACACCAGACCACATCCCATCCTATCCTATCCTATCCTCCGCGGGCTGGCCTCCAAAACCCATCATTCCTTGCGCCCCTGCCGACTTTACTACTACACTCACGTCGTCGTCGTTCTCGCTTAAAGGGTCCAACCATCATACGCCACGTCACGTTACGTCACGTCACGTCACGTCACGAGGAGGAGGCTCATCCGAGGCACCCCACGTTTTGGGCGGCGGGAGCCAGGCAGTCCGAGGCAGTAGCACCCAACATTCGGGCGGAGGGGGGCGCAGTCGTCGGAGTGCAGCATGCTTCGTCATGTCGTGTCATTGCGCGGACTAGCGGAAACTGAGGTTTTGGATACAACTATGGACTTTCGGAAGAAAGAAAAAAAAACGAGGGTGCGTTTACTGTGGTGGTCGACCCTAAAAATGCTCGTTTGGTCGTTGGTGTGATCCCCCATAGCTCATGCTGCGCAGGCCTTCGCGGGAGGCGTCAAGAGGAAGGACCGGTGTCCCATGACCAGAATTCTTTGTATCGAAGTAGCGGAGAAAAAAATGACGTGCTTGAGACCGAATCGACGCAGCATGCTTCTGCACGTCGTTATAGCATGGCCTCAAATGAGTCCGAAGCCAAACTCCTGAATGTGAATCGACGCAGCATACCCGCTGTCCCATCGTGGGCTTGAGCCTCACAAAAGGTCCCCGAGAGGACGACCCAATCTCGAAGTGAATCGACGCAAGATGCCTCTGCGAGTCGTTTGAGCACGTGGCCTTGAGCCTCAAGAGTGCCGTGGTGAATGAAGGTGACAAGCCTTTTTGAAGAACTGCGGCGAAAACCACAGAGTAAATAAATAAATGATGTAGGGTAACGTTTACAAACAAAAGCATCTGGGTAAGGTTAACACGAGGGGGGTATTAATTAGGCCATTACAAGTGCAGGCCAGTAAGTTCACCTAGTCCCAATCTCTAACCCCAGTAAGTTCACCTGGTCCCAGTAAGTTCACCTAGTCCCAATCTCTAACCCCAGTAAGTTCACCTGGTCAGTAAGTTCACCTAGTCCAAATCTCTAACCCCAGTAAGTTCGGCGTAAACCCACTCGTGCTCACACCACTCCTTCGAGCTCGTCGCTCTCGCCTCCGCCAATCTAAGCTGCTTTGATCCGCACACGCCGCTAACCTTTGAGTTTACTCTTAAACCCCCAGTAAGTTCATCTGGTCCCAGTAAGTTCACCTGGTCACTAAGTTCACCTATCCCAATCTCAAACCCCGGTAAGTTCACCTGGTCCCAGTAAGTTCACCTACAGTGCGCGTGTAGACGCCGGGAGGGGGCTTATCGGTATTGCGGAGCACGTGTGAGGTAGGGTGGAGTCGTCGACTCAGAAGAGCATATTCTCGGGGTTGCCGATCGACAGAGAGCCACGTAGAGCTGGACGTGACAGAAGACGGGCTTGTGGGCAAGAGGACGCCGACCTCGCGGGGCGTCTGGCCCTGGCTCTTGGTGATCGTTTGGCGTCGGCGGGCCTTACGGGATACAGGTTGGAGAAGCCTCGGTGACAACGACACGATCGATCATGTATCTGGTACCGTTGCAGTGGCCGTGCGACGGGTCGAGGTTGCGAAGACTTTAAGCTCGCGATCAAAGTCAGCATGCCGTTGGTTGTCAGGGAGTTGAAAACTCGACTGTAAAGAGCGAGGCGTCGGCTTCCGACCCAACCTAGTCGGCCGAAAAGAACTCCGACGCCTCGTCTTCGGGAAAAAAAGGCCGCGGTCATGCGCGCGTTGTCAGCATCGACAACATCGTTTCGACGGGGCGTGAGAATGGCGCGCTGAAAGAGCCGCCGCGGGTCGTGGAAATAGTCTGCGAGGTCGCCGTAGACGGCTTGGAGGATCACTGTCTGGCTCTCGTGTCTACCTGATCCTTCCTCTCGCGCCTACCTAATCCTTACCCTAAATCGAGGGACAGACAAACAGACACACACCCCCCCCCTCTTAGCAGTCGACATATAAAGACAGACAAACAGACAAACAGACAGACAAACATCTGTCGATTAGTAGTTAAGATCCACAATGGATCATTGGAAGCAGTTCGACTATCACGCGTTTTTGAACACGTATACCGAGGCGCTGCCACCGTGAGCGCGCGCGTCCTCGGCTGCGACGTGATTCGTCGCCATAGGCGCGATGCCAGACTACGTCGTGCGGCGGCCGAGCACGAGCGCCTCGGATGTGCCGTCCCAGTGCGTCAGTTGGCCGAGCTGGCGGTCATGGCGCTCTGGAGTGCGTGATACATGCCACAATAAGAACGACGAAGCGTTTGCGCAGGAGAGTACGACGACAAGGCGCCCAACCCGCCACTGGCGTGGGAGCCGCAACGACCGGCAAAAAAAAAGCCGCATTCCACGTCGAACGCGAGAGCGAGGCCGACAAGACGGGAACGACTTGCGCTACGGAGCGAACAGCTAATAGACGCGGTGCGGCGATCTACGCCGACCTTTGGGGAGCGCGCCAAACGGCTGCAACTACAGGAGGCGACACTAAGCTGTTTAGCACGCGACGTGGCTCGTTGGGATTCAGCTCTAGCCAAACGGCGCGAAGCGCTCAATGATGCAGTCACATTCGCGCAGCGAGTGCGTCGTGGGATGGTCGTTCGGCGCCAGTTCATGGCAGCCCGTGGGATCGCGCGGGCGGTAGGCGTTGCGGTCGCGAGACGCCATCTCACGAAGCGGCGCGCGAGAAGACGCGCAGCCGCGACGAAAATCACGAGGTTTGCTAAGCATATCGTCCTGCCGATTGTTTTGAGTCGGAGGAACCAAGCGGCCAGAAAGATAACGATTGTCATGAAGGTCTTTGTTGCGCGCACGACCTTTGGCCGCGCCGTTCGCAAACTTGCGTGCGTCTCTCGTGCGTTCGCAAAGCAGCTTCTGGCAATGGAAGTTCAGCGCGTGACTTCTGAAACCTTGGAAAAAACAGCGTACGTGGTGGCAGTCCAACGTCGCGTTCGCGGGGCCACGTGCCGGAAGCGACATCCGCTCGCCAAGAAGGCCGCAACTGCCATTCGATCGCTGCGGAGATCTGGCCGGTTGACAGCCGTTCGCCACGCGACGACAACGCAACGTCGCGTCCGCGGGAAGCTGGCCCGGAGATGCTTTGTAGAACTTCGACGAGCTGCGGTTGTGGCACAGTCACTGGCGAGGGCGAGGCAATCGAGCAGGCGGCTCGTTGCTCGACGCGTCATCGCCAACCGCCTTGGTTGTATCCTGCGCGACGCGCTACGTACGCGTCGTCTCGAACTCGCGGAAATCGAGCTCCAAGCCACCGCGGCCTCGGAGGCTGAAGCTGCCCACCTCGAGACTCTGTTTAACGCTCCCCTCGGAACAGGCGGTAGCTGGTCGCTGGTTGACGTCGAGGTCGGCCAGCTTCCGTCAGAGTCTGGCTGTTGGGGACGCGACGCGGGAATCGTACTTTCGAAGGGTGGGACGCTACTGGATGTCGCGCTTTCTTCCGACGGGTCGTACGCGCTTGACGCCATGGGACGGTGTTGGCATTGGACACCCCTCAACGCGCCGTCATTGATCTTAGCAAGGCCACGGTTCGTTTCGATCTCTGCTGGCGACGACCACGTCGCTGCAATAGATACGAACGCTCGCGTGTGGACGTGGGGTAGTAATGTCCACGGCGAGCTCGGCCTCGGCTACGACGCGTCTATTGGGAGCCGCAACGTGTCCGCAGTGACCTCGCCCACTCTTTTACCGCGTCTTTTTGCAGCCTGGGTCGGGTGTGGTGCGCATTTTTCGTTCGCGCGGTGCTTGAATCACGAGAATTGCTTTTACTCGTGGGGTGCAAAGGAATCCGGCGTCCTTGGCCTCGGCCTGGTGCTAGACGACATCGCCGAGCCGACGCGCGTCGCTGCTCTCGAGGACCGGGATATTACGACCGTCGCCGTCGGCCACAATCATTGCCTCGGTCTTGACCGACTTGGTGCGCTCTGGGGCTGGGGCTCGAACCGATTCAGCCAACTCGTGGCTGGCGGTCCTTCTCGCGTTCTGCTCCCAATACCGCTCTTCAAATGCTCGCGATTCGATGCCATTTCCTGCGGCGGTCGCCATTCGGTTGCTATTGCGCGTGATCACGGCACGTTGCGCGCGTGGGGTCGAAACGACTCTGGCCAACTCGGGGGTGACGGCTCGCAGTACGTGGTCGCCTGTGCTGCGGGCTGGCGCACAACGGTCGCCGTCACAACCGAGGGTAGCCTTCGCTTCTGGGGCAAAAAGTTCGCCGTTTCGCCAGTCGCCGAAGACTTCAAGGCAAACGAGGTCAAATGCGTATTCTCGCGCGGCCTCTCGTTGACCCTCGCTACAGTTCTCGCGACTTCGAGGCCTGACCGTGATGACTGCGACCCGCGACGCGCGCTCGATTCGCTTTCCGAAGCTCGTTCCGATCGTAACTTTGTTGTTGAATGGGACCGGCAGCTTGATGATACGTATTCCCCAAGCACCAGCGGTCATCTGGCGCGCTCGGTCAGCTACCCCGAGCCCGTATCTAGCTCCGAAATCGCCTCGGTTGCGTCGGCGATCAGCAAAGTTCTTCGCGATCGACGTGATCATCATAGCAGGTCGCCGCGAACAACAACGTCTCCTCCGCCGCCGCCGCCGCCGCCGCAAAGAAACGCAACTTCGCCCGCGCTCCAGTTTTTCTACGACGCGCTCGCGTCGCAGTCTGCCCGCCGGTGACTAGGTAGGTGCAGGCCCCGATATCGACCGACCTCCCCCCCCCCCCCGAAAATACGACATAATATGGTCATGCGCACGCCTATCCAGAGGGAACGACGACGTCAGAATATTTCGTACATCTGGGTCGTGGCGGCTCGAGATTGGACAGCGGCCGCGACCCCGGCCTGGAGTTTGTCGAGGGTGTCTGCGCAGTCCGGAAAGCCGGCGCATCGCGCGATTTGCGAGGGGCGTCGTCGCGACGAGTCGGGAGCGAGCGCGGCGTCGAGCAGCGTGGTCGACGCGCCGAGGGCGTCTCTCGCGAGAAAGACGACCGCGTCGGCGCTGCCGCGTTGCGCGAGCTTGTGAAACGCGGAATGGCCGTGAATCTGGCGACTCACAAGCTTGTGCGAAAAGGGCTCGGTTCCGGCGTAGACGCGCGCGAGCCAACGCAACGAGCGTACGGGCGCGTTGCCCATGGCGGCCCAGTGCACGTCGGTGCAGCCCCAGTCGTTGCGAAGGTCGCACTGGATCGCGGCGCCGCGTCCTACCAACAACTCGGCCACGTCGAGGTGGCCGCCGTAGAGTGCGAGCATCAGCGGCGTCGTGCCGTCGGCCGTCCGAACGTCGGGTGGCGTATCGACCAACAACTTGCGGGCGTGTCGCGCGACGCCGTTTCGAGCCGCCCAATGCAGCAGAGCGCGACTGCCGCGTTTCCCGTCGCGTTGCTCTCGCCGCGTGAGCTCGTCGACAGCTCGCGCGCTCGCGCGCTCGAGGCAGGCGTCGAGGCAGCAGTTCGGGCTCGCGTCCTCGAGGCAGCACACCCCCCCCGCGGCCCAGTGATGCGGGCGGTAGCCGTGCCGGTCGCGACACCCCGAGCCGAGAGGGTCCCACGACCCTTCGTCGTAGAGCCGCTCGAGGGTCGCCGAGTCGCCGTCGCGCGCCGCCGCACACGCTTTCGGCAAAACGGCTTTCTCGACCGTCATGACGCTCGCGTCGGCCTCGCGCACGGCACTCACGACGTCGGCATTCGGGTGGGCGTGGGCCATGTGGCCCAAGAACCCGCGCCCTCTGGCGAACCTCTTCTGCCGTCTGGCAGGGCACAGCGGGCACTTGACTGTGCCCGCCGTCTCAGCGCGCCCCATGTCACGCATCGGAGTCTCGTCCCCGAGCGCCCGGCAAAGCTCCATGCGACTGTACGCATCCATTGTTCTTACCCCCCGAACCCTGTACACCCTACGTGCCCCCCCCCCCAGTGCAGCGACGACTATTCCCCCCCACCCTGAGCAGTCCCCATCAAAAACCCTCGTAAACCCTAGCTAGTAGTAACAAGGGGTTATCGATTGATCGTTGCACCAATAATGGGAACGGCGACGCGGAGCAGCGTGAAAAAGAAGGTCGCGAAGCGAGCCATCTCGGACAAACGCCGTCAGGATATGATGGTCATCGACCAAGGTGAGAGGAGCGGTCAAACGCCACGTGAACACCGGCGCGCCGAGCTCCGGAAGAAGCGCGAGCTCCGAAAAAAAATGGCCGACCTTCGAGCGCTTCGGTTGCGGATGCCCAAGTCCTCCAAGGAGACGCGCCAGGCGAGAAAAAAACTCACCGCACAACTTAAGCAGTTTTCGATGGCTCAATCCGACGAAGCGACAGAGTCCGTCGAGGAGGTGCCTCGAGACGAAATGGAGGAAGACACGGCCGGAAGCAAAACCGGATTCAGATATGTGATCAACCACAAGGTAGCGCGCCGCGCAGCTCGGCGCGCCTCGAAAAGACGACCTCCCCCGGCGGTATAGATTGGAGGACCCACCCCCCATGATGATGAATGAATCAGCGATGCGTTTGGCCGCGTGCTCTATACTATCGCGCCGCGCTGCACCCCACAGTATACATGCATTCTAAGCGAGGCGCCGTCTGGGACAGACACCCGACGAAGAGAGAACGCCGATGTCTTTCGGAGGCTTTTGTTAGCACTACTCGGGAGATAGATCGCAATCTTAGTGGCCGAGTGGTGAATGTTTTTTTTTTGTGCACGTGCAAGCGTGTGCCTGTCCTGCCCCCGAGCGCCCGATGGCTTCGCTCAGAAAGACTTACCCGCCTCGTCAGCAGAAAGAGTAAGCGCGATGGAGTGGTCGAGCATCGGCAGGAGCGTCGTGTTGCCCTGCGGCGTGCGATTGAAGAACCGGTTGTGCAAGGCGGCGACATCGGAGCATCTGGGCGAGCCGCGTCAGAACGACGTGACGCCGGAGCTGGTGCGTCTGTACGAACGGTGGGGCGACGGCGGCGCCGGGCTGATCATCACCGGGAACGTGATCGTGTCGCGCGGCGCGCTCGAGGCGCCGCGGAACGTGGTGCTGGACGAGCGTACTGAGATGGACGGGGTGCGCGCGTGGGCCCGCGCCTGCAGGCGCGGCGGAGCGGTGGCGATCGTGCAGCTGTCGCACGCGGGGTGCGCGCGTCTTTGTCTTTGAACCCGAGCGAGCGAGCGTTCCAGGCGGCAGTCTCCCGTGGCGGCGTCGTGGGCGCGGCCGGTCGCGCCGAGTGCCGTCGCGTTGCGGTTGCCGGGGGTGGGTCTCCCGCTGCACCGCGCGCCGCGCGAGATGAGGATCGAGGACGTACGTCGGGTCGTTCGGTCTTTCGCGCTCGCCGCCCGCCTCGCCGTCGAGGCTGGCTTCGACGGCGTCCAAATCCACGCCGCCCACGGCTACCTGCTCTCGCAGTTCCTGTCGCCCCGTGGCAACACGCGCACCGACGCCTACGGCGGCGACGACGCGAAACGTCTCGCCGCGCTTCTCGAGGTCGTCGCGGCCGTCCGCGCGGCCGTCGGCGACCGTCGGGTCGTCGGCCTCAAGCTCAACGCGAGCGACTTCGAGGACGGGGGCTTCGACGAGCACGGGTGCGCGAAGGCCCTTGCGGCGCTCGACGCGACGCGTTGCCTCGACTTGGTCGAGCTCAGCGCGGGCACCTACGCCGGAGGCGTGGCATGCATGGGCGACCCCGCCGACTTTGGCCTCCGCCGATCCTTCCTCGACCTCGCCACCGACCTGCGCGATCGAAGTTGCCCCACCCTGCGCCTCGTCGTCACCGGCGGCCTCTCGACTCGCGAGAGCGCCGCGAGAGCCGCCGACCGCGACTTCCTCGTGGGCATCGCGCGTCCGATGTGCCTCGATCCCAACCTCCCGCTTCGCTGGCTACGGCATGAGGAAGAAGACGAGGCTCGCATCGCCGAGAACCTCCCGAAGATTCCGCGCATCTGGCGCCGCCTCTTCGTCCCAGGCCTCCGCTTCGGATGGTCTTTGCGCCAGCTCGGCCGCCTCGCGCGCGATCTCCCCCCCGCACCGCTCTGGCACGCCCCCTATCTTCTCTTCGTCTTGCCACGACATCTCCTCTTCGAGCCGGCGCGCTTGTCCGTTCGCAACGCTGCCATAATTTTTTTTGGGGTGGTCACGGCACCAACGGTTGTTCTCTTGTTGAAGTCGAATTGATTAATAATAACGATCGCACGGAACCGTCACACATCAATCAACACTTCTCGTTCGCCCCCCTCCCTTGAAGAAAGATAAAGATGGATGTGATCTTGGCACCGTGGTGGACGCCCGCGTGGGATGAACACCCCCAGAGCTCCCAGGTACGTCTCCTTCGACGACACAAAAAAACGAGCTGCGACCCTTGGTCTTCGCAGGCGATTCCGAACGAAGACGACGAGCCGCTGCCCGCCCCCTTCCTCGCCTTCAAGGCGATCATTCTTTTCGTGCTTTATCACGCGACGACCACCAAGGACGACGAGAGTGACGACGAGGAAGATATTTCACCCTATCCCTTCTCGGCCTTCGAGGCTATCGTGTCCGGAATTGAATGGTTTGCGGAGTGGTCTGCGTCTGACGACGACGACGACGACGACGACGAGCGCGCGCTTGTCCCGTACCTCGGATTCGCTTCGATCGTCCGGCCCTTCGTCGCTGGGGTGCCTGCCGCTGCAACCCCCCCTCCCGTCCTCAGCATGGACGACGACGACGCGGCCCTCGCGCCTTACCTGGGGTTTGCTGCCATCGCGCGCGCTTTTTTCGTGCCTAGCGAAGATCAAGACGACGTCGTCCCGTCGAGCTTTGGCTTCGAGTCCTACGACGACTTTCTCGCCGGCTACGTTGTTCGCATCATCGACTTTGTGCTTCGCGTCCTCCGCTTTTTCGCCGCACCCTTTTCGCCCTCGCGCATCCCCCCGTCCCGTGCTGGCAAGAGCTCCGCCTCGTCCGACATCAAAAAGCGCACGACCTCTAGCGAGGATCTCGCTTCGCTGGCTGGCCTTCGACTCTTCAGCGGGGCCAGGTGGCGCTCCAATGCCCAAGCGCGCCTTCGCAACGCGCTGTGAAGAGACACGGAGATCCTGCCGATCAAGACGCGTTATCCCCGCCCCAGAATCTCGAGCGCCAACGCTAAGCAGGATGTACCAAGGAGGACGACCGTCCTACGTTGCATGCAATAGAAGTAGATTTTTATGTGTCGAGCGGCGGATCTATGTGGAGAGGGCACTGATTTTTGTCGCATGGCGAGCCGTTGAGTCAAGAAGCATGGCTCGTCTAGCTCGCTACACGTCAGCAACCACGTAAGCGCAGCCAATGAGAAAGTCGAGTTAGCTCGCTGCACGTCAGCAATCGCTCTGGGCCATGCTCTCGCGTAGGACATTGTCTTGTAACGGTGACCGTGCCTCGCGGTCGGGATGTGGTGGTGCAGGGAAAGCGTCTCACGAAGGCATCTATTGAAAGTGACGGACGTGTTTTGTGCCGATGATTCAAACGACCCCAAAGCGATGCCGCCGCACCCGACGACGGACCATCGTCGCGGCACCGTGTCGCCGACCATGACGGAGAGCGTGCTGTTGTCGACGACGAGGAGATGCCGGACGCAGCAGAGCCGCCCAGGCCTCCTCCTGGGCGTAGCGTGGAGCCCTGCTGGATTGACGTCAGCGAGGGCAGGGGTGCCAATGACACGCGTTGCCTCGGCGCCTTCGACACGCGCGAGCACACAGCTCTGACATCGGGTATCGTACCGACAGGACTAGATCGTGAAGGCGTCCTCCTGGGTGAGTTCTTGCGTGGATGGATGATGGTGCGTCGGTCAGCTGGCGGCGGCAACGCCTGCTTGTGGTGTCGAGGAAATTATTAAATTTCATTGGTCTTGCGAGCGTCGCTCCAAGTCCTCCTTGGGGTGCCTGATGGCAAATGTAGCTCGCGAGCCAGCTCGCCCTTCGCCGCACGTCCAAAACCCAGTTGTTGAGCAACCAGCGCCTGAAGCTTCAATAGCGACGACAAACAAGAGGCGCGCAGTACTCTTGTTGTTGCCAACCAACGCGAGTGCCGCTCCTTCATCCACGCATGCTTTTCAAAGGCCGCTGTTCTAGCACGCGTGCCGCGCCCTAGTTCCTAACCTCCTTCTTATCCGCGCTCCCCGTGTCGACTCGGCGCTCAAGCCGAATCCGACTCGGGTAGACGCGCGACCGCCAGCCCGACGTCCCGACGACGAGTAAATAAAGCGACAACATGAAGAAAGACCCTTCTTTTTGTCGCTGTTGCGGTCGCTTGATACAGATCGGCCCGATCGACCCTGGCAAGCACGGAAAGCGCGCCGTAAGGACTTCGGCCGCCCGCCTACTGACGACGACGAATAAGCCCGTCTTCCAAGTAGGAGCCACACGACCCGAAGCCTGGTTATGAGCTCCTCGAGGTTGCTCTATTTCATCCTTGCGCTTTTCGCGCCGCCTGCGGGTGGAGAGGAAGATCGAGATCCGGCCCCGACCCGTCGCTCTTAAAGACGGGCACTTCCTTCCTTCTTTTTTCCATCCCTCCGAAAAATTCTATATTGCCTCGAGTTCGTGTTTTAAATCGGAGCCGGCTTATAAAATAATCTAGGCGGTGTCAGAGCCATTGTCTTTGCGTTTTTTCTCGGATGTCGAGAGCGCGGCACACATCGCAGCGCGTATTTCTGGTTCGGATCGCCTTCCTCGAAAACACGGCCTCGGGAAATTCGCGCTGGCATCCTCTGCAAACAAGCAACGGCGGTTCCATCGGCAGCCTCGGGATCGTGTCTAAGATAAACAACGGGAGCAGCGGATGGTTAAATTTCGGGTCGGCATCGACGTTCTGTGACTGAGAACGCTTAAGATCGGCGTACAGGGAAGACGCTGTCTCGAGCCGCGAATCTGCAGCGACGCTGTACTCCGCCGGAAGCTCTCGGCGCACTATCATTGCGTCGAGCAACTCAAACAACAGCAGCGCATCCTGGGCCGCGTACTCGAGCGCCTCCGGTGCGAGCGGACGTTCCATCCAGAACGACGGATTGTCCTCGAATTGTTGCTGCGTCGCTTTTTTAGCCTCGACCCACTTCCCGACGATCTCGAACTCGACCATAGTGTACGCGAGCGACGACAACCTGTGGACGTTCTTGTAAATCGCTTGCTCGCCGCGGACGTTCGCGTGATGCAGAAATGGCGACAACCGCGAAAGTTGCTTGTCCAAGTCATCGCAGCGAGTCATGACCTCGAGGAGCTGAAGGTCGCGGACGCCTCTCACGCGTACGCCAAACTGCGCCAAAAGCGCGTCGCAGTCGGTGCGGCAATCAAACACGAGCTTGACGATACGTTCGGACTCGAGGATCTCTTTGAGACCCGACACAAAGGCCCCCGCGCCGAGAGCGACAACATCGACCACGTACGCGGTGCCGTCGGCCGTCGCGAGCTGGACGAGAGAGATCGGTCCGTCACGACCCAGTTTCCTACCTTCGACGTCCAAGCTCACGACGTCACGCGAGCCGACGGCCGCACACGCCCGAGCCACGGAAGCCGCGGTGTTGCACAGTACGATGTCCAACGCGTTCCCGATAATGCACAGCAAGATCAGGCACCATCTTCCACGCAAACGCAAACCCATCGGGATGGCACTAACTCGCGGGCTTCAGGGATGGTCTCCGCACTCACGGGCGACGCCGTCGTGCCATGAGCGTGGTCACTTCACGGCGGCCGTCTTGCAGGACGACGAGATCCACCGCCTACCTGTCTTCTAAATGAATATTTAACCCCGCCTGAGCTTGCCCATTGACCGTTGAGTTTACTCCTAAACCTCTTGCCCTTTAACCTTCGAGTTTACTCCAAACTAGGGTCCGAGGATGGATGACGTCATTCACAGTATCCCCTAACACTCCCCCCAAACCTCCGCCTAAATCTAACAATACATGCCGCGTTTCGCTTAATTGACGTTCAGCCGTGGGTCGGATAAGAAAACGAGACTAGCCCGCGCCGCAACGACGGGTCCTACAACGCGTGGGCTTTTTCCATTTTTTGCGTGAGGGGACGAAAGGATGCCGACTTCACTATGGGGACTAGTTCCATCGCGACGATCTCGCGGCGTGGCGGCACATACTGCTTGAGTACAAATGAACATAGCTCAGCGATCCGTTGAGTATGTCTTAGTACAAACTGAAACATAGTTAACGGCTCGTACGAACTTTCTTATCCGACCCTGCCCAAACCCCGTGCTCAAACTAACTAACTAACTAACTAACTTCAGACCTTCGAGTTTACTCCTAAACTCCGAACTCAAACTAACTAACTAACTTCAGACCTACTCAAGCTGAGAACGAGTACTTCCACGCACCTGCCGACCTATAAAACCCTTCTTCTCGTGCTGTCTCCGTCCCCAATCCGACGAAAGAAAATCCTCCCTCTTCTTAGCCCTCGCCCTTGACGAAGAAACCATACCCCTGAACGCCTGCGTGCTCGAGCGCGCGCTCCCGTTCGCACATCCCCATCTCAGTAGCCGATCTTAAAATTCCTTTCGTGCCTACACAACGCACTTTGCCTTTCCGGTATGTCTCACGTCATCACACAACCAAAAGTCCCCCAACGCCCGCCCCCCCCCCTCTTAGCAGTCAACTTTTTTAAAATCAACCAAAGACCGGCCCCGCTCGCACACCCCTCTTAGCAGTCGACCTTCGAAAACCCAACAAGTTTGTTTTAGTACAACGTGGTTTTTTGCCTTAAGCCGAGTGGGATTGAATGCGGGGCTCCTGCGATTATGACGATGCAGTAGAGAGGACTCACAGTGAGCAAATGAGGGCCTACGTGGCCGGCAGGAAAGTGTGCAACGGCGAAGACTTAGACCCGATGGAATGAGGTCGCTGAAGACGGAAACAGAGGGATGAGATTAAGCGAGGAATGTGTAGAGAGGGGAGAAGAAAAAGGAATGACGAAAGAGAGACATTGACGTTAATGGAGCCACCATCACCAGAGTTCGGACCTTCGGGCAGACACATTATTTTCAAACCCATTCTGGCACTGAACACCCCGATCTTCCATTTTTTTGTGGAACGTGGCGGGTCAATTCACCTTAGTAGAGTCAACCGACGGGTCGATTCACCTGAGCAAAGTCGCCCGACGGATCGATTCACCCACCCGACAACTAAACGAAAGAATGGGAATAAAACTGCAAGAGTCCCCAGCATTTCGCACCACCCTAACAATTTACCGGCGCAACAAAGAGCACGAGTATGTCGGCCCCTCATTTGGGCGGAGCGCATCTCGACGTTGTTGGATTGGGCCGCACCTCGCACCGGTCTACAGCCTTTTAAACAAAATGGCCACGCTTTTCACTTTCTGTGCCGGATCACTACCACTGGCACACGCTTCCATCGCACGGCCAGCAGCCGAGGTCGACTTACGGCCAGGTCTGCGTCGCTTGGTCCTCCCACCAGCTCGATCTCGCCGAGTTACGACGTGACCGCGGTGACGAGTTGGATGCGCGGGGAATAGACATCGAGAAGGTAGACTTGATCCCGCCTTCCACAAAAAAAAAACACAAAAAATCCAAGGGGTCATCTCGTCGCAGGTTTCGCCTCGGGATTATGGGAGCACGGGCAGAGGCGAGCGAGGCGGCGCGGTCGCGGAACTGCCTCAAGGCCGATGGTGGCGTTACATCGCTGCACCGTCTGGAACGGGTGGGCTGCAAAGAGGCATGCTTCGTGGTTTGGCCCGACTTTGAGGATGGATGGTAGGACTGTGGCAGCGAGACCGCTGTCGCCTTCTTTTTGGGCGATTTTGTGGACGGTGCGGCGCAATCCGGAGGTGTTGACAAGAATGTCTTGTTGCATATGATAAAGCAGGCACGAGCGGGTGTTGAAAGTCTGGAGGACAGCGTCGTGGCATGCCGTGAAGCCCCCTTTTTCGCGGACACACGCTGCGGAGCAGCTCTCGAGGGGCTTTGCACGCGTGACCTTGACGTCGAGGCACGGGCAGAGGCGAGACGTTGCTTCATGTTTGCTGTTGCACCATTTCTGGTTGGTGGGGGCAGTCCTGGGCTCGAGGCCGAGCGTGTTTATTGCCTTGACTGCGGGCGGCTTGACTTTAGCCTTGTTTCGTCCCCCACCAAGGAGCTGTCGTCGTTGCTTTCTTTTTCTTCTTCTGAAGCTTGCAAAGACGTGGCTGAACGTACCCTTGGGCGGTAGCAAGCATCGTCCGGCGTTCATGTTCTCGAGGTCGCTTACGAACGCGGGAAGTTCAGCGCCATCGGCCTCATGGCAGCCAAACATGCAGCCAAAGGTCGCCGTCATGCGATCACAGTTAGTGGAGAACGAGGGGTCCTCGGCCTTTGACTCGACGCAGAAGGTGGACGTCGCGCCGGCGAGGCGGCCGCGCGCGGCGTTCTCGCACGTCCTCCAACAATTTTCGCTCTCGTTGCCGCTCACCGCGCGCCAATAAAGCCCTCGTCGACCAAACAGCCATGATTGGTCGCGGCGCCATTCGTCGGCGTGTTGAACCGCGATGGCCGCGGACTTTTCTTTGGCGCGGCGCTCGTCGTCTGCCAAATCCTCCGTCCAACGACAAGCGACCGTTGCCTCCTCGGGCGATAGCCCGACTGCTGGCGCGAGCTGCTGGCGGACGGCGGCGTGGTAAGTCGCGATAGCGTCGTCATGCAACTGAGGCAGCAATGGTGCGGCCGCCTCTTCTCCCGCGTTCTCGTGAAGCACCACTGCCGGCGGCGACTGCGGCGACGGGGGTCTCGAAAGGAGCTTGGCAACGACTTCCATCGGGTAGTGGTCTGACAAGACGGCCGTGAGATTGTTCTCGACGGTTGCCGCGCTGCATTGCTCCCAAGCTCCTCGCAATAGAATATGGTCAAGGCGCATTCTGAGGGCGTGGGACCCGTCGAGGTGCAAGTAGGTAGGCACTGTTGGGCTGCAGTCGTCTCGGCCGTGGATCACGCACGCGTCGCGCAACTGCAGCACTCGGGTTCCCGAGCTGAGCTTTCCGTCCTCCAAGAACTTGCTCCGCAGCTTGGCACGCAGCTCCGCCTGGTCTAGCGCGCCGATCGCGGACCTGTTGGGACATCTCACCATAGGAGAAGAATATTCCTTCTCACGGGAAGAGGTCGACGTATGGCCGGACGTGCGGCAGGGTGTTGAGGTCGCCGAGCAGCGCGACGCGATCATCTCGGGCGATATGTTCCGCCATCGCGGCCAGGGCGGTGGCTTCGGAGCGGCGGCTTACGGCCTCAAAGGGTGTCAGGTGCGTCACGAGAAAGTGCGCGAGCTCGCAGCGCACGTGCAACACTCCGTGGAAGAAGCCGTCCGTCTTCCGCTCGACGGCCTCGCACGACTTGTCCTCGCGTGCGACGAAGCCCACGTGAAATCCCGACGACGTCCCGAGCAAAAACGCTCCGCCGAAGAACCCGTGCCTTTCCGCCCACCTGCATACGCGGGGTGTCAGCAGCAGCAGCAGCAGCAGCAGAAGCGCTCGGGACACGCGTCACGCGCGCTTGGAATTGCGACTCGTTCTCGTATCCGTTGAGCTCGTTCATCGCGACATAGTCGTAGCGCTTGGCGGCCAGCCACGAGCCGATGAGGTCCTCGGCGCCGCGTTCCTTCATGCGAAACACGTTGTACTGCGCAAGACGAAACCCGCCCGCCTGGCGCGGTGTTGGGACAAAAGTATAAGAAAAATCGCGACTTTGGCGCACGCAGGTGCGCTTCGGCGCGGCCGATGTCGACGAGTTGCACGCCGCAGCAACCCTGGCGTCAAGCCCCCGAGCGAACCTGTGTCGTGGCTGGTAATTGAAGGAGGAACTTCAGTATATTGTGCTAGACCTCGACGGAAAGAGCGTCGTTGCCCGGACATTGCGGGTTTTGGAGTCTTGGCGATAAAAGGTCCCTACGAGCCGCCCGCGAAAGGACTCAGAGTCCTCGTCCGCTCGGAGAAGGTAGACAGAAGCGACCCAGACCAGAAAGACCGCGACAAAGAGAGCGCCAGGCGATGATGACATCGTGGTCCCTTGTGCGTATTTTCGTCCGCGCGCAACGAACAGAAATGTCGATGTTCGTTGTGCCTAACGGACTCACAAGAAGCAACGGCAGTGCACTCGTGGGGGTTATTGATAATGAGTAAATTCAAAGGTTAAGGGTAGAGTGGGCGCCTCACTCGATGGGGGGGGGTGTTCGTGCGGGGGCTTGAGGTTGACGCCCGCGAAATTCAACGGAATAGAAAAATGTCACTGACCCCAGCTCTTCTTTCCGCTCGACGCTCCGGCCCCGCCAATCTGAGCTGCATTTATCACTAACTAGCCTTTGAAGCCCCCCTTTGCACCCCCGCCCCCTCATCGCCCAGTGACTCTACTCCCACGCGCTATGGCGCTGGGATTAATTAGCCTACGCTCCATGCATTGGGCTGGCCTCGGCTTCGTTAATTACTTAACTAACTAACTAACTTCAGACCTCTCCTCCCGAGCATGGGAGCCAGGCTGGACCGGCAGGAGCCGGTCCAGGATCACAGAGGAAAATCACACAGTTGGGGTAGAGGGTGCGAGGGACGAGTACGAGTTGATGGCTGACCGCCACTGCGCGCGGTTGTTGGCGGACCGCCACTGCGTGCGGTCTTGTGCGAGGTCGTGCCACGAGATGAAGGGGATGTCGCATTTCCGGAGCGCCTCGGCGAGCGTCCTCCCGTACGTCATCTGTGGAGCCCCCGGTGGGCGCTTGGAGCGGACCCAAGACGAGAACATCAAGCTAGTTAGTTACTCCCTCCTAAACCCCAACGAAAAGACGGCGCAGCTGGAAGGTGACAAACCAGCGCCAGCACGAATGACAGAAATGCGTGCGAGAAGGGACACCCGCAATCGCTCCACACGAGCCACGCGCCGCAAGGCCATCAGCAAGATGCGGAAGGTGAACTGGGAAGAGGATTTTCGGCGTTCGCGGCGGCCGCGCACCCACTCCAGGTAAAATGAACCGAAATGCGTCCCTAGGCGCAGAGTCACGCGCGCAATCTCATCCCAAATATTGCCGTGTGTGACTGGCACGCGCTGCCTGAGTCCAGATTGTGCGAGCGCAGCGCCACTTATTTGCCTCGGACGGCCAATAAACAGTTCTGCATTCCTGGCACTCGCCCGTCATCAAATCCAAAATATTTTCGTTCGTCGCGTTTGCGTTGAACTGTTCGACGGCATCCGACGCCCTAGCTGGAAAGTCCGAGCCTCCGATCCCTCGACGTTGATTAACTCGATTTTGTCGCTGACGTCGACGATTCGAAGTCTGGGCAGCGTGGTGTTGTTGCTGCTGCTGCTGTCGCCGACTTCGAAGGATCCGCGTGCGTTTCTGCTCGACGTAACTGTAATCAGCATTGCGGCTACCATCCGAAAGGTGGATCGGTAGTCGCTTGCCGCTAAAATGGCAAACAGAACACCCTGCGCCACTACATGCTAAGCATGGGTCAGCCCGCCGGTCCCAGAGGTGAAGAATTTGGTTGTCAGACATGGTTCGAAGCGAGGTGGTTTTCTGCGGCTTCCACCGCGCCGCCGTGTCGTCAACGAGCATCGGCGGCACACGCGCGCGCGCGCTGACGCAACACTAATAAGTCTGATTCAAAAACCGTCGCGACCGTTCCTTCCCTTCAACCCGCGCGAATTATTCCGTTGCAATTTCGTCGAGTCGCGGGCTTTCGCCATCGGACTCCTTATTAAATCTCGGGGGGAGGATGGGCCATGGATGCGAGGAAGGCGGGGGTCTTCGGGCGGAGGGAGGCTTGCAAGGAGGGTCGACCGAGGGATTCGTAGGAGGCGCGACCGTGTTCGCGCGAGAAGGCGGAGGGACGTTCGGAGCGCGTGTCGGAAAGGACCGATCGCGCGACCGAGACGCGGACGGCGTCGGCCTCGTCCTTGGAGGCGAGGGCCCTGGCGATGACGTCGGGATCGGCAAGGCTGCGGGACTGGAGTTCGAGGAGGCTGAGGGTCCAGAGGAGGAGGACCTTGCAGAGGTCGAGCGCGCAGAAGGCCGCGGCGTCGAAGAGCCAGATTCGTCCGAGCGTCGACCACGAGAGTGGCCGGGCGACGACGATGCCGAAGGCGCACATCAGCGTGACGAGAATGTTTCCCGCGAAGACGCTGGTGAAGAGTGCGAGGCTCGGCGGCTTGGTTAGGAAGAATGGCTTAGGGGCGCGGCACGCGAAGATAAGGAGCTCGACGGAGATGGATATCTGAGCGTAGACGGCGACCTGGCGTCGCGCACCGTTGTGGTTTGCGTGCCAGCCGTCGATGCCGGTGACCCAGCCACCAACGGTATAGAAGCCGATCGACGCGACGGCCTGGAGAAGGCCGAGAAGGAGGCTTCCGAGCAAGAGGCCGGCCGTCTCGGGGACTTCGGGTTCGGGGGAAGGTTCGACGTGATCGTGCGCGATGGGCATCATCGTGACGTCGTTGAGGAGCGCGAGAAGCACGACGTAGATGGGCTTGAGCTCGTCGTCCCAGCCAAAGATGAGAGCGCAAAGCACGCAGACGATCTGGACCGTCGCCGCGACGCGATAGAGGACGTAGGCGCGGAGTCGGCGGAATATGAGGCGCGATTCGTAGACAGCGGCGTAGATAGCAGACCTGCGAAGAAACGGAAGGCGTCAGTTGGAAGAGGCGTAGCGAGGTACGCACAGTCCTGGCCTCGTCAGGACGATGTCGGCGGCGTTGGACGCGGCGTCGGTGGCCCCTTCAACGGCGATGCCGACCTGGGCCTGCGCGAGCGCTGCGGCATCGTTGACGCCGTCGCCCGTCATGCCGACGACGAGCCCGCGGTTCTGGAGGACGAGGACCACCTCGCGCTTGTCCATGGGCATGACCTGCGCGAAACCGTCGGCGAGCCAGATCGTCTCGTCGCGGGTCGCGCTCGCCGGCCATAGGTCGGTCTGCGGGAGCACGCGGTCGCCGAGACCGACGAGACGCGCCGTCTCCCTCGCGATGTTGACGTGGTCGCCAGTGATCATTTTGACGCGGACGCCCGCGTGATCGAGCGCGTCAATCGTCGCCGAGGTATCGTGGCGCGGCGGGTCGAGCATCGGCACCAAGCCCACGAGGCGCATCTCGCCGCCGCCGCCGCCGGTGTTTCTTTCGTCGGACAACGCAGCGCAGACGGCGATCGTCTTATATCCGGCAGCGGAAAGAGCCGCGTCGGCCGCGAGCGCGCGTGCACGCACACCACCACCGAGACGCGTGACGGCGTCGCGCGCCGCGTCGGCGCGCGACGCCGTCGTTACCGCGTCGGGATATAGGTCTTCCGCGACGGCGGCCGCGATCTCTTGCTCGCACCTCTTATCCACACCACCCACGCCCGAGCAAGTCCACTGCTCCGCGGCGCCGTCGTTTCCCGTGTCCAGGATCTTATCGAGGAGTCCCTTGGCGACCCGCAGCGTCGCGTCGTTCGGCATGCGGTAGCGCGCGACGGCACGCTTTACGTCGGGGTTGAAGCCGTCGAATTTCTCGCGGCGACCGTACGACGCGAGCCGCGCCTTGGCGGCGGTGCCGTGTTGCGGGTGGTCCGGGTCCTTGTGCTCGGGCGCCGAGAACCGCGCTCGAACCGCCCGAAACACGGACGCATCGACGGGGTCTTCGAGGTTTGCAGGATTCGAGGCGAGAGCGGCCAGGACCAGGCATTCGTCTGCCGTCACGCGCTGCGGGGCAGCACCCAAGATGTCGTCGTCCTGCGCGAGCCAGATCATGTCAGGCATGATGGACATCTTGGCGGTCGTTAGCGTGCCCGTCTTGTCGCTGTTGAGCACCGTCATCGACGCGATCTCCTGGAGCGCCGTGGTGTGCGTGACGATCGCCCCATGCTCAGCCATCGCTCGCGCCCCGAGTGCCATCGTGACCTGCAACACGAGCGGAAGCGCGATCGGCACGGCGCCGATGACGAGCGACAGGCTGACGAGTAGTATGTGGCCGAACGACTCGCCGCGCTCGCTAAACTGGTACACGAAAACGACGGCGGTCGCAACGAGCGTGCACGCGATCAAAAGTTTCACGACGGCCATAATTTTTGACTCGAACAGGCCTACGGCCCGCGGCCCCGCCTTGGACTCGGCGACCATCTGCGCGGCCTGGCCAATCTCCGTGCGGACGCCCGTCGCCGTCACCAGGACCTGGCACTCGCCCTGCACGACCACGCACCCAGACAACATTTGTCGCCCGGCCGTGTTTTTGTGCTCCACTTTCTCTTCGTCCTCGTCCTTGAGCCGCGAGGCGATCACCCCCGGAACCGTCCGCGGAATCGGCTCGCCCGTGAGCACTGCCGTGTCGAGCTTTATCACGTCGCCACCCAGCCACAGAGCGTCCGCCGGCACGGCCTGGCCCCCGCGCAGCGACACCACGTCCCCAGGAACGAGCTCGGCCGCGTCGAGCGTGATCGGCCCGCCGTCCCGCAGCACGGACACGTGTTGCTTGAGCTCGCCCCTCAACGCGTCCAGAGCTCCCTTGGCCTTGGTCTCCTCGTAGAAGGCGATGCACGCGTTCACGAAAAGCATCGCAAATATAATGCCCAAATCCTGGTAGTCCTCGACGGCCGCCGACAATATGCATGCCAAGATTAGCATCATCGGCATCGTACCCGTGAACTGCCGCATGAACACCTTCCACAGCGGCTCCTCCTCGATTGGCACCTCGTTCCTGCCGAACTCGGTCAGCCGCGCCGAGGCCTCGGCGCTCGAGAGGCCCGTCTCGAAAGTACTGGGCTCGCCCTCCAGAAGCGGCTTCTCCATCGCCGCGGTTCCGTCCGATTGGTTGCACCCGTTCGCACACGCGTTTCTAAATAAATCCTTTGGGGCAGAAAACCAGGTCTCGGGACTCGGGCGCGATTCATCTTGACCCTGATGATGATGATGATGATGTCACTCGGTAATAAACGAAGGAACGGAAGGAACGAACCCAATCTGAAGTTGTAGTTAAAGTTGAGGTTGTAACTAGGTTGAATCCTAAGAGAGAGAGCCTTGACACGAGAAGAAGAAGAAGAAGACCAGCAGCAGCAGCAGCAGCATGGACGAACGCAAGCAATTTCAGAAGTTGATTGACGATGACTGGGAGCGACTCCACGAGGAGCTTCGAATGTCCCTCGAGTGCAAGCAGCGGTACCTCGGCGAGCAGTTGAGCGAGCATCACGAGGCTCCTGCGCGGAAAATGATCTCGCGACCATCGGGAACTGGTGCGTTCTGACTGCTGTTTTCTCAGACGACGCGTGCCACCACAGTGCTCAACCAAGAGTGCGTGCTCTGCATCACGGCGGGTGGCCGCGAGTAAAAAATCGGATGTGCATTTTCCCGACGATGCTGGTCGACGGATCACCACCACCACCACGCACGCACACCTAGGAGAATAAGCTCTGACCTTTTTCGTTTTGATATTATGATGCTTTCTCATCAAGCTAGTTGCCCCGAGAGAGCGGCGGCGGTCCCTCTTTTGCACCCACCCAAAACTCGCGCGGGCCAGACAGCAACGCCACAACGCCTCCTCTCTGGCATATAGGATACTAAAGCTAGCTCTCGAGAGAGAAGGAGAAGAAGAGGAAGAGTATCGCGCACCCCCGCGGATAATAATGCACAATCAGGGAAAAGAAGACGACGTCATCGCCGCTGCAGACTAGTACGGGTGTCTTCGGGAATAGCAGCAGTAGCCCAGGCGTCCGAGGAACTGTTGACATAGCCAAAGTAAGCGAGGAGTTCGAGGGCGTTCCTGTTGCTCCTGAAGACACGCTCGAGATGCGGCGTCATCTGTGTTGGCCAACGCGGCGCCGACCGGACAAAGGGTCGCGAAATCTGGATCGCGCGAAGCAAAGTATGGTTGTCCGACGCGAGGGGCTGGCTGGGATTGTCGCGTCGGTACGAGGTCGTGAGGGCCGGGCCCCCGTGGCGACGCGTCGCCATCATGAGGTCCAAGGGCTCCCTCGCGACGGCCGCGTGCGCGAGGAGTCTCTTGAGCGTAGGGTAGCCGCGGTTTGGGTGCAAAAAGAGATCTTCGTATCGCAGCACGAGGAGTCTGGGGTCGCGCTCGTAGAGCAACAGGGCCGTGTTGTCGTTGACCCAGCGGCCGAGGCAGAGCGGGCCCGCGGGGTCAGCGAGCGGGTAACGCTCGACGAGCGAGAGCATGACGTCGCGACCGTCGCGGACGAGCGCGACGATGCGCGCGTCGCCCCCGAGCGTCCGGAAGATGTACCCGAGCCGGCACGCGTTGGACGGCGACTTGACGAGCCAACGGCTCGCGTTCAACCCCCCCTCTCGGCGCGCGAGTTTCCGGAAGTGAGCGTCGTCGCGGCGGGACGGCGCGAACCCGACCGCACGAAAGCTGTTGGGTTTGACGCTGTATTCGAGTGCCGCGTTCGGGGCATACACCCATATCTCGGGGTGGAGCGCGAGGAGCGAGACGAGGGGGGTCGTCCCGGAGTGCCCGCATCCCACGAGAAACAACGGCCTCGGAGCCGGACCGCGCCGGAAAAACGTATCGTTGAACGACGAGGGGTTCATCCACAGCCACGTCATCCGGCCGTCCGAGCCGCACTGCCGTGGCACGTCGCGTACGCCCGGCCAGGCCCACGCCGCGCTCACGACAGCCTGAAGCCCGATCGACCACCGCGCCGACACGAGCACGCACAACACAACGGCGACCAAGCACCATCCGCCATACCTATTGCGACCCGACCGCTGCGGCATCTTTTTCTCTCGCACCACGACACGACCAGGCTCTTGGCTCGTCGACTCTTTCGCTGAGCGCCGAACGAAGGCATTTACCACCATGCCCTTCGACACCCAACTCGAACCTTATATACAAGCATATTCGACCATAAACCCCGTTTGAGTCTCCTGTTTTTTTTTTTGAGCGGGAAATCGGTCGATTTGGACCGGAGTTTCGCTCGGGCCTCCGAGGGGGTCCTCTTGGGCTTTCCGTGAAGGTACAAGTGACTCCGGGCGAGCGCGCACGACTTATATACACACTATGCCTGAAGTTGGCGACTGGATGACGAGTCCAATCTCGACGCCCCACGTGCCGCGAGCGGTCGGAAGCGACTCAAGTCGTACGGCAGAGCGGCTCCGATACGCGAGGGGACTGTTCCTGCTGCCCTCTCGCCGCGCTTTTCGAGTGTCGAGGTCATCACCAGAGTCATGCATATAGCTAGTCAGCGACGTTATCCTCCAGAGTCAACGCAGATAGAATTGGCGCGTCGATCGCGCGATGGGAGGAGTGTTTGCGCTTGAGACGTGCAGTCTCTCTTTGTCGCTCGATTTTGGCGTGTTCGAACTCGGCGGTGCCCACGTCCTCGCAGCGGTAGACGAGTTTATACTCGCAGGCAACGCGAGAGAACCGCACGAGCCGGAGAGGCGGAAGGCTTTAGGGGCCAATGCTGTCGAAGACGCGTTCACGTTGTCGGCGCGCCATCTCACTTTCTTTTCTGGTGTTATGTTGGCGGTAGTACCGCTTTGACTGGCCCCAGCCATCCTCAACGCCATCGCCGGCAAGCTCTGGGTGGATTTCGGCGACGAGAGTAGGATGTGGCCACGGTCAAGAACGAGCTGCTGTAGGAGGTTGAGTTCGTTCTTGAAGTCCGGGCAATTGCCGAGGATCTCCTTACTTGAGGTCCCCGGAACGATGTCGCCGCACTTGTCGAGCTGGCCACTGAGCGAGTGATACGTTGTCACGACGAGTGGTCGACCTCAATTAGGAACTGGTGACGAAGGCACCAAATCTCCATGACATCGAGGACGTCCTCGACCTGAAGGAGAAAATTATCCGAGTCCCAGAAGCCTTGGTGCTGCTTGCCAACCTTGAGTGTCTAGAGAGCCGCAGACTGGAACCACTTGACGCCGCCGCGCTCAGATAGGATGACCTTTTCAAAGGGGGCTTGATTGTCGGATCGATCGTGAGGTCGACATCGTTGTCGCCGTCGTCGTCTTCTTCGTCGTAAACGTCGGGATCTGTCACGTTGGTCGCTACTAGACGAAGCTTGTCATGCTTGTCACCTGCGTTGTCAAACCAGTGGAGCCGGGTTGGTGTGAAGCGCGTTTCGTCCGTGGAGGTCATCAACAGTTGCAGGAGTGTCCAGCAGCACTTCCAGTACATGCGCTGCCGACATGTTGTCGCGCTCGTCGGTCCTCAGCGAGGCGCTACCAGCGCCACGCGAAAATCAACAGACACAGCAAACTCTAACCTCTGAAATATACTCCCTAACCCTTTAATTTTCTCCCTTACCACTTAATTATTCTCCCCAACCGTCCTATTTTACTCTAACTAACTAACTAACTTCAGACCTTTCCCGAGCATGGGAGTCAGGCGGGACCGACAGGTGCCAGTCCGGAATCACGGGCCTGTAGACGAGGAGCGCCGAAAGGTCGGTCGGCGGAGAGTGACCATCAAGCTTGACGCCATGCGACGAGGAGACCGCGATGTGACTGACAACCAACTCGTCGATAACCTTCCGTCTTCGCCCCCCGGCCATACCATTTATTTTATTTATTTTACTCCTTACCACCCAACGCTCTGCGTGCTCACCAGCTCACCCTGACACGACTCGTGCAGGAATTTGGGAGGGTTTTGGGTTAAATTTGATATTGGATATGAATGGGAGGTCGAGGACGCGTCGATCGGCATCCTGGCCCAAGGTAGTGGCGACGCTGAGCACATTCTACAGACAAAAGTATTTTTACTCCGAGACTAGTTGTGTGCTATCGACGAATCCAGCTTGGGCCGGGATGCCGATCGACGCGTCTTTGGCCCTCCTGGATGGCCGAACAACGAACTTGACACTAAACCCTCACAAAATCGTGCACTGTGTTGTTATGGTTCATGGTCGAATATGCTTGTATATGTAAGCAAGATACCGCGAGATTCTTTACATGCAGCGTTGCATATAATGCGCATGGTTGCGACGTTTCGAAGATGTAGGACGGTGGTGCCTTATGAATGAATGAATGAATCCTGCGCCCTGCAAGGGCATCCGCCCTTCTGGCGTAGGTTGGCATCTGTTCGCCTTGCGGGCGGGTCGGTTGGTAGCCGGAACGTTCGCAGTGGGACGGGGTATGGCCGGGGGGCGCAGACGGAAAAGCTAACGACGAGTGGGTTGTCGGTCACATCGCGGTCTCCGCGGCGCATGGCAACAAGCCTGACGATCACTCTGCTTCTATAACCTCACGAAGATTCCGGGATTAAGAAAGGTAGCGATCATAACCCTCAAAGACTTGTTCCAGACTCGATGCGTCTGCCGCCGGAGGTGAAGCGGTTCGTCGAAAAACATGCATCAAAGTATATGGGTGGGAAGAGCGTCGAGGAGTGGCTCCATGCTCTGGTCATGCTCGCCATTGCAATGCTCATCGACGTCATCGGCACCGCGAGCTTCGTGCGTGTTTTTGTAGGTCGGAATGAACTTGGTGGAACAGGTTATTCCTGGCGTGGGCGAATTCGCCGACGTGGTGCGTGAACGCTGTTCGCAGCCCGGAAACCGACGTTGCAGATTTGGGCTCCGATCTCCGCGGTTCTTGTTAAGGTGCTCTTCGAAAGCACACTCTTGGCCGGCGTCAACTTCGTTGAAGAGCTCACGCCAGGCCTCGACTTTATTCCCACGGCGACGATTGCTTGGGCCAACAAATACCGCGACTTCGCCGCCCTCTTACTTCGGGCAGCGAAAAGAAGCGGTGGGACTGGGGGAAATCGTCGGACTACGACGTAACGACATAGCCCGCGAGGGGCCGCACTCTCGAGGATTAGTAGGTGCCTGCCTTAGTTGTCCATCATCATATTCACATAGTCGACATAGTTTATCATGCCATTGCGGTCGGGCTCGAGTTGGCTGATAAGATCGTGGGCCTGGTCTTCGGTAAGTTTGTCAGTACCGTCGTTTGTAAGGGCGCGAATGAGGACGTCGACTTTTATGAAACCGGGAGGCGCCGCGCCCTCGAAGACCTGGAGGGGGAGGGGTTCATCTTAAAGTCTCAAACGACGCTCACCTTGAAGGCATTTTTGACCTGGTCTGCGGTGTAGGTCGCGCTGACCTTCCTTGACATGACGGCAACAAATTCGTCAAAGTCGATTTCCCCGTTGGAGTCTTGATCGATTTCGTGGATCATAAGATCAATCTCTTCGGGCGACGCGTCAATCCCCAGAGTATCCATCAGCTCGCCGAGCTCCTCTTTGGTAATCGTCCCCCCACCGTCCCTGTCGACAAGGTTGAAGATCTCGCGGAACTCCACGAGTTCGCTCTCGGACATGTTCCGAGCCGCGCTCATATCGGTGTCTTCCGAAGTAACGCCCACAACGGACCTTTATTCGATCAAACGGAACAATGGTTTCTTTGTGCCCTCTACTGTAGACTGCAGGCAAAGAGTGGATGTTGTGCGAAAGTGAGGATGCTGGTGTGGGGAGGGTGTAGGGGCGTTCACTTTGGAATGATGTGCGGGGACGTGAGGGATGCCTGGAAGGCGGAGTTTTCTCGAGGCCTAGTCGGAGTCATCGCTGAGCCGCGGGGCAGGCGAAGAGAGGATGGGCCACGTACGCATGCTAAGAGAGGATGGGCCACGTACGCATGCTGCCATGTGCGACGAAGTGTGACGTTCTGCTGCTGGGCGCGGGCGGCCTGGGTGGGTTTGCCCAAGGCGGCGACATGGCTGAGGGCGGTGAGGGCACAACGCGCCCGTCCCACGGTGTTGGCGATACCCCACTCGCGGTAGATGCGGCGAACTTGGGCCGCCGTGTTCTTAGTGAAAGTTGGCATAGCTTTTCCCCATCCAGGTCCGCGCTGCGATGCGCTCTGCGCAGGAGCGAGGGAGGGTTTTCGAAGGTCAACTGCTGGGAGGGGGGTGTGCGAAAGCGTGGACACAGGTGCGTGGAGGTTCTCGCTGACTCCAAAGCCCCGAAAATTGGTTTCTGAAATGAAATAAAATATCGGTGCCTCCTTGTGGCCACTCAATAAGCAAAAATATATATAAGCAAAAATAATGCAGTCTCTACAGGAAGCTTAGGGTCGACCGTCAGCACAAAGAGCGGTGCGTCTCACTTTGTGCTCCTACTCGAGAGAATCGAGCGAGGCGTCGTCTGATTCGCACGGACCACAGCGCCGCGGCCAGCCTCGGGTCTGTTCCTGAGGGTCGGCAGTTGGCACGCCCGCTGCCTACAAAAAGTCCCACGTCTGGCCCACTCAAGAGGAGTGGTCAGATGTGCGAGGGACCCAGCGATCACCCGCTGCTTGATGAAGAAGCAGTCAACGTTCCAATTCTGCGATGGTGGCACTGGATGATTATCGTTCTCACAGACATCATCGGACCGTTCTCGAGCGACTCGTACATCCCCAACATTCCGGCCATGCAGAAGGAACTCCACGCGTCTTCGGTGGAGGCCGGGTTGACGCTGCAAGCGAACTGGCTCGCCAAGGGCCTCGCCACGATCGCGATTGGCGCGATGGCTGACTCCAAGCGGTTCGGCCGGCGGGGGGCGTTACTGTGCGCGTTTGTGCTGTACGTGAGCGGGACCGCCGGGAGCGCGCAGGTCCCCGCGTCGCAGCTCGGCGCGAAACTACTCATCGTGTCGCGCGTCGTTCAGGGGATTGGCGAATCGGGAACGGTCGTCTGCAGCGCTATAGCGCGAGACGTCCTCGTCGACGTGCGAGAGCGCGTGCGGATGCTCGCGTTGCTCGGCACGCTGCGACCGATTGCCATCGTTTGCGCGCCGTCGCTCGGCGGTTTGCTCGGGAGTGCCTTTGGGTGGAGGAACGTCTTTCGGGCACTCTCGGTGTGGGGTGCGGCTCTATTTGTCGCCGTGGCCGCGTTCCTTCCCGAGACGCGCCCGGCCGCAACCATCTCGGGTGCGACGTTCGACGGCTTCAGAGTCGTCCTCGCCCGCCTCACCGCCGGTGATGTCGGGGCGCGCTTCGCCCTCGCCGCCGTGGTCATTCTCGCCTTTGGTTTCGCCGGCGTCCTCTCTTTCCTCTCCAACGTATCTATCTTGTTTGAAGGACGTTACGGCCTCGGCGTCGTGGTCACGTCCCTTCTCATCGGCTCGGTACCGACCGTCATCATCATTAACAATTCCGTCGTCGCCCGCCTCTTCTCGCGCGGGCGTAAGGACCAGGTCTCCGACGCCGTCAGCAAGGCCGTCGGCATTATCAAGCTCTCGCTCGCAGGTTTCCTTGTAGCTGGCGCTGCCAACCTCATCCTTGCGTTCGCCCCACTCCGCAACCCACTCCGCACGAAATTCCCCTGGCTCCTCGCCGACGTTTACCTGTACGCGTACGTCCAATCTGCCTCTGTCGGACCCACCATGGCCATCGCGATCGAGCCCTTCGGTGACTGCGCCGGCGCCGCCGCTGCGTTCAACAACATCGTCCGCACCCTCGTCTCCACTGGCGTCGCGCAGGCCGCGACCGACCTCGTCGACGCCTTTAGCGTCCGAGGTCTCTTCGTGATTCTCGCCTTCACAGCATTCGCCTGTCAGCTCACCTGGCCCTTCCTCGCTCGTGTTCGCCCTCTTCGCGTCATTCCCGAGCCTTTGCTCACCGAACAAGACAGCGCACCACCGTCGCCGGTCTCGAGTGGCGACTATGTCGAGCTTCCCTGCGAAGATTCAGCATGAAAAGTAATTCCAACGGTAACAGTAGTGTATCCGTTTTCAACGGCACAATAATCAATGTATCAGATTCTATCTATCTACCTATTCTATCTATCAATCCCTGGGACGAGATACCGATCGCTTCGAATCCCTGAAACACAACGGAGCTCGACCCTCGTTGTCGATATGTGCGAGCTGGAAGCAAAGACGCGGAAATGCCCATCCTGGCTCTTCGGCCCTGGGAGTCGCCAGCCCGCCATAACAAAACTTGGATCACGTGTTTGATTCTGAAAGTTGCCATATATGTTTATTACTGAACATATCACCTGCCGGTCCGGCCTGGCTCCCATGCTCGGGAGAGGTCTGAAGTTAGTTAGTTTGTTACTGAACATATCACATATCGCCGACTGCGGTTGTGATGGAGGACGGTGCCTCATGAATCCTGAGCCTTGCGAGGGCATCCGCCCTCTCGGCGTAGGTTGGCACCTATTCGCCTCCCGGGCGGGCCGGTTGGCAGCCGGAACGTTCGCAGTGGGACGGTGTATGGCCGGGGGGCGAAGACGGAAGGTTATCGACGAGTTCGTTGTCAGTCACATCGCGGTCTCCTCGTCGCATGGCGATTGATGGTCACTCTCCGCCGACCGACCTTTCGGCGCTCCCCGTCTACAGGCCCGTGATTCCGGACTGGCTCCTGTCGGTCCGGCCTGGCTCCCATGCTCGGGAGAGGTCTGAAGTTAGTTAGTTAGTTAGTCACATATCGACGCACGCATATCGCTTCGAGCATCCCCTGCGCCCTTACTTTCTTCTGGCGTCGGCGTCGCGATGTGGAAGGAATGGATTCAGTTCTCTCCAAAGCCACACCACGACATGGGCTGTCTCGTAACAATTATTTTGCCGCATCGAAGCCTAAAAGTTCTGAGCCAGAACCCGCGTAGATCAATCCCCAGCTCGGGGGAAACAGAGCAAAGCGCACGCGTTTTATTAGGAGCCGTTGAAGGTTTTTGGGAACCCAATCACGCTATTCCACGTCAGCTGGTTGCAGTCTTTTACCCTCGTATGAAGCGGTGGTTCGGAGTCCTCTTCTCCTAAAAAAGAGGCGCACGCAGAGCATGGCGGGTACCAAGCGACGGTTCGTGGCTGACATGGTGCTCGGCACGCTCGCGGCCGTGTCGTACGTATAGCTTTGCGGTTCGAGGCTTGAGGAGTTAGTTGTCCGTTCGCAGGTGGGCGTACATTTTGCAGCAACAAGTGGATCCCAATGGAAGTTGTCCTGGAAAGGAGCGTTCTCGTTGCTGGATTCTCGTTGGCGTCTACGCCTCGAACGCCGTTCTCGGCGCGCTTTACATTCCGTACTTGGTGATTCGAATCGTAAGGTTGTCGGGGAGGTTTGAGCGCGGGGAAGGGTGGTGCTGTTGCCGCCGTCGCGATCCCGGCCGTCAATCGTTCACTGACGAGACATTGCGAAGGCTGACGGCGCTTGCGATGACGACAGCGACGGTGGCGTATTCTGTGTCGGTGTCGACGACGCTCTCCCAACTCGTGGGCGAGCTCGAGTACGAGTCGACGAGCGGCAAGGTGAGCGGGTCGATCTCGGGACCGCAGATCGGTCCTTCCCCAGGAAGTCGGCACGGCTACTCGCCGCACGACGACGACAACCACTACAGGCCGCCTGATCCCCCATTTCCACCGTCGCCGCCGCGACAGCTAAGTTTGAACGACGACGACGACGACACGGCGGACGTGACCGTGGTTCAGATGCTCCTGGTGATGGGTGCCAAGATGGAGACGTGCGTCGGGGCCCTCGTGCTGTTTACCATCGTCATGGTTCTTGCCAACAAGAAGATTCGCACGGCCGTGCACCCTTTGACAGTCGAAATCTGCATGCTCTTGAAGGGCTCCCTGCACTACGCGTCGGCCTACGCCATCTCGACCGTCCTCTCGAGCGCCTGGTTCTTCCCCATCGACGTCACGACGACCAAGACGGGCGACACGCTGAAAACCGTCCGGCTCGTGTGGGCCGTGGGCCGCACCATCACCTTCTGGTTCGGGGCGCGCGCGTTGGCCCGCCTCCTGACAGCGCCGCCCGACGACGCCGACGCGGCGATGGTTTTTTCCCAGGACGCGGCGGCTTGCCTCGCGGCGCTCTGCCACAAAACGCTCGGCGTCCTGGCGTGCCTCGGCGTCTACGACACCGTCGACTATATCATCACCGACTATCTCCCGCTCAGCTCGACGCAGCAGCTCATTGTGTATCTGACGTACGCGGTAGCCACCCTCGTCTTTGCCACCGCGCGTCGCGGCGGCGCTTTCGCGCGCCGGGGCAAGCACAACAACAACAACAACAACAACAACAACAACAACAATCGGATCTGTGAGCTCTGTCGGAGACGGTCGTCGAGCCGGTGTTCTCGGGAAGCGTCCCACGACGAGGCGGGCGAAGATGGTGGGGCGGCGCATTGCTCGCTGTCGGCCGAGGACCAAAGGAGCGACGCAGCGTTTCTCGACACGGCCGAAGCGTGGATTGTGTGCTTCGCATTTTGGATACCGTTTGAGTGGCTCCTGATCGACGCGTATGACCTCTCGTCATCGGTCTCTAACGACGCCAAGCACCCCTTTGGCAAGCACGTCATTCGTCTCGTCTGGCAGATTTTTCTCGGTAGCGTTATTGTAGCCGCGTGTGGTGTCCTGACTGCCCTCCTCACGAATCTCCCCGTCTATTGGAATCGAGACAAAACCGCACCAGAACGGCCGCCCTCGAGTAGTCCTGACGGCGACGGTGACGCGCTCTACGAGGCCCGCCAGCCTCTTCTCGACCCTACGCGGCCAGCTCCGCCAGCTTCGCGCGCGCGCGTCGACCGCAAAGTATCCGCCGACGATGATTTCGAGGAGGTCGACGATCCGGCGCCGCTGCCGTCGCGTCGCAGAGGAGACTTTTCAGGCAACGAAGACGACGACCCCCTCATTTCGCCCCTGGTGACACTCTAGTCGGTGGCGGTTGCCTCTCTGTCCTGTAGCTTCGTCCACCCTCTCCTATAAATTTTTGTCGCCCGCCAACCATGATGTATGGTTTGTCGCAACTATTACTGCGCAGACCACGATGTATGGATAGTCACCCCTATCAAACAACGAGTATACCCGCCATTCGTTCTGTCAGTCAATCATTAATAGACTCGGAAGTGTGCAGAGAAGTCCTCGGGGTCGCCGTCGCCACCCTTATTTTGTTCCGAGCTGGAGCCGTCGTCTGGTACGGGGAACTTGGGGAAGACTCGTTTATAGAGGGCGAGCATGATGGTGTCGGTTTGCTTCATTGGCCTTGAGAGGGAAATTTTGAATAGGCCGTGGGTGCCGACGGGCTCGGTGATGTTGGCCGTGAGGCCGTGTTTGGTGGTGAGCTGCGCGGGTTTGTAGAAACGGACGTCGTCGGGATCGTGGAACATGTGTTTGACGACGGCTTTGCGTTTGTGGGTACGGATCGGTACGCCGGTGAGCAGGACGCGCTTGAGGACGACGCGGTTAGGGTCGGCATCGATGGCCGTACCGACCGCGACGAGCTTGTCGCGGCGAAAGAGAAAGAGAGGCGCCGGCGAAAACGTGATGGGGCCAAAGAAGGAGGCGACACAGTGATCACCCTCGCGCAAAAAGCGCTCGTACTTGTGCTTGCGGCCGGATAGGGGGTTGTGAGAGTAGACGGGTCTCGCGAGCCAGCGGCGGTGGCCGACGCGCGCCAATACGGGTTCTTTCGAGGCGAGAGGCTCGTCGTCGCCCGCGACGCGGCGTACAAGAAAGTGGACGACCGAGAGGCGGTTCTCGTGACGCAGGAGCGAGACGCACGCCGCCGATCCTCTTCGGCTAGAAATCTCTCGCGCGGCCGCGTCGAGGCGCGACGCGTCGCCTCGAAGGTAGAGCGACACGTAGGTGCCGACCGGCGCACTATGGGTATCTTCGAAGCGGAGCGCGGCCTTCCGGCTCGCCTCGTAGTTGGGCAACGCGTGAGCGCGCGCGTAGTCGCGCGGGAGCGACTCGTACGGATCCCAGTCGGCATCTCGAAGGCTAGCGATCGGTCTGTATCGCGCGAACCGCTCGCGTGCCGCGACGTCGGCGGGCGTGTCGACCTCGTCGGGAAACTCCATCTCCTCGGCGAGCCGCACACGCTTGTCGGCGGCAGCGGCTTGAACGGCGGCGTCGCGCTCGTTGAGGTCGCGGTCGAGCTCGACCCCCTCGTCGTCGTCGTCCTCGTCGTCGTCGTCGTCCACGTCCCAGGCAGCCTGGTACTCGGAGGTCAAGGTGGGCTTGGCGGTGTCGACCATTTCGGCATCGTTGGGCCAGGTCTGTTCGCCGGCGAGAGGATCGGGTTCCGCGAGCATCTCGAGGGGCTCGTCGGCAGCACCGGGCTCGAAGCTAGCGATAGGCGTCGACGTCCCCGGCGACTCCGAGACGTCGAGGCGTGCTATCTGTGCCGCGCCAAGCTCGGGGACATGCACGAGGCGACTCGACGGTAGCGGCGCGACGCGTACCCAACCACGCACGCAGAGAAGCCCGTCGACGACCCGCGCGTCGTCGGCCAAGACGGTAGATCTCGACGCTCGCCACGACGGCTCTCGCTTCTTGGCGAGGACGCACCTGACGAGCCGCAGGACCTCGTCGGGAGACGTGTCGAGCCGCTGCCACGCGACCTTCTCCCCGAACTCGCCTCCAAAGTACCGCCGCGCCATGCGCTCGGCCGCCGCGTCCAGCCGCCGCTTGCGTCGCGGTTTCGCGTCGTCGTTGGCTTGGCCCACGAGCACGCCCGCGAGCGGCGGCATGCCGAGGGCCTTGACGGCGTCGACAACGCGGAGCGCTTCAGGTGAGCACGCGTCCTCGAGGCTCTGATACCGCAGCGACGACGAAGTCACCGATGCAGTCGACATGCGATCGTCGCCGTCGTCGTCGTCGGGCGCCTCGTTGATTTCCGGCGGATAAGCCATGCACAGCGCGATGGCGTCGGCCACCGCCACCGCGTCGAGGGTGCCCCGCACGTCGCCGTGGGCCGCCACCACGAACCGCACGTCACCGGTCGTCGCCACGACGCGCGCGCCGCCGCCCTCGTCGTCCTCCATCCCGCCCCCGCCCGCGAGCCGCAAAGCGACGCTCGCTGCGTCAACTCGCTCGCTCAACGTCACCACGGCAACCACCTTCGCCGGACCAGACTCAAACTGACGCCGCTTGCTGACCGCTGCCTCGCGCGCCAGCTGCCGGAGTTGCTTGGCCCGATTGAGCCGCGCCGCCTTGGAGGAGGACGACACTCCGTGCTTCGAGGAGGTCGACGATATGTGCTTCTTCGCCCCCGACGACGACGACGCGCTCGCGCCGCCGACACGTCCACTTCCCGCTTGCCGCCGCAGCATGCCCTTGGTCCGCCCGCGCACCGATTTGTGTTTCTTGTTCTGCTGCTTGAGCGACGTCGACGCACGGTGCTGATGCCCAGCCATGATCGGTGATATATATCGCCAAGCGGTATTCGCTTACCCGTGCTTTTTTTGAAATCAACGATGAACGAGATTGTAACCAATTTCTTTACGGATCGGGTGGCCTCGACGGTGGGGGCGTTTGATTTCCAGGGGGCGGTCGCGCTGGCTAGGGAGCATCACGCGGTGATTCTCGCGCCCCTCGTTCTCTTCCTCATAGTTTTCAGCCAGTTCCACAACAGTTACTTTCGTGCCGTGCTGATGCTGGGGTACGCCCTCGTCTACCAGTTGAGCGAGGAGCCTGAGCTCTGGGTCTGGCCCTACGTCGCTGGCGTGCTGTGCGTCTCGGTCGTCGCTGGCGGCCGCAGCCGCGAAAGAACCGTGAGCAGCAAGGCAGAGGCATACCACCATGCGTATCGTCGCCGCGTCGCCGCCTTCTACGCCGAGCACGCTCCCGAGAAGCTCGCCAACCTCGACACCATCATGAATAAGTACCGTGGGAACGAGCGCAGACTCTGGGAGTCCCTCCAACGCAAGTATGTCACGCCCTCAAAGCAGCCGCCGCCCCCGCCCTTCGATCTCGACTCCCCCGTCCCAGACGACCCAGTCCCGGCGGCCACCCCAGTGCCAGCGTCGCCAATCACGACCACCGCGATACCGAAGACGCCGGCGGCCACCACGACGACGCCGCCGAAGACACCGTCGGCCACCACAACGACGCCGAAGGCACCGTCGGCCAAGCCCGCTTCTTCCGTCGCTCGCGCGCGCGAGGAAGCCCGACGCGAACAGGAAGAGCGCCTCAAGCGCCGACTCGAACGACGCACGTGATGTGTGCCATGCCTCCCTCTCGAACTCGCGAACATGTGAAGAGGATGTCCTCTTCGCCCGCATTTTCTCCTCCACACTTGCTGCCGTTGTTCCATTCCCCACTCGCCAAACAGCTCAATAGTAACAATTAATCGCGATGTTTGGCCGTCGTCGTCCTGCATGGTGGAAGAGGGGTGCTCGCTCGCTCGCTCGCGCTCATCAGGAAAGGGGGGGTCGACGACGTCGCTTTTCCCCTCGATACTGGATTCGAGTGGTATCCGGGAATCGATCGATCGATCGATCGATGGTTTTCCGAATTGAAAGAATCTGATTTTTCCTTTATCGTTACAAAAAGCAGGTCGGGTCTTTTCGAGACCTTTTTTTCGAGAAAAGGAAGAGAACCGCGAATGCATGGCTCTGGACCGTTTGGTCAAGATATAAGGGAGGAAGCATGGAGTTGAGCGAGAGCTCGCGGTTGACGACGGGCGAGGCGTCTGTGAGCCAGTTGACAATCGAGCAACCGTCCGAGGTTGGGGAGACGTTGAGCAATGTCGAGAAGGCCGCGTGGCTCGTTGAGGAAGCGATGGTCGGCAAGTTCGACCCCGAGGGCATAGAGAAGCAGACGCCTTTGCGGCGTAACTTGTACGTGCGTTTCGAGAACATGCAATACCCCGAACGAGCGATTTGCGTGTTTCTGCTGATGCTCGTGTCGTTCACGGAGATCCCTGGATGGTGTTTGGCAAACCGCAAGGGTTTGTTCGTGTGGCAGAACGGCCACCGGATTTGCGAGGCCCCCGGGCACGCGTACTTGTCGGGGACCGACTACTTTCCGGTGGGTCTGACGATTCTGGTGGAGATCGCGTGCGTGGCGTACCTCGCTTTCCTCGCCGTGCTCGAAACGGAGTTCGAGCCGAAGGTCGGACTGAAACTAAAGTTTAGAATTGGATTCGTCGGGACGTACGCGATAGACCTCGCGTGGTTCACGCTGGCGATATTGTTCGGCGCCTCGCCGTGGTTCCGGGTCGCCCCCTACTGCCGCGTCGGGCTCCTGTGCGTGTCGATCGACGCCGTATATACGTCGATGCGCGCCTGCGTCCTCCTGGTGCCCGCGTTTCTCAACGTGCTCGGGCTTTTCGTGCTAGCGGTCGTTTTTTTCGGGTGGCTCGCTGCGATCACCTTCGACGATTATCGATACGAAAACCACTCGGGCGTCATGGTGAACGAGGGGTTCGAGACCTTTAGCGACGCGATGTACACGACTTTTGGGTTAGCGACGACCGCGACGTGGCCCGACGCGACGTTGCCCGCGTACACCGCGCGACGCTTTTTTGGGATATTTTTTTTTCTCTTCGCGATGGTCACCGTGTTTTTGTTCCTCAACCTCCTGTTGGCCGTCGTCTACAACGAGTACAGCGCCTTTGTCAAACACAGATACAAGGAAATCTACTCGAACCGAGCCAAGGGCTTGGCGGCGGCGTTCAAGCTGCTCGCGACGCCTACCGGCGGCGGCGGCGGCGGCGCAGCAAAAGTCGTGACGCGCGAATCGTTCGCCGCTCTCGTCGAGGAGACGAACAAGGTCGAGCGCGTCCCCACGGTGACTCCCGGCACGCTTGGCTGGTTTTTCAGCGTCATGGACGACGACTCTTCGGGAACGATTAGCGCGCAGGAATTTTACGACGTTTGCGACATTCTTCAATACAGCTTCAAGCGCGTCGCGACCAGGACGTACGCTGAATTGTATCACCCCGAAATTGCCGCGCACCCGTGGTACCACTTCATCGCCCATCACGTCCACGAAACTCGTCTCGTCCAAAAAAGCGTGATGGGCGTGCTCGTCTTCAACGTCTTCCTCGTCCTCGTCCAGTCGTACCAAGATCTCGCCAACACCGAATCCCACATGGACGAAATGATCTGGGGCACCGTCGAGTTTTTCTTTTCGATTTTCTACTTTGCCGCGCTGGCGGCCCAGCTTCTGGTGACCCCCTTCGACGAGTTCTGGCTCAGCCCGACGAATCGATTCGACTTGACCGTCACCGTCTTACTCTTCGTCGTCGCCCTCTACTGGATCTGTCCGTGGACAAACGTCTCGACGCAAATCTTGCACTACTTCACCATCGTCCGACTCTTGCGCCTCGTCAACTTTTTGGTCAATTTGGATAACTTCAAGTTGATTGGCACGTGCATCGTGAACATCGTGCCCGCCTCCCTCGGAGTCGTCGGCGTCGTCTTCGCCTCGGCGAGCCTCTGGAACTCCTTTGCCGTCCAGTGCTTCGGCGGCTTGATTTACGACGGCAATCCCGATCTCGAAGACACCGACTACCTCGACGCCCACTTCGACATCCTTAACTTCAACGACTTCAGCATGGGCTTTGGTCCTCTCCTCGCCATGATCGTCGCCGGCGGACCCTTCGACGAGTTCAACCAAGCGCTCGATCGCGTCGCTGGATTCAAGGGTGCCGGTGTCGTCTACTTCACCTCCTGGTTTGTTGTGGGGGTTTTGATCATGGTCAACGTCTTCTCGGCCTTTGTGATCGACGCTTTCTTGAGTCAATACGATGACGACGCCGTCTTGAACGAAGATGAAGACCTCGCCTCCCTCGACCAGTCTTTCGCCGGCGAAGGCTTCCGAATCGTCGCCTCCCGCAGCAAGACCACCGATGACATCTACAAAGACATGTTCGAGGACGACCTCAAAGAAGCGCAAGAAGAAGAGGTCCTTCTCGAAGACTGACTCGCTGACTGACTTACTGACTGACTGACTGACTGACTGATTGACTGATGTTGTCACCCGGCAGACGATTCATCGCGCCGCGCGTGCGTGTTGTGGGCCCTTATCCTAGTTGTTTGTAGCCACGCGCACCGTTCTGCCCTATGCTCGCGAGCTCACGACCCTGTATTCTTGTTGTCAGCTGCCACCCTCGCCGCAACGCGTTTCTTTCTTCCCAAAAAAGTTGGCGCGACTCTCTCGCTCACTCTCACTCTCTCTTTCTCCTGGCGACTGCCTTATCCTCCTCCTCCTCCTCCTCCTCCTCCTCCTACTACTACTACTACTACTAAGAGGCTACCAACCGCCGCCGCCGCCGCCGCCTTTTCTTTCCGACCGACACAGGGCCGGAAACCCGAATGGATTGTTTGTTGTTATCGCAAGAAGGCGAGTTGATTGCGGGATGATTATTAGCATTCACACCAGAAGAAACAAGCAACAACGAAACAATGTGCCCCAGAATCATAGTATATGGTGGTGGTGGCATCACTCATCGCCGCGAATATAATAAAAGGCAGCTCTCGAAGCTCAAAGTTCGGTCAAGGTCGTCCAACTCCAGGGGTCCTCTTCGTCGACGTCGTCTTGCTCGGGGAGATTCCGAGGAAGCGGCAATTCTTCTTCTTCTTCTTCTTCTTCTTCTTCTTGGGCAGGTGAAGTGCCGTTCTCCGCAACCTCGCCATCTTGAGATACGACCTCAAAATATTGCGGAACTGAGGGAGTCTCCGACGTCGTCGCGTCGCGGTCAGCCGACGGTCCGTCGTCGATGGCGGTGTCGTATTGGTAATTGATAGCGCCTCCTTCTTCGTCTTTCTTAACCAAGGCGTCCGCAACCAGGCGCGCCACGTTGCGGCCTGCGATCGCCGCAATTTCCAAGGCGCTCGTCGCCTTTTCGAAACCGCTCGAGTAGAAGAGACGTTGCGAGAGACGAAAATCAGCAAAGGACCCGTCGGGGCGCGCGTAGTTGGGATAGGCCTGCCACTCTCGCGTCTCGAGGACCGTCCAGTTGGGAAAGAACAGATCGTCGAGGTCCGCCGGCGTCAAGCGATCGCGCGAGAAGAGTTTGTAAACCCCGGGAAGTTGACTCGCCACCGAGGAGAAGCGCGCGGAAGCGTCCTCGATCACCAACGCGACCCCGAGCGGCGGATCTTCCAGAATTCGCGAATCACCTTTGACGTAGGTCGTGTGCGTCGTGCGGTAGGATCTTCGCGGGACATGCGGGAGGACGTGGTCGCCGAAAAACTCGAGGGGGGCGGCGAGGACGACGGCGTCGAACTTGAGATCGTCGTCGACGTCGAAGTCAACCGTGACCGCGCCGTCGGCGACGTCGACAACGGTTCGGTTCGTGCGAACGTCCGCATCCGCAAGCTCGAGGAGTCGCCGGACGAGAGCGCTCATGCCTTCGCGAATGCACAACACATCTTGGTTACCCATCAACGGCGTCATCGACACCAAGCCGGCGAGAGCGTTGAGCTCGTCGTTGCGCTGGTTGTAATTGACGCGATTGACTCCCGCAATAATCTCCCTCGCGAGCCTTTGCGCCCCCAGCGTCCGCGGCAGGCTCGCGTTGAGCCGCTCGGCGAAGGTCACGAGCGTGTCGTCGTAGAGGCCAACCGCGTCCCAAACGTCGACCGGCGACCGCGCGGCGCCCAAGTCATAAATTCGCTCAAACTTTCGCAGGAAATTCGACACGAGCCGCCGCAACGCCCATACCGCGCGGGGTCCGTACCGCATCATGAGCCATGGTGATTGCCTGGCGACGAACTTCTCGCCGTCGAACAACCCAAACTTGGTGTTGGCCGCGGGCGGCCGCGCGAGCGTCAAGTTCGCCGCGCGACTCAACTCGACAACCAGACGATTCCCCGAAACCAAGATGCTCGCCCCGAGCTCCAACGCCCTCCCCTCGACCTCGAAGTGCTCCATTCGCCCCCCAACCCTCGCCTCTTTCTCGAACACAACCATCTCCACCGAAGACCCCAGCAGCGACCGAAGGTAATAGGCGCAACTCGCGCCCCCGAGACCTGCGCCGACGATGCCCACGCGTACCTTCTTGCTAGTCTTTGATGATGCGCTACACACGGCAGCACACAACCAAGCCACGCGCCGGATCATGCTCCCTTCGTGTGTTGGTTTCGTCGCTTCGAGTTCCGTTTTGAATTTGGTTTTGAAAAGTCGACTCTCGTAAAAAGTGCTGTGCGTCGAACTTTGCTTGAACAGTTGGGGGTTCGCTGCCCCGGTTCTCCGATCCCGTGGTGCCCCGTGCTGCTAGAGTGTGGATCTCGATCAAATCTTTCAGGGAGGGAGGGAGGGAGCTGTTCGAAACAACAACCGAACGTGACTGCGGACGACTATCCTCCGGACGACGAGAGACCGCCAAAAGAAAAAACAAGAATCTGTGATATGCTGGTCTCTGTCTAGGCGCTACCGCCCAAAGGCGCGTCCCTGGCGCCCATTTAAATGGTCCAGGTGATAAGAATTGAGCTCGTCGCGACGACGGAAGGGTCCCTACGACGGAGCGCCGGGACGGGCCACGAGTCGTGGCCTTGTCCACGTCGATTCGCCGGAGGACGTGTTGTAATAGTAGTAGCGACCATGATTCGCGTCCTGCGGGTACCACACAAGGGGGCGTCTTAGTAGGGTAGTGTCGCAACCAAAACAGGTGCTTGACACGACAAAAAGGTCCAGCAAAGGAAGAAATGAAAAACAAGCCCTCGCGGGCGCGAGATAGATCGTGAGGAGACTCCCTCCTTGAGAGATGAACCAGCGCGGCGCCGCTCTTCAACTGATATTCGCAAAAAGACGTTCTGGCTGGCGGCGGCAAAATACGACGCTGGCAATGCACCCAGGTGGCAGCCCAGCCGGCAGGAAGCGCGGATGTGTCGCGCTCGGGGAAAGAAGATTTCTTATCTTCCTCGAGTTCCTCGATCGCTTCGGCCATCTCGCGCAGACGGGAGGCCTGGCGGCGGCGTCACGCGAGAGAGTTGCGCGAGAAAAACGCACGAAAAAGTCGTCGGAAAGCGCACCAGCGTACCAATCTGCGAATCGCGCAGCGAGCACGCCGAGACCCGCAGCGGTCTTGGCGTCGTCACTCAGGTCGCCGACGGCCGCGGCCGCCGCAGTCAACTTTTTCGAGGGCGCGCTGACCGCCTTGGCCGCTCCGTTCTTCATGGAAGCAACCGAAAGAATCGCACACTGAGCCGCGTCGAGCGACATCCACGCATCGCTCACGGCCGCGCCAGCCGTGGAACGCCTGCGGTACGGTCCCGAGGCACGCAATCCACGCGCCTTGCATTCCTCTCGCGGAGGTGCTCGCTCAGCTCGCCGAGCACGTCGTCTATGATCCTCTGCAACGTTCGAGGCTCATTCCAGCTCGTCTTATTCGTCCTCCGATTCCACCAATACGCCGCCCCCGTCTCCTTGTCCACGTGCTTCTCCCAATTGTCGTCGCATTTTGTGGGCGCACCCTCCTCCTTTTTTACCTCTTCCTTCACCTTCTCCGTTTTCGGCTCATCATCAGACGTGTCGGACTCATACGCGGCAAACGCCGACAGCGCGTTGTTGACCTCTTTGCCTTCGTCCTCAACTTTCCTCTTTTTGCGCCGCACCAACCTTCGCCCCATTTGCGTGGCCACGGGCTGCTGCTCGTGGGCTTCTGGCGCTTTTTGGTTAAGTCAAGTAGTGTCTTTAAATGCCGACTGCTAAGATGGGGGTGTGTGTGGGAGCATTAAGGATGGGGGTGTGTGGGGAGCATGAAGGATGTGGGTGGGTTTGTGGGGTATGAGGGATGTGCCTGACGGGCGGAGATAAATTAGTGATGTGGGTGTGTGTGCCAAGTGGAAGGTCAACGAGGCAGGGTTTGAGTAAACTCAAAGGTTAGAGGGGGTGATCAAAGCAGCTTAGATTGGCGGGGGTGAGAGCCTCTCGAGCTGAAAGGAGAGTGAGGAAGGACGTTGACGCCGCAATCCTATTATAGGGGACGGCCAGGCGCTAGCCTAAGCATCCGGGCGCCGCCAGGGACCCGGCGGCCGAGAGACGTAGGGGCCGTTGGCGTTTCTGCAAGCGCCTTGGCGCTCCCTGACGTGTTTTTAGTAATAATTCATCGTGATATACAAGACGGGGTCGAATGGGGCGGCTCATCGCGACTCGAGACTTCATCTATGGCGCAAGCATATGAGGAGAAAAGTAAATGTCGACGTCGTCGCGTTGGTATTTAGGAGGATTGATTACCTCTTCAGGAAAGAAAGGCAGGTACGATTGCCGTTTAACCCAGACCGACCGCGGACCTTCGAGCCTCGCCACCACGTCCGGACGCACCCGCCGCCAAAGTGGGGCAATGGACGTTTTGTTGAAACACGAGCCCATTCGAACTCCCTCGAGAATGACACGGGTGCGTGCCGGCACGGTGGACACTCTTACAAAGCGAGGAGCAGGCCCCTCGTCCTTCGCGCGGTCGCGAGATAAAGCGCGAGCGTGCGGAGAGCCACAGGCGCTGAGTCAAAGACAGCAGCGACGGGGGCGATGTCATCGTCGCACCGGAGGTAGGCACGTGGTCGTCGATCCTCGATGGCTTTCTGAAGGGTAGCCGCGGCGGCGTCGAGGTCGTCCACAGCGGTCGTCGGTCGGAGGGATGGCGCGTGGAGGCGAAGAGACTCGAGACATCGCCGCCCGTGATGCGACGATGTTACGAGGAGCACGGGGACGCCGGCGCGGTGAGCGGCGACGACGTCGTTCTCGCTATCGCCAACCGCGACGGCGCGCGTGGTCACCTCCTGCTCGAGCGCCCGCAAGAGCATGTCAGGCGCCGGCTTGAGTTGCGGTGTGTCATCGTCGAGGCCGGTCGCATATATGATTTTATCGAAGAAGTCGTCATCAGTTTCTCGCTGCGCGCCAAGCTGCCGGAGCAAGTCTCGGTGGATGATGTCGAGCGTCTCGCGCGCGAGTTCACCTTTCCGCACTGCCGACTGGTTGGTGACGAGGACAATGCGATGGCCGCGACGGCGCAAGTCCACAATCGCGTCAGCGACGCCGTCGAAGACCTGCAGCTGGTCGACGCGCACGACGCCCGGGCTCCCGACGTCGCGATTGACCACGCCGTCGCGATCCAGAAGGACCGTCGCAGGATCGCTGTTCCAAAAGAGCCCAAACACGAGCGAGACGCGAAGCCCGGACTCGACCGGTCTCACTGCGTGCCAGCACGATCCCGCCTCGAAGACCGCGGCTTCGCCAGCCTCGAGTCTGATCAGCTCGCCGTCGAGTTCCAGCTCGCCGCCACGGTAGTCGGCCGCATCTGAGAGCGCGAGCACGGTCGTCAAGCGGCGACGCCCCTGACGACCGCGCGTCTCGTCGTCCAAATGTCGTGCGAAGTAGTCGCCGACCCCGTACGCGCACAGCTGGACGTCGTTCAGCGAGAACTCGCTTCCAGGCCGTTGCCAGCGCAGCGCCGCGGCGACGCCCAAGCACAACGGCTCGAAGATAGCCCTTACCGCGTCGGGCGCCTCGAACGCCTCCACGAGGCCCCGACGCCCTTCGCTCGCCATTCGCCGCTCCTCCACTGCGTCGAGCAACGCTCCCCACGACCGAACGCCAACGCGGTCCATAGCAAGTTCTCGGAGCGACGCGAGCTGCTCCTCGCTGGCGCCACGCACCACCTTTGCGTTGGCCAATCTGGGGGGGTATGCAGCTAGTCCGGAGACGTGCGCGGCCAACGCGACCAAGAGAATATTCGTCGTGTTGACCATATCCTCCCCCCCGGACACACCGCCCTTACCACCCTTCGAGGAGTTTAGTACTGTTTACTCCCGCAAAGCGCCGTGAACCCCCCAGGTCGTCTCAGATGCCGCTCTCGATGCGAATGTTCGGAAGCGCACCACAAACAAAGCATGTAAATCGAAACCCCCGAGCTCAAGGTTGGCGAAGACGACGTCCTACGCTCCATCTTTAGAATGTCGACGGCAACGGCAACGTCCGCTTCAGGATGGTGTGCGGACTGGAGACGTGACTGAGATCATGGACTGTGTCTCGCTCAGCGGCACCAAGTGGATCGACAGGCTCATCATCCATCTGTAGTTTCATTTCCAGGGTTCATGAATTATTATTCGCGCAATATGTTCACTGGTCACCTCGAAGCCCCCAAGTGGGTGAAGGTATCCGTAGATCGAATGCACGTCGTGCACCAAGGCCGTTCGTGGCGACCGCCTCAAAGTCCTCAACGAGACGCGCGCCGTAACAGATGGATGTCGGTGGAATGAACGAACGAACGCAGATCCAAGGTTATCCTCGAGATCCCGCAATATACGTGGGCCAACAACTGACGTGCCTCTGGAGCAAGGGATGTTGCCGCGAGAATGAACCAAAAACGGTCTTTATAACGACGACGAGGACGATGGATAACGAGCCCGGTCGCCATAGGCACGCGTGCCCCGCTGCCTACGAGGCTACGAGGGGGGATCGCAATTTTTAATTTTTGTCGCCAGCAGCGAGCACTTCCCGAGTCCATATGTGTGCGCGAGGTGGCTGCTTGGTTCCAAGCGGACCGAGGTCGACTATAGGGTCCTATGTTTGTTTATTGCAGCCGGCCGTTGGGAGTAAGCCGCCCGCGGCAAAATACGTCAGAAGGTACTGCAGGACGTCGCGCTGTAGAGAAAGAGCGCTTGCCGATGAAGATGATTTGCCTCGAATGAGATTGTGGATTTTTACGTATACGGACCCGTAGTTGTTTAGATAGACCTCGCTTCTTCGACAGTTCCTCGATGGAGTTTTGTGCCCCCACAAAAAACTCGCGCTCCTTCGGCGCTGATATTCGCCCAGCCGGCTTGCGGCGCGTTGTGCATATGCCAGGCTCAGGCATATGTCAAAACATTAACTTTGTAGTTACCCCGTCTCCGAGCCTTCGGTCCGACACGCTCACAACCCGAAACGCCACTCCTTCACCGACGGACGGGCAAACGTGCCTCGCCCGCCGGGAGAGCTCAAGACGCCACAGCTATGCGGCGGATTCACGCTCACGAGCTTGCGACGACGACGCGAGTTCGGCGGGCGCTGTGGGTGGTGGGTCTTCGAGGGGACGCCAGTCGTCCTCGTTGGGGTCGAACGGGATCGTGTCGGGCTCGTCCGGGCCGAAATCTGGCGAACGGACAGAAAGCTCGCCAGTGTCGGGGTCGCGGACAACAGTGCAGGCGTAGACGCGGTCGTCGCCCAAATAGGTGACGCCGATCTTGGCCCCAAGTGGCGGCGGGGCTCGGTTTTGTGCGGGTTTTCGGGTGAGGACTTTAGCCTCGTTCACGGCATCCTCGAAGCGCGCTCTGGGCTTGCGGGCGAGCTTGGCGGCCTTGTCGATTTCGGGGTCGTGGTCGGCGTAGGGCGAGAGGCTCGCGGGGGCGACGAAGCCGAGGCTCGATGATTGGGGAAAACCGAGGAAGCGGACAAGGTGCTTTGCCCCGAGGAACTTTATCGCGCGTCGTCTCAGCTTTGGGTCGTCGAGCGCGATCGGATCTAAGACGATGGCGGGCCATTTGGGTTCGGTCGGCTTGTCCTGCGCCCAGACGACCGCCTCAAACATGGCCGACCACCCGGGCTGCGCCTCGATCTTGGCTGCGAGCGCGAGCTTCTCGGCCGCGCCTCGGACGAGGGGCGCGTCGGCGCCGGCGAGGGTTTCAAAGTCGGGGATGGCGCGCAGGTGGTCTTCAACCTTGGCCGAGTGTCCGAGCTCGTTGAGCACCGTGTCGCTCACTTCCACGAGGTTGCCGCGCTGGGCGCCGAGTAACAGGGTGCCTCGGTAATGCTTGCGGCCTTGGCGGCGCGTCCAGGCGTCGACTCGCGCGAGCGAGCCGTCGCGCGCGAAGAAGTGGCCGAGCACGTCGTCGCCCTCGACGCGCCACGTCGTCTCCACCGTTTCCGGCTTTGTTTTTTTTGCCGCGGTCGACGACGACGAGGAGGCGGCGCCTTTCTTACGCTTGGTCGTTGCAGCAGCAGCCTGAGCTGCCGCGCGCCTCAGTTCGTCTAGCGTCCTCGAGCCGACGAACTCGGCAAACTCGCTGAGGAGCGCCTCGTCGTCGCCCAAGAGCTTGAGACCAACACCCGCGACCTCGGCTCTGTCGCCGCGCGTGTGAAACGCCTTCATAACGTTGACGACGGCCATAGGGATAGTAGCCTCGGCGTACTTGGCCTCGAGTCGTCGCACGAACGCGACGAGCCCTTCGAGTCTGTCCTCGTTGAACAACAACTCGTCCTCTTCTGTTTCCTCGGTAGCGTGCTGCAGCAGCTTCTCGCGACGTCGCGACGCGAAGAACGAGCGGAGGCTCTCGACTGGGCTCTCCGCCATCGTATGCCAAGGGGTCAACTGCGAAGAGGGGGAGTTTTTAACAGGTCGACGACAGCTGAGAGGAGGGGGGGGCTTTAGGGTTTTGGTGCGTTGTGTGGGGAGACGTGAGGGATGTGCCTCGCCGGAGTTGAGGATAAAGACGTGAGGCCAGCAGCCCGAAAGGCGGGGTCCTCGCTAAGCCGCGGGCGAGGGTTTTTGAAGGTCGACTGCTAAGAAGAGGGGTGGCGAGCGGGGGCGCGGGCGTTTGCGGGTTGGGTGGAGACGTGAGGGGGGCCGGAAAGGCGGAGGGTGTTTGAAATTCGACTGCTAAGAGGGGTTGGTTGGCTTCGGTGGTTTTAAATAATGAGTCGACTGGGCCGGCCTCGAGGGTTTTTTTTTTCTATATGAAAACAACGAGGGTAACTATTAGCGTAAATAAATATTAGCTTTCGGATGCTGGCGAGGGATGAGCTCGAGCAGGTCGAGAGGACGATCCGACGCGCGGTCAAGCAGCGCAACATCGCACGGGAGAAGAAGCGGTTCGATGTCGCCGATGAGCTAAGAGAGCTTCTTTTGGACCTCGGCGTCGAGCTTAGCGACACTTCGGGGACGACGACCACGTGGGAATGGAAGGAGCTGCCGGAGGTCGAGGAGGAGGAGCCGAAGAAGAAGAAGAAAAATAATAAGAAAAAGCGACAACGAGAGGAGGAAGCGGAGCCGGTGGCACCAGAAGAAGACCCCGAAACCAAACCCGAGCCGCCGAAGAAGCGAGTGCTAGAGCTCGCGAACGGCGTCTCCGCCACCGTCCTCAGGGAGGGCGTCGGCCCCGAGGAGGCGCGCAAGGGGACCACTATCAACGTGAAGTACGCCGGAGTCCTCGCCAAGAGTGGTCGTCAATTCGACGCCGGAAAATTTTCATTTACGCTCGGGGCGGGCGATGTCATCAAGGGCTGGGATGTTGGGTGCGTGGGTATGAAGCTCAAAGAGCGTCGCCGCCTCACGATTCCCCCGAAGATGGCCTACGGCGCAAGAGGCGCGCCGCCCGACATTCCGAAAAATGCCACCCTCGTCTTCGACGTCACTCTTCTCAAGGTATAACGCGTGGGAGACAGACATTACGTAGGCGTGCATCTGCAGCACTTTCCTCGTGGTAGGTGGTAAATAATACTGCCGAATAAAATACTGAAGCTGCTGCCGACGATGATGATGATGCAATGGGGGTTCGCGCATCTCGAGAACGGGGACATGCCTTCAAGCCGTCTGCGTCTACCAGGTGAGGTCCGTGTCTATAATAGGTGAGGGATGAGGCGCATCCAAGTTCAACTCTGGGCCTTTCCCTCGAGGGCCGCGACTTTGTCGACAAGCGCAGCCACGGTGTCCTTGAGTTCGGCGACTTGGGCTTTGAGCGCCGCAATTTCCTCGTCCGGCGACGGCTTGTCGCTCTTGCCCATGTGAGCCATGGCGATTCGGAGCGCCGCGAGCCGCGAAGACATCGACTCTGCCGGTGGCGCCTCTGCCCCCTACGACGAGAGTCAACAACATAATCCAAAAGAAAGTACTCGCCTCGTCGCCGTCGACGTGCTTGGCCGTTTTCATGCTGGACATGAGTCCCGAGATGCGCGTCGAGGCAGCGTCGAGGCCTGAACGGCCCGCGTCGACGATGCCCTTGAGGCGGTCCTTGGTGGCGCCGTTGTCTTCGACGGCTTCGCCCTCGGGCTTGTCCTCGGCCTCCATCTTCTGCGCCTCCTTGGTTTCCTCCGACTTCTCCGTGGACTTGACGAGGCGTGACATGGTGTCGCCCGCTGCCGCGCCCATGTTGTGCATGGTCGTGTTGGCCGCCGCCCCGACGCTCGAGAGGCCGTCGCTCATCTTTTTGAGCCACCGCGGCTGCTCGCCGTCTTTCTTTTGCAGAAAAAACACTTTCTTCGTCGAGCCCTTGCCGTCGCTCATGGTGCCCTCGCCCGCCGACACGAACTCCTCCGCCGGCGGCGTCACGGCCTGCGGCGGTTTCTCGGGAACCTCGTCGCCGCCCGCGTCCTTTTCGGGCGTCGTCGTCTCGCTCTCTGCGCTCAGCATGATCTTTATTTTTTAGGAAAATGCAAGCAACACTTACCACCACTCAACTCACAACACAAAACGTGTCGTTTGGGAGCTTTTTTTTTTCTGCGTCGTGTGGTACTGGGGGAAGAAAAAAGAATAAAGGAGGTGTGTGCTATTAACGGTCACGAAACTAGAGAGCGGAGGGGTCGGCGGCCGGGGGCGAGCGACGTCGGCGGAGAGAAGAAGCAAGAGCGGCGCGAACGAAGTCTACTGCACGACAACGACGACGAGGGCCAAGCTGCGCCATGCCGAGATGGCGCGACCACGACGCGTGTGGTGTGCCCTATCTTCTTCTTTTTTTTCCGGCGATGCCTATCGCTCTCGGTCACCCTAGTGAGAAGCGGCCGAGGACGAAGCAGGCTCACTCCCCCACGGCACGAAAAGCAAGGGGGTGTGCTTTGTTTGGGAAGAAGACGACGAGACGAGGGTGGGGGAGAGCATTGCGGCGGGTTTTGCGGCGGCGAGGGGCTAGGAGATGGAGGTCTGCGTGCCCGCGTCGCAGATTCGCGGATGGTGACCGGCGTTGTCGGTCGAGGGCACGACGTGCGCGCAGACGTCCATCGGCTGCGCAGGCGGCGGGTCGGAACTTCGGCGTCGCGGCGCGGCCGTGGGCGCCGAGATGCTCCGGGCGTCGCTGCGTGGAGGAAGGGGGTAAATTTGGAGGCGAGAGGGACCACGACTTACCCGTTGGTGAGATACCTGCCGTCGTCGGACCTCGCGGGATGCAATTGGGCGTCGGACCGCGCGGGGTGCGCGGTGGCGTCGGACGACGAGTCGCCGACGTAGTCGACCGGATGTTTGATGATGCCCGAGTGCGGCGGAGGCGGGGGGGGAGTCGAGGAAAGGACGTGGGTCGAGGCCCAAACGGAGTCGTTGAGGAAGGAGTGGCGAAGGGCCTCGTCGGGTTTTATGCGCGTAGTGGGCGAGTAATCGAGCATGCGGTGGATGAGGTCGAGGAAGAGCTTGTAGTTTTGGTCGGCGTGGCCGGGCTCGCCCTTCCTTCGGCCGCCGGGGCCGCCGACGGCGGCACCCACGATCGAGGCGATGCCTCTCGGCCTGTGGTCCTCGTGCATGCTCGTGTGAGGCTCGGACGTCGTTGTCTGGACGGTCGCGTCCGAGGCCGAGCGCGGCCTTCGCTTGAGCGCCCATCGGTTGTCGGCGCCGAGATCGAAGAACTGGTCTCGGCTCGCTCGATCGGCCGCGTTGATCATCGCCTCGGGCGGCATGCCGAGAACGTCGACGAGTTTGCGCATCTGGTCGAGCTGGTCGGCCCCGCTGAAGAGGGGTTCGCCCGTGTGCATCTCGACGAGGATGCAGCCGAGCGACCAGACGTCGATCGCGACCGTGTAGGGCAGGCCGAGCATGACCTCGGGGGATCGGTAGAATCTCGACTGGATGTACGAGTACATGCGCCGATCCATGCGGCACGACGACCCAAAGTCGATGACCTTTATCGCCGATCGCTTCGGATGTCGGAGCAGGATGTTCTCGGGTTTGAGGTCGCAGTGGATGATCGCGACGTCCGGTCGCGCGAGGAACGCGAGCGCGTGCAGAATCTGCTTGGCGAACTTTCGCACGAGGTTGAGCGAGACGCCATGGAACTGCGTGTTTTTCAACAGTTCGTACAAGTTGTACGACAGCATCTCGAAGACGAGGCACTGGTGCCCCCGGAACGTGAAGTGGTCGACGAGCCGGACGATGTTGTGCTTGTCGTCGCGGTCGGCCGACCGCAGCGCGAGCAACAGCTCGATCTCCGTCCGCGCCTGGAGGGCGAAGGGCTTCTTCGATTTTATGATCTTGATTGCGACGTCGCTCTGCGTCCGCGTGTCGCGCGCTCGTACGACCTGCCCGAACGACCCCTTGCCGATCCGGTCCTTGATCACGTAGTGCTCGCCGAACGCGTCCTCGAGGTTGACAACGTAGTCGTAGTTCTCGTCGTCCCACTCGCTGCTCACCTCGTCGCGATGCTGTTGCTCCGTCTTCCGACGTGTCTTCCGTTCGTAGTACACCTGTAGACGACGACCACATGAATGACACACGGAAGAACGCGCACGGGATTTTACTACTCGATCATCATCATCATCATCATCATCTTCTTCTTCTTCTTCGAGGAGGAGGAGAAGAAGAAGAAGAAGAAGAAGAAACAGAGGAAGGCTTTTTTCACCCCACAAAAAGAAAACACGCACCTTGTTGATGAGCTTGTAGGTGTCGATGAGCTGAACGCTCATCTTGTAGAGCGGCCGCTCTGTGTGCGGTCGCGTCGCCATGAGACCGACCGAGCCGCGTTTTATGATCGGCCCGTGGGGACCTTGGTGGGGCCCTGGGGGCCTAGTCGGCGCCACGGGGCCGACGGCGAGGCTCCTGGCGCGCTCGCGGGCCACTCGTAATACGCTCTAACAGGCGGCCCAGAGCCCGCCGCCCGTGAGGTTCGCGGACCCGTCGCCCCTCTTCGAAGCAACAAACGGCGCAGAGGGGTTCCCCACCCCGTTACAAGGACACCGACTCTTACCCTTCTTCCATTCTTTCTTCTGATAGAGAAAAAAAAAAGAAAATGGCGGCGGCGGCGGCGAGCGGCGGCGGGATTGTCGAGCCGCTGCTCAAGCCCTTCGAGGAGACCGCGCCGCCGGCGCGGTACGAGACGCTCGAGACGTCGCTCGCACGGTTCATGGAGCAGCGGGTGCCGATCGAGAGCGATGCGGAACTTCGGCGACGCGAACGCGTGATGGACGAGCTCAAGGTCGTGTTCCAGCAGTGGGTGTTTTCGGTGTGCCGCGGCAAGGGTCTGTCCGAGGAGCTCTCCCGGGGCGCGGGGGGCAAGATCTACACGTCGGGGAGCTACCGTCTGCGCGTCCACGAGCCGGGCGCCGACATCGACAGCGTCGGAGTGGGGCCGAAGCACTGCGAGCGCGAAGACTTTTTCGCGAGCTTCAAGGCGGCGCTGCAGGCACACCCGCTCGTAGAGAACTTGCGGCCGATCGAGAGCGCGGCAGTTCCCATCATGACCTTCGACATGGACGGCGTGAACATCGACATGCTCTTCGCCAAGCTCCCGCTGAACGCGGTGCCCGAGACCGTCGACATCGACGACGACAACATCCTGCACTCGGTGGACGAGGCGACCGAAAAGTCGTTGAACGGCCCGCGAGTCACGAACCTGATCTACAAGCTCGTCGCGCACAACTACGAGTCGTTTTTGCGCGTGTTGCGCGTCGCGCGCGTCTGGGGAAAGCGGCGCGGAATTTACTCGAACAAGATGGGGTATCTCGGGGGTGTCAACTTCAACATTCTCGTCGCCCTCATCTGCCAGCTCTACCCGCGGGCGACCCCGGCCTACATGCTGTGCAAGTTCTTCCACATATTCGCCAAGTGGGACTGGCCGTCTCCCGCGATTTTGTGTCGGCCCGTCGACCATCGCCTCGGCTTCGAGGTGTGGAACTCGGCGCAGCACCTCTACGGCCGCGCCGCGGCGGAGCACGCGCGCCAGAACCTCATGCCGATCGTGACGCCGGCCTACCCCGCGATGAACTCGGCCGCCAACGTCAATCCGTGGACGTTTCGCGTGATCAAGGACGAGTTCGAGCGCGCGTCTCGCGTTTGCAAGGATATCGAAACTCTCCATCTCCTCAATTCCGAGTTGTCCTTCCGCAAGTCGGAGGCCGAGCTCGCGCGGAGCTGGGGCCGGCTCGTCGAGCCCTCTGACTTTTTCGCAAAGTACGACACGTACCTCGCCATCAACTTGCTCGACCTGTCGGCCGCGGCGGCGCCCGACGAGGCGCAGAAGGGCGCCGGCTCCGAGGCCGGCGAGGCGCCGCTCTTCGACGAATTCAAGGCCTACATCTCCTCGAGGCTCCGGAAATTCGTCGAGCGCTTGGGAAACCTTCCGTTTTCCCAGGTCCACCTCTTCCCGAAAGAGTTCGAGGTCGCTACGGCGCCTATCGAGGGCGTCTCCAAAGCCGCGTCGTACTTTGTCGGGGTCGTCGAGGACGTCGCGAGGCTCCGCGAGGGCGAATCTCTCGTCCTTACGCACGTCTGGACCACCTTCTGGGAAAAGGACGTCGCGAGGTTCAAGCGCCTCGAGCTAACCCTCGACGTCCGCCTCGACCACCTCAAGTGGTCGAAGCTTCCGGAGTTTGTGTTTGGCGACGAGCAGGAGCGCAACCGCGTGAAGCGCGTGCGCGCACGACGCCGCCGCGAGAAGCTCGAGGCCGAAAACCCGCAACCCGACTCGATCTCCTTGGACGACCTCGCCAAGCAAGTCGAGGCGATCGTCCCTCCGCTCCCTCCCGATCACAAACCGCCGCCCGACGAACCTCCGACCGAGCCGCCGGGTCCGCCGCCCGAGCCCCTCGAAGAGACCGATCTCGAGAACGAGCACCTCCCCAAACCGGCCCCCGGCCCCGCCAAGCCGGAACCCATCGGCTTCCACAACTTCCCGTCCGACCTCCCCAAGCTCGGCCCCGTCCTCCCCAAGTGGCACCCCATGGCCAAAAAGGAAAATCGCGATCCAACCAAGCGCAAGATCACCATCAAGTTTCTCCCTAACAGCCCCGAGATGCGCGCCGAGCGAGAAAAGAGAGGCGAAGTCGTCGACGTCCCAAACCCCCCGGAAGAAGAACCCGTCTGGCGCGTCTTCCGCGCCGTCCTCCCGCCCGAGTACCGCGAACATCCCATCGATGATGATGATGAGGAGGAGGAGGAGGAGGGTGACCAAGACAAGCTCCTCGACCAAGCCCCGGCCCCTCCAGTCTTCTCTGGCACCAAGCGTCCCGCCGAAGTCCCGGTCGAGGACCTCGCCCCGGACGCTCCCATGGACGATTCCTCCTCCTCATAAACCTGCAAGTTTTTTTGCGCTGCCAATTTCTTTCCTTTTTGCTAGGAGACGTCTAGTTTGAATTATATGTCAGTGGTTTCTTCCACGCGCGCGGTGTTCTCGCGGTGGGGTTCTATTACGTTTCTTCGTGCGCCAGTAAACACTCGTGTTTTGAATTTAATAAATCGCGCTGGTCTTTAAAGAGAGAAGACGTCCCGGGGGCTGGGGGCCAAGATTTTACACTTCCCCGCCCGTGTCGACTCGTGTCCGGTGTTGAGCGACGCGAGGCGAGGCGAGCGAGGAGGAGGAGACCTGCGCGACTTGAGCGGCATTCCATGCTCGGCCGGCTGCACTTGCGCACTCGAGTGCTCGTGGTCGTACGGAACCGCAACCTTGAGGAGCCAGGGCCAGCGCACCGTTGTTGTCTGTCTCGTGACGGCTCAAGCTCGGGCGTGGTGACACGGAGCTACGGCTACGGTGACGCAGCTGGCGATGCCGAGCGAATGGGTGTTCCTCGTGGAGTCACCGGTGAGTGATCCAACCAGCGTTGTGGGGCCTTGACTCGTACTACTCAGCGGCGGCGACGCAAGCCCTAGGCGGGGACGGTTGGTGGGTTTGTGGATGAGCTGGGGTTCTCCGGCGCGATAATCCAACGCGCGGCTTTTTGCGAAAAAGCGCTATACTAAGGCCCACGCTGTGAGCTGACGACGTGATGGTGCCAGGGAGTCTGATGGTATTTTGCCGCTGCTGCCGCTTGGTTTGATTGATTCCCGGCTTTTAGTTTCGTGGTTACTATGATACAATCGTCGTGATGGTTTCCTTCCATGCGATTACATTCCGGCACTCATATTTTATTACATTTTTTTACGATAGAATCTGATAGATAGATAGATAGATATCGCTGATGTGCGGCTCAGCAGCTCACGGAGTAGGTCTCTCCTCATGTTTCGAAGGACGACGACGGATTCTCATTCACCACAAAATTGTAGACTTTCGAAAACCTTGAATTTGAAGGAGGGTATCGTGTTATTATTATCATCAAAGGATTATTTATTTATCAGAAGGCGCTAGCTATGGGCGGCGTCTCGCGGGGGGTGTTCGTGAAGTCTATTTTGCCGGCCGTTGTGGTGATGCTCGCCGTGGGTCCCACAAACTTTGTGCTGTACAAAATCCTGTTTTCGAGCTACGGCGGTCGGTCGGCCTTCTTCGTGATGCAAGGCGTGAATTTGCTGTACGTTGTGTACGGCGCGTGTGTCCTCGGGGTGTTACGATGGAAGACGTCCGAGATCACGCCGGCGATGGAGGCGCTGCCGACGTATCCATTCGCCGTGATGGCGGCGCTCGACTGCCTGGGCGGCCTCTGCGCAGCGATGGGGGCAGCCGAAACGCCCGGGCAATTGCAGACGTTGCTGAATCAGAGTCTCGTCCCGTGCACGATGATCGCATCGCGCGTGTTGTTGGGAACGACGTACTCGGTTCGCAAGTGTGTCGGGGCGGGCGTCATATTGTGCGGGGCCGTCGTCGTCGTGTCGGGGGTTCCGGCCGAAGACGACGACGCGTCGTCGCGCCGCGGGACGGTCGCGGCGCTCGTTTACTGGGCGTCGAACATCCCCATGTCGCTGAGCGCGGTGTACAAGGAAGCGCGGTTCGGGAACGACCCCATGGACGTCCACGTCATGTATCTCACGCAGCAGGTGTCCATCTATCAGTTTTTGTTTGGCTTCGCGTTCGCGCCCGTCGAGACCGTTCCGGGCGTCGCGACCAAAGAGGGTCTACCGCTCGGCGCTGTCCTCGGCGACCTCCGCCGAGAGTCGTTGCGGTTTCTCGCGCGACCCCTCTCCCTGAAGAGCCGACTTTTGCTCCTGTACGTCGCTGCTAACTTTGTCCTCAACGTGACGGGCCTCTACGTCGTAAAGGTAGGAGGCGCGTCGCTCTCGGCAATCGCCTACGCTCTCCTCTGGCCCTGCTCGACGCTCGCCTTTTCCGCCCCCTGCCTCGGCCGCTTTCGAGAGCCGCTACGCATCGAGACCCTCGTTGGTCTTGTCGTCGTCTTTGCTGGCTTTTTCCTCTACGAGCTCGAGGACATCCTTCCGGCAGACTTCTTACGCCGGCGCTACTCGGCCGCCCTCCTCGACACCTCGCCTCGCGCCGAGGCACTCCCCCTCGCCCCAAAGACCCCGGACACCGCCGTCGACGCCTTCCACGAGCGCATCGTGCTCGTCCGCGTTCCCATTCGAAGAACGAGGAGCTTCGACCGCCAGACGCCAAGTTGGAGACGAGGCCGCGGCGGCGACAACAACCCCGGAGCAACCAGACAGACGCGCCACCTTTCGGTTGACGACGACGACGACGACGACGACGACGACGACAACGCCGATCGTCGTCCCGCCCACGAAGCGCCACCCCACGAGCGCGGCGGCGTCTTCCTCGAACTTGCGCCGCCGCCGCCGCCGCCCTAGCTACGAAGCTCGAGTTCTCATAGTTTATAGAGGCGAGATTTAAGAAGCCGGCTCGACGACCAGGTCGCGCCCTGGAGTGGAGGGCGGTCCCCCGCGATAGGCCCAGCGCACCGCGTTCGGTAGGCTGTCTTCGGTGTCTCGCGTCGAGGGCCGCGACCCGGATCCTAATCGGGCCGCGGGCTGTCGCGCGGCCGCGGCGACGAGCCGACTCAGAGCATCGTCGACGAGACCGGGGGGGTCCTCCGAGGACTCGCCGGCAGCGATGGCGCGATCGGCGGCCGACTCGAGTCTAGTGAGGCGGTCCAGTCGGGCCTCGTTCCTCAGTCTCACCGCGTCGAGGTCTATCGTCGACGCGTTCGCGGGCTTTGTTGATGACGACGACGACGAGCTCGAATGGGGTCGAAGAGTAGTCTCGGACGCCGCGTTCTGTGCTCTCTCGTCGTAGAGCTCGGTCTCGACCGTCCGGCCGTCGGGGAAGACGAGGCAACTCTCGGCCACGGCGAGGAGCTGCGACGACGGCGGTCGACTACTCCCCGCCGTGGCCGTCGCGCCCGCGCGAGCGAGCGGCGATTCACGCGACGGCAGCCGACGCCCCCGGGCCGATTCCAACGCGGCCTCGAGGTTCGCGGCGGCGACGGGAAGAATGTTCAGCGTCGGAGGTGGGCTGCGTTCCGGCAGTTTGTAGCTGTAGACGGCCTCGCGCGACGGCGGGACGACCCACCCGCCAATATCGTCGTCTGACCGAGACGAGTCCTCGGTGATGTTGCTGGGCTGTCTGTTGCAAGCTCGCGACGCCGCTGCTGAGACTCGAGGAGAGCCACCAAAGGGGCGCGGCGGAGAAAAGGTCGACGACGTGCCTCTCGAGTTGTCGGCGGCCTCGCGGTTAAGGCGGCGCGCAGGAAGCATCGCCTCGGGCAGAGACAAGATCTCTCCTTCGGCGCGCAGAACCGCCGCCTCCTCGTCAGGAATGCTCGGCGGTGGATAGATTGAAGAGACGGCACTCTCCGTCGTCGGCGGGCGCGTCGGGGGCGAGCGCGACGACGCGAACGCGCGTACCGGTTCGGGCGCGACCACCGCTGTCGTCCGAGAATCGACCGTCGTTCGCGACTCGACCGAAGATGCGGGCCGACCTTGTGTCGGGCGATCTTCCTCCTCGGCGGCGAAGCGTGCCGCGAGCTCCCGCTGCTCTCGCTCGACGCGCGCGTCGTCCTCGGCATCGCGGAGACGCTGCAGGCGTGCCTCGTCTTCGCGTTTCCGGCGACGCGTCTCGAGGTCGGCTTGTTCGTCCGTACTACTACTCGCGACGACGAGTGGCTGCTCATTTCGTTTGTATGCCGCCTCGAGCTCGGCGCGCTCGCGCTCGAGCTTGAGTTCCTCGGCGCGTTCTCGGACGGCAGCTTCCTCCGCTTCGCGCTTGCGCGCAACCTCGCGTGCCGCGAGGTCCGCCTCGAGCTGCCTCGCGTATGCCTCAGCTTTCGCCTTGCGCCCGGCCTCCTCGTCTTCGTCCGCCACGATCAACGTCGCCAGCGCGTTCTCCTCGTCCCGCGGCGAGGACGCGTCGCAATCCGGTTTGGTGGCATCGATACCCTTGGCCAGCATCGCCTCGGCTCGCACCCGTCCCGCGCGGTCGCGCGGATCGACGCGCACGAGCTGGCCCGTCGGGCCGATACGGTACCCGGGTGGCGGCGCGCCAGACGACTCTGCCTTCGTGCGCGGCTTCCGCGCTTCCTTCTCGCGGATCTGTTCGCGCAGCTCTGCTGCGATGCGCTCCTCGGCCAACCGCTGTTTTGCCTCGCGTTCCAATCCCTCGGCACCCGGAAACCGCCGCGCCTCTGATCCCGGCGTGTTTTTTTCTCTAACGTGCGCGTGCGATTCGTGCTGCCATCTCGTGCGTTCGTCGGCGCGCTGGTTGTCTCGTCCTCTAGTAAATATCGGGAGGAGCCTACTATCACGAGGTGGCTCTCCGTAATCATCGTCGGCATGCTTGTCGATAAGTCGATGATGGTACGTCTCGGGTCGATCAACGCCAGGGGGCTCCCTGACTGAAACGCCGCCGTCGAGACGCGTTGTGTCCCTTGGCTCTCGCGGGCCTGGGCCAGGAGGTTCCTGGTGGTGCTTTCTATAGTCAGCATTGCCACGCGGGTCGTCCCAACCATGGAAGGGCTCCAGCATACGTGCACGTTGAGGCACTGAGTCGCCGTACTCCCCGTAACCGTCATCGCGTGGATCGTCGCGTCGATGATGCGCACGCTGCCGAAGACCTTCGCGGTGAAGCTGCACCTCCCTGTACTCATCTGCGCGTTGGTTTTTCCATCCAAGGTCAGTCGGGCCTCCGTGCCGAGACCAGTCTTCCTGTCGCTGATCGCGCTCCGAACGCTGGTAGTACTCGGTGGGCGGCGAAGCAAAGTGGCTTTCGGTTTCCGGTGCCCGGCGTTGGCGATAGGCATCAGCCGGAGGTTGCCGCCGATCACGGCGCTCGAACGGCCGCTCTTGTCGGTCTTCTGGCTGATCATCGAAAAGCCGCTTGCGGAGCTCGGCGTTGCCGTACACTTGTCTTTCAGCGCCGAGTCGCTCGGCGGCCACCTCGTTACGTCGCGTATTTTCGGCTATCTGCCGTCGTAATTCCGCAGCATACGTCTCCTTGTCGGCAGCCGTCGTGCGTGGCTGCGGATCCACCAAGACACCACCGCCAACTTCAGCCGAGCGTTCAATCTTGCGTCGCGTATCCGCCTCCATTTGCTCTCGAAGCGCCGCAGCATACGCGCGTTGTTGGCCTGCGCGCTCGTCGTCGCGCGCTACGCCATGGTCAGTGAATATCGCCCTCGCCTCGCCACTCTCGCTGGCCGCCCTCCGTCGTCGCTCCTCTGCCATCTGCGCTTGCAGCGCCGCGGCGTACTCGCGCTTTCGATCGCCCGCTTCCGGGCGAACCTCGCCAAACATTCCCTCCCCCGCAGTCACTTCATCGCATTCACCTCGTCGGCGCCGCTCGTCGGCCATCTGCATTTGCAGGGCCGCGGCGTAAGCACGCTTGCGACCATCATCGTCTCGACGAGGTTCCCCAAATAATGCCTCTCCTGCCGGCGTCTCGTCGCAAGCAGCACGAATTTTTCCTTCCTTTTCCATCGGCTTGTGCGGCGAGTCCGAGTATTCTTGACGCACACCTTCATCCACATCTCGACGAGTCTCACCAATTGTCCCCTCGCCAAACGGTGAATGGTGGTCGCAAGCTCGTCTCCTTCGTCGATGCTCTTTCTCCTGTTGCTGCAGCGACGCGACGTATTCGCTCTCATGTTTTTCTCGTCGAGCTTGATTGAACAAAGGACCCTCACCAACCACGGGTGTGCTCTCTTCATGGCGCCGTTCATCTTTGAGGCTCGCAATAAAATGATCTTCGTGCTCGTCGTTATGTCGGCGCACCTGTCGGAACGGACTCTCGCCAACTTCTCTTCGTCGCTCGTCGTGGACTTGCGACGACGGGTCATCATCACCTTGTTGTGACGGCGCGTCCGGCGGTCCGGGTTTCTGATTAGGCACGAAATGAGCGATGTAATCTTCACGTTCCCGGCGAAGCGCCGCCTGCCTCGCAGCAAGCAAGTTACCGGAGAACACCTGCGGTTCTACAGTAAATCGCAAATCGACTGCCCTCTCCTCCGGAGCGGGCTGCTTCTCCACGGACTGCTCGACTGGATGCAAACTTGCCAAATACTCCGCTAATTGCCGCTTGCGCTCTTCGGCCGTCCGACCCGGTGGCTCCACGACCGCCTGCAGTGGCCGCTCCTGTTGTGTCTTCGCGGCGATCCTCGCTGCTCGAGCCTCGGTTTTTGCTTTGAGCCGAGCGTCACGCTTGCTTAGCGCCATTTCGTGCCGCGTCCCTAACTAACCCGCTCAGCCCTTTCAGTTAGTTTACTCCCTTACCCTTTGCAGCCACGGAGGCGCAGTTCCATGATCGGTCGCGTCGACTGGGGCCTCACCTCGCCCCTGGCCTCGACCCTGATGGTTGCGTCGAGTACGACCGCGGTCCAAGAGGAGACGCTACATCGCGCAGCAGTGGTACCCAGCTACAGCCGCCGCCGAGCTCCGCCGCTTCGACGACGCCTTCCTCGATTTCGTCGTCAACGCTTACGGAGTTGCGATTCGTTGAGTATTTGACGCCGACGACATAGTCGCCTTGTGTCTCCTCTGTCTCTACCGCGCGGAGTGGTGTTGGCGGTGTCCGCACTCGCGTCGATCTCAGCCTCGCCGCCTTCGTCGCCACGGCGGCCGAAGTGTCCCGCACTTCGTAACCTGCTGCAACTCGACGGTTGCATTGTGTTTCGTGAATATCTACCCCGGCGCACTGGGCGCCGATTCTTTCCGAGCCGGCAACGAGACGTGCGTTTGGCGACACCTCCTTGGCTTGGGCTGCCGCCTGGTGCGGACTTTGGAGGATGCACGGACTGGGCTTCGCATCGAACTCCTTAGGTCTATCATCGCTTCCCCCGGGGGCGCTGGCGAACTCGTTGAACGCCCCATCTCCCACGAGTTCGTTTCCACGGGCGTCTTCGTGTGTTCAGCCGCTCTCTCTTACTCTTGCCCAAATTCCAGCGTGCCGTCACCACTCAGCACGGGGGACAGCTGCTCTCCGGCGACTGGTGGCCTCGCTCTCGATCGACGATGTTATCAGGACGCGGCGTCCTCGCGAACGCGTTCTCCACCAACTTCATCAGCTCGTGCCCCCCTTTTTTTGGGTTGTCCGCGCCCAACCGCTGCTGGGCTCAGACGTGCACCGTGTTCGTCAGCTGGCGTGCGAGGGTCTCGTGGGTGGTTACGAGCGTGCTTCTCAATGCGCGCGGTGGACAACTTTTCACCTTCAACCGCCTCGTCAATCTCGACTCGGCGCGGATAGTCTGGCACGACGATGGCGTGCTTCATCGTATCGTCATCATCCTCCGCGAGGCCTGAATCCCCGTGCAGTCCGAGGTCTTTGGCGTCTTCGTCAATGTTGTCGGCGCTCCGGCCACTTCTCGCGACTTTACGCGCGTTACTGCGGCAACCTCACCCAGCGCCATGTCGTGCCCGACGTCCTCGTCGCGGTTGGCTGTGATGAACTTTACCACGTCTGCCAAGAAGCTCGCCTGGAGCGCGACGTATACTGCCGGGGGCATGCGCTCCACCGATCCCTCCCTGTGGACTAGTGCCGTGCACACCGAGTACTCTAAAACCTCGCTCACGGCATCGACAATGTCTTCGCGACTGCAGGCGCTTCGCCACTACCCGGTCTCTCGGGCTCCGTCGAGCAAAGCTTGCGTAGCTACGGCATGGTCCTCGTCTTCGGTGCGTTTTCGGCGATATGCTCGAGGCGTGCCACGAGCTCGCACTCGCCTGCGCGACCCAGATCGCTGTGCGGACGACGGATCGACAGCGGCTACGCCAGTATCAACGACGGCCCATCTCCGCCGCATCCATCGCGAGTGGGGCCTTGCAGCTGCGTTGGCCGGGCTAGCCGCACCCTAATCGTCCTCGTCGCGTCGCCACCTCAGGCAGCCGAACCCAGGTCGCCCACCCAACAGGACATCACACACTCTGTCGCATGAAGGTCCGGCGGCAGGACTCCCTGCGCCTGCGGGCTGGCCCTCTCCTTTCGTCCTTTCGTCACCGAACTCACGACGGGTCGGCGGCGGCTTCGACTGAGCCCCTCGGTGCCAGTCTTGGGCTCCCTTTCATACGCCTTGTTGTGGAAGGGTGTCTTTCCTTAGCGCGACACCTCGTTAAGCAGTCGGATATCATAACTGAACACCCGCTTCCACCTCGAAAGAGAAAAGCTGGCAGGTGGGGGCATGAGCATGTGGAGTCTCACGACCACGGGTAGAAACGTCCCCGGCAACCCACCGCGTAGGTGTGAAGCCCAACCAGAGAAGATGTCAGGAGTCTACTTGGCTTTGCGCTTTCGCCCGGGCCTCTTTTTCGAGCGCATCTTCTTCTTCGAATTGCGCTCGTTTCGCTGGCGGACGGCAATCTGGATGCTCCTGGCAGCGGCCTCTTGTTCTCGATGTCGAATTTCGGCTTGTTCTTGGGCTTCGAGAATGTCGGAGTAGAGCGCACCACTGGCGAAGCAGGACTCGACGTGGTGGTCGTCTGGGATAGAGCAGGTGGCTTGGAGGATGCGGAGCACGTCGGTCGCATCTTGGAGTGCTTGGATATGCGATGAGCATGGTCGTTTCGACTTCTCGAGGGTGTAAACGGCGCGCGCGAGTTCGACATGGACACGTTCGGCATGCAAGAGGTCGGCCTCGATCGGTGTCGTCTGCGGAGCAGCGAGAATATGACGGAGAAGTTCGGACGAGCGTAGCTCGATTGCAACGTCAAGAACTGACATCCCGTTGCAGTCGCGGAGTGAGACGTCAGCGCCAGAGTCTAAGAGCAGTCGCATGGTGCCTAGGCGCCGGGCGAGCGTTGCGAGTAAGAGTGGCGTGCGGTTGTTGATGTCATGGATGTCCACTCCGTCCTTTACAAGTGCACGCAGTGTCGATTCATGGCCAAGGGCAGCTGCGACATGAAGCACACTCATACCACCCAGCTCGGCCTCGAGCCCGACCGTGCTACCGTTTGCAAGGAGGAGTCGGGTGACATCCGCAGACGCACCGACAAGTGCCGCGAGGGAGAGTGGCGATGGCGCGGCGTATGCCGGCGGGTGCGCCCCTCGTTCGAGGAGCCATCGAACGACGTGTGAGGCATTCGCTAGTATTGCCAAATGGAGTGGCGCCAATATCCGCCTGCTGCTTGGCACAGGGGCTTCGCCCTCACAGGATCCTCCGCTGGGTGCGGGTGCGGGTGCTGACGCAGGCCCGGATGTGCGCGCTGGTGTCTCCAAACTTCCTGTTGGCGCAAGAACACCGCAACGCGTTCCAACGTCAAAGGTCGGCAAGCATATCGCAGTCTCGACCGGAGGACAGACGATCAGCTCGTCAAGCGGTGCGCCTTTTTGGAAAGCTCGCTCAAGGACGGGAATTGCCGCGTCTCCCATCCGCTCAACAGAGAGGTGCACGACGCCTGCGCCGAACTTGGCATCGCAGGGTTTGATCAGCAAGTCAAATGTGACGTCGTCGCGCGCAAGAAGCTCCGCGACCGCCTCCGCGCGACGGTCGAGGTTCGGCACTCGTTGGTCGTAGTCAGCACCAGCCGCACAGTGGACCGGCGTGCGCCCTTCGGTGTCCGTGGCCGCTATGAGCTCTCCTGATGATGGAAGGCGGTTGACGACAACGGGCGGTAAGACCGCATTACGGAAAGCATCGTCCAAAATGCCAGAAACAGTGAGCCGCGTTTTCTCGACACTAGTGCGGCCGGCGCGGGCGTTGTCGAAACGCGCCTCACCGCGAGGCGAGTGACAGCCTTCGACAAGCAACCGCTCGACCACTTCCAACATGCCTGCATCTCCGAGCCGAGAGCACGCAATGTGCAGCGGTAATCTTCGCCGCATGTCGCTCAGGTTTGGTTGGGCGCCGGCTTCGAGCAATGCCAGCGCGAGCGTCACATCTCCGCGCCAAAGCGCCGAGTGCAATGGTGTCGTGCCGTCGCGATCGCAACAGTCCACGCGTCCCCCACGTTCTACCAAGAGAGCGACGAGCTGCTCCGAGCGTGAACGAATCATCGTGAGCGTGCAGTGCATCAAGCCGTCGATTAGGACCTCCATCGAAACACCCTCGATCGCCCAATGCAGTGGGAACTTGCCAGTCGTGCCGTTTGCGACGTTTGGGTCGGCACCGGCGCTTAGCAGAGTTGCCACAAACTCCGCGTTTCCTTCCAGCTTGGTTTCCTCGTCGTGCGCGGCCAGTGCGATGGAGACAGCGTCCGCACTCGGTGCAACGAATGCATACTCTAAGATGGGTGCGCCAGCGCTGTCAAGCACATCTACATCGGCGCCCTTACCGAGCAACGCGACACCTTCGGCCAGACTGCCTCGCGTGAGTGCACGCGCGAGTGGTGCCGTTCTTGCTCCGTCCGCGACGTCGACGTCCACGCCTGCCTCGAGCAGCGCTCGCACAACACTCGAGCATCGTCCAGCAAGCGCCGCAAGGAGGGGTGTCGACGCGCCATGTCGTCGCCGGCGGTCGTCGGTTGCGCTGCTTAGGATGGTTACCCATTGCTCGTGTGTCGGTCCGCCGCGCTCATCCAGCCGCGCCCCATCTGCAGCATGTGTCGCAGCCATGGTCGCTTCCCACGACATTTGCGCTTCGCGTTCAGCAAGCTCAGCCTCACTGATTGGCCTCGAATCGGGGACTTCCTCTGTCTGTTGTTGTTGTTGTTGGCCCTTCTTCTTTGCCGCCTTTTTCTTATCAGCCTTGATTTGCTCTGCTGCGAGCGCTGCGTCTTGGTCAGCGTGCGCTTGTTTGGCACGTGACTCCTCGAGTGAAATCGAAAAGGCAAGCGCACCAGCAGCTGCCGCCCGCGCATTTAAACGCGCAACTCGCATCGCCGCCCTCTCTATAAGCTCGAAGGACAAGCTTTGCGCCGAAGACACCAGACTGTCGACCCCGGAGGATGCATCAGGACACCAGTTTCGGACTGTCTCTTCGCTGGACAGCGCGGCGAGGGCCACGAGACCACCCAATCCGATTGTCGTGCCGGCGAAACGATCGACATCAAGCGGCTGCAGTGAAGCTTCTCGGCTCAAATCTCTCGTCAACGCCCGTACCGCGAACACTGCCGCCTCACACTGCGACACTAATGCCGTCGGGTGGAAGAGCACGCTCAGTGGCAATGCCAACACATGCACATAAGGCCACCACTGCCTCGCGCTCGGGTCGGCCACGTCGTGAGGCGCCTCAAAACTATCGTTGGCATCGATGTTTGCGTCGTCGCCTTGGAAAGATGGCGGTGTCCACGACGCGGCTGCGGTCAGGAGAGATGCCCTGCCTTTTTCGGTGGTCGCTAGTGCTGCCAACAGATTCATCGTCGAGTGGTGCAGATCATCGCGCATAAGTGCTCGCCGGCGGCCCCAGTACGGCGCGTCTGACTCGTAGTCCAGATCGCTTTCCGCAAGTGCCAGTGCCGTCTCAGCCGTTTGTGCTGTAACGACTGCGCGCTCGATATTCTCATCCGCAGGCGCTTCGTCTTCATTTTTTCTATGAGGCTCAACTGCCAAAAACGCCAGCAGATCCGCAATGAGAGCTCGCGCCGCGACGTCAGTGTATGCCGTAGTTGAGCCTTCGCTTGCGACCGCACTCCAGTCGACTCTCGCCGGATCCCAAACTCGCACGAACGCGCTGTCACCCACGGTCTTGGCGAATGCGGTGTCGAGGGTTTCCAGCGCCCCTTCCCTGGCAACTGCAGCCCTCGTTGCTGGGGCTGCGGTGACGACACGCAACAGGACTCGGCATGCAATGGCAGCGCCAATCCCGGCGTTGACCGCGAAGAGGTCGTCGTCTGCAATTGCGGTCTCTGCGCTAGTCGTCCAAACGGCAACGACAGCCAACAAGGGCTCAACGACCGAGACGCCCAGCGTCTTCGCGTTTTTGCTAGCGAGTGTCTCAGCGAACCGGATTGCGCGGACGCGAGCGTCAAAATCTGCCTCGAGCTTCATCGCGGCGACGAGCTTTTCCATGAACTCGTCCTCAAGCACGAGCAACTGGCCGTCATGATGCGCAAGACAGTGTAAAGCCTTTTCGAGAGTAAACCGGAGCCGGGGCGTGCCGTCAGGCAATACCAAGAGCTTGAGAAGCTTCGTTTGTGCGCTCGGTGTTACTGCAGCACAGGCTTCTCCACCGAAAGCCTCAACCAAGCGCTGGAAACACCGCGCCGTCACCGCAAGGAGCGCGTGGATTTCGCCGCCCTGCTCGGCAACCTCCAAGCAATATTGCAACGCGTTCGTCAGCGCGGTCGCTGTCTCACCACAAGGGACTTGACTGTTGTCGACAGCAGCCGAGGTCACTAGGAGCTGTTCGAGGACACTGACGCAGTGGAGAAGCTCCGTTTTCAGTCCCCCTCTCTCGATGACGACGTCTTTGGTGAGCCGCAAAATTTGGTCGAGAAGGCTTTGTGAAGCGACGCGTTCGGTGACCAGAGCCTTGGCTACGCCCGACTTGTTGTCAGCTGTCGTGGCAGCAAGCAACTGGAGTGATGGCGGGACAAGAACGTTATACTCGCCGAATGCCGAAGAGCAGACTACGAGCGCACCGACGGCATCCGCGTGCACAAGCGACGCGCAAGCATCAGGTGACGCCGTCCCTTCCCGCACTTCTAGAAGATAGTCGAGCGCGGAGAGTGACGTCGCCAATATCTCCACTTTCTTGGCAGCGGAAGCGTCGTCTTCTTCTTCTTTTTCTTCGCCTTCTTCATCAGCCTGTTTTTCTTGTTCTCGCTCCCGGTCTCGTTCTTGCGGCGGGGAGTAGCGCTTGAGGACCTCGGCAACGGCTGTGATCGGGTTTCCCGCGCGCATTTGAAGCGCGAAGCTCTTCTTTACACGAGCCGATGGCGACTTGAGGGCCAGTACGAGATAGCCATACGCACGTAGCGCAAGATGTACGACGTCTATACACTCGTGCCTAAGCAAGTCCGTGTAAAGCCGACCGCCAGGAAGTTTGTTTGCTTTCTTATCCGTGGCCTCGAAAATCGCGCGCGCGTTGTTGTGCGACGCGTCATCGCCTATCGCCGTCGCTTCGAGGAAGTTGACGACCGCCCCCATCGCCGCCGCCACGATATCCTCGGTATTTTTTTTAGATGGTACGCACAAATGCAAAAGCGGCGCGAGACACTCGCCCTTGACGAGGCATTCGTTATTCTCATCGCACTTGGCAATGGCCGCGAGCTTGTTCTGCGCGTCCTTGGCCCTGAGTTGCTTGACCGTCTTGCGCCACTCCCCGATTTTTCGTTTCTCTAGCGCCTTTTCGCTCACCTCCTCCTGACCCACGACGGCCTCGAGGGCCGTCGCGTCCATGTTATATTAATATCGATCGTGAGTGATGGCGCTACTTTCCCATTGATCCGTTGAACGCCCCAACGTGCTTATCACCCGACGACACGGACGCGAACGCGAGGATCAAGGACACCACAACGTAAAAGAAGGCTCTCCGCGTTCGATCATCACGACCAATGTCGGATGACTCGGTGTTGCTCCCCGCGGAGATTCTGGCGCGGTCGCCGTCGGTGGCAGACGGGGTGAGCAGTGAGGTGGAGATGGAACACCGCATCTGGGCGTGTGAACTGATCCAGGAGGCAGGAATCCTGCTGCGTCTACCGATGGTATGCATGTGCACGGCGCAGAACCTGTTACATCGTTTTTACTACCGCAAGTCGCTCAAGCGGTTCGACGCGCTGAGCGTCGCGATGGCGTGCTTTTTCCTCGCGTGCAAGATCGAGGAGAAGCCGAGGCGGATCCGCGAAACGCTCTTCGTGTTTCACTACATCTGGCGTTGTCGCGTCAAGACGGCTCCCAGGACTCTCGATCTCGGAGGGCCCCGCTACAACAGCTGGAAAGCAGACCTCGTCAAGACCGAGAGGCACGTTCTCAAGGAACTCGGATTTTCGTTCTATGTCCTCGACCACGCCCACAAGTTCATTCTCTTCTACGTCAAGATCCTCGACCTCAACCGCGACGTCGCCCAACGCGCCTGGAACTACCTCAACGACTCGATGCGCCTCGACTTCTGCCTACGATACCGCAGCGAAGTCATCGCCTGCGCCGCCATCTTCATGGCCGCGCGCGCCCTCCAAAAAAAACTCCCAACTGAAGGTGACGCCACGTGGTGGGAGGTTTTCCGCGTCAAAAAAGACGAATTGGACCAAGTCGTCCAGGGTATTCTCGACCTCTACGCCCGTCCCAAAGTCCTATGGCTCACGGCCCTTACCCCGACCTCACCCCACGCCGCCACATCCTAGGGCGGCGTATTATTATTGTGGTGTGCAACTGCCAGGCTCAAGAGCCAGAATAGATTATCGTAGGGGAGAAGAGAGAAAGAAAGAAGAAAAGACCACGAACTACCGCCGCGGTGGAGAAGGAAGTGCAAATGGAGAGAGACAGTAGAGAAGAAGAAGAGGGGCAACACGAGCAGGGCACGCAGATAGGGAGCGTGCCATAACGAGTGTTTGAGGGGGGGGGAGTATGGGATTTGGCTCAGAGGCATGGCCGCCGCAACCGCCGTCGCCGCCGATACCGCCCATGTTATGGAGCAATCCAAGTCCGCCGCTTGTACTCGGGCGGGAGAATGATCCCGCTCAACGCAGGTTGAACGCATGTTGTGGAAAATGGAAAGAGAACCCAAACTTGGGCCAAAGCACTGAAATGGAGGAGACACTTATCAATTTTTATTATCATTATTATTATTATTATTGCTATCGCGCCTATTGTGCCGTATAGTGGTGTGTGAGGTCTTATCTCACTCCGCGTCATTACCTTCGCATCTTTACCAGTGCCTCGCTCTAATGTGCTGCGATGACGATCGAATACCAGCGCAAGACTAGTGCCGACCGATGGCGAGTTTGACTGGGAATTCTTTGTGCGACGCTGTTGTTGTTGCAATATCACAAAGCATGAGGAGGGTTCCAACAGGATAACATCGTATCAAGCGTCCTAAATGCCAAATTCCATGATTCATGATACGGCCGATAGGGCGGCAATACGCGTGATGCTCGTGGGCATGTGCACGCAAGAGCTGCCGCTGGCTCGGCTTCCTCGCCTTGGATCATGGGTTTTATCCTGCGGCGGTGGAGATTGCCATCAGTCTTGATCTCTTTCGCAGTCTATTTCATCTTTACGAAGCTGCCGTCACCGGCACTGCCTCGATATCATTCTCTGCATGGCAATAGGTGATGGCGCGTGCTCCATTGATTGTTGATTCGCATCGATCTCTAACGCCACGTTGAACTTCGTGCCCTCCCGTTCTCGAATTTAACGAGTTGTCTGGCGCTGACTTTTCTTGCAGTACCCATACGGCGGCAGCATACGTACGACCTGCGGGCGGGACCCAGCCTCTCTTTGCTTGCCCCGCGGCTGGGCGATGATCCTGACTAGGCCTCGGGATACCTACGCCCTCCAGTTACTACTCACGCCAACCCCCCTGAAAGCTCTTCGTGCTCCCGTTTGCACGCATCCTCTTGGCAGTCTTTACATTCACATTATAATTTGCATGGTTTGCAACTCCCAGGCTCGAACTTGAGTCCATGAACAAGAATGGATGGCTACCACCTTCATTGCTTCAATCTGTACACATCTGCGCAATATTGATACTTGAACACCCGTCTCTCATACCCTTGCATACTTTCGCACCCCCCTCTCTTCGCAGTCGACCACGAAAATCCTTGCCAACTCCCCCGATCTCCTCTGCGAGGCAGGAAAAGGGGTGCGCGTCTACAAAACTTGACATGGCCAAGATCCTCGTAGACTACGAGGATGTCGGGCACGGGGTGGCTTTCTCTCCGCCTCGCACGGTCACCATCAGACCGCCATCTCGAGACATGAGCTGACAAAATGTCTATGGTGAGAATATGGGCTAAATCGACAGCTGTCCTCAGAGGAGGGTGCTGACGTAGGCTTGGGTAGAAAGGGCTATGGGCGGTGCGGAAGCCGGGTAAGGAATGCATGGGAGGGTAAAGCAAACCGTAAGAGTTGCCGTTACAGGCCTCATGAAGCGCTGCACTCTGAGCCGGATAAGAAAGTTCGTACGAGCCGTTAACTATGTTTCAGTTTGTACTAAGACATACTCAACGGATCGCTGAGCTATGTTCATTTGTACTCAAGCAGTATGTGCCGCCACGCCGCGAGATCGTCGCGATGGAACTAGTCCCCATAGTGAAGTCGGCATCCTTTCGCCCCCTCACGCAAAAAAAGGAAAAAGCCCACGCGTTGTAGGACCCGTCGTTGCGGCGCGGGCTAGTCTCGTTTTCTTATCCGACCCTAGACAGACTGCGGTTGTTTCTGAAAGATTTGCGGAGGGACATGCGTCGGAAAAGTGCAGCTAGCGGCAATATTTTTTCAAGAGTGACGCTGCGGTCTTCGACTGTCTTGATTTCAGGCTCGAGCTTGCGGTCACGGGGATGAGATGTGGGCTTATAACTGCAGGGAATTCTGCAGACTCCTGCTCTTGTTCCGTACGTCGAGGACGCGATCTCTTCCTTGCCTTTCTCCTACCCTTTGCACCAAATCAAATAGTCCCCTGATTGGCTTTAGTCGAGCGCGCCCCGTAGGTACGTAGACTTATTAAATGCTAACCTAGGTGTAGTTCTACGTGTCGTCTGTCTTGTGCTGAGGCTACGGGGACTAACCTGTTCCCTGAACGCTATAACTTGCCAGACTCACACGGTGAGACGGGATGGTTCTTCAGTGACTTTATACCACTGCCTTGCGGAATATTCTGCAATAACACTTGATTTTGTCGTCCTCGCCGAGGCCGACGTAAAAGCGGAGAGCGATACGATTGGTCTTCCAGTCGTAGGACTCGTAAATCTCGGCGACATAGATTGTGGTACCCCAGCTGCGATCCTTGAAATCGGGTATCCGAAGGACGATGAAGTGACCGCGCTTGTTGTCGTGACGAGGAACATAGGGCAGTCGAGGTTTGGCGGCGTCGACGATAGGAGGGACTGATATCGGTGTAATTTTTTGCTGGGCGTGAACGACGAGGTCTTCGGCACGGTCATCGAGGGACTTGATCTTGTAGGAGACATGCGAAAGGCGCTTGGTGATAAGGAACTGTCTACGCCATTCGGGGCACAGCTTGTTCTGAGGCTTGGGGATGTACAGGAGGGCGTGTGGTCCTTCGCTGTACTCGACGTCGACGTGGTCGGCATCATAGAGCAGCTTATGCTTCTCCTTGGCCTGTTGGTGAGCTTCAGCTACTACTTGGGTGTAAAACTTGATAGCGCCCTTGGTATCTGGCAATACATCTAAGCGAGTCTTCGTGTAGAACATGGACTGGGCTGTTGATCGACGTGTAGTCGATCGGCAACATCGCCAGGCGGTTCGTCCGAAGCATGAATGGCGAGATTTTGTTGCCGGGAGTGTACTCGCGGTTGTAGCAGAACGAACAATACTTGGCGAAATCGGGCCAGTCCGTGATATTGCGGTCTTGGAGGCAAGCGCGAAGAAAAGCATTGAGAAACTTGTCGACGCGCTCGGCGGGGTTGGCTTAAGCGTGGTATGGCATCGTCGTGCTGTAACGAACGGCGAAGGCGGCGCAAAATTCGCGCATGAGCTCGTTGCAGAACTCGCTACCGCTATCGGTGATGAGCTTGAGTGGTAGGTGACCCTGCAAGAGGATGTTGTTGACAAAAAAGAAAGAACTCGAGAATCATCTCGACTGACTTGTTCGGAATGACGTCGAGGATCAAGAAATGTGAGAAAGGATCAAACATGACGAAAATATGGGAGTGAGGTCCGTGATTCGGATGAGGCCCGTGATTCGGAAGGGGTCCAAAGAGGCCCATGCAGAGGGCGGCACAGTTGCCATCATACTTGGGTTGTCGAAGATGACCATGGCTCTGGCGTTCGGGTTTTCTGGCAGACGAAGAATTGGTGAATAAAGTTACCGACATCGCTCGACATGTGCGGCCATCAAAAAAGCTCGGAGATGGTTCGACGAGTGATATCGCGACCCATATGACCACCGTTTACAGGGCTGTCATGTTTCAGACGAATGATCTTCTGGCGCATCGTCGCAGGAGCTACCATCATAGGAAGCAGGTCGGCGACCATCCGGTACAAAACGACAGTGATGATCTCAAAACGACAGTGCCCGTAATTGCGGAAAGAGTGACCGTTGGCCATGCGATCACGGATTGACTCGCCCATGTCATTGGTCTTCAGGGCTTTGGCAATCTTGCTCAGGGATAAGTTCTGTGGGATGGCGTCGATGTAGGCATGTATTACAGCAGCGTCGTGAAGAGGATGGCGTTGGTTATGTATACAAACCTTCTGGCGTTGTCGCGTCGCGCTAACGATGCACAGAGTACAGGGATCATCTGGGGGATCTTCCTCCACGTCGGGGATGTCCGTGGTGATAAAGGACAAGGTCACATTACAGCCAGGGATCGGCTTGTCAAGATCAAGTGTCCGATCGGGCGACGCGACAAGCAATCAGGTATGCTCATATCAGGGAACTTGCGAGGTTTGTAGCCAAGCTCTGGGTCGAAATTTGCGAGGCTCAATGCCCAGCGGGCGAGCTGACCAGACGAGTGCGTCGTGTTGCGCGAGAAGGTCAGGTTGCGGTAGTCCGTCTCCAAAACAGTGCGGTGCACTTCAACGTACTGTCGGAAGTGCTCCAGACACAGGATGACAGCGAGAACTTCGATGCGGCGTGGCTTGTACTGGCGCATCTCTTTGGTGACGGCTCGATTCCAGTACTCAATCACGTGTTCTTCCCGAGTCTCAATCCCGTTTTTGTCCTCGACTTCGACAACATGAGAAAGGTAGGCACCAACGCCGTCCTTGGAAGCATTGGGTCGAATCTGGAACGGTAGGTCGTAGATGTGGTGGCACACTCCGCGAGACTTGACCAGCGCTTCGATGGTCGTGTTCCAAGCCTTTTGGCTCTCCGGCGTTCATTTGAAGGGAACGTCATCTAGGCAGAGTCGGCGCAGCGGTTCTGCAATCTTCCAGTAGACCTTTACATACCGGCGGCAGTAGTTGGACATGCCGATGAAAGATCGGATCTGGGCCTTCGGCGAATTACCAGTGAGAGCACCAGGAACGGGCATCTTCCGTAATGCATCTAGCGTCTTAGGATTCGGCTTCAGACCTTCGGATGTTGATATGTGCCCGAGGAAATCGATCTCGTCCTGAAGAAGATGGAACTTCGAGGTTCGACCACTGTCGCCTTTCCGAGCGAGGTGACGCAGAAATCCGATCAAACACTGGAGGTGGCTGTGGAGGTCGTTCGTGCCCAACATGATATCGTCGATGAAGGCGATCAAATCACGATACATCCACTTCGACAGGTCGCTTGCCATCTGTTTGCAAAAGAGGGCTCCGGCTGTCTTCACTCCCAGCCGAAGTCGCAGAAAGCTGTGCGCACCAAGAGGGCTAACCATGGTGACGGCATCTTGAGCGTCGCGGTCTAGACGTTAGTTGTTATAGCCTCACTGGATATCAATTGACTTGCGCCACCTTCGGCCGGCGAGGAAGGCTAGTGCATCATCTTGCCACACGTTTGGCCAACGGTCGTCGTTGAGTTGCTGGTAGTCGACGGCACGAGAGGCTTTTGACGTCAGATCTCCACCCACTTCTTCGGCAGCATCAGTACAGGAAATCCTCACGGCGAATTGGCCCGGCGGACCACTCCATCGCGGCACCACTCAGTAATCTGCTTTCCTAGGCACTCTAGTTGGCGGGCGTAAATCAATAGGATGTCATTTTGATCGGCTTTCGGACTCGAATCCTTGAAGCGCAACGACACAGTACGTGAATGGACGTGTCTCATAATAGGACCGATGAATGCCCAAGAGTATCGTGCGCAGTGGGTCAGCATCAGTTTAGCATCCTCTTACTAGCGCGGGTGGTTTGGAATTCCCAGTTCTTCGACGACTTCGTCTCCTTCTTCTTTGGTTGGGACTTGCACTTTCATCGCCTCGTTGTCCTTCAAATGTTCGAGAGTTTGCGGCAGCAGCGGACGCTCCATCTTCGTCGCGCGGCGCATCGATCCACGGCACATCGAACTTTTCTTCATATTTGAATCGGACTTCGGGCTTGCTTTTTCTTTTCCGGTGCCTTCGTTCGTCGCGCTCGTTGAAATGCTTCGATGAACGAATCGGGGTCGGGAGGGTCCTTAGAGAAGAAATAATGCGACGTCCCCGGCGCGGCCTTGTCCTGCGGAAAGCGGGGTTCTGGTGGTTTCCATTTGGTGGGGTTGTATTACTCCCGTTTCGGGATGAACGACACGACGCTGGTGTGGACGTTGAGGACGGGTTGATCAGCGTCCATGGGGTCCGACAGAAACGTAAGAAGTTGTTCGGGTCGTCAATGCGGCACAGAGCGTCGTCGCGAACGGTGCCGGTGTTCCGCCAAGGCGGTGGCACAAAGTTATGAAACTGGCACGCGAGGGTGGCGAGCATGTCGGGTGGTATCACGGACGCAAGGTGCTTGAAACAATCCGTGATAGTCATGTCTAACCATCTGAAGTCTTCAGACTTTGTTATTGAGCGGCGGTCATCTCCACGGAGAGCGGCTTCGCGTCGGAGCGGTGCGGACCGACGCGTATCGGCTGGCAGGTTTGCGTGTACGCCGGTTCGGCGGCGAAACGACACTTCCCGAAGTGGCTGTAGTCTGTAGGACCTCCGGTTCATCAGGGTATCCAAGTCGGGCACCGAAGGCCTCCTGAAGAGTCGGGCAGGCCTTGTTGACCTCCTGGAAATTGAGCGGATGGCTCGAGATCATAAGACGTTTGCGGTCAGTACCGGTGTTGTCGCGGAGAAGACGGTGACGTACACGTATAGGTACTGTCGAACGACGTGCAGTAGGAGCGAAGGTTCTTGCTCTACTAGCCAGCACCGCACACCGGACATTCGAAAGAGGTTGGCGGTCCAGTTCGTGGCGGTGACTCCTTCTCCAACATGGCGTAAGGTCAGATTCGCGCGAGATGAGGACACAGGGAGGTGTGCCCACGACAAACGAGTTCGACCATTCTTCTCGCTGCAGATAGTTATCGATCAGCTGTAGCGTGGTCTTGTACTGCCCGCAGAGCGTGTGCTTGACTACCGGTATGTGGGGGAAGTTGGCCTTATGAACCTTGAGCGCGGTTGCGGTTGCGACGAATCGATGCCAAAGGCGACACGGTAGGAGGTGCCGTGGCGCTCGTCGGCGCGCTGTATTCCGAGGGTTCCTCCGCCCATGCCGGCGAAGAGCATCACAACATTGGTGTAGGTGAAAGGGCTCCAATGGAGTCGGCTGTGGCGCAGCAGAATAGCATCTCGAATCTCCTCGCGGGAGGTGCGATGGGCGTCTGCGGGTCCATCATCGTCGGAGGTCTTGTCGTCAGAGTCACTGAAGATTGAATCATTTTGGAGCAGCATCGGCCGCTCGCTGCCGGTTTGTGCTTCATTGCTAGCGATCGACACCCAGAATGATGCGGCACTTGTGGCGTCGGCCGAAGCGTCGACGATAATCGGTGTCACCGTGAGTTCCCCGGCGCAACTGACAATATCGCCCAGAGCAATTCGATGACCGCGTACGAGGGTGGTGGGCGCGCAATCGGTGGACGAGTGGGTAACTACGGCGGACTTCGGGTCGGCGCAGTCGTGCGTTGAACAGGTTCCGGCCACGACCCCGACGTGTTCCATATACGAAGCGGTAGCCACAAAAGCGAGCCCCGAGCTCGTCGAATGAGAAAGTGTCACGGGCACATTACATGTACGGCCGGGCTGCACCAGTACTGTTCGTTTCGCGTTGGCGCACACTGGTTGGGTCGAAACGCGCGTCATCCGGCTGCGGACATCGGGGGCTTCCCCGATCGTCACGCTTGCGAGAGATCAAATCGGTGGTGGCCGGAGCATGTCCTGCATGGTCCACTCCAGCTGCACAATCCGCTTGCCGCGATCGAGCTCTGCTTCGGCGATCGCAGTCTGCTGTCTGGCGTAGATTGGCGCGATAATGGGCTCGTTTTCGTATAGCGCACGGTGAGTCAACGTGGGGGCCGAAACTTTTCGTCCAAGGTAAGTAATCTCTCGCCGCTGGTAGACAGCCTGCGAGTGGTGGAGCAGAATGCGGTTCTTCGGAAAGTCCACGACCGACCCTAAGGCCTCGATGTCGCGGCAGCCGAGCAGGAAGAGTTTGTTGGTGTCGGCAACGATGGCAACTATGGGCACCGTCATCTCGTCGGTAATAGTGACCCGTATGGCGACGCACTCGTCGATCCGAGTTTGAATTTTCACGAGCTACAGCAGAGTTCCCCGGTCGATTATCAACTTTCCCCCGTCGAAATTGGCTACTCGGTCGCGACAATACAAGTCCACGCCACTACAGTGCTGAACTATCGTCCACTGGCGAGGGAGAACACGTGGGCGGGCATAAAAGTCGGCCGTCCTGGATCCAGGCAGCAAATCGTCTTCAGTCCTCTTTCGACCCGCGCTTCGTAGTCGGGCGAGAGCGCTGCGTGGCAACACAACGGCTCCTGCAGAGCGTCGTCTCCGGCAACGGGCACGAGGCCGTCATTGGCTTCCATTGTCCTCAGCCAAAGGGTCGTGTCGGCGATTAGCCAGGTCTTCTCTGGGTTGTCGGCCTCGGGAGGTCGAGGTGGGGGTCGGTTATAGAATCACATGATCTCGAGGGTGTTCATCGGGCGGCTCGGCGCGGGGTCGTCGATCGGTCGCGCCGTCTGCGAGTCTCGCCTCTCAGTCGAACGCCCATCGCGCTTCTTCAAATTCTTTGCCAAGGGTCGGTCCGCAAAACCGGCCTCGGTACGGCGGTACGCGGGGCCGTAAGGTCTTGGCGCAACTTTGTAGTCCCCCCCAAACATGCTCTCAGCACGCGGCCGGCATCGTCCGTTCGTCGTCCGCGGCTGCCCGGGATCGTCCGTGCCGTGTCTTTCCAAAGTTCTTTCCTCCAAGCGGGGAGGTGGTTCCAGCTCCTGTACCTGTTGCTGTGAGGTTTCTTCCCTGCACATGTGGATGGAGGGAACGGATTCTTCTGCGTCTGATTCGTCGTCTTGATACGGCTCGTCAGATCTTTCGTCTCCGATGAGCAACGTAGCGTTGCTTTCCGCGCTTTATTGCACCAAAACTTGCGAAGCTTGGTCGCGCCTCGACGAGGATGGTAGCTGTCGCGGCGATGAGCGGTTCCTCCGCGTCGAGCCCTTTTGCTTCGAAGGTCGTCGTTTCGGCTTGGACTTCTTCCCGTTTGTCGTCTCCTTCCCTCGGCGCAGTGGGGTCAGCTTCGGCTCCTGCCTCAACTTCTCTTTCGGTTTCGGTTTCAGTTTCAGTTCCAGTTCCGGGGGGGGTGGGTGGAAAAAAAGGATGCGCCGCCACGGGCGCGTCGGTCGGGTATAGCGCAACGTCGGGTGTCGCGTTGAATTGAATCGTAGTGATCCTGGTGGCAAATGCGTCTGAATTGATCTTTTCGGAAGCGTGTGAGTCCTCATCTAAGATGTCGCTGTCCGAGTCGTCGGTGATGAGATCCGGAAGCTCGTCATCGTAGGCGTCGTATAGGATTGGCTGCGCGGCCCGACTGCGCGTAGCGGCGAGAGATTGGTCGGATTCGTCGTCGGAATCATCGATGAGACTAGGGATGTCGTCATCGTCGTCAGTTCTGGGCGGAGCGCTCGGGATTTCGATCTCAAATCTGTCGTCAACCGATTCGTCGCGGAGGTAGCGTTCGGCTGCAGGGCGTACTTTTTCGGCGGCAGCGGCGAGGGCCTCGTCGAGCTCTTTTGCTGGCATCTTGTCGATGACGCAAAGCGCACGGTCGCGTGGACATGGTCTGGTTGCGAGTCCATCCGACTCGACATAGCGTGGTCGCTCTGGTCTGGTGGAGTCCAGTCATCGAACGTGCCATGGCCGAAGGTTTAAGAAGCGGCGATTGAAGACGTGAACACGCAGCCGGCGCTGCCGGTCGTCGTCGAGCTGTCGTAAAGGATCCCGCGTAGTCGACCGGAGGCGCGTCTCGGTCGGGAACACGTTCCAGGCTGCGATGCAGCTCGTATTCTGGGCCCTCGTGGTCGTCCCGAGCTGTTCTCGTTCGTGCGGGTCGGGTCGATTCGGCACGCGCGCTGCGCCACCGAGATTCTTCCTCTTGGCGGCGCTCTTGTTCGGCGTGGTTGCGTGACGTTTCTTCTTGACACTCGTCGTCTCGTTTACGGCGTAGGCGCTCACCTCGTTCACGGCGTAGGCGCTCGTTGGCGGCGCGCCGCTCGTCCTCCCTTTCTCTCTGTTCTCGTCCTAGTCGGTCGTCTTCGCCGCTAAGTTTGTCGATCCTTATCAGAGCGAGTCGATCTCGACGAATAATCTCTTCTCGTATATCTCGCAGTTCCGCTCGAAAATCATTTTCGTCGTCTCCTTGCTCCTCGGGTTCTTCTTCTGAACGTGATGTGTTCGTTGCTGGCCGGGAGGTTCCACTCTCCTCAGGCAGGTCGGCAGCCGTCGGCTCGCGCTCGGTTTCCTCCTCGAGCGCCTCGATGAAGGCCGTGTAGATGTCCGGCACCGGTATTTCGTCGCGGTTCTCGTTCACGTCTTTCACCTGACAAGCCTGTTGTTTCAACGTGCCAACGTGTCTTGCGTGGCCGTCGTTGATGCTTGCTCGCGTCCCTCGGCGACTTTCGGGGTCGTGCTTCGACTCTTCTGTCGGCCGAGCTCGTCTTTTTGTGCGAGTCGCGTACTCGCGTTCACGTCGTTGCGTGCTTGCGCCTGTCCTCTGGCAATGCTAGTCTCGTCCGCGAACTCGAGACGAGGGTGAGCTGGGTGTCGCTTTTGTTCGGCTGGATGCCGGTGAGGGTGACCTGGGTGATGCTCTGAAAGGTGCTGCTCTTGGCTGCGCGGTCGTGGGCAGTTCGTCAGCTGCCCGCAAAGTTGTTGACGACGCGTCGTCTCCTTGATGCGGACCTTGATGCATTGCTCCGGCTCGGCGCGAGGTCGTGGTTGATCAGGCCGCGGTTTGCGTCTTCTTTTTTTCCCGCAACGGAATTATGCGGCTGAGTCCCTTACCCGATATAGATGAGATCTCATATATCCACCACCTGCGACGACATGCAACGGCTTGGACATTATGTCAACGGCTCGGAATAAAACTGTCGTGTTAATTGATTTTCTTCAACGTCAACGGCTCGAATGCAACGGCCAAGGATCGCACTACGTATACTTGTACTAAGTTGTAGTGCACATGGCCAAAAAAAAAAAATCGCGAAAGCGATTCGTGAGCTGTCAGTGTTACATAAATAAGCCGCCGAAGTTTTTGTAAATGAAGCAGCTGGGGGCACACCGGGAAAGTTTCTTAATGAGAATTTGTTTCTCTCCATTGATTTTATCTTTCTCCGGAGTTCGTAGTCTGAACAAAACAAACTACAGTGTAGTATGGTCCCATTTTACGATATTTTACGTTTGGATCGCGAACGGTCACTGAGTGCGCGCCACGTCCTGAAAGAGACGGCATAGAAGAATGTGCGTCGCCAAGAAAATCGGGCCGGCCATTGGGTCCGAGATGGTGGCAGTCGAGGACAAAGTGTACGACGTGTCCAAGTTCCGGTCGGCGCATCCCGGCGGACCAATGTTTGTGTCCATGTTCGGCGGTCGCGACGCGACGCTCGCCTTCCAGACCTACCATGGTCGGCCATTTCCCCACGACAAGATGAAGGAGTACCTTGTCGGAAGCGTCGACGACCCCGTTGCCCCCGATCCCGACCTTGCCGAGCTCCAGGTCAAGGTTCGCGCGGCCGTTGGTGCCGGCCGACCATCTTTGGCGCAAAAAATTAAGGCCGTTACGTTGGTAGTGTCTGCTGTGCTGCTGGAGCTGTCATGCCTGTGGTCGCGCAACTGGCTCAAATCTTGTGTCCTGGGCCTCTTGTTTGCGCTCATCGGTCTCAATGTTCAACACGACTCGAACCACGGGGCAATGCGCTACGGCGGCTGGACTCAGTCGTGGATCGGAGGCTCGCAGCTGATGTGGATCCAAGAACATGTGAGACTCTTCTTCTGCACCGCACTTCCATTGTCGCGACATGTCGTATGATCCGTCTGGCCGCGCTTCTTCCAGCGCGTCTGGCCGCGAGTACACCAAGTCAGCGGTTTGACGCGTGACTGTCTGGAAGCACCATGCCTGTCACCTCGTGTTGTTGTTCACCTGTCGTCCGACGTCATTTAGCCTTGAATATAAATGTCTTTTGTCGCTCGTGTGTTAATTTCGCCTTCCAATTGTGCCCGACCTCGACGTTTTCGGCTTAGGTCGTCCTGCATCACCTCCACACGGGCACCGCGATGGACCCCGATGCGCAGGGCGTACCCGTGCTTAGGCTCAATGCCGACGATCCGTGGTTCCCCTGGGTCCGGTTTCAGCACTGGTACATACTCATTCTGGAGATGGGGTATGGGGCCATCCCGCTCTTTGGTTCGTTTTTTGAAGTTCTCGCCTGGCAGCACAAGCTCCAGAAAAAGTACCAACTCTCCGAGCTCGCCAAGCCCTGGCGCCTGCAGAACCTCGCCATGTCCCTCCTCTTCTACGCGCGTCTCATCGTCATCCCTTATTTTCAAGGTGAACTTCGCAAGGCGATTGCCACGTTTGCAGTGGGCGGCTTTTACTTGGCATTTTTTTTCTTTCTGTCCCACAACTTCACCGAAGCGGACTTCACGCAGAATACATTTTTCAAACAGCAGGTCGCGGCGTCCTCCAACGTCGGCGGATCCTGGCTTAGCTGGATTAACGGTGGTCTCAACTATCAGATTGAACACCATCTCTTCCCACGAATCGCTCACTCGCACTATCCTACCATTGCGCCCATCGTCAAGTCGTTCGTCACCGCCAAAGGCGTTCCCTACGTCCATTTCCCCACTGTTTCAGCGAATCTCAAGTCCGTCTTCGCTGGCCTCGAAAAGTTTGGTTTACCCCCAAAGAAGGATGACTAACACTCCCCACAACTCCCTTGCACACGCCCTTTAACGCACTATCAAAAGTCGAAACACCACGGTGGTGTGACACGCCATTGTACACATCGACCCTGTTGATTACCTCTGCTTCAGTTTTTGTTCGTTCTTCTGTGCGGTTTATGTTGCACGTTCTCCGCGGTGTTTCTCTAGGCTCTCGCTCGCTTTGTTGCGCTATCGAGTATTCGCATTTTCCCCTTTCTCCCAATTCACCTCTGCGACGATTACTTCCAGCTTCCTCCTCGGCGACTCATCGCGCGACATTTCCTCCCTATCGCTTCCGCGCGCCTTAACTGCTTTTCAGCACCTTGTTTTGCCGAGTACTCTCGTCGGCCGCTCGCTCCGTTCGCCTGCTTGCTTCGCACCCACGTGGCGTACGTCCTCGTCGATTGCGCTCGACTCGGCTCCTTCGCTTGCTGCTTTTGTACAGTTTGTACATAAACACCACGCAATGACCTCTCGGTGGTTCTTGACGGGCGGATGTTCTTTGTGTGCGTGCTTGTGTGCGGATCGGGTCGTTGGTGTTGTTTGTGCGTAAGGGTTGTTGAACGCCCGGGCATAGTATACCCGGATTTTCGAGGGCTGGACTCACGCACATGGGTAGGAAAAAAATTCGGCCAATCAATCTCCGGCGGTGCTGTGTGCTTTGCTGCGCCGTTAGGAGGTGATACAAAACCCAGGGCTGTCTGTCTGTCTGTCTGTCTGTCTGTCTGTCTGTCTGTCTGTCTGCCTTCCGTACCAATTACATTTCGCCACACCGGGACTTGAGAGTCTATTTAACTCAATGCAGGGCATTCGGTCATAGGTGCTGAGCACCCGCACTGGGGCAGTGGAGCTGTTGAGCCCACGAGTGCGCGGGTTGTGAAATCCCCCGAGCTCGAGCGACGACGAGGGATTTCGGACCGTGCATGTCGCCAGTTTTTTTGCCACGACTGCGTCGACTGGCACCATCACATGCTGAGCGCCGTGGCGCTGCGTGTCTATGAAATTGTGACGCAGCTGTCAGGCCACGTCGCAGCCTCTGGCCATGATGGTGCGGCTCTTTCGTAGCTGGTTGGCGGGCGTTCTCTAGTAGAATGATATCCGACATTATTAAAATAATCAACCGTTGGTTGTGTCGGGTGAGGTAATTATGGTAAGTGAGCTCTGGAGTTTGTTGGTGTACTGGTTCATGGCCTTGATAATTTTGTCGTCGAAGAGCTCGCGGCTGGTGATCTCGGCGTCGATTGCTGCCTGGATGGCTTCAATTTCTCGGGCAGTGACCGCCCAGAGTTGGATGTTGCTGGATCGTCGCGAGGCGACAAGGTGCGTGAGTTCGTTGTGGATTTCCACGAGCTTGGTCTGGCGGACCTTGCGCTCCTGCGCAAACTTTGCCTCGACTTGGCCCTCGTGTTGTTCCATTTGGGCAATGATCCTGGCCTCGCGCTCGAGGCGGTCCTGGCACTCGCGGTCGAACGCGGCTTGGAACTCGTCGAGGAGCTTGGAGAGGTGGCAACTTCGTTCGTTGACCTCTTTGTGGATGCGTCGCTTCTCGTCGTCGAAATGAGACTCGATTTCGCCGGCGCGGCGCTCGAGTTTGTCGAGTCGTTCGTGTACTCGTCGGATTTGGTGTTCGAGGAGCGAGTCGAATGCGGCGTCCGCGCGCTTGAGCTCGGCGTCGCAGTGCGCGATGAGCTCGCGGTGACCTTGGTCCTGGTGCTTGGCACTCGCCTCCAGTACTTCCTCGAGTCGCTGGATTTCCGCTTTCGTCTCGGCAATCTTCTTTACATCTTTTTCGCGCCGTTCCCGCGTCTCCTGGAGCATTGTCTGCTCGAACGGCTCGAACCCCTCCAGTAATTCCTGAAGCTTTTGACCCGTTGCCATGTTTTTGACATCGGGCATCGCCTCCTGCTTTGTCTCCTTCTTTCGTCGTGCTGGCGCCGTCATCGTCCAAGATATTATTATATCTGACGGTTTTTCCGGACAGAGTTTTTTTTTTTTATTCCGGTGTGGTACGCAGAAGGAGAAAGTCCCTGTGCTGCCGCCAGACGCCGCCGAAGGAATTAAATGTCGAGCGACGACGATAAGGTCGCTCGATACGCACGGCTCTGGGGCTGCGCGCAGGTTTTGGAGTGGTGGTTCGGCAATTTGGCGGCACGGAGGCCCTACGACGTGATCCAGCTGTCGCTTGTCGGCGCGGCCATCGCGGCCCCCACCTCGAAGGGCCTCGTGTGCGCTGCGTTGCTGGCGCGCGTCGGAAACCTGTTCACGCGGTTGCCGTGCGCGTTTGATGCGGAAGTCCTCTCGTCGCTGAGCGACGCGACGGTTTTCCTCGCGATCGTCACCCAGCGCGTCCGGTCGCTGCCCGAGACGACGCGCTGGCAATTAGCCACGTTTTACTTCGCCGCTGGGTTTCTCAAGGTCAACACGAGCTTCCTCGAGCCCACGACGTCGTGCGCCAGCACCTATTTTATCCAGATCCTCGACGTCCTCGCCCTCCCGACCCTCGCGCCATTCGCTTTCCGGCTCGCGGGCCTCGCGACGATAGCGTTGGAGTGCGGCATCGGCGTCTCGTTTGCCGTTTCGCCGCGCCTCGCTGTCTTTCTCGCCGTGTCGCTGCACGCCGGCATCGCGATCACCCCGCCGCCAAACAACATAAGCGGCTTTGGCGTCATCTGCGCCGTTCGGTGCTTTTGGGTCCTCGGCGGACCGCCGCGCCTATCTCCCGGCTTGCTCGCGGGCGCCGCCGCCGCGGCCGCCGTCCTCGGTGGCCTCACGAGCACGCTCCACGGGATCCCGTCCCCGCAGATACCTTTTGTGCCACCTCTCGACTACCCCGCCGTCGTTTTTGGCGCACTCGCGTTTCTTTGCCTCGCGACGAAGCCGGAGCCCGGCGAGCGCGACTCGACACTCCTCGCCCTCGGCGTCGCCGGGGTGGCCCTCTGGTGCTACGTGCCCATCATCCTCGGCCTGATGGACGGGGCCTCGCCAAATATGCGTGTGCGACAAAGTCGCCACCGAGTCACTTCTTTCTTCGCAGGTTTTCAAACTTGCGCATGTCGGGCGGCACCAACCACCTCCTCGGATTGCCCACGGGCCTCCTCCAACAGTGGTACGCCGACGACAAGACCTCCGTCTTCTCCGGCGGTGTCCTGCGGTGAGTACTACGCAAATTATTGCCGACAGACAGGCTGACTGACGAAAGGTGCCTCGCAGCGTCGACGCGTCGAATTCAACGCTCCTCAACGCGCTTCATCCGGCCGAGCTGACGCCCATCCTCGCCGACGGCGCCCGGCGCCTCCTTCGCGAAAACGGAAACTCGGGGCGATTTTGGAACCCCGCCGTCGCGAGCATCATCGGCCACAATCTCATTCCTAACCCGTCGTTCGACCTCCGCTACACGTTGCCCGCGTACGAACTTTTCCGCGCGCTCCGGTTGACCTCGGAGCCTTTGGATCTCACCTTCTCCAAGCTTCCCGGCGCTGTGGGCGACGAGGCCTGGCGTCGCGGCGATCGAGGCATTCAACGTACCGTCAACCTCCAGTTCTCGCCCCGTTTCCCCGCGGTCGTCAATTGCACGGTCCTCTCGGCGTCGCGCCCCTGCGACGATGACGACCTCTTCTTCCAGGACTTTATCGACGCGCCACCGACCCTCCTGAATCAGCTCGGACGCGCCTTGCTCAGCTGGAACTCCTACGTCATCCTTCCCCGTGAGGGCCCGACGAATTCCCTCGCCCCAGACGAGCTCCCCTGTTACGGTTCCTGATCACGCGATCGCGTGGATAAGATGGCCGTAAGCGCGACGGCGAGCCCGCTCGCGAGTATACAATAAAGCCCCCACCACTATATTTATTTTCCTCCGGGCACGCTTGGGCTGTCGTCAAACACACACACACGAATGCGTCGGCGGTGCCCATGTGTGACCGACCGCCCTCTCCATGGTGAAAAATTTTGAGCCCGAATTCGGAACATTATTATACTCGAAGATCAATGCGCAATGCTGTCTACGGTCTAGACTTGGGGTGGTCTGCTGTTGATTCGGCTCATTCATTGTCGACTAGCTGCGTGGCTGGAGATACATCGCGACATCGTGTCCACACAACGTAGGCTTGCTTGCTTGCTTGCCTGCCATAGGTGTTCTTGCGTGTTTCGTCGCCTTGCTGACGCATGGTGTTATTGTCGGAAAAAACTCCATACAGATCGAGGATCAAGACTGCATGCGGTTTGAGATTGGCATACGCCTTTTTTTAAGTTGCAACGGAGCTTGTCTTGTGGGTTTTGTGAGTGATAAAAACTCCGGTATGGATGCCAGCCCCTAATAATAATACTTTTTTCACTCGGCAATGGGAAGAAGCAGCCGGCGCTGCACAGCATCTACCGCGTCAAGGGCTCGGGGACGCACCCTGACCGCCAACCCAAGTAGTGACGGTGCTTTCTTGCGCAGCATGATTATGTCGACAGGACGACTTCAAGACGCCCGGTAAAGAGCACAAATGCGTGATGAATCATCCAAAGCATGTTGGAATCGGTGTTGCTGTGACGCCAGGCATTTCGCTGCGAGTCAGAATTGTTGATTTACAACGCGCGCGACCGCGCGAAGAGCGAGTAGAGAGCATTTCGCTGCGAGTCAGAATTGTTGATTTACAACGCGCGCGACCGCGCGAAGAGCGAGTAGAGAGAATGATTCTCTCTGACTCAGAAGGGATGCTCCCTATCCTGGACTTTACCTTGGCACTTCTTTCGAGAACGGCGCTATCGTCGACCAGACCGACATGAATTGTGCCGCTTTCCGTCGCGTGCGCCAAGGTTCATGTCGCCCGCCTCTTACTTTCACGCAATGCTACATCATGAACGAAGAAGGAAGCTATTTATCGTCTCTCGCCAATTCGGCCACGTCGACGTTGTCTCGTTGTTGGGGTATCGGGGAATCGCTTCTGTCGTTCGCGAAACAACGACTAGGTGCACGCCTTCTTCCGAAACGCCCAGGGGAGGCTACCATCGTGTCGAAGCTCAGGGTTATTATTATTTTTGATTGTTGGAAAGTCGAACATATGGAGGACCGTCATTTTCATTGCGGATGTGCAGCCATAGTGGCAGTCGCACTCGTCGTTTGCAACGTGCCCTTCGGTAACCATGAAATCTTATCATCAACCCGAAGAAGAAGATAAAGGTTTCGGCAGGGGCGAACCGTGTGGCAAACCGATGCGCCATGACGCGCATGCGTCCAGTATTCGAGGAGGCGGATGTCGACGTGACCTTTCAAGCCGCTAAATACTCGGTCGTACGTTATCGAGAGAGGGGCTATGATGCAAGGCCTCGTGGGCGTTGCGCGACGCTATTCATCCCGGGGAACGGGGGGAGCTTCGCGCAGGCGCGTTCGCTCGGGTCCGAGTTGGCGCGGATCGAGGCAGACATCGTATGTCCGCTCCATTAAGCGATGATTTTTTCAGTGGTCCTGCAGGATCTCTTTGCCGTGGATCTCCTCGAGGAGCTGGCGGCGTTCGACGGACGTGTCCTTGAGCGACAGGCCGCGTTTGTCGCGAAGTGCGTCCGCGTTTTGAGATCGACGTACCCGCTGGTTTTAGTGGTCGGCCATTCCATTGGTGGCTTTCTCGCTGCCGCTGCGAGCGGCGATGCCGCCATCGCCCTCGCGGCACCACTTGCCGCGCACCCCATGGCTGCTGACCCGCGGCTTGACGGACTTGCGCGACGACGTCGTCGGCTCGAAAACGTCGCCGTATCTGTGAGCGGCGGACCGCGCGACTGGCAGGTGCCACTGCATGCCGGCGTGAACGGTATATCACTCTTTCATCTCAGGTCGCGGACTGGCTCGCGAGCGTAGAGGCTGCTCACGTCACCGCCGAGGACATCGTTGGTGTCTCCACCGACCACCAGTGTGTGCTCTGGTGCAACCAGCTTGTCCGCGCGATCGCAGGCGCGTTGGCGCTCTTGTTGGTGACACATGTCTCGCCGCGTGTTCATAGGCGCGCTGTCGCTACGGCGTTGATCAGAAACTTGTCAAAAGGGGGTGGTCATGTCGTCTGTCACAGGTTCGACGCGGCCTCAGCAGTTGATGGCGACGAGGCACGCGTCGTGCTGCGACGACGGCTCGTGCCTCGTCCGCGCCGCCGCGTTCCCCCTCCGTCTTGGGCCGTCACAATCTTCGACGGGGCAGCGATGTTCGGCGCCGCGCGACCCTTTATGAGAACAAACGACGTATTTGTCGCAGGTTCCCAGATCGCCGTCTGGGCGTTGCCTCGTGCGATCAGCCTGATCGCCGCGTGTCTCGTTCAAGACCGCGCGGCAAAAGTCGCCTTACCACTCGTCGTTTTCGGCTCTGAGATGCTGACCGGCTCATCGATCGCCGCAGCTCTCGCGGCCGCTGTTATTCTGACTGTACTATATGTCATGATCGCATCGAGCCTTGCCCCTTTGTCGTTCATATTGCGAAGACTGCGACAATCATCGCCCCATTGGACGCGTGTTCAGCGAATCGTCGTGATCATCTGTGCTCTGACGCTTCACTTCTATTGCAAGCGACATCCATTGCCGTGCCTCGTCGCCGCAGCCGTCTTCGCATCTGATACTGGCGTGCGTTTTGATCGTGACATACATCGGACGGGCGTCTTCACAAACAGGCGGCGGCTCTCTACGGATGTTGCGCGGCCTCGCTCGCTCCAAGCTTTGTCGCGGTCTCGACAGCTACGGGTCAGCTTGCTTCTCCTTCGATCGAAGAGATGTTGCTCGCCTTTGTTCCTTTATGCCTCCAGGTCCCCCTGGTGCAGCGACGGTGGCGACTTGGTGGTATCTTCGCGGAGACTACTCTACCGCACGTCACCGCGACCTACTGCGTCGTCGTCGCGACAACTGCGCGGCCACGACTTCTCCTAGACGCCGCAGTCGCATACGATGTCGCTTTGTTCCTTACGGCACTGCAGCGCGCTCGGCACTCGCACACGTTCTTCATGATTAATGGAAACGCAGATTAGCATGATGCAGGGTCCTGCTAAGGCTCGTTGGAAAATCATGGCGCCGTCGACGTTGAACGAGTGCAATATATCCCAATTACACTTTCGCCTTTACACCCCCGCACTTACACTTCGATTTTTGCGGCGTAGTAAATAGGGCACCGGCTTCGAAAACGTAGCTCAAAGCCATGACTCGCTCGTTTCGCGCTATAGGCCGCGCGCGTAACGTCGCTTCGAGCGTTCGCGGGTGCACGGATGCAAGGCCCGCGTCATATAGTTTTATGCACCGTGTCTTTTGTGAGGTCGCGACGCGTGTGGGCGGAGTTTATGTCGCGCCTGGCTCTCAATCTGGTATTATCCGTCACTTGCTCCGGTGCCCACTGACCTATTTCATCGATCGATCCGTAGATTCGCGTAAGTCGGATGCCCGTGTGGTGGTCTCACGCCTCTTGTGAGCAGTAACCGTACTCGCAGAGTTTCGGCCACGGGAGTGGCTCAGCGACGTTGGAATGGGTAGCGGAGGCGCTACCGATTATCTGGTCGCTCAAACCTGGGTTTCGTCTCGAGACGGTGGCCATCGCCCTTGTCAAGATCCCTCCCTGCCAACATTACCTCCCGAAGTCCTAACTACTAATCGACAGATGTTTGTCTGTCTGTTTGTTTGTCTGTCTGTCTGTTTGTCTTTAAATGTCGACTGCTAAGAGGGGGGTGTGTGTGGGGAGCATGAAGGATGTGGGTGGGTTTGTGGGGTATGAGGGATGTGCCTGACGGGCGGAGATAAGTACGCGGGACCTAGTCGGGGTCATCGCCGAGGCGTGGGGCAGGCGAAGAGAGGACGGGCCCCGCCCGTAGGTCGTACGCATGCTGCCGCCGGACGTATGTGCGACGAAGGGTGACGTCCTGCTGGGATCGGGGGGTCTGTCTGTTTGTCCCTCGATTTAGGGTAAGGATCAGGTAGGCGCGAGAGCCAGACATTGATCCTCCAAGCCGTCTACGGCGACCTCGCAGACTATTTCCACGACCCGCGGCGGCTCTTTCAGCGCGCCATTCTCACGCCCCGTCGAAACGATGTTGTCGATGCTGACAACGCGCGCATGACCGCGGCCTTTTTTTCCCGGAGACGAGGCGTCGGAGTTATTTTCGGCTGACTAGGCTGGGTCGGAAGACGACGCCTCGCTCTTTACAGTAGAGTTTTCAACTCCCTGACAACCAACGGCATGCTGACTTTGATCGCGAGCTTAATGTCTTCCCAACCTCGACCCGTCGCACGGCCACTGCAACGGTACCAGATACATGATCGATCGTGTCGTTGTCACCGAGGCTCCTCCAACCTATATCGCTTAAGGCCCGCCTACGCCAAACGATCAACAAGAGCCAGGGCCAGACGCCCCGCGAGGTCGGCGTCCTCTTTCCCAAGCCCATCTTCTGCCATGTCCAGCTCTACGTGGCTCTCTGTCGATCGGCATCCCCGAGGATATACTCATCTGGGTCGACGACTCCACCCTACCCCACACGTGCTGCGCAATACCGATAAGCCCCCTCCCGGCGTCTACACGCGCACTATAAGTGAACTTACTGGGACCACGTGAACTTACTGGGGTTTGAGATTGGGACTAGGTGAACTGAGTGACCAGGTGAAACTGGGACCAGGTGAACATTCTGGGGTTTTAAGAGTAAAGGGTTTTTAGAGTAAACTCAAAGGTTGGCGGCGCGTGCGGATCAAAGCAGCTTAGATTGGCGGAGGCGAGAGCGACGAGCTCAAAGGAGTTGGTGTGAGCTAGGTGAACTTACTGACCAGGTGAACTTATACGAAACTTACCGGGACCAGGTGAACTTACTGTTGTTAGAGATTGGGACTAGGTGAACTTACTGGCCTGCACTTGTCGTCAACTATTCAAAATTAGTTAGTTTCAAGACCCTACCTTTCCGTCGGTCAGGAAACGCCGCGAGGACGACGACGTGCGCGTTGTGCGACGATCTCTTCACCAACGTCAACCGCCGGCACCACTGTCGCAAGTGCGGCTGCCTCTGCTGCGGCGCCTGCTCGACCAAGACGGTCTCCCTTCTGGACGGGCTGTTCGAAGATGGTGGACTATCGAAAATTTGATTCGATAGCGTGCGACGAGGAAAGTAGGCTGAGGGCGAGGCCGTTCGCAACGCATTTGTCCTGGCACAACACCGTGGAGGAGGCGACGGTCCAAGTTCAGCTCCCCGAGGACATCACGCAGGGCAACGTTCGCGTTAAGTTCTCGACGGACGTCGTGCTGATCGAGTTCGGACACGAGGATGGCCTCCAGATCGTGCGACTGCCGCACCCTCCCGTCGTAGCTAGAGCTTGTCGATGGACAATGGGCCGTCGTGCCTTTAAGGAAAAGAACGGTGAGGCGCCGTGTGCCACATTGACTCTTGTCAAAATGGAGCCGGGGCTTTGGAGCCGAGAAACCTTTGGTGGCGCGAACAACGACGAGCAAACGCCACCATCGCCCAAGGATGACGATGAGATGGGCGGCGCATTTACTTGGGCCCAAGACGGCGAACACATCAGCATCTGGATTTGGCTTCCAGAGGGAACATCAATCAATGCCAAGGACGTTCTCGTCGACTGCGAGCGGACAAAGCTCCGCGTCCGTATTGACTGCCCCGACGGCACAGTCGGCGAGTACGTTCGCGAACTTGCAGCGCCTGTGCTACCCGATGAGACTATCTGGCAGTTCGACGATGATGAGCCTCGCCAACGCCGAATTCGCATCGACCTCGTCATGAAAGATTTGGCCGACTGGGCAAACGGGCCGTTCAAATCCAACACCCCGCCATCACGATGATGCCGGTGCTGAGTATCTATCCCCTAGCCTGTCCGTCGCATACGACGGATGAAAGAGACGACTTTTTGTGCTCATAATCATCATGAAATTGGGTTATGAATGGCCTTGTCAGTTGACGTACGGTCGTGGTCTCAACGAGGCATTCCGTCAATTCCATACACCCGCAGCGACCTGGTACTCCCGCGCTCAAAACCGTAACACCTCGCGGCAACAAATCTACTCGTCCTCAATCCCCCTTTCTACCCCCCCCCGTTTCATCTCCCAGCGACCCTACTTCCACGCGCCGTATGGCGGTGGGAGTAGCCTACGCCCTATGCTTTGGGCTGCTGGCCTCTTGTTAGGTAGTTAATTAGTTAGATAGAATGGCCTTATATGGACGGTGTCTGCCGTACGCGCAAGGCCCATGCCGAATACTCTACTTTTTTGAACAAAGCAAAGCGTCATCAAAAAGAGCATGATCGGGCGCGATCAGCACTTCGGTGTTACAGCGCGAACGAAGGGGAGAAAGACACTCACATCAACGGGAGGAACAAATCAAAAGGCATTCGAGGCACCCAGATCAAGATTGGAGTGTGCGACTTCTCTCTATCGGTGCATTCAGTGTGAAGTGAAGGCGATGGGCTATGAGCGCAGGTAATACATATGGTGGTTGAAGACTAGTTGGCACGAAGCAGATAGTGCAGTTCGAAGCAGACAGTCTCTGCTTCTCCTTGTGTGAGCTCTCCTGGGTTTAAGAATGGAGCGGGCATTGCGAGGTGCTTATGCAAATCAGCTTCATCTCCATCTTCACAAAAAAAAAAGGCGAACGACGCAGCCATACGCAAAGGCGGATGCAAAGAGGACAAAGTTCGTTGGCCATACCATTGTGTTGCGGGTACGAGATCGTGGGACTTCATTCAATACCGGTGATCCATACCCAGAAGGAAAGCTCCTGGGAAGTTGATGTCGACAGCAGCAGTCAGGAACGGTCATGTTCAAGATTCCTTGACCTAGTGCGTACCGTGAGTGCACGACGACATCATCCTCATCAAAGAACACGCGCCACTCGAGACCGAAGCCGTGACGACTTCGAGAACTCGGTCAAATCCTAGAGGCCAACAAGGATGAACGCCGCCGATTTTGCGGTTCTTCATGCGCGCGACCCATCAGCCAGGCTCGACAAATGTTCCTTCCCGATGCGCGCGCTGAAAGCTTTCTGGGGCCTGGCGCGTGGTTACCGCCCTGGCCGTCATTCTCCTCCGTGTAATACTGCCCCCCTAAGGCGACAATGCGTGGGGCTGTGGTGGCGAGGTGCGGGGGGACAACGCCGCATTTGAGGAAGAAGGAGACTTTGAAGGAAGGACGCCGCAGTTGGCGACGAGGACAGTCTGGACGGGCTTGCCTCGCTGAGTGAAGACGGTGTCGTGGATCTTCAGGATGGTGTCGAAGCCCGAGGTGACGCGGCCGAAGGCGACGCAGCGGCCGTCCATGTGGGGCGCGGACGCGAGCGTCACATAGAACTGGGAGCCGTTAGTGTCTCTGCCGGAGTTGGCCATGGTGAGAATGCCCGGGGCGGAATGCGGGATAAGAAAACCCTCATCGGGGAAGTAACGACGACTCGCAAAGGCCGAGTGCGAGCCGCCGGGTGTCTCGACGTTCCCGCCCATGATGGCGACGTGCTTGACGACGCGCCTCGCGAACTTGCTCCCCCCGTAGTCAAATCCGCTCGGGGCTTCGCCCGAACAGAGGAGGCGGAAGTTAGCGCAAGTTACAGGGAGGATTTCGTCGGCGAGCTCAAACTCGACGACGCCGGCCCCCTCGCCGTCTACGCTGAGTTCGAAGAAGCATCGCGACCGCCGGGCCTTGGTCGCGCCGTCAGCCGCATCGAAGTCGAAAGACTTGGGCGCGTTGTAACGCGTAAAGCCCGCGGGACCCTCGCGTTGGTACTTCTGCCACCACCCACGACCACTGTCTCGCCCACACCTCCTCGGCACCACTACAAGTGTGCGTCGCAACACCGCCAGCAGCATTGCGGTGATGCCCTTGTGTTACACTAAACCCTTGTAAGTTAGGGTGTTTGTACCGGTTAATAGTGTTAGTGTCGGTGAGAGTTAACCATTCCGAAGATCTCTTGCGAGTGAGTGAGTGAGTGAGCTCATGGAGGAGGCACGAGAAGGTCTTTCGGCCAACGACCGGGCTCGCACCCAAGTCGCTGCATTGCGTCGCGAGATCCAAACTCTTCGCGAAGCACTGGTTACGTCTGCTCAGGAGAACGAGAGGGCAGTGGTGCCTCAGGCCCCAGATGCTCGGACCGGCGCCAATCAGGTGCCTGATCAAGTCCCAGATGCTCAGATCGAGACGGTGGTCCAGGATATGACATTCGATGGTCAAAACAAGCAAATGATTATGCCGTCTGGCGGTTCTAACGGCGGGAGTAAGCCAAGGTGGCGTCCGCCTGTCCGTCGCGCGATGCCGCCTCCATCGGGCATCGCGCTGGCAAAGGCCCGTGCGGCGCTGTCGAATCACAAATTGGGGAAGACAGCGAAGCACTTTGTGTGCGTCGCAAATCTCGGGCCTCGAGGCGGGCCCGAAGAGTATGCGACACGCGAGGCCAAGCGTGCCAAGCGGCTCAAAATGATGAATCAAGGTCATCAGTCGCCGGGCCCTGGATCGTACGACGTGACCCCACCGCTACCCTGCGAACCGCGGATCGCCGCCGCAAAAACCCACGAGAAGCGACGGCGCCAGCTGTGTGCACGATGTTATGCACAGTGCTGGTGGGGCTGCGAGTGCGAGTGCCACGACATGGTGGACGACGACGCCCCTTCGGAGAGCGTGAGCACGCGCGGCGCCCCGAGTACTACGACCGAGACCCCGCCCGTCGCGGAGCTGACGTCTGAGCCACGGTCGTCGTCACGGACGCGGGTCGTTCCTCCTCAGTGGGTAAGGACGTTACTCAAACGCAACCAAGACGCGGGTGATTTCTCTGTCGAGCTGCGCGAGCTCGACGCTGCTCTGCGACGACCGCCAACATCCCCAGACGATGGTGACGAAGCGGCGACGCGCCTCGTGGCCAAAGTCGTTCGTGCGGCCAAGAACAAGGACGGTACTGTCGCACAGTGGTTCGCCCGCGTCTGCGACATCAACGGCGAAGTTATCAGTAACGACGATTTGTCGGCGACGATCGCCGAGATGCAACGGCGGCTCGACGGCATTACCGAGGCAGCGCTTGCAGAGCTTCTGGTCTTTGCGACGGACCACAATGAGGCGCTCTCGTGGGGATGCCTGCGAGCAGCCGTGCACCGCACGCTACTCGCCCCACGTGTCGTCGCGAGCCGCGTTCGTCGTTCTCTCGACATACGCAAGGAGCGTACAGCAGATCTCTTTCAGCGTGCGCAAAGCAAGACCGCGGCAGGGCTCGCGTCGATCATCGCACCTTGCCTAGGTTCGCTTGTCGAAGAGTTCGCGGGTCCGATCACCCAGACTATCGTCGAAGGGCCGTACCCGGTGCGGCAACCAACGCGTGCCTGCTGTGCGGCGACCTGTTATTACGGCTGTCGTTGTACATGTCACGAAACAAACATTACACAGCACCAACCTCGAAAACGTCAAGGGGAAGAAGAAGAAGAAGAAGAAGAAGAAGAGGACGAACGCGTCAAAACTCTCAGCCTTGAGCTCGGCGAGCGCGTCGAAGTGCGTGGCATTCATTCTGACGCGTGCTTCGGGGGAGTCGTGGCTTGCGTCTATGAGGATGCCATCGACGTGCACTACGACGATGGCAAGTACGAAACAGGCGTCGCGCTGAGCCGTCTCGATCGAAGTCACGCATTGCTTAGGGAACCGTCATCACAACGAGAGCCGAAAGATCCACCGCGACGACAGCTGGTGCCGAGCACTAAGATCGAGCCCAGTAGAAAGATCGCCATGCCGCAAAAGCCAGAGCCTCCGATTGATGCCGTGGTGCAGCCGCGACTGCGCGGCGTGGTCGCATGGCGGCCGCCGTCCCGCAAAAAGAAGGTAGAGGATGTCGTTGGCAAGGATGAGCGGGAAAGCGGGCTCGAGCAAGCGGAACGAGCTGTCGCCAAGCGGCGGGATGTGGGCGCATATGCGTGGAGCACCGTCGACCGTGGACTGTTGCCGAAGGCCGTCGAGACTTTGGACTTTGAGAAGGAGATGCCGGAGACGCCCGTGTCCCTCCAGGGCGGGGTGCGTGCACACGTGCCTAGCTACGTCTACAACGAGCCGTCGACGCCGCCGCTGCGGTCGATAAAAAACAGCTTCGAGGGGAACACGGGTCCGGGCAAGTACGATCCCCAGTGGGAGGCAACGCGTCGGCGCGCGCCCGAGGCTCGCATCGGCGAGAAGAAAACCAAGCCGACCCCGCAGGCCGCTCTCCTGCAGTGGCGGCGGCGGCGCGACGCGAGGAAAACTGCTCCCGGCGGCTACGATGTTGAGCGCGCCGAAGCGGCCAGCTCTCGGCATTCGCGCGTGGTCGGCGGACACATCATGCCTGGCAGGCAGCATAGAGCGCGACTCAGACCGGACCAAATGGCGCAGGAGCTCGAAGAGGCGGAACGGCTCGCTCGGAAGCGGCGCCGCACCGAGCAGCGGGCCGCGAGGGAACGGAAACGCGCCGATCGTGCCTTGCGAGCCAAGTTTCGGCGGTGGCGTAGCGAGAAGCTCGGAGTGGCCGAGAGCAAGCTCTCCACATCATCGGAAGAAGACTGCAAAGACGACGACGAGAGTAAGACAATCGAGTCGACGGACGACGAGGCGGCGACGCCGGCGTCGCTCGCGCGCGCGACACGGCGCCACCAAGCAGTGGCGACGATTCGACCGGAGCCACAGACACCGGAGGCTGTCGCGAAGAAGAGATTCGATGTCAAGATGCGCGAGGCACGACGAGGCCCGAGTGCCTACGACGTAGAGAAGTCTTACGCACTCGTCGAACCAAAGGTTGCGGGTGGTGCTAGGTTTGGCGCCGAGGCCAAAACGCGGACCAACAAGTTGAGGACGCGAGCGGCCGTCATGATCGGCATCAAGCGCGCCGCGGAGCAGGCAGCACGAGCGGCACGGGACAAGCTCGTCGCCCCCCAGCTCCAACATGCCTGGGGGGCGTCGCCCAAAGGAGACGAACCACAAGAGCTTGCGGCATACCGAAGAAGTTTCGTCCGCACGTCAAAGCCTGTGTTTCGCTACGTAAAGGAGCAGGAAACCCCAGATCTGGTGAGGCGGAAGCGTGCGGACGAGGATTCCGCACGAACGCGGCGAGAAGCTGCCGCCGATCCAACCTTCGAGGCTGTTCGACCCAAAGATCCGATAATCAACTTGTCTGGGGGACTCGGCCGCGACAAGCTCGAGATCCTCCACAAGGACATCGTGCGACTTTCCCATTTCGGTTCGCCGACGCATCGCAAAGCGCTCAAGGCGCCCCGTAGTCCCCCTAGTAGGGATGTCGAGTCCGCTTTTCGCGCTTTACGGCCGGAGGAAACGGGTGCGGTCTCCGCCTTTATGGCGCCGGAGCGCGGTGAGTTCGCAGACGAGAACGACGAAGGCGACGTCCTGGAGCTCTCGCCGGCATCGCCGCCGCGCAAGCCTGCCGGGTTCACGTTCCCAAAAGCGGAGCGGCTTAATCCACCACAGGATTCAAAAGAAGGGGACGCGCTCGATCTCGATGCGGACCGCGAGGCCATCGGAAGGCGAACGGCGCCGGGACACCGGTTCATGCATTTCTCAAAGCAAGCCGAAGACTTCGCGGCGTTGTCGGCGCCATCGCCCGACGACGAGGAACTTTGGCTGTCCCCGCGACCCATCGAGCGGTCGGAGCCGGGGGGCGTGTCGTTCTCGAAGGCACCGCGCTTCGAGAACGACGACGTCCGCGGGGACGCGACGCCACAGCCAACGCTCGCTTTGTCGCCGCGCCAGGCAGGCAAGCCGCGGACGGACGCAGGAATTTTCGACTTTTACTCGCGGCAGTCGGCTCGCTGGGAGGTGGACCTCCATCTGAGCCTCGACGAGGCCGAGCTCGACGCGGCGTGGCTGGCCAGCGAGCTCGAGGCCGCGCCACGCATCGACGAGGCAGAGCGCGCGGCGCGAGGCGCGCTGCAGCTCGCGGCGGCCGAGTCGAGCCGCCGCGCGCCAGACTTCTCCGGTTGTCGCAGCCAACGCTTCGAGACGACACGCGAACCGCGAGAAGGCGACGCCCTGGACCTCGACCCGAATGACGATCTTCGACGCGCGGGCACGGGGGCCGTCGCGTGGTCGCGCCAATCAGATCGCTGGCGACCTCCCGAGAATGACCACGAGGGCGATGTCCTGAAACTCGAGCTTGTTGTTGCTGACGAGGTGCCGCCGCGCGGTCACGTCGACTGGAGCCTCGCACCTCCCAGAGAACAGTCATCGAATCAGAAGAAGTTTGATCATCCGTTACTCGGGCCCGAGTCCGACGTCGCCCTACGCCGACGACTTCCAAACGTGGTCGACATAGAAAATCAACAGAGTCGCGACCAAGGTCTCCCTGCTGACGTCGACGCCGCGCGCGAAGGCGACGTGCTCCTCCTGAGTCCGGGCTCGGCCTACGCGCGGAGGTCGACCGAGCAGGCTCCGCGCGCCGTCCACTTCCCACCCAAGCAGCAGCAGAAGATTCGAACGGGGAAGCAGCCCGAGAAGAACCAACAACAGCGCGTCCCTCCCACACAAAAGTCACCGGCATCACCATCGCGGCCGCAAGATACCGTGCTCAAAGGCGACGGCACGAACCTCGTCGTCGCGCTCGCGCGCCTCAAAGTCGCCGTCGACGACTCGAACCGTCCTCGGCAAAAATAAATAATAGGACGGACAATCTCGTGCATGACCCACCCAAAAAAGGAGTGTCATTCGTCGGAATGACTTATCTCCACGCCCTCGAGGTCGTCGTCCTTTTCGATGATGACGATAGCGAGACGGGCGTTCTGGGGACGCGGTGCCCGGCGCGAAGTTCGTGGAGCCGTCGGGCGGCGCGCGCACGAGTCTTGGTGTCGTGGCCCTCGCAGATAGCGTGTATAGCCGTGAGAACCTCCCGTTCGCGGTTGGGATCTCCCGCGGGAGGGAGGGCGTCGAGGAGCGCGTCGCGGAGGCAGTCGCGCCGACGTCGGTCAGCCCCCCTCGCGAGAGCGATGTCGACGTCGGTAAGCGTTTCCTCGAGACGGGCTTGGACTATGTCGGCGGTGGCAGCTTCGACTGCCGCGCACGACTCCGAGTACCATCTGTCGAGCCTCGTGCGCGTCTCGACGCGCCAGGCCTGCGCCCGCCGACACGCCTCGAACCAGAGCGCGTTGTGGCGGTCGATTTGTGGTTGTTGCCTCTTGATCTCCGCCGCGGTAGCCTCCCAGGTCTGCTGCGTCGCGGCGCGCACGACCTCGACGCGCGCCGCGTGCGCCTCGAGCAGCTCCGCGAGCTGCGCGTCGAGCGCGTGCTTGGCAGCGACGACCTCGAGCAACGCGTCGCTGCGACACTCGGCGAGTGCCAAGTTGTGGCGCTCGAGCTGGAGCTCTGCGAGCGCACGCCTTTCGTCGGCCTCGGCTGCCTCGGCGCGCCGCATCCGCTCGGCGCGTTTGTCATCGGCCTCGCGCCGCACCACATCTTCGACAGCTGCGGCTCGCTTCGCGCGCTCTGCCTCCCACGCAGCGCGCGCTTCTTCTAATTCCCGGCGCTCGCGCTCCTCGATCGCACGCTTCGCCAACGAAATCGCCTTGCGCTCCTCTTCCAAGCCAGCGAAGGTATTGTTCATCTTTCGCACCTGCAACGAGCTCCTCAACAACAATTTCTCCACTGAATAAGATAGACGACGAGTTCGTTGGGGGGGAGCTAGCGGGCCGCGGGTGCAAGCAAAATGACGATGAAAAGGAAGGATGCCTGGCCATGCTACGATAGGTTCCAAAGCGATCCGTGCTCATATATTAGAGTATGCGTCAATTTCATTATGGAAGTAGCTCACGAAGAGGAGTGAGAAGCGCCGCCGCAAGATGCTCCTAGGATCGTGCTAGAAATGCTTGTGCGCGTCTCGGCTGACTCTGTTCTACTGCCGCGAGACTTCGTCTCGATCAAGAGGAGAAAGGCGGCATTGTTTCGATTTTGTCCATATTGCACACGATATGTACACGCGTGCTTTCGCTCCATGGACCGTCGTCGTCGTCGTCGTCGTCGTCATTGTCTATTCTAGTGATCGTGCACGATCACGATGCAACGCGTCTTCGCGCAACTTCTTGGACTTCATCCAGCCAAATTTTCGCCACCCAAATTTGCGCCAGCTGCGTTTTTTCTTCTTCTTGTCCTTCTTGTTTGCGACCCCAGAATAAGAAACACTTCCAGGGAGAGAGAACGGGGTGCCAGGAGGGCTGCCGGGAGGGCTACTGAAAGGGCTGCCAGGAGGGCTGCCAAGAAGAGAGGCGCTGTCACGAATAGACTCGCCGTTCACGGACGTGATGGTGAGAGAGCGGTGAGAGCGTCGTGTCAAAAACAATTTCGTTGGCTCGCTCCGCATGGACGTGACCGAGGGCATTTCCTCGATGGAGGTGACGGTTAGAAGGTCATCTAGCTCTAAAGGCAGCTGCCTTGGGTCGACCGCGAGCGGCGCAGAGTCTGCCTCCTCCTCGGAAGAAGCGTCACCGTCGGCGATGTCAAGGCTGCTGTTTTGCGAGCAGAGCCTCGCGTCTTCGGAGACAACGGACGAGACTTTGTTGGAAAACAAGACGACGTTTACGGCAGCTTTGAGCCTGCGACGTGCTTCCACGCACTCCTCAGACGATGGATGGACGGGGTTGACGGCCAGTACGAGCTGCTTGGCGGTGTCGACGACGGAACCGAGAAAGTGCATCTCCAACTTTGACCGGCGACGCGGCGGCACCTTGACATCCTCGCTCTTTTCGAGCGGAAAGAGCGTCGTCAACACGCCGGCGAAGATCTCGATGAAGAGGCCAAGCCCGAGACTAAACGCGCTGCCGAGGAACAAGGAGAAGATCAGACACACCAACGGCACGATGAAGGGCATAAATACGAAGCTGACGCGGACTACCTTGGTGGTGGCAGTCATGTGGGCGCAGTCGTCGGCGTCGGCAACAAGCTTTTCGTGAAAGAAGCGGGATACGGCCTTGATATCGTGGCTAAATGCGGGCGACGATCCGTAGGAGTCACGGAGGATGTCGACACACCCTCGACCGATGATGTCGTGCATCGCCTGGGTAGGGTGGAAGAGGTCGTGACGCCAGAAGGTCCTAATCCCTTTGACGAAGGGGACGGAGTCGACGGCACCGTTCATGATGTTTAGGTGATCGAACATGACAACGCGGACATTGTCGTCATTGCACCGAGTCGCGAGGGTTGTGGCGAATCGGTGGCAGACCGTGAGTTGGATCTGGTTGATGACGAGGAGTTGCAAGAAGGGAGGGGAGACGACGACCGCGAAGGCCCGAACGACGGGGACGGCGCGCGTCATCGGCATCGGTGCGGCGAGAAAACGGCGGCCCTTGAGGCTGCTCTTCTTGATGTCGTCAATGGTCGCGGCGATTTGGCCCGCGAGTTCGTCGCCCACGGTCGCCCAGAATGTGAAAGGCACGGTGCGCCCCGTCGCCCAGTGCCACGTAAAAAAACACGAGTCGAGCGCAATCCGGAGCATGTTGTTGAAGAAGAGCTCGAACCCATCGTTCCCGCCGCAGTGGATGATGTAGGTGGTCTTGTCGGTCACCCTTAACCCGCGCGAGTGTATGAACCGCTCGGCGCGCTTGACTTGTCCGTCGAGGTGCCACGTCCGCGAGCTGCACGACGCGACGTTGACGTAGCTCCACCCGAGTTTTTCGCACGCGACCATCGGCCACGTCTTGACGCCGTCATCCCACGTCCCTTCAACCCACGAGTCTCCGAACAGCACGGCGTCGACGGTGCCGTGCTTTCCGCGCGGATGGTGATACGAGAAGTAGTTAAGACGCCGATCACGTCCGAAGATGCGTCCCCAGTCGACCTCGAATTGCACGTCGTCGGCCTTGACGTATTCTCCCTCCGTCGACGTTGTCTTGGCGTCAATAACTTGTTGAGATTCCTCGGGGATCGTCGCCATGGTGCTCTTGCCGCCGGGAGCTCCCATCGACAGCGCTTCCTCGACTTCGATCGGCCGCGTCCCCGAGAGTCGTACGGCCCACGGGATGTCATCGTCGTCGACGTGGAACGACAGCCGCTCCTCGAACAGATCATCCTCATGCTCAACACGATGCCACTTGGCCATCTAACTCGGTTATTTTGCCACAGAATCTGATAAGCTCATCCATCCGTACTATGCTTTCGAAGCGTTGTCCCAAACGCAAGGGTATATTATTAATAACCCCCTTGTTCAAAGGCGTAGGTTGGCACCTATTCGCCTCCCGGGCGGGCCGGTTGGCAGCCGGAACGTTCGCAGTGGGACGGGGTATGGCCGGGGGGCGAAGACGGAAGGTTATCGACGAGTTGGTTGTCAGTCACACCGCGGTCTCCTCGTCGCATAGCGACAAGCTTGATGGTCACTCTCCGCCGACCGACCTTTCGGCGCTCCTCGTCTACAGGCCCGTGATTCCGGACTGGCACCTGTCGGTCCGGCCTGGCTCCCATGCTCGGGAGAGGTCTGAAGTTAGTTAGTTAGTTAGTTCAAAGCGTGAGTCATCCTTCAAAAGGTAACGGTCATCCGCGTGCTCTTCACACTTTGCCAGAGTAAAACTTGAATTCTCCAAAATTCTCTCGGCGAGCCGGGCGGGGGGGTGGAACGGATTCAAGCTAAAGCGGCAAAGTAGGCCAAATTCAAGCTGAAGCTGCATAGATTTATTAATAGCTGTTGTGTCATCATCTACATTAATAAGTCACAGCCTTGAACATATGAACATAGCAGCATCAAAAAACGACTTTCTTAACCACCTACGTGGTGGCGCGTGCGCTTGGCGCGCGCGCACCAAGGTCGACAAGTACTTGGGCCATCTGATACCACCTACGGCGCCGCGGGATGATGTCGAGATTTTGACGGACGAAACATGCATGACGACGGCAGAAGCGACGTCGTGGAACTCCAACAACGCGCAGGTGAAGACGATCGCGATCCGAGACTTCGCCGACTGCGACCCCTTTAACGCCAAGGACGGCAAAAAGACGGACGCGTGGAAGAGCATCAACCGGGAAGTCGCGGCTAGCGGCATGACAGTGACCAAGACGACGCTCCAGAGGTTCATCTTAAGCGAGATCAGGGGGAGGACAAGCACGCGATGCAGGAGAAGAAGAGAAGCGCTCGGGCGAACACTACAAGGATGACTCGATGTACAGGATCATTTTTTCTTCATCCTCCATCACGGGAGAGCAAGCATGGCGCCTCTTTCTTTTAGGTTTGCGTGGTGGTTGTTTTTTAGGGATGTAAAGGGCACAGAGACGTCGACGTCCTTCCTGTGTTAAAGCACCCGTGATTTTCACGTCGCCATGCTCCTTAGTTCATTTCGCGGCCAACACTCTTGCCGTCACCGACGGTGTCCGTCGGCGCGGGCTTTTTCGTGCCAAGATAAAGCACCTCGTGGTGGCAATAATGGTGCCATAAGGGTAAGGATAGAACGGTGGCGGCGTAGACTTATGGCCCACAACAGAATCATGATCCTCAAGCGCAGCGCGGTCGTGTGCGACCCCCAAGGTCGCAATGTCGGCACGGTCTCGGCTGGCGTGGTTGTCGCGAGCCACGTGGCCGAAGGCCGCGTCCTTTTGGCGGCACCCGAGCGTGGTTGGGTCGATCGCGTCAGCGTCGAAGAGGAAGACGAGCGCTTCGCATCATCATCGTCGTCGTCGTTTTTTCCAACGCGTGGCGCGACGACGCTGCACGACACGAGGCGGGACGTGCAAGAGATGGCGTGAGAATAGAAGAAGTCATGGCAGTGCAATAGCCCTCGCGTGCAGGGCGCTCGCGCTGCGTTCAGTCGACGACGCGGCGGCGATGCGCGCGAGGATCCTGGGCGCGCGCGCGTGTTGCGGAAAGGACGTCGACGCCTACGACGCCGCCGCGCGGCACCTGACGGCAGCGGACGACGCCGATGGCGAGTATCCCTTGGACGCGTGGTGGTTCAGTCGGGTTGGTAGGCCTGGCGCTGCTGCTCGCCGCGCGGTCCCGAAAGATTGCGCCGTCGCAGCTCGACCTCGCGCTGGCCGACGCGCTTCGGGCGGCCTCTCTCTTCGGCGGGGAGAAGCTCGACGCGGAGCACGCCCGGGCCGCTGCCGCGCGCATCGCCAGGACTGTCGCCGGCGTCCTGGCCCTAAACCAAGCGCGCGGCGCGCTTCCGGGTTTGGGCCTCGCGATCGGTTACCTCGAGGTCGCCGCGCGCTGGGAGCCCGACGCTCGCGTCGCCGACGTGCGTCGCGGTAATGTTGTGTTCGGCGGAGGCAAGACTGCCCGTAGGCGGACGAGCGCCACGGCCGCGTTCTCGAAAGCTGCGTAGAGAAGGATCGGCCGCGTCGCTCGGTCGCGTGGCGCCGGCAGCGTTGCGATCCGGGCGACGTGGGCGCCGCGCGGGCCTCGGCGAAGGGAAGGTGCCGCGCCCACGCCACCGTCGTCGTCGGGCTTGGCTGCGGCCGGTGTGGCTCGTCCTCGCTTGCGGCGCTCCTGGCCGCCTGCGCGACGCCCTCCGCCGTTACCCACGAGTGCTCGTTGCCCGACTGCCGCGTCGTCCTATGGAGAAGCGGCGACGAGGAGGCCGCGCGACGGCGCCTCGACTTTTGGCGCGGTCGTGATGGCGTCTTGGTCGGCGATGTCAACTACGCCCACCTTCCCTCGGCGCACGTCTACGTCGAGGCCGGGGCAAAGGTGGTCGGCCTCAGGCGTGACCGCGAGGACACGGTCCGTTCTTTCGACCGCTGGACCGAACCCGGCGGCGCCCCGGGCTCGCTCGCCTCGAGGGATCATTGGCGCGACCACGACGCCGCCACGCACCAGTTCGACCACTGGGACCTCACATTTCCCAAATACAACGAGCAACGCTCGAAGCTCGACGCGATCTACGCGTATTACGACGACTACGACGCGCAACTGTTCGTCTTTAAATGCTGTGCGTGTCGACTCGCCCCTTTTTCGTCGCAGCCGCCATCTCGAGCAAACGTCGGTAGTCTCTTTCTTCTTCGTCTTCTTCTTCTCTCCGCCAACACCCCGTATCCTGCAGCTACGGACGCGCGCGCGTTCGCGTCTTCCCCTCGCCCGACCTCTTCGCGAACGAGGCGTTGCAGCGCGAGTGCGTTGTGTGTGTTTGTTTACGACGCAGAGAAGGCGCCAACGCGCTCTCCCCAGGCTCTTCGATTTCCTTGGGATTTCCTCGCTGGCTACGCCCGTCGCGGGTATCCACCGAAACGCGCAGTTGTGATGTGATGATTACGTCGGCGCGAGCACGTACTACGGGCCCGGGGCTTGTGCCGCGGCACTCCATAATATATTATGCGCGTACACACCACCTGACCATCGAGCCGTGCCACGAAGAAAATAAACACCTAGGAGCCCACTCCGTTGGTGGTGGTGGTGGTGGTGGTAGTGGTAGGCCTCCTAGTAGTGCTGCTGCTATCTGGCACTTCGAAGGAGGAGGCGGCCCGGAGCTTGAGATCGCGGTCGAAGAGGACGAGGCGCGAAACAAAGTCGTCGAGGAGCTCGCCCGACAAGACTCGTAGAACGGAATTTGCGGTGTGGTTGACGCGGTGGTCGGTGACGCGGTCGTGGGGTATGTTGTAGGTGCGAACGCGTTCGGAGCGCTCCCCCGAGCCGGCGAGCGCGGCGCGCTGCTGGTTGCGCTCGGCTTGTTTGGCGGCGGCTTTTTGGGCGTGGACGCGCGCTGCCAGGACGCGGAGGGCCTTGGTGCGATTCATGTGCTGGCTGCGCTCGTCCTGGATGGAGACGACGAGGCCGGTCGGGAGGTGCGTGACGCGGACGGCCGAGTCGGTAGTGTTGACGTGCTGTCCACCGGCGCCCGAGGAGCGCATCGTCTCGATTTTGAGGTCGGCTATGGGGAGTTCGGCGGCGCGACCGTCTTTTCTGGTATCCTCCTCGTTGGGGAGGACGACGACGGTGACGGTGCTGGTGTGGACGCGGTCGTCGTTGGCAGGGACGCGCTGGACGCGATGCACGCCCGACTCCCACTTGAGGTCGAGGTAGGCGCGGTCCCCCGTGACCACCGCGATCGCGTCCCGCAGGCCCCCGAACTCGGACTTGGACGCTGCAACGAGGTCCCAACGCCATTCGCGCGTCGCCGCGTATCGTTCGTACATCGTCGCCATCTCTCGCGCAAAGGCGGTCGCTTCGTCGCCGCCCGCGGCCGCGCGGATCTCGAGGAGGGCTCCTGGCGCGGCGTCGCCCTCCTCGGCCGGCAAAAGCGCCGTCACGAGCTCTTCCTCGATCGCGGCCAGGCGCGGCTCGATCTCCGCGAGTTCCCTGCGCGCCTCGGCCCGCAGATCGGCGTCCGCCTCGTCGGCCGCCATCGCCTCGAGGTCCACGGCTTCGCGCGCCGTCGCCTCCCGTTGTTCGCGCAGCGCGAGAACCATATCCAGCTCGCTCAGCTCGCGAGCCTCGGACGCGCTCAGCACGCGCCCGCCCGACGCCTCGCACAGTTCGCCGTGCCGGCGCTGCATCCCCTCGACGCGCGCCGCGGCCGCCTCCAAGAAACTCCGGTTCGTCGTCGACCATCGCCGCAGAAGCGACCCCCGCAACAACCACCGCGTCGTCGTGCCGGCGACGCGACCCATACCCCTTCCCAGGTCCGTTAGTATTGATACCAAGCACCAGCAGCAGCCTCCGGCGGCGGGCCCCGTTGATCGCGGCGTGGACTGCGCAAACGACAAAGGCGTGCCGCCGGGCCTCGGCGGGCGTCTTTCCTCCTCCCCTTGCCGAACCCCCACCACCACCACCACCACCACCATGGTAGCGCGTCGCGTTGACAAAAAGGTCTCGAGGTGGGGATGGCGTTCGGGCGACGAGGAGGACGTCGTCGGGGACCGCTCGTTTCCCGAATTTCCATGCGCCGACGACGTACCGCTGGCAATAATGGACGAGGGCCGGGCCGGCCGGCGCGGGGCCGGCGCGCGGCGTTCCGCACGGGTGTTGCTGGAGGTCGTCGTCGGTCGAAGCGTCGACGACCGCCCAGCCGACCATGCAGCCGACCATCAAATCCTTCAGCAGACGGTGTGGGAGGCCAAGGTGCGCGGCGGCCGCGACGTACGCATACATTTCGGCGTAATGCCGCGTCGGATCCCTGTTAGGACCGTCGATCAGCGGGTAGTCGTCCCAGAATTTCGGCGTAAAGTCGACCCAGACCTCGGCGAGCGCTCGGAGGTCGTGCCAGTGCAGGACGTAGGGCGGCCCGGCGTTGTAGTGGCGGCTCACGTCGCGGTGGGTGACGCGGAGGCACGGGGATCCGGTCCCGCAGATGCGGTCGAGGTGGAACCGGAGCCACGCGGCGCCCAGTCCGTAATAATGTGCCGCCGGCTTGCCGCGAGTCGCACGCACGGTCGTCGCGTCGTCCCATCGGTCGCCGCGCTGCTGGCCGGTCAGCGCCCACAAGTCGAGGGGCCGCAAAAACACAAAGTCGGGGTCGACGAGGACTGCGAGAACGTCGTCGTCGGGCGGCTCGCCGAGGTGGCGAAGCCAGTGCCGGATCGCGAAAGGCTTGTTGGCGAAGCGAAAGCGCTGCGACGAGTTTTGGAGGAAGCGCCCGTTGAAGTCGGGCGTGAAGTGGAGGCGCGTTGCGAACGGGTAACCGCGCCGCGCGCGCGACAGCTCGACCTCGGAGCGCGAGAGCTGCGCTCGTGCTTCGTCGCACCCCGAGACGAGCCGCGTCACGACACCGCGCTGGCCAGCGCGCGCCGCGCTGTCCATGAGCGTCAGCGCCTGCCACTGCATGAATCTCGAGCAGTCCGTCGAAAAGACCACGTGCACGCGGGCCACCGTGTTTTTGTTCTTCTTCGTCTTGGCGGTCTCCTCCTCTGCGGGTCGTCGTCGGACCGTCGCGTTCTGGCGCGGCACGACGAAATGGTCGGGGGGTGACGGTTGGTGGAGCGCGAGGAAGGCGTGGATCGCCAGCACGCACGCGACGAGCACACTCAGGATTGCGATTGTTCGCATAATAATATGTAACTTGTTGGAACAAAAAATGAAAGAGAGAACTTGGTAATAGCGTTTTTCTTCATTTGAGATGATGGGTGGCCTCCCCCTCCTCCTCGACGAGGGGGAGGAGGAGGAGAAAGAGGAGGAGGAGGAGGCATTGCCGTTGGCGGACGAGGAGCTCGTCGCCAAGCAGCTCGCAGCGATGTCGCGCATGGTGGCGATCCAGGAGGAGGCGATGGGCCGGGCCAAGGAGGCGACGGCGGGAGGCCAGGAACGCAAGTTGGCCGCGGCCTACGTAGCCGTGCTCGCCGCGTGGCGCGGGACCGTGTTCGAGCTACTCGTGCAGCGCGCGAGCGCGGCGATGGTCCCGGTGGCGCGGGAGCGCGGGGACGACCGCCTGAGTGCGCTCGAGCTCGAGGCGGAGCGCGAAAAGGGTCGCGCGACCGAGGCGCTCGCGCGGCGCGAGGCGAGGCGCGCCTCCAAGGCCGAGGCCGAGGTCGAGGACATGCGTCTTGCCTCGCAGGAGCGGGACGCGGCGTTGGCACGCGAGGCGGCCTTCCGCGACGAGGTGCGCGCGGCGGCGCAGGAGGCGCACCGCGGGTTGTGCGCGTCGTTCGTCGGCCGAGAGGCGACGCTGCTCGTCGCGGCCGCGCGCCAGGACGAGCAAGCGACGCGGCTCGAGCGGTGCGCGGCGCGGCTGCGGACGCTCGGGCACCTCCTCTCCCAGCGCGACGTCAAGCTGCGGAACGCCGCCGCGGCGCTGAGCGCCGACCGGAAACTGTGGGCGCGCGAGCGACGCGACGCCGAGCGCGCGGCGCTCGCCGAGGCCGGCGACGCGCTGCCCGCCGAGGAGGCCATCCTCTCGCAGGGGCTGCGACCCGAAGCCGAGGCCGTCATGCGGTCCGTGTTCTGCGACCTCGACGCCGACGGCAGGGGTGCCGTCGACCGCGTCGCGCTCTCGCGCGGATTGCGAGACGACCCGCGCCTCGGGCGCCTCATGACCCACTGGGTCGGCGCGCAGGCTTGGGACCGCGCGCTCGCGGCGATCGATCGAGACCTCGGTCGCCCGCACGACCTCGACGACGACGACGCACATGGGGGGGTCCGCAAGCCCGACGTCACGTGGGGCGAGTTTCTTTTGCTTTTCGTGTCGCGCGACGACCGGAGGGAACGACCGCCGCCGCCGCCGGCGACGCTCGAGGCGGGCCTCCGATTAACCTTGCCGCCGCCGACCACCGAGGAGGGCGGGGAGGAGGAGTCCTCGTGGGACCGGCTGGGCGTCGCGGCCCTGCGGGAGGAAGTCGTGCGGCTGTCGCGCGACCGGAGCGCTCTCGTGCGATCTCTCGCGAGCGCGCGACGGGCGAGCGCGCGCGCGAGAGACGAGGCCGCGCTGCTGTGGCGCCACGAGACGCGCGGCTTGAAGCTGCGCGTCGACCAGCTCGACCGCGACCTGCGCGCCGAGCGGCGCGAACGCACAGACGCGCAGGAGACGCTCGCGGCCGAGCGCGCCGACCGCGACGCTCGCGCCGACCGAGCTCGAGACGCCGCCGCGCGCTCCGAGGCCGCCGCCAAGGCTTCTCTCGCAAAGAAAGAGGCCGAGATCGAGGCCCTGGCGCGCGACGCGAGGCTCGCCGCGGACGCGGCGACGACAGAAGCAGGGCGCCTCGAGGCAGCCCTCGCGGCGTGCCGGCGCGACCGCGACGCCGCCGTCGCCGAGTCGAGGGCGCTCGAGCGAGAGACCAAGCGCCTCCAAGACCAGCTGCGCGAGCAGGAGCGCGACGCGCGAGCCGCTCGCGACGCCGATCTCAAAGCCAGGGATGCGCAGGTTGCTGCCGTCAAACGCGAGCGCGATGCCCTGCTTCGAATCCTCCGCGAGCACCGCCTCAACGACGGGGCGCTTCCGTCGTCGTCGTCGTCCGGACAGCGCGGCGTCTTTGTCGCCGACGACGACGACTCGCCTTGTGCTGCGACCACGACGAGTCCTCCGAGCCGGCGTCCGCCGTTAGCTCCGCGCGCGGTTATTAGTAATAATAAGAACCGCCCGGACGACGACGACGACCACGACGACCACGACCAGGTGCCTAGCCGTTCGTCGTCGCTGCCGTCAGACGCGCGCGGAGCCGCGCTCTCTCCAACATCCACCAAAAAGAAGACGGGGAAGAAACCGCTCGAACGCGCCTGCCTCGACAACCTTCGCGCCATCACCCACGACCTTCTCGGGGATGACGACGAGGATGACGACGAGTTTGACGAAGAAGAGGACACTATCTATCGGTGATGGTGTCATACCCTTTCTTTTTCAACAACAACAACAACAACAACAACACGCAGGGGGAGTGCTGAAATGCGGCGGCGGCACGTAGAATGGATAGATAGCCAGCCTAGAAAGAAGAAAAAAGCGCGCCGCGCGCGAGAAACGGGAGGAGGACCTTAGCTTAGCTTAGCTTGGCTCGTCAGTCAGAGCTCCGGGTTCGCGGCCATTTTGGTGAGGAGGGCCTTGCGAGTGCTGAGCCACGCGAGGAGCTCGGGCTTGGTGCCCTTGGTAGTGGACATACCCTTGAGTCGCTTGAGCTCGGCCTCGATGGCCGGAAAGCCCTTGTTCTGCATCTTCTTGACGTAGGCGGTCTCTTTGTCCGAGCATTTGTCGAGCGTGGCGGGATCGCAGCGCGCGGCGGGCTTGGTGTCCCCCTTGATTTTGATAATCTCGATGGTGAATTTGAGAACGCTGCCCCCCGGGATTTTGGGAGGGCTGCCGCGGTCGCCGTACCCGAGTTCGGAGGGAATGTAGAGCTCCCACTTGTCGCCCTCGACCATCATCTGGAGGGCCTCGGTCCAGCCCTTGATGACCTGGTTGGGCGCAAAGGTCGCCGGGCTACCTCGATCGTAGGACGAGTCGAACTTGGTCCCGTCGATGAGGGTTCCCTCGTAGTGGCACTCGCACGGGCTCGAGACGGTGGGATGTCGGTCCCCCGAACCTGTGCGCAGGACCTTGTACTGCAATCCGCTCTCCTGGACCACGACGCCTTCGTTTTTGGCGTTCTCTTCGAGCCACGCGGTGCCCTCCGGCGTCGTGCCGGCGAACGTAGAGTGCACGACGACGACGGCCAACCACCACGGGCTTCTCCTCATTTTCTCCCTTCCCAACGGACTGTACACCGGACGATTCCACGAAGAATAGATGATTGAGTGACATCAGCCAGTAAGTTTGTGTACGTCATCCAGTCTCCTCCCTCGGGATGGAGCCGATGTATGAATCGATCGACGCACGGCCGCGGCGCGCGACGCCGATCGCCCTGGTGAGTGAGCGAGCGAGTTCTGTGGGCGTGTGAGAGCGAGGGGCAGGCACTCCTGGCGACGGCGGCGACGACGGTCGTCGTCTCGAAGCACACGGGCCACTCCCCCATGGAGTTTCTCCAGCGCGGCGGTGCCAAAAACACCGCCTCGTCGTCGGTGGTGGTCCACGCGTACGTCGACGCCATGTGACCCGACTGCCGGAGGCATTGTCTGAGCCTGCACGAGTACATGCTGGTGAATGACGATGTCCTCGGAGCGATCGATCTGAAGGTCGATTACCTCGGCGGCGCGTCGAGCGTCGAGGAACACGGACCGATCTTGACGTCGGTCAACAAGTACGAGCTGTGTGCGAGGCACACGCTTCCCCAAAACGAGTGGTGGCCTTTTGTCCACTGCATGTACGGCCTCCAGGCCTGCCTTTCTTACAAGTTTGATAGTCCCGAAAATACCATGTCGTGCTCCGAGGCCGAGTCGGGCAGCGACGACGACCTCCTCATGGCTGGCACCGACAAGGTCCTCGGCGCGGAGTGCGAGTGCACCCTGACGGGTGTGGTCGACTACTGCGCTTCCGAGCACACGTCGACGGACCTCGCTTCGCTCGCGGAGTGTACGGAGTCGGACGACGCGTCCAAGTGGTACGAGGAGTCGGACGATATTGCCGAGGCCGTGAACGACGGCGACCCGCTTTGGGTGAAGATCAACGGCGTCGAGTATTCGTATTCGACCGACGAGACCGTCTCGGGCCTCACGGCCTGGGCGACCTCGGTCTTTGCCGTCACGTGCCAGGCGATCCAGGCGCAGAACTCCGACTCGTTGCCGGAGAGCTGCTCCACGGTCCTCTACCAGCAAGCCTCTTAAGTTAGACGGCAACATCGCGACACCGTGCGCCCCACCTTGACGACCTCGCCCGTTGGTTCCACGTTTCGAGACGTCGGCCGCGGTTGCGACCGAGCTTTGTCGCCGAGACCACCGAATGACGGACCGCGCTGTTTTTTGCCCTTATTCTATAAGGGCGCTTCGCAGGTCCTGACCCTAGTTTGGTTTCGTCGTGGCGCTCTTTGGTCCGACCGCCGCTTCCAGCCTATTCGTGGCGTTTCGGGCGCGAGTTCCTGGCCGCGCGCACCCCGCCGCTCCCTCCCTCTCTCCCTCCCTCGTGTGCTTTGTTGCTCCTCCCTGACGAAGAAGAAGAAGAAGAAGAAGAAGAAGAAGCAGCCGAAGTTTGGGACGAACCTCTCCTCTCGCTGCTGCCGGCGGCGCCAGTTCCCACCACACTAGAGAGCGACAACATCAACTTTGTGATTTAATGATACTCATAACCCCTGGTGCACGTATCACCTTGGTGGCGGAAGTAATTTCTCGCCTCGCGGGCCATGGCGTCGGCGTGCGCTGCGCGCTCTTCAGGACCGGCGCGGGTCTCGGGTCGCGGTTCGAGATCGAAGGCGCCGCATCGCGGATCGTAGTCGCCAGCCGCGAGCGTGGCCGACTCGCGGCACTCGCCGTCGCGCGTCGCCGCTGCCGCGATGTAGCGGATAGCCAAGCCGACGCGCCGCTGATCGGGCGTCGCGTTGGGAGGGGACCAGTGGACCGTCGGCATCGAGTGCCAGGAGCACTCGCCTGCGCGCAGGGGCACCGGAACGCTCGCGAACTGCTGGTCCGAGTATTCGGCGATCCGTTGGCCAAACGCGAGCATGTTGTTGCCGGAGCTCTCCTCCGTAGATGATCTTACGTGTGGGAGCGGTCCGCGGAGATGGGAACGCGGGTAGAAGCGCAAGCATCCAGCCGCCTCGGGAGCATCGGAGAGCGCGACCCAGGCCGTCACGCAGGCGAGCGCGGGCTCGAGGCCCGCGTAAGCCGAGTCCTGGTGCGGCGTGAAGTGACCCGGAGTGCCGGGCGCCTTGCAGACGAGGTCGGTCGACCACACGAGGACGTCGTCCGTGCCGAGAATTTGTCGCGCGGCCGTCGTGAGCGTCTCGCGGCGCACGAGGTCCGCCAGTTCGGGGATAAGAAGATGGAGCTTGAACCTGTCGTTGCCCCGGAGCGCTTCCGCCGGAGCTCCGAACTCGTCCAAGATCCTCAGAAGCTCCACGGCCTCCCCCCTCCCCAAAACGCGTTCCGGTCCTGCGAACCCGTCGGCGGCCAGACGCGCCGCGAGCGGCCACGCAGGGGGGGCGCGAATTGTCGCGCGCGCGACGACGACGACGAGGCGTTCCTCGAAGGCGAGGCGCTCGTCGGGGTACGCCGCGTCTATTTCCGCGATACCGCGCTCGAGTTCGGCGTCGGTAAAGTGGGAAAAGGTGCTCCAGAATCGCGACCGCACCATCTCGATCCATGCCTGCTTCCGGATTTCGCACGGAAAGGCCTCGATCGACGTCGTTACGGAGCAAAAGCCGGCGTCTTTCAGCTCGCGCGCGAGCGACGCCTCGTCGGGCTGGTTGTCGGCCCACACGCGCCGGGCGGCGTCGAAGAAAGGGTAGTCGATCGCCGAGCGCGGCCGCGTCGCGACGACCAGCACCCCGTCGGCCGTCAGCTTTCTCGTCCGCATAGCGCGGAAGCACGCCGACCGATCAGACATATGGTGCACGACTTCCTTCAACAAAATCCGGTCGTGCCTGTCCTCGGCGGTCGCCGCCCACGCGGCGCCGTCGGCGCACACCTTCCGCGATATGCTCGCCTCCTTTCCGCCGCTCTCGATCATGGCCGCCGACGGCTCCACCAGGGTTACGGACACCCCGCCGACGGCCCTCGCCATCGCCGCAGCGAACACCCCGCTTCCGCCCCCGACATCCGCGAGCCGGTGTCCTCGCGCCAGCTCCAACGCGCGTATGAGGCACCCGACTTGCCACTGCTTGAACGGCCCCTCGGCGTAGAACATGGCCGACGAGTACCGCGTCGCGACGGCGGCGTAGTGCGTCTTCATTTTATTTCATTTCATTTCATTTCATTCATTTCATTTCATTTCTACGATGGTGATAATTAAAAAAAAAAAATAATAATAATAACCCTTTCCCGAAGATGAGAAGAAAATCGACGTTGCTGCTGCTGCTGCTGCTGCTTGTGGGCGCGTTCGCGGGAGACGACGGCAGAACGCAGCAGCAGCTCAACGTCGGGCTCGAGCTTCACGCCAAGGGCGACCTCGATGGCGCCCTTGCCGCCTTCGAGGGGGTTCTCCTCGAGCCTGGCGCCCAAGCCCACGAGCGAGGCCGCGCGCTGCACAACGCGGCGGCCATACACCACATCCGAGGCAATAATTCGAACGTTGCCATCGTCGAGTTGGACAGAGCGACGACCGTTTGCGGGGCCGCCGACTGCCCGGTCGATCTTCGAGCGAACATCGAGAACACGCGCGGCGTCGTCCTGAGGGCGCGACGAGACGAACGCGGCGCGCGTCGCGCGTTCGAGCGCGCTCTCGCGCTGCTGCCGGATCACGGCCACGCCGCCTACAACCTCGCGCACATGCTGTGAGTGTTTGCGTCTGGCGTGTTCCCATCCGTTCGTCGCTCGCAGACAGCGCGAAGACGACGATCGCTCCGCCGAGCTTTACCGGAGCGCGCTGAGATCGCGCAGCGCCGACGCGAGGTGCAGCGAGGCCTGCTTGGACCGCGTGCAGATCATCAACGACCTGGCCCTCGTTTTGGACAGGTAGAGAGATTACGACGACCTGTGGTCGCGACGCGTTCGAGAGGCGTGCCGCCCACCTCGCAGGCTGGGCGAGCACGCCGAGGCGGTAGACCTGCTACGCGAGGCCGCGGAGCTCGCGCCCGACTCGCTCCAGACCGCGGGAAACTTGGCTATTTATCAGCGCGATCTCGGTGATATCGAGGCTGCGCTGGAAAGCGGGCGGCGCGGCCTGCTGATCGCGCCCGAGTCGGTCCCGATGATGCACAACCTCGCGTTGATCGAGCAAAAGGCGGGGAACGTCGCGCGCGCCGTCGAGCTCTGGGAGGCCGCGAGGGCGTTGGCCCCCGACATCTACCAGCCTATCGCGAGCCTCGCGCATTATGAGGGCTACCGCGGGAACGTCTCGGGGGCGCGGCGCCTCTACGGCGAGGCGCTCGCCGTCGCCGAGCGCGTCGCCAGCGCCGACGTAGACTCGTTACGCCTGCAGCTCGCGACGTGCACGGTGCCTCACATTTACGAGTCGACGGAGCACATGCACCGCGTCCACGCCGAGTACGTTGCCGCACTACGAGCGCTCCTAGACCGAGACTCGCTCGCAATCGAAGACCCTCTTCACTCGACAGGCTCGGGCGCGCTCGGCTACTACCTCGAGTACGTCGGGTACGCGGACTTGCCTCCCAGGCGATTGCTCGCGAGCATCTACTGGCGCGCCGCGCCGTCGTTGCGCTACGTCGCTCCGTTTTTGGACGAGAGGTCCGCCGACGAGCGGCTACGAGTCGGCTTCTTGTCGGCGTTCTTCTTCTCGCACTCGGTTGGCCTCCTGACGAGCGGTATTATCGAACACCTCGACCGGCGGCGCTTTTGGGTTGTCTTGCTTCACGTTGCCGGGGAGCCTACCGACGACCTCACCGCGAGACTGGCGTCGTCCGTCGACGACTACGTCGGCGTGTCGAACGCCAACTTGGACGTCGCCCGCCGCACCATCGCCGCACAGCGCCTCGACGTCGTCGTGTTTTGCGAAATAGGCATGCACGCGATGACATACTTCCTCGCGTTCTCTCGGATGGCACGACGCTCGGTGCTGTTTTGGGGCCACGCCGTCACCTCGGGAATCTCGGCAACCGATTGTCCCGACGACGACGACAAGGAGGCGTGTGGCGGACTAGACTACTTCGCGAGCTCGGAATTGTTCGAAAACGCGCAAGCTCAAGAAGATTACAGCGAACGGCTGTGGTTGATGGAAGGCCTCGCGACGCGCTTCGCGCGCCCCGTGGCGCCCACCGAGACGCCGCTCGCCTCGATAATCTCGGTCGAGCACGACCGCCTCTACCTCGTCCCGCAGACGCTATACAAGCTGCATCCCGATTTCGACGGACTCTTGGCCGATATCCTCGCGAAAGACCCGCGCGGCGTCGTCGCCATGCCCGAAGCCCAGCTGAGCGACTGGACCGAGGCGGTCGCGAGGCGCTGGGAAACGACGATTCCGCCTCGCCTGCGCTCGCGACTCGTTTTCTTCCGACGGCTCGGGTTCGCCGACTTCGTGCGGCTCGCCCAGCTCGCCGACGTGGTCCTCGACCCCTTTCCCGTGGGCGGCGGCCGCTCGTCGATGGAAATTTTCTCGGTCGGCACGCCTATCGTGCTGCTCGAAAACAGGACGTCGGTGCTGCAGCTCACGCGCGGTATGTACGAGCGAATGCGCTTCCCTTGCCCAGAGTGCGTCGTCCGCTCCCTCTCCGAGTTCTCGGCGACCGCGATAGCCCTCGCGACGAACGCGACGCGCCTATCCGAGGTCAGAGCGCGCATTCTCCACGAGAACAGCGCGCTGTACGAGGATGACGCGGTCGTCCGGGAGTGGGAAGCATTCTTTGAGTACATCGTCCGGGCAGATCGACCAGCCGACCAATCTACTAGTGCCCTAATCGCGCGCGAGGAGCTCTCGCGATCGTCTCGGCGCTACGTACGGCGAGGAACGTGGGGCTGGGAGCTCGTGGAAAAGACCTTCCGCCACAAAAACGACGCTCAGCCGTCGTTCGCGGACCCTTCGTTCGCATACATGGTGCGGATGCGCCACCCCGACCCTCGGACGGGCGAATCGCCCGATTTCGTATTGGGCGTCCCCGCCGGGCAGGACGCCGCCGATACGGCGCTCGCGTTCGCGGCCTACATCGGCGCCGAGCCCGTCAAGCATCGCTGGCTCGCCACCGTACTCCAAAATGGCGCGTCTCGCGCGGCGGCGCCCGTGGTCGTGATCCACCGCCTCGGCGAAGAGCCGGTCGAGGTGCGACTCGGCGACGACTTGGCGCAGCTCGCCGCGTGGCAGGGCCAGCGCCTCGGACTGTCTGACCACCAAATCGACGCGTTCCGGGATGAGCTCAAGCGGCTCACGCCCGATCACGACACGCCCGAGTGGCTGCGAGCACGCGCACGTCGCGACCTCCTCGTTCCGGCGAGAGCGCGCCGCGGCGTCGCCGACGGCTGTTTCGCCGCCGGCGCGTCGCGAAAGAAGAGCTGGACCCTCGAGACTTCCAATTCGAAGGGCTGCGTCCTGAGCATCGGCGTGACCACCTGCAAGCGGCTCGCGCATTTCCAAGCGACGATGCGCGGGCTCTCGCGCGTCTTGGGCGTCGCGTCGCCCGCGGACCACTCCGCGATCTGCGCCGTCGTCGTCGTCGACGACGGATCCTCCGAAGACGATCGAATCGCGATGGCGCGCGAATTCCCGGACTTCCATTTCCACCTCAAGCCGCCGAGCCTCAAGGGCCACGCCCACTCCATGAATCTTCTGCTCCGTCTCGTCGAGACGCCCTACTTGCTCTACCTCGAGGACGATTGGCTCGCGCTCGACCACGTCCACCAGACGCATATAATAGACGAGCCGCTAGCCGTGCTGCGGCACGCCAGTGCCGTCAACGAGCCTCTCGTCCAGGTTCTGCTGAACGACCAGTCCACGCGCGGTTGCGCCTACGCCGTGCCCGGCGCGTGCGATCGCCCCGGTCGCGCTGGCTGGAAGCGCACCACGACCGACCGTGTTTCTTACAGCCTTCACGAGTTTGGCACCGTAGATCCTGACCACCAGTTCACCTATTGGCCCGGTTTCACGCTCAACCCCGCCGTCTGGAGTTTGGACGCGCTCGCCTGCGCCCATCGCGACGTCCTCGGCCGCCCGCCTTACTTCGACCCCTCGGATAAGCGCTTCGAACAGTCTTTCAGCCTCCAGTGCTACGACGCCGGCCTCAGGGTCGCCTACCTTCCGCGAGTCTCCTTCGCCCACATTGGCGTGGACGAGTCCGCCTACGGTCTGAATGGTGAGGTGCGACCTTGGGAGGAGGAACAAATCCACCTGCCGCGAGAATCGTGACCGTTGTTGTACAAATGGTGGCCGGCCTTTTTTCTCATTCAAAACTTTTACTTTTAGTAAAGTTTTACTCTTTTGTGCCTGCAAATCAAAGTACTACTAATATAGTTTCTCTACCCCCCACGATATCATTGCATCCCCATTGAACCACGTATCTCCTCGCTGTTTTCGGCGACGTCAACGTGGTTGCACGACTTGAAGAAGAAGAAGAAAGTATCACGTGCGAGAACGGAAAAAGAAACTATTCTTTCTCTGCGTGGGCAGAAATGTTCGGACTTAACCTTCTTTGTGTGATTTGGGTTTTCTCTTTTTTTCTTTTTCTAACCACATGTACTGCTACTAACTATACAGTATAATCTATAGTATAATAGATCGTTGATGATCGTCATTCTTGGTCGAGTCCAACAAGAAGAGGGCGGCACCAACGCACCTCAGGTTGAGAGTGCTCGACGAGATGGCACGGAGGAGGAGGAGGAGGAGGAGGAGGAGGAGGAGGAGGAGGGTAGAGAGGCATCGTCGACCCTGCAGTCGAGCGAGTGTTGGTAAGGAAGAGTGTTCTGAATGAATGAAATGAAATGAAATGAAATGAAACAAGAATTCCACCGAATAAGGATATGTTGGCGCAGGACGTTCGAACGGCTGAGCGCGCTGAACTTGCTGGACGTGCCGGCTTGGGTGTTTGACATCACGAACCGGGCAATGTGGTGGGCAAATACGGCCGCAATACAGTTGTGCGTGGGAGGCACGTCGAGGATGGAGAGCGGATACACAGGTGGAACGCGGAGAGCCACGAGGCGCTGCTCGCGCGGTCGTTTGCCGACATGAGCGAGAGCACGGTGCGGCGACTGACGGACTACATGCGTCGGTTCGAGAAGGGGGAGCGGATCGTGGACCAGTGGACGTGCGTTTTTTTTTTCCCGTCGGCGCTTTTTTTTTCCGAGAGCGAGAGTCGGTCGAACGAACAGACGTTTGCGTTTGTTGTGGCGCAGGTACTTTCCGCGCGGTCGGGCGGTGACGGCGAACGTGTGCAGCTCTGGGATATTGATCGAGAAGAATCGGATGGCGATGCTGTGCGAGGCGGTGCCGGTGATGCCGGACGAGCGGGCGTTACGGAGCGTCGAATTGCTGAGACATCTTCCGGTCGCGGTCGAGCAAGCGGCGTTGGAGGACGGCCGAGTGCGCGCGCAGAACCCGGCGGCGATCGGGACGTTTGGGTCGGCCGACGAGAAGAGCCTGGAGCCGTTCGCGAATCGGTTCGTCGAGCGCGAGAGGGGGGAAGAGTACTTGAGGGATCTGCGGGCGGCGCCGGCGGGGAACTATAGCGTGGTCGAAGCGCGGCTCGAGACGAAGAGCAAGGGGCGGCGGTGGTTCGCCGTCGAGGGGCGGCGCGCGGTGGACCCCGTGACGAACGAGGCGTGCATCTACCTGAACTTGCGCGACGTCCACCAGCGCAGGGCCGCGGAGGTCGAGCTCCAGCGCGCCAAGGACGAGGCCGAGGCCGCTACTCGCAGCAGGTCAGAATTTTTTGCGGTCGTGACCCACGAGATCCGAACGCCGCTCAACGGGGTGATCGGGTTTGCCGAGCTCCTCGCGGAGACGCACCTGAACGCGCGCCAGCAGGGGTTCGTGACGTCGATGCGAGGGTCGGCGATGGCGCTCGTGGACATCATCCACGACCTCATGGACTTTTCCAATTTAGAAACGGGGCAGATGCACCTCGAAATCGTGGACTTCGAGCTCGACGGCGTCATCGAGTCGGCGCTCGAGGTCGTTCGGCCCAAGGCCGTGTCGAAGGGCTTGACGCTCCGTCGCGACGTCCTCGGCGAGCGGAAGCCGTTGTTGTTGGGCGACCCGAACCGCCTCCGCCAAATTTTGCTCAATTTTCTCTCCAACGCCTGCAAGTTTACCGAACGCGGGAGCGTCGCGCTGACTGCCAGGGTTGCGATCGACGGCGACACGGCGCGCGTCCAGTTCGAGATCGCCGACACGGGAATCGGCATCGCCCCCGAGGACCGAGGCAAGCTCTTTCGTCAGTTTTCGCAGACGGGGGCCTCGGTCGCGCGACGGTTTGGCGGCACGGGACTCGGCTTGGCCATATCGAAAATTCTCGCCGAAAAAATGGGCGGCGTGGTCGGCATCGAAAGCACGCTCGGGGTTGGGAGCACCTTTTGGTTCGAGGTCCCTTTTCGGGTCGTGCCCGGACCCGCGCCGACTAAGCGCCCCGACCTAGTCGTCGACATGGACCTCGGCTCGGACCTCCTCCTCGAGACGACGAGGAAGAGGAGTCATCCTGATACCCAACATCATCCTCCTCCTCCTCGCCGGGGCCTCGTGGCGCTCGCCGACGTTTCCCCGACGCCGCCCGCCGACGAGGCAGAGCAGACGGCGGTCGAGGAGACGTCGACCGACGCGAGCTCGCTGACCATCCTCGTCGCCGAGGACACGCCCTTGAACCAGAAGCTCGCGACGACCGTGTTGGCCAAGATGGGACACAAAGCGGTCGTCGTGGTCAACGGCCGCCTGGCGGTCGAGGCCGTGCGAGCGCAACGCTTCGACCTCGTTCTCATGGACGTTCAAATGCCCGAGATGGGCGGCATCGAGGCGACCGAGCGCATCCGCAAACTCGGCTTTGAAGATCTCCCGATCGTCGGACTCACCGCCGACTACCGAGCGAGCGACCACGACCTCTACGTGAACGCCGGGATGAACACGTGCCTGGGAAAGCCCTGCCGCTTGAAAGTCCTGCGCGAGGTCATCGCGAGACACACCTCCCGCCCGCCGAGGGGGTCCTCCGCCTCTTGACTAGGAGGAGGAGCAGCAGCAGCTGCTGCTCCTGCCAACCGTGCTTTCTTTCACCCACAATTATTACAATTCTTATTATGTAGATTGTTGTTGTACATAAAAAAAAAAGCAGCACGTTAGTAGCAGCACGCGCAACAGGGGTGGCCGCAGCAGCAGCACGGGCACGGGCGGGGGATCTCGCCGTTTTCGATGAGCTTGTGGACGTCGACGGCGTCGTCCTTGGGATATCGACGCTCGACGTCGACGACGCGGGTTCGGACGTAAAAAAATTGGACGACGAGGAGCACGTAGGCCGCGAGGACGAGGGCGGCGGTCCAGGACTTGCACTCGCCGGCGGCGATGAAGAGGAGGAGGTCGTAGGTCCCGTGTACCAGCGTGGGGCCCCAGGTAGAGGTGACGTAGGTGCGGGCGTGGTAGAGGATCGCCTCGCCCCAGGTCTGGGCGAGGATATCGTCGACGTTGGCGTCGTCGGCGAACCTGAAGTGCGAGAGGTTGGCGCCAATCTGGATGCCGGTGGACGCGTGGAGCGGGACGGTCAGGATGGAGCGCAAGACGACGGCGCCGACCGGGAGAATAAAGGCATAGGTGACGTTCTCGAGGACGCCAAAGGTCGCACCGGCCCAGCCACTGTAGACGAGCATCGCTCGAGCGTCGACGACGTAGGCCTTGAAGAGCTGGCGGCGGACGGCGGCGTACTTGAGCATCTCCTCGAGGAGCGCCGCGCGGACGTAGGCCGTGAAAAAGTAGCGCCAGAAGGGAATCGAGCGGCTCGCGTCGCACGAGGTGCGCATTGGGAGGAAATAGTCGAGGAGCGAGATCGCCGCGAGGAGCGGGACGAGCAGAAAGAGCGTCGCCTCGCTCGAAACGTCCAAGAGCGTGCACCGCGTCACGACTTTGCCGTGCCACCGCTCCGCGAACCCCCAGATCACGGTGGCGGGCGAGATGGCGAGCAGCACGAGACCGCAGGTGCTGAGGAACGAGCCCCCCACCGCGCACGCGCCGACGACGCACGCGTAACATCCGCTGAAGAACGCGCACTCGCGCTGGCAAGCATCGTCGCAGACCCCCGGTCCGTCTTCGGCGGGCGGCGACATCACCGACACCGGCTGCGGAGGGAGCGCGGGCTCCGCGTGGATGACATTTTGCACCGGCTCCTCGGGCACCTGGACCATCAGCATGTCGAGGTTGTCCGCCGGAACCAACGCCTCGAACAGTGTCCCGGTTTCGGGATCTTGGACGCGCAGCCGCGTTCCGGCGAGCGTCCCCTCGGGCACGGCGATTGTCAACCTGTCGCGCGGCGGCTCACTGACGGTCGAACACTAACTCACCTCCGAGACATAATGGATGTTCGGGAAGGGTCTTTTTGCGGGTAAGGTTTGGTGCTCTCGAGACCGTTTTGCCCATGGAGGAAGAAGAAGAAGAAGAAGAAGAGTGTCGTCGTCCGTCGTCGAAATTGTCATCGAGCCCTGCGGCAACGCGACAGGATGTCGGGGGGTACCAGGGCGAGGCCTCCGATTTGGGCCTCCCGGAGGGCTTTGGCTACATGCAGTGGCCGGGAAAGGCCCCGGAAACGACGATCGTCTACAAGGTCTGGTAGATAGATCAACCTCGCGGTTGCCCCCGTTCGAATATTCAAAACAGGGCGAGTGGTCCGCGGGCTTTCCTGACGGCGATGGCATCATCATGTTCGAGGACGCGTGAGAGACGCCTCGATGGTGTCGCGAAAACGCGAGGGCAGGTCGTACTATAACGGCGAATGGGAACGCGGAAATTACGACGGCCGCGGCACTTTCACGTGGGTGTCGTCGATTCCTTCCTCCTCGTGATGAAAACTCAGGTGGGCTGACGGTGCCGCCGTCACGGGTCTCTTCCAGAAGTGCCGTCTCCTCAGCGAGTCTCGCGCGTCTCTGCTGCCGTTCGGACTTAAATGCAGGCGTCCAGGACTTTGATCCCTACGCGGCCAACGCCGACGATTACGACGAAGAATCCGTCTTGGCTCCCGGCTCGGCGGAAAACGCGGCCGCCGACGACCATGCGGCGGCGGCGGCGGCGTGTCCGTCGTGTGAGTACCTTGAAAAATCCGGACATCGAATCCATCCGCAGGTACTGGATCCTACTGCCACCTCATCGGAGAAGAAGAAGAAGAAGAAGAAGAAGACCCGCTCCAAGGGCGGCAAATTCCGAGACCACCCGATCTCGTCGCCCCGTTGCGGTCGGGTGTCCTGGAGGATGTCAAGGAGGGCGACGAAGAAGCGGGAACGCCGCGAACCCCCGGACTGCCGCGGGGGCCGCCCGCCGCCCGCTCCAAGGTTTATTAATGAAGCGAGTTGTAAGATTTTATAACTGCAAAATTCACAAATCTATGATGGATTTAGTAGCATCGACCTCGTCCGCAACCCGAAAAATTAGTAGGTGCTCGAACGGACACCTCATGGCTTCGAGGCACCGAAAAGCTGGCGTCGAGTGGCGATCGTCCTGTGCGTCCGAATATTCTTCGCACTCTGGTGGCGGGGAGTCTTCGGTTCTTTGACGCTAGTTATCAACGGACTCCCATAAAGCCCCGCGCACGCCCCTTATACCACCGGACAAACTAGGTGCTATGGTTCCGGGCCGTCACTCGAACAACGTAAGGTAGAGGAGCTGGTGAGGTAGCTTAGGACGCAGAGACTTTAGTTGGCGTTGGGAGACTGGGAGGGGCGGCACCCGATGGGTGTTCGAGGCGTGTTTTGACCTGGAGACGAGGTCGTCGGTCTTGACTTTTGAGTGCGAAAAATGCGTCTATGTCGTCGGGCTTCTTTTTCTTCTTGGGCGGCGGCGGCGGCGGCGGCGGCGGCGGCGCGAGTGCGTTCTTGGCGGCGGTGGCAAACTTGGGGCGCGAAGGCTATCGGGGAGCCAGGCGAGCAGGATCTTCTTGCCGAACCGCGTTTCAAGGTGCCTGATGAGGGTGAATTTGCCGAGGGTCCTCCGAGGTCGTGGGCCGCGAGCATCTCCTCGATCTTCTCGACGGAGTAGCCTTTTTTTTTTTCCGGTTGTGGTAACTCTTGTATCTCGGGAAACGACGAGAGTTGGCAGGCAGTTTTTCTCAGATATGGCGGTGGCCTGGAGGTTAGCAGAGGTCAGGCGCGCGCCGCCGGTGATGGGGGCGTCAGCATCATAGTCTTCTCGAAGCCCCTATCAATCACCCCCCCGCGGACGAGGACGAGACCGCCGCCCACTTCCTCCTCAATGCCTTGTCGAGCCACAGCCGTCGGCACTCCTCTAAGGACTTCTCCGGCGGCGGTGAGCGCGTGAATTGATCGTTTCGTCGATCCCGGCCGTCTTGTTGAGCTCCCTATCTCGACGACGCGCGACATAGCTCAGCGTTCTCTGCCTACGCCTTCTCGAAGAAGGAAGAAAGAAAAAGCGCGCTTCACAGATCACCACCGATGGCCACGAGACGCATCGCCGACTCACGGACGAGCTCTGCCTTGTCGCGGCGGCGCTTGGCCGCAGGCGGCGCCCTCTCCGGAGGCGTTTGCATGGTAACCGTTGTTGGTAAAAAAGATCTGAAAAAACCGTCAGGGTTTATTCGACGACTAGGACACGATGATGCTGCGCCGACACTTCCCCGAAATCAAGAGGAGTTGGAAAAATTCGCAGTGCTAGGTCGTCGTTTAGTTGGGCCGACTGACGTGTTCTCACTCCACACTGACGTGTTACGTCCGTTAATGCCAAAAATGAGGCGTCATCCACATAGGTGCGTGATCTTGGGAACCCTGGCCTCCTCGTCGCGTACTCTTTCTTCAAGTGTCTTCGAGAAGTTCTAGAAGACCTAGAAGAAGAAGGATGTCTTCTGGGTGCGCGGCGCCCTCCGACCGGCGGTACGCGTACTCGACCGAGTCGTTGAGCGCCCTGGACTTGTTGGAGCACCCCGTGTGGGTGTTCGACATCGAAAGGCGGTGCATGTGGTGGGCGAATATGTCTGCCCTCCGACTATGGGACGCCAACTCGCGCGAGGAGCTGTTGAGTCGGCCCTTCGACGACATGAGCGAGGCCTCGTTGCTGCGGCTTACGGACTACCACCGGCGGTTCGCCGAGCACGACGAGCGAATCAGCGAGCAGTGGACGCGAGAATCCGGCGTCGTTCCAATTTTTCGAAGAAGAGGTTTCGCGGTGCTCACTCGCTTCGCAGATTTTATCCCAAGGGGATGGCTACGGTGACGGTGAACTGCTCGTGCTCGGGCATACTGTTGGACGACGGATCTCGGCTGGCGATGTTGGTCGAGGGAACGCAGGTCGTGCGCGAGGAGATCGACCGCGCGGCCCTGCGGAGCGTCGAGATGCTGCGACACCTCCGGGTGGCCGTGGGCCAGTTCGATCTGACGGGGCGCGTCCTCGAGCAGAACCCGCAGGCGCTCGACACCTTCGGGCCGTGCGACGGTCCGTTGAGCGACTTCGTTTCGCGGTTCGAGGACGCGCGCGCGGGAAAAGCGCTCCTGGACGAGCTGCTCGCGACGGAGACGGCGGTCGTGTCGTTCGAGGCGCGGCAGAAGACGATCCACGATCAGACGAAGTGGTTCGCCGTCGACGCGCGGCGGTCGGTCGACCCCGTGACGGGCGACGCGGTCATCCTGTCGTCGGCGCGCGACGTGACCGAGCGCAAGGAGGCCGACGCGAACCTCGAGCGGGCCAAGGATGACGCCGAGGCGGCGAATCGCGCCAAGTCGGAGTTCTTTGCCGTGGTGACCCACGAGATACGCACCCCCCTCAACGGCGTCATCGGCTTTGCCGAGCTACTGGCCGAGTCAAACGACCTCAACGTCGAGCAGCGCGACTACATCGAGTCGCTCCGCGACTCGGCGCTCTCGCTGATGAGCATCACCAACGACCTGCTGGACTTCTCCAAGCTCGAGGCGGGCCGCATGGTGCTCGAGAACGTCGGCTTTGAGCTCGAGGGTGTCGTCGCGAGCGCGCTCGCCGTCGTCCGACCAAAGGCGCTAGAGAAAGGCCTCGAACTCGTCGCGTCGCCCGACTCGCCGCGCGTCGGCCAGGTCGTGAGCGACCCGAACCGCCTTCGCCAGATTCTTTTGACCCTCTTGTCGAATTCGGTCAAATTCACCGAGGCGGGCCGCGTCGTTTTGGCGGTCTCGACCCCAAAAGATTCTAACCAAGCCGACGAACGCAATTCCAAAAAGACGGCGACGACGACGACGACGACGACGAGGGTTCGCTTCAGCGTCGAGGACACGGGAATCGCCCTTGCCAACGAGGACACGGAGCTCCTGTTCAACAGCTTCCCGCAGACCGACGCGAGCGTCGCGCGGCGCTTCGGCGGCACGGCCCTCGGCCTCGCCATCTCGAAAATCCTCGTCGAAGCCCTCGGCGGCCAGATCGGCGTCGACACTGCCCTCGACCACCGGGGCTCGCGGTTTTGGTTCGAGATTCCCTTTCTCCGACCGAGCAGCAGCACCACCATCCTCCGCGTCGACGACCACCCCAACGCGATCCCCCCTAAAAGACACCGCGCCGGACGCGTCCTTAGGGTTCTCGTCGCCGAAGACAACAAGGTCAATCAAAAGCTCGCGACCCTCATCCTCGACAAGCTCGGCCACGAGCACACGGTCGTCGAGAACGGCAAACTCGCCGTCGACGCAGTCAAGCGCACCTCCTTCGACGTCGTCCTCATGGACATGCAGATGCCAGAGATGGACGGCGACCAGGCGACCAGGTTGATCCGCGACCTCGGCTTCACCAAGCACCAGCTCCCCGTCATCGGCCTCACGGCCGACTACAGCGCCTCGGACCACCAGACCTACCTCGACGCGGGATTCAACACCTGCCTCCCAAAGCCCTGTCGCCTCGAGAATCTCCGCGACGTCTTCACCCGATTTGCTAACTCCCGCGCGGTTTGACGACGAAACGACTGTCCTGTTTCTACCACTCTTTCCACCACCTGACGGCCCTTCTTCTTTTTCTTTTTTGAGCCCGAGCAGAGCCACAGCCTGGGCCAGAGCCTGCCGGCTCCCCGCGACGTCTTTTTGGGTTTTCTTTTTTTGCATGCCCCGAGATCCCAGCGCTGCCTTTGCTGCGGACCTGCTGGGGAAATGTGTCCTCCTCCTCTTCATCGTGGCTGTGCTTTTGACCTTGCGCACATCCAATCCACGGGGCACCAACTGCCTTCATCATCCTGCGCAGAGGACACACCACCGTCCAATTCGCCGTTATCTTATCTTATCTTGTCTTGTCTTCTCTGGTCTGGTCTGGTCTTGTCTACCCCCAGAATCCCCATCCAGTTTCCACCACTAGCCTCTCTCGACGCCCTGTTTCCCCTCTGCCGCGTTGAGTTTTTTTTAAATCACCGTTATACTTATTCCGCGGCAGGGGTCGACTCGTCATCATCTGCAACCGGCGTCGTCGACCATTCTCTACATTCTTTTCACAGGAACTAGGACCACTCGAAGAGGCGTTTCGTTTCTTCAGGAGACGACGCGCCTCGGCAGCCCGTCCTTCGGTCAATACAAGCAAAACAAAACCCCGAGGGCGTGCGAGCGAGCGAGGGAACTCAGTCATTCAATTTGGGCAACACGCACGGGATAGATACACCTTGCGAAGCTGAACGCGCGGCGACCTGACTTCCAGCCGCCCGGCTCGCGCGAACGACTCCCCCGTGCCTCCCTTGCTTGCCTAGGAGATACTGGCGACAACGACTACGACGAGCTCGCGCCAAGGTTTTCTTTCTGGAGTGATCGCTCGCTCCTCGAAGTCGGTTAAATTGCGGTTGGGGGATCGAAAAAAAAAAAGAGGTCTATTCCATTCCATTCCAAGGGGGTTAACCGGTTGCACGGCACACCGCATTCAAGGCAAACGAGGAATCGCTCCAGTCACGGTCTCGATTTCCTTCCGTTCCTTAGCCAGCGCCGCTGCTTCGACGCGCTGGGCCGCCCGCGGCAATTCTTCAGCCATTTTGGCTGCCTCTCGCGCCGACTCCAACGTAGCCTTCAGCAGTTAAACGTTTTCTCCGATTCGTCCGGTTCCTTCTCCGCCTAGCGCTTGTTGCAACCACCTCGCCCGCCGCATTCTGTTTCTTCGAGCGCCGCTTCACCGCCTCCGGTACTTCGCAGCTCGCCGGCAGCTTACAAAATGCGGACGTCTTGCTCCCGCCCCCGAACAACCGCCAGACCGCCCTGCAGACGCGCCAGACGCGGTCCCAATCACACCCTTCAAACCGGGGCGGCGTCAAGGGGAAGACCGGAGGCGATTTCCAATTCGAAGTGATTTTGGCCCCGTCAACAATGTGAGCGGCAGGGAAGACGCACCGACCCGGCGCGCGATAGTGGGCGCTCGTAGGAAGGCTCTTTTGAATAAGCCGAATTTTTCGTCCGCGCCTTTTCGGCACCGATCGACGCCCGCAACGAAACTCCATAAGGCAATTAAATTTCGTCGCTGAATACCGGTTGGCCAAATCAGAACGCGAAGTTGTCCGTCCACAGAGTTTTTGAGCGTTTTGCCCTAAGGAGTATGTTGTCGACGCGGAGACGCACGAGGACTCGCAGGTCGTTGAGCCAACGGGACGAGCTCGTCTACGAAACAGTGCGATCCAAGGCCTCCCAGCTTGCCAAGTCGATCGACGTGGGTTTGCGGTCCTGGCGGGGAAAGCAATATGAGGAGGTGTTCGATTCGTCGACCGCAGTGCGGAACCTGTGCCGATTCAAAATTTGCGCGGACGTCGCGGAGGCGCTGGACACGATGCAGGCGATGCTGAGCTTCGGGTTCATCGAGCGCATGAGCAAGCGCTCGGACCAGGTGACAGGGCTATCGTGGCGGCACGCGACCCTCGTCAAGATTTCTTACCACACGTAAATATCTCGAGCAGAGTCCTCGCGATTCGTTTGATGACGCGCGCCCCAGGTTCTACCGCTTCAATCTACGCGAGATCGGCAAGTGGCAACTCTATGTCGAGGTGCTGGGGGTGCGCGGCGTCGCGGAGGGTGCCAACGCGACCGTGACGCTCGCGGCAGCGGGGCAATCGCGTTCGGTCGCGCTTCGGCCAGCATCCGGAAGCGACGCGCTCGTTCCAGCCTCGCCCGACGGAGACCGGTTTGTGTGCGGTTTCGAAGACGAGTATTTCGGCTCGGATGTGCCGAGCCGGAGGCAGCTCCATGTTCGGATCCAAGTTTCCAACGCCGAGGTGGCGTCGCACAGCTTCGACCTCGACTTGATCGATGACATCTCGCGGATGCCAGGATGGCGCGACAACGACGAAGACGACGTCGATGGCTCGAGGCTCCCGGCGTTGGTTGCTCGGTCGTTGCGAGACATCGACATGCTTGCCAAAACAGGGCCTGAACGATGGTATTCGGTGAGCAGCGTGCTCGCGCGTCGACGCAGTTTCCCGCTGGTGAAGCCGCTCGTGCCTGCGACGCGTGCGACGACCGCTCAAGACGAGGACCAGGAGGATCCCACCGGGAGAGTCAAGGTGTGGCTGGGAGTCTTCGCGCTGCGCAACGACACCCAGCGCCGCGAAACGCGACCTCGAGTCGCCCGCGATATCGAAACGCGCGCCTGGCGCGTCTACGTGCGCGTCAACGAGGTTCGCGGCGCGCACTGCCGGGTGAGGCGCCGCGAGCCTTTGATGATGATGATGATGATGATGATGCTTACGCAATATCCCATCAGGTCCCAATCATCATGCGGTCCCAGGTCGTGCTCCAGGTCGGCGCCAAGGTCAAGTGGAAGCAGGCTCATCGTTTCTTGAAGATTCCGGTGGTCGAATCAAAATCGACGCTATTTACCGGTCCCCGAAGAAAGGACTACCAAAAGGACGGCGCCGACTTCGATGGCGCGCGCCTCGTTGTGACAGCTACCGCCCCCCGACAGCACGGCGTACTGCGCGTGTCGGTCTACGAACGACTCAAGACCGACCTCACGCGAACCCGCCGACTCGGCGTCGCGACCGTGCCGCTCGCCGAGGTGCCCATTGTTCCCCCGCGCCCTTCGATTGAGAGCGCGGCGGAAGCGGTGCAGATGGTCTTCGACGAGCCGGCGCCGCGGACGCTCGAGCTTCGAACGAGTCACGGCACCCGCAACGGGACTCTCTCGTGCACCGTGTGGATGGCGCCCGTCATCGCCGACGCCCCGCCGTTGTTTCTCCAGACGATCGTCAAATACCGTACCATCTTGGTCGTGGCGTTGGCTGCGCTCTTCATCGTTCTCGCGCACACGCTCCCCCGCGGCTTTCTGGACGCGCTGCTCGTGTACGCGCCGCTCATCGCCGTCAAACTCTACATCGAGGCGCCACGGTTGATGGGCACCGCTCTGACGCGGCTGATTGACGTCGCGGCTCCCGGGCTCCATCTCACGCTCGGCGCAGTGCGCGTCGCCCTGTGGTTCGGACCGGAACGCACGAATGCGATGAGCCAAATGCACACTACTCGACTTGGGCGGCTCTCTTCGGGCGCGCCCCAGCGCCTGACCCTGTGCATCGACGTCGACGACGTCGCTATAGCCCACCCGCCCGACGCCGGTTTCGAACACGAGGACTTTTTCAGCGCCAAGGCGGTGCGGCTCCAGCTCTCTGCCGACCGCCGCCTCCTCTGGGGACTCGCGAACATCGCCGTTGGCAGCCGATATTTCGGGTGGCGCCCGTTTCCGTCACTCCACGACAAGCTGCGCGACCATCCCAACTTTGAGGCAGCGCGCCTGGGCGTGATCCGGATAGACGAGCTCAAGATCGACGACGTCAAACTTGTCTTCGAGATCGCGCGAGGCGAGCTCAACGTGTGTCGATTAACGCGGATGCTCGCCCAGAATACCGTCCAAAAGGCTCTGCGTCGCGACGATGCGATGCCAAACACGTTGAGTATCGACGTCGTCTCCACGGCCAACATCCGTACTACCGCTCCCCTCCTCTTTGTCGTCGTGTCCGTCCGAAATTTCGAGCGTCAGACAGCGATGCAGTCGTCGCGCGGCTCGACCAACATCTGGGACGAGCACTTCGTGCTTCCGTGTCCTGACCCTTCTGCGGTCGTCCACGTTGGTGTTTACAGCACTTTGCCAGAGTTCGTACTCGTTCATACCGCGAGATGTTTGTACGTGTGCTGATCGCAAATCGTGTGGTTGCAAACTTTTGACGTCGTCCTAAAACCTATATATCATCAGGTACCGGCGCCATGACGGCAAAGTGCACTTTGCTCGCCCAGTGGATTGTCACTGCAAAAATGCTCGTCGTGGCGCCGTCAAACGTGTTCGCAGATGGCCCCATCAAAAGCTATCGCGGTGATGTTCGCCTCTCGCGCCATTGCAGGACGGACTCGCATCGTGCTCGCGCTTTTGTCGTCCACGGCACCATGCTACTCCGGGATAAGGCGTTCGCAGCCTTTCCGAGATCCCGTAGTAAGCGGCCTACCATCGAGCTTCGGATTGCGTACTACCACGAAGTTGGCGCGGCGACGCAGGAGCAATTGCTGACCGTCTACAGACCGCTCACCGCCCTCGCGCAACTTCAGATCAACTCGCTCGAGACGACGCGAAAGCTGGGAGAATATAGACTCGTCAAGAACATGCTTCAGGATTTTCCAGTGCTTTTTGATCCGCGGACTATCCTCGTTACGCACATTAACTGCTCCGTCATGGACCTGTTCGCTGGCTACCGTGGCGCGGGCGAACACCACAATGCGCTCTTTCAACGTCGCCTCATCAAAACCTTCGGCGACTTTCATGGCGAGCGAAACGACAGCGTCGAAGCTCAGGAGGCCCCTACCGTTGACAATGACGACGATCAGGACCGACGGAGATCGTCGTTCCTTAAGCGTCTCAAAAAAAGCGCTAATATCTACCGGCTTATGATTGCGTTTTCCACCCCAAAATCGTTCCGCACGCGCCACCATGATCCGACGAGACGTAAAGACAAACACGTTTACCTTCGCAGGCTCGATCTGAGCAGTAAGCTTCAGCACCGCGCAGAGGGGAACAACGAAGGTCTGGACTTGTTCACGGTTGCGAAGAGCCTCAGCATGTCGGCCATCATGCCGATACTCAAGGAAGTCGACCTCGTTGGCGGCGTGTCGCACATTCTCGCGGGCCTGTTCTCGCGGGTCTCCCTCGAAGAGACTGTGCGTAGAGCCGGTGAGACCACCAGCGCTCTCATGCCGTGCGCGCTCGAAGACCCCGGAAACGAGTCCGCGATCGCCGACCTTCCTTCACTACCTTCACACCACACATCCGACGCTATTCAAAGACTGAAGAGACCCTCTCACCGCATGTCGGTCGCTCTCGCGTTCTTGCGACAGGACCTCACGTCGAATCGTCGCGACAAGGCGAGAGCAAAGAGATCGTCGATTTCTATGGTGATCGCGAATAAACTGACCCGAGACTCGAGCCTGCCGTCAGACGATTGTTTGGTGGCGAGATCAACGGTGGGTTCTTCGGCTCATTCACGTAATGATGCCCCTCCCGCAGATCGAAGGAGTCCTCGCAATGTCGGTGTCGAACACCTTCTCGATAATGCGATCTGTGTTCGGCAGCAGCGACACAAACATTGTCTGGGCCGAGCTTCGACGCCGCACGATTGTCTACTCGCGCCGTGACCCCGTCAGTGGCGACACTGTGGGGTTGAAGAAGAAGCTCAAACTCGATAATCCAAGATCAATGGCTCGATACGTACGTCCACTTCGATTTGTTGTCAGAGAAGAACGCTGTTTGACGATTTCAGGATCGCGCCGCCGGCGAGATCACGCTGCGTTTTCGACGACACAGAAAGCGGTCCTGGGTGTCCAGGAAAAAGGAAGTCGCCGACATCCGGCTTCGGGCTCAAGATAGCCTTCACCCCGGGTTCCCGTCAACAAAGGCGTACATGGAGTGCTGGTGGACCTTCATTGCACGTTCCTGCGGCGTCCGTGTCCTCGTTATTTTTTTGGCTTTTGTCGATGATGGAGATGATGCTGATCCCCAGGCTCAAACAACGAGCGACGAGGGCGGCAACTGGGTCAACATCGCCGATCTCGAGCCCATCGAAGATCGTGCCAGAGCCTTCACGGTAGGCAAGTCTGCAGTCCTGGCAGTACCTCGATCGCGAGAAGAAGTTAAGAGCGAGTATATCAACGCGTCGTGACCTCGCTAGTTTATCTGAAGTTTATCCTTTTTATTAGAGGGCGCCTGCTAAGTGGGAGGGTGCGCTTCTCTCTCTTGGGTTGGAGACGACAGCACGGAAGGGCTGGAACAAAAACCCATGCAGGGGTATGTGCCCGAAAGGCGTGTTCCTCCCGGGAAGTGAAAGACCATGGGTCCTTGAAGGTCGACTGCTAAGAAGAAGAAGAAGATTAAGGAGGGGGTGTCCGAACGTGACTCGGAGGACGCCTCCTATACTCCTATACAGTAATCGGCTCGAGGTCCGTTGTTGAGTTCTTTGACGTTTTGAAAGGCGGCCACATTTGTTTGCTTGCACACATACATTATACATTTTGTATTATCCACCGGAAGTTTGATTCCTGTTCCCCCGACGACGACTGACTGGGACTGGGCTCAGCGAGCAGGAGAGCCCCGTTTCGATCGAAGCAGACGGCATGCAGGTGTGGGAATGTCGTGTGGTGGCTGTAGCTCGTTGGAAGTTGGTCCATCGAGAGTGTCGAAAAAAATCGTCTCGTAATGGCGGCCGTCGCAGATCTTTGTCAAGACACTCACCGGCAAGACCATCACGCTTGACGTCGAGCCGTCAGACACAATCGACAACGTCAAGCAGAAAATCCAGGATAAGGAGGGGATCCCCCCCGACCAACAGCGCCTGATCTTCGCCGGCAAGCAGCTCGAGGACGGACGGACGCTCTCGGACTACAACATCCAAAAGGAATCTACGTTGCATCTCGTGCTCCGACTTCGAGGCGGCGCCGACGAGGAAAAGAAGGCCGAGGAGTCAGCGCCCGCGACCGAAGGCGGTGGTGGCGACGATGACGACACGCGCCGTGTGAACTTGATGTCCCAAGAGGGCGACCAATTCGAGGTTGAGGTGTCAGTGGCGAAGATGAGCGAGCTCGTCAAGACGATGATTCCCGAAGAGGCGGACGACGACGAGGAGGCACAGGAAATCCCGCTGCCCAACGTCAAGTCGCACGTCCTCTCGAAAGTGATCGAGTTTTGCCGCCGCTATACGGAAGATCCGATGGCCGAGATCGAAAAGCCGCTCAAGAGCGCGAACATGCACGAAGTCGTTCAAGAGTGGTATGCCAAGTACGTCGACGTCGACCAGGAGCTCCTCTTTGAGCTCATTCTCGCGGCCAATTACATGGACATCAAACCACTCCTCGACCTCACGTGCGCGACGGTCGCCTCGATGATCAAAGGTAAGACCCCGGAGGAGATCCGCAAGACGTTCAACATCGTCAACGACTTCACTCCGGAGGAGGAGGCCCAGGTCCGCGAGGAAAACAAGTGGTGCGAGGAAGCCTAAGCTTCTGCGTTGTGTCGTACCCCCTTTTATGCTCTTTGTTTACGCCGGAGGCCTCCCGAGCGATCGATCGATCGAGCGAGCGACGTCTATCGACCGAGAGCCTCGTCGGGCCGCGACGTCCCGCGGTCGATGACATCCGACCGAAGGGGACGTGGTGGACCGCACATCCATCATCATCATTAGCAAGACTATTTTCCCATGTACACGACGCTCGCTGGCTCTTCGACGTACGACGACAAGAGCCTCCATGTAGTTAGTTCCCCATCTTCTTCTTCGACCTTTTTATTCTCGTAACTGCAGCTTGTTTTTCACCCACCCCAACCCTACCCCGCGCGCCTCGTTGCTCTTCTAGACGATAACCGCAATTATTCTCTCCGGCAAAACGCGCACCCGTCCTAAATTCTATAGTATCGTACTCAGGCTTTCAGAACGACGTCTGAATGGTGCGTGTGAAAGAGAGCCGCCTCGGGCTTATAAGTGCAGTGAGAGAGCGCGGTTCGTGTTTCGACGGACCTGGATTGGCCAGTCTTCCTATAGGACGGCTGCTACTACTCCGGAGCAATGATGAGTTTGCAGAGACGGGTCGTGGGCGAACCCGTCGACAACGGAGGATTACTTACTCAAGTCAGGGCGATCGTTGTTCAACGGCACGAGAGGGAGTCGCAACGACAGGCACAGACCGGCGATGACGCCGCACAGCCCAGGAGGGGGGCCTGAGAGGGCGCGCCAGATCGGTAGCGCGTGTGGGTGGTTCCCGCCCCCCCCCCCCCTATGACCAAAAACACTGCGTCCATCACCGAGGGGTGTGATGGGGAAGAAGGCGAAACGCGCCGCGTGCTCAAACCTGATGTCCACAGAGGGCGACCAGTACGAGGTTGGGGTGCCAGTGGCGAAGATGATCGAGTAAGTCGACACGATGATCTTCACAGTTTTGGACAGAAATAAGAAGAAGGTGCAGGAGATCCCTCGACCTGACGCGCAGTCGCGCTTTCGCTCGAAGAAGGTGATCAAGATGAGCAGGATGGTAATACTATAGCGGAGATCGAGAAGCCGCTCAAGAGCTCGAAAATGCATGAGTCGTTCGTTCGAGATGCATGAGTCGTTCGTTCGAGAATGGTACGACGGCAAGTGCATTGGCGCCGACTAGGAACTCCTCTTCGAGTTCATTCTCCAAACCTGACTGCGAGGACATCGCGCCGCTTCTGGAGACCAAGCGTGCCCGGCTCAGTGATCAAGGGGAGGACTCGCAAGACACGCACCTGATAGCATCCTCAACGACATTACCCCTCCATAGGAGGCCCAGATTCGCGAGCAAAACACGTAGTGCGGTGGGGCCAAAAAGCTCCCATATCGCGTGGTTTACCCCGCCAAGTCGCTTTGTGCACCCGCTAAAGTTTCGTGTTTTCAGCTACTAATAATAACCCTTTTTATTTTACGACGAAAGCCTCGCGATTGGTCGGTCAATCGATAGACACGGTCGATCGATATCGGCCGATGGACCATGGGCCATTCGGAACGGCCGGTTGTCGACGACGACGACGACGACGACGACGACGACAAGAAGTGGCCACCAGAGACGGGACTGGCGCGAAACGAAATAACGCACCAGAGCTTCGCCGTCACGGCTGTATGCATGCGCATGAAACACGAAGCTCGCTCGCCCTAGGTCGTATGACATGAATCTCCGTGTAATAAGAGGAACACGCCTGTTTTAGTAGCCACCCCATCGGTTTGCTAGACAAACCCGCCTGACAAAACGCTCCCGCGATTGATTCAAAATCGACGTGCACCCCCCTCCGAAGAATGTTCACCCCGAAGTATCAATCAAAATCAAATCAAAATAAAATTTGCGTCATCACGCAGGAGATGCGCGTTCACAAGGAGCTGGATCGGTCGGCTCACCTGGGACGGTCGCTGCTCGGGAGCGACGCGTTCGTGGAAACGGGTCGCGCGCGCAGGGTGCACCCGTCGAAAACAAAGAAAAAGTCCCAGGGTCCGTTGCTGAACTGCACGAGCGAATCGCGGCGACGAGCCCAGGCAGGGAACGGAACCGTGGCTCCCAAGGGGGTCGGGGAGGACGCGCCAGATCAGGAGCGCGCGTGGGTGGCGTCGGCCGTGGGTGTCATGGCTTTCGCGTGCGCCGTGCGGCTCGGCGGCCTCGCGCGATTTGTCGCGACCCTCGTTTCGCTCGCGTCCGCGTTCCGATTCTTCTTCCCTAAAGCAAGAAAAAAGCCGCGCAAGCCCGCGCCGGCGCCGCGACCGTGCGGCGAACTCGCGGAATGCTGGGCTACCAGCGAATGCGCTCCCCCGCTCCCGCTCCTCGAGTTGCCCAAAGGCGTCGAGGACGTCCGCGAGGACTGGATGAGCGCGGCGAGCGTCGCTCCGCGGTGGTCGGCGCGAGAACGGCGGTTCCTCGCGCGCGCGCGACGCGAGTTCGCTTCCGAGCTGGCAGACGTTCCGCCCTACCTCGACGCCTACGGCGACCGCCGGTTCCTCCGGTTTCTGCGCATGGATCCCAACTTGGACGAGGACCGCGCGATTCACAAAGTCGGCGCGTACCTTCGCTGGCGGCGCGAGCGTCGCGCCGACGACATGCGCGCGCTCGTCCCCGAGCGCGGCCGCGAGCCGCGAAACTGGCCCCACGGCGACGTCTTGATGGACTGCATCCGGGTCCTCCAGTGTTCCGAGCGCTACTACAGCACGCGCGGCCACGCCGTCACGGTATACCAGGCGTTCCACTGGCCCGCGCCCGCGCTGCGCGCCAAGGTCGGCGGCATGACCACCAAGCAGCTCGTCGATTTCGCTACCTTCGGCGCCGAGTACAACTCTGTCCAGATGGAAAAAATATCCGTCTCGCGCGAACGCGTCCTCGTCGACCACGCCAAGCGCCTCTTCGACGAGGGCGAGCTCGCCGACGACCGGTCGCCCCTCCTATCCGAGGGCTGGGGCGAGCTGACCCGCCTCTGCGCCATCACCGACATGGCCGGCTGCACCTTTGGCTCCATGATGATGCCCCAGCTCCTGCCGGCGGTCGTCCAGGCGGTCTCGACCTTTGTCAACTACTACCCGTACATCGTTGGCGAGCTTCACGTCATCAACTGCGCGCCCCTCGTCGCCAAGGTCTTCAAGCGCGCGCTCCGCACGGTAGTCCCGAAGCACATTGCCGACCAGGTCCAGGTCCACGTCCACGCCTCGGAGCTTTTGGACTCGGTCCGGCCGCACAATCTCCCCGTCCAGATCGGCGGCGCCGCCGACTGCGACGAGCTCGTGCCGCCCCCGCCCCCGCCCGCCGACTTCGACGCTCGAGCGCCGCGCGAAAAAGAAGATGACGATGCGCCGCCGCCGCACGATCGCGCTGACATCCTCGATGATGACGGCGCGGAGTCGGCAGCGGTGCCCACTTCACCCCCTCGAACTTCCCCGCCTCCCAAGCTTTCTCGCAGACTCAAGAGCGCGCCAGCCAACTTACTCGAGGCTGGCAACGACCACCCCACCGTGGATCCCATCGATCATCCTACGCGCCACGCCAAAACCGCCGCTTCCGACGCCGCCGCGCTTCCACCCAGATCGTCGCATCTTTCTCCTCCTTTATAGTCGTCGTCCTCGGCGTCGTCGTCGTCGTCGTCGTCGTCCTGAGAAGAGAAGCGGAGCGAAGCTGACACTCGGTGACGGGTTTTTTCGGCTGCCGCACTCTCTTTACGTAGCTACCCTTATAGAGGAGATTATGAGAGGCTGATGCCCAACCCGTGTGAGGCGATATCATTCGTGTCGCCATCCTTATTGTCGTCGTCGTCGTCGTCGTCGTTTTGACTTCCTCGACACTTTCGTCGTCAATCCAATAAGCATGGAAACCTTTTATTATTCTTACTACGGTGAATGTGTTTCGGTGTCCGGAGCACACGATGCTGGTGGACGATGAGTGCTTCACGCCCCTAGTCAGGAGGGTGGTGGTGAGCGCGCGAAAGGACAGAGTCCGCTACGAAAGGCGTGGCAGAGATGGGTGGGCATGGCAGCAGCGATAATGATGACGATGATGATAATGATGATGGAAAAGAAGGTGATTGAGTGCGAAAAGAAGGGATATCTCGGATTTTTGGTCAGACAGAACACTACCACGATACGCGAAGAAGTGGCGCGTAGGTTTGACTTGTTTCTTCAGCGACGAGGCGCGGTGCGCTTTCATCGATTTGGAGTCTTGTCCTGGCGGCGGAAAACGAGCACAACGACGGAACAGTCGTCTTGCTTGAGGTTGTTTTTTCTGACGTTGTCGCGGGCCTTGTCGAAGAGCTTCTCGACGCCAGTTTCGAGCGCCCTCTGCTGATCCTTCGAGGACTTGCCGGACGCGGCGAGGGCGCGGTGGAGGACCGTGAGGACCTGGAGCTGCGGGAGGGACTCCCAGATGCCGTCCGAGGCGACGACGATGAAGGAATCCCTGGGGTCGATTTTGAAGGTAGCGATCTCAGGTTTGGACAAGACGACGTTGCCCTCGTGGTGCGCGCGGTCTCCGAGGCTGCGCGTGACCTGGAGCATGCCGTCGGCCGAGGGCGCGCCCACAAACCTTCCGAGAATCATACCCCCCGCCGCTTCGCAGCGGTCGCGCTCCTCGGCGTTGGCGCCGACGTTGTGATCGACCGTCAAAGGGACAGCCTGGAGCTTGCCGTCGTCGACTCGGCAGAGTACGGCTCTCGAGTCGCCGACCCACGCGGCCACGATCTCGTCCCCACGCACCACGACGACCGTCGCCGTGGTCCCACCCTCCGCCGGAAGGGACCGCGGTCCCGAGCTAAACCCGTTCTCCTGCTCGAATTTGAGGCGTTCGGCTTCGACGCGCTTCGCGATCTGTTCGTCGTAGGTCTGCTCGTGTCGTCGCTGGAAATTTTCAAACAACTTTTCGAGGCCCGCGGTGCTGTCGTCGCTCGCGCGCCACGCGACAGCCCCGAGGACGACGTGTTTCGCGGCGGCCTCGGCGATCTCGTGGCCCCACGTTTCGGTCCCCGCGATCCCGTGACCGTCGAAAATGCCCGCGGCGACGACCGCCTCGCCGTCCCGCTCCCGGACGCAAAATCCGAACCGGTCCATGTCCATGCGCGACGGCCACACGCTCCCGCGCCACCGCGCGACGCGCCCGTGCTTGATTTCCCCGAAACCCTCGCGCTCGCTCACGCCCCTCACCTGTTCTCCGTTCCGCGGCATCGACGCCCCCTCGCTCTCGCTGCTTTCGTAGGGGTACGACGAGTTTCCGCCGCTCCGCGCGGGCCGTCGCCTGTCCTTGGCGGCGGGGACCATCGACGTGCAGCAAGACGACCTGTTTCCCATTTCGGCGCCTTCTCCTCCGGCAGGCTGGCGGGCCGGCCAAGTTAATTTATTTAGTACCGCGAGAGGGAATCAATCCAACGGACCTTACCTTGGTGGGAGCGGCGTTGTTGCGATGGCTTACCAGGTAGGTGCGCTACCAACGATGTCACCCCCGACCACGCGCAGACGCCCGACTCGAAGAAGGAGGAGTTCCGAAAATATCTCGAAAAGTCTGGCGTCATCGACGCCCTCACCAAAGGTGGGTGGGTGCGGAGTCCTCCCTCTGGTCGCTCGCTCGGACTACTACTACCAATCGCAGTGCTCGTCGGCTTGTACGAGGAACCCGAGCGCCCGCCCAACGCGGTCGACTACATCAAGCGCTACGTGGGGGCCCCCACCGGCATCGACGTGAGTGCACTTTGTTTTTTACTCTCTCTTTCTCTCTCTCTCTGAGGTCGGTCGTCGTCGTGATTTCGCCGCAGGTCGAGGCCCTCAGACAAGAGAACGAGGCGGTCGGTTTGTCGTCGTCGAATAATGTTGATGTTGTGACGACATATCGCAGCTGCGGAAGGAACGGGAGGAGCTCCGAAGCACGATAAACGAGCTCAACGCGCGCCTCGCCGGAGGAGAAGGCGCCACCGACGACTGATAAGTAAAGTAAAAGCCCTCCTCCCCTCTCGCGCCTAAACTACTAGTAGAGTATAATGATAATAAACAACCCTCTCATTATTTATGACGCCTCCGAAAAAGAGAAAGAAGAGCTTGCTGGAGCGGAAGCGCAAGGCGGGGAGCGAGGATTTCGCGAAACGCAAGGCCAAGGTCGGGCGGAAGGTGGCCCGGCACGCGAACGAGACCTCGGCATCGTTCGCAACGCGGCGCGTGAGCGTGAGCGAGCAGTCGATCTTGAAGGGCCGCGAGGGCGTCGTCGTGTCGGTGCGCGGGCTGAGTTTCGAGGAGCACGCGGCACAGCTGGGTCACCACAACGAGCGTTCGCGGAGCGCGGCGTGCGCGTGCATCCGCGAGATGCTCGCGCGGTCGCCCGAGCTTCTCGCGGCCAAGGGCGACGAGTGCCTAGAAGCGAGCGCTGGACTCGTTAACGACGAATCGCGGCGGGTGCGGGCCGAGGCGCTCGCGCTCTTCCGGGGGCTGGTGTCGCGCCGGTCGACGGCGGCGCCCGTCGTCGTCGCGCGCCTCGGCGCGGCGCTGGCATCGCTCGACCCCGCGCGCCGTTTCGACGCCGCCAAGGCGCTCTCGGCCGCGCTCGTCGACGGCGCGTCGAGGGAGAACTTCATGGCTCCGAGCCTCTGGCCTCCCGTCGCGGCCGCGCTGCGCGTCGCGGTTCTGCGCCGCGGCGAGACCTACCGCGCGCAGCTCCTGCGCATCGCGTGCGTCCTCGTCACGGGAGACCGCAGAGACCGCGTCGGGTTTGGTCCCGACGACGACGACGACGAGGAGGACTTCCTACCGGTCGAGGCGGATGGGTGCGGATGGCCCGGCGCGGCCCTCGTGTTCCGCCGCCGGCATCTCGACGATGATCAGCCCGCTGCCGAGCCGGTGGACGCGGCGCTGGAAATTGCGAGGCGAGCCGGGGCGATCGCGACCGAGGCCGTTGCCGAGGACCGCGTCGACGAGGCCGAGGCCGCGACGGCCCTCGTGCGTCGCGTGTGCTTGTGGCGACGCAACGACCCAGCCGTCGTGCGCGAGTGCGAGCGCATCAGGCACCGACTCGCCGAGGCGGCGCCGGAAGCCGCGCGCCCGCGCGTCGTCGCGGCTCTCGCCGCCGCCGCGATCGACGAAGGCTCGCGCGTCGCTGTCGATATCCTCTTGTCCTCCTCCCCCCGCGGCCTCGTCGGCCGGTTCCTGCGCTCCCCCGCCTACGCCGAGGCCGACCGCCGCCGCGTCCTCGAGGCGAGCGGGATGCTCTCGACGGCGCGGTCCGACGCGGCCGACGCTCGCGTCGTCGCAAACCTCTGCGATCGCGACCTCCGCGCCGCGCGCCCCGAGTGGCTGGCGGCCGTGTGCGCGAGTCCCGCGCGCGACGCGGCGACCAAGCTCGCCTTTCGTGTCGCGCGCCGCGGCTTGGGTTTAGAGGAGCCCGCGAGAAAGGCCGTCGCCGACGGCCTGGCGGCGCTAGCGCGCGAGCCCGGCATCGCTCCCGCGTTTGCGCACCTCCACCACCGCATCCCGCGAGAGGCCCTCGAGGCCGTCCTCGCGCCGCCCCACGACGCTGCGTGGGCGCGCCACGCGGCCGCCGTCGCGACGGCGCTCTCGCGCCGGGACGACGACGACGTAGAAGACTTAGAGTTCTTTTTCGCGAGCCTCCTCGAATCTTGCGCGCGCGCCCGATTCCGATCCGCGTTCTTCGCCGCCTGCGCCGCCGCGCGGCGCTGCGGCGCTTCCCCCGACATCGCGCCCCTCGTTGCGGACGGCGAGGAATTCGCGCTCTACGCCGGGCTCCTCCGCGACGACCCGCCGCCTTCCCTCGCGCCTATCGTCCTCCGGTTCCTCGCCCGGGACGAGCGGCGCCATCTCGAGACGAGCGATTTCCCGGAGCACCACCCCGCGGTCGCCGCACTCCACATCCTCGCGCGGAGCGCCGGCGTGCGCTCCGCGTTCTGCGCTCTGGTCGAGCCGCCTTCTTTAGATCACCTCCTCGCGCTCGCTCGCCTCGGTAGAGATCCTCGTCGCGCGATGCCGCCGGACCTCCGGGCCGCAGCAGCTCGCGCAGCGGCGGCTGCTACAGACGACCCCTACCTCCGCGACAATGCGCTCCGCCTCGACGCCCTCCTCCGCCGCACCCCCCTGCCGGACAGGGCTACGTACTCGTGAGCGCGTTGATTTTGCGCAGCCCTCTCCAGCAGCAGACACTCCTCATTATCATTACTTGCGAGGGCCGTTGTTGTTGGCAGCTGGAACCACGATCTTGGCCGACACGGTGGGCTGCACCACCAGTCCTCCTCCTCCTCCTCCTCCTCCTCCAGTCGGGGTTTGAACCCGAGGCCGAGCCCGAACGGAGCGGCGGCCACCCCGCGAGGAAGACGTTGCGCGGTTACGGGAAGACGTGGGCGCGACGACGCGCGGGTGGCTCGACGAGGGTCGGGGTGGCGCGAGGGTGCGCGCGGCCCAATCGTCGTCGAAGCGATCGAGTTCTGCCTGCGTTCGCATGTTGCGGCGCGTGTCGCGCGTGCGCTCCTCGCCCCAGATCCGTTCCTTGGTCACCGTCCGCGCGCGTTCGCCGATGCGCCGCTCCACTTCGAGGCGCTCCACGCCGGCGCGCGAGTCGCGAAGCTCTTCCTTGCGCTCCCAATAACACCCGCGAATCGTCCGCTCGACGCGCCGCTCGTACACGTGACCATCGGGCCCGCCGGACGACGTGTACGACGACATCGAGTACCTCGCGCCCGACTCGAGCCTCGCCTCGAGCTCGCGGACGTCCCGGCACAACTGGCTCAACATGATGCGGACCTCCTCCTCCACAAAAGATAATAAACTTCCTTCTTACCTCTTGTAACAACAGCCAGCACTCCTTGAATTTTTTTTTTTTCTGCGTCCTCCCTTTTCCCAAACACAAAGTTCGTTCTGTAACTAACTAACTAACTAACTTCGGACCTCTCCCGGGCGTTCTGTTGTTGATCCTTACCCTCAACAACGCCCGAGATGCCCAAGCGCCGAGGAAAGCGGCGGGGAAGAGACGAGGAGACACCGAGCGTCGCCTTGACAATCGACAACTTGGAAAAAAACAACAAAAACAAACAGGCGACGCCAAGCGTCGCGTTCACCGAGGCTCGCGACGCCTGCGAAGGCGCCCTCGAGACCATCAAGGTCGTGCCGACGGAGGGCGAGTGCTACACAGAGTCTGACTCGTTCGCCGACAGCGACGACGTCTTCAGCGACGACGACATTCCGTACGTCGCGGTCAACCCGATCGATCCTGCGACGCTGCGCGGCGGCGATCCGGCTCCCACAGACGATGGGAAACATACAAATGAGGCACCGGGCGCCAGAAAGAACGAAGGGCGACCTCTGGACGATGAAGCCAAGCCCGCCGACTCGAAGTCCAACACATGGAAATCCGCGTCGTCGTCGTCGTCGAGAAGAAGCGTGCACGAAATGATTGCAGGAAAGGCCGCGCGTCGCGCGTCAGCGTGCGACCGCTTCGACCCCGCCGAAACCGAACGCTTTCTCCTAAAGCGCTGGCAGAGGATCGAAGGCGTCTTACGGAGCGGGGAGAAAGAGGGTGCGTCATCGTGCTATCTTCTGTCAAATCTTGTGTCCCCACGCAGTCACCCTGCCTAGCGGTACCAAGGTTCCTATCGTTTTCTTGTGACGTGGAGGGGGGACTATATATACCTGGATGTCATAAGATTATCGTTGGTGAATATTGAAACTTGGGTGCTGCTGTTGCTCTTCTGTATGGTCCCCTTCGGTCCGGCTAGTGGGAAGCGCCAGGTAGAAAGTGTTAGGCAGCAGCACCGTGCGAAGATATTTTAGCACGCGTGGTAGCGACACCCCCCTTACGTTACACCTGCCTATAGGAATGGGATGTTTTATAACAGACGCCACTCGAAGAATTCTTGTTGTTGTTTAGCTTCGCAGCTTAGTTGTAGAAACGAGCGGCGGGATCTATCTCGGAATTTATGAGAAGCAGCGCCAAAACGCGAGCTCGTGGCATTTTGTAGCTATGACACCACGCCCGCGCAGCAAGCCGCATTGGCGCAGCCTCGTCCCTGAAGCCCCCGATTAAGTGAGACGAGGCAGCTGTTTGTTCCAGCGTCCGTTCAAGAATGGCACGAGGTTCGAAGACGCGACGATGAGTTTCGAAGTCTTGCACCTGCCAGGTCGCGAGCACGGTCTCGTTACTATTCAAGAGATCCACGAGGTTTGCATTCCAGGGTTTCCAGGCGGCGAGGTTGTCCTCGACGACCGGACAGTGTTTTGATAGACGCGAAGGTCCCGTTTGTCGGCAGGCTGCGTTATCACGATCGTCTCGAAGCTCAAGAGACTGCAGAGTCGAACCGACTCGAGCGTTTTGTAGGGTTGCACGCAGAATTCGTGAATGTTTAAGGAAGGAAGATCTTGTTGTTCATCTCAAGCACTTTGCACCAGCCTTCCGCGCTATAAGCGGCATATTATTGCTCCTGAGTTTGTTGCCCGCGTATGTATTGTTGAGCATCCTCGCCCAGCATTTCGGGCGCTCGGCTTGCACCATGGTTCGAAATTGCCATGGCTCTGTACGTCGTAGAATATTCAGTGCATTTGCCTCGGAATCCAACCGTGCTGGCAAACGAAGATTAAGAGTGGTCAAGTTGGTCGTCTTCATCGCTTTGTTGTTGGACACACCCTTCAGCCCGCCGCACCATCCGCACTAGCCCCCCCAGCTCTCAAGGCCTCACACGATGGTATCGACGATTGGTCGATACCTGAGGTCGGCATTTCCATCCACGCTGTGGTGCGAGTCATGGGACCGACCACAAGGGGAAGGAAGGCGCTGGATCGAACATCCAGATCACCCTTCCGGGTGCCGGTGTCCGACCTAACTAACTAACTAACTAACTTCACCGACAGGAGCCAGTCCGGAATCACGGGCCTGTAGACGAGGGGCGCCGAAAGGTGGGTCGGCGGAGAGTGATCATCAAGCTTGTCGCCATGCGACGAGGAGACCGCTATGTGACTGACAACCAACTCGCCGATAACCTTCCGTCTGCGCCCCGCGGCCATACCCCGTCCCACTGCGAACGTTCCGGCTGCCAACCATAATTTGGTAAAAGTCGATCGTGCTCCAAACACTGAACCCTGTTCGAAGCCGGGACCATGTTTGTTTGACTGCTGTCACCGCCTCCGGAGCGACACAGTCAACGCCTTCACTCCTAACGCCGCCGCCATGGCAAAAAGTACTCTACGTCTGGAAAAAGAAAATCCTAACCCGGCCGCGGTGCTGGTCTCCATTTCTTAGCGTCGGTGGTGGAGTCGTCGTCAAGCGAAGTCGTCTTCGTCGTCGATAGGTTGGTGCTCTCGCAGAGACGAGGGCGATGGGAAGACCTGCATCGCCACTCTCCCAGGCAACCTTGCGGGATCGCCATCGAGATCCATGGGTACTGGTACGACGGGGAGGCGGAGCGGGTTCGGAGCGCGAGCGTTTACGAAGGCCTCCTCCAAGTCGGCGAGGCTCGTTCGTTGGGGGTCGACGAAATCGTCAAGGAACGCGTTGAAGGCCTCGGAGGCGCCGGTCGCAGACGCGTCTTCGCGGAGGGCAAGGACGCACAGCGCGGCCGTTTCGTAGAGATCGGGGTCCTCGTCATCTCGCGCGCGTTCGACAAAGCTTTGGATGCGATTTCGCATCGCGTCGCGCGCTTTGGCGGCGAGAGCTGCGTCGTTGGTCTCTCGCGCAAGGCGGGCGAAGCGTCGGAAGTCGTCGACGGGCTCTGTCGAGGAGATTGTCGCGACGACCACCTCCGCGCGATCGCGCGGGGCGGCGCGTTCGTGATCTCCGGCCGACGTCGCGTAGAATCGGCCCGGAGCGGCGGGTCGCTTCTTGTCGGCGGCGTCCTCGGGTCGGCGGGTTTTCCGGACGTGGTCGCGGACGAGGTCGCGCCACTCGGCTGCCTTTTCCACAGCAGCTCGGGGCACTGGACCGTCGAAGGCGCGGGCGACCGTCTGCTCGCACCTCGTCGCGTAGGCGCGCGCGTCGGGCACTACTCGGTTGCTCTCGGTCATCATCGGCTCGTCCCCCAGCTTGACGGCCTTGCGAAGTAAGAGGTCCAGAAACCGCTCGCGAACGGGGTTGACCGCGTCGAGGCGGAGGTCGGCGCGCGGTCCTATCGCGCGGGCCTCCACCAACGCGTCGGCGGCCTCGGCCAGCGGGTGTCTCGCGTCGGCGTCTCGGAAGTTGGCGCGTCGCTGCTTGGCGCGGGCGGTCGGGGCCGAGAAGAGACCGTGGCGTGGCGCGTCGGCGTCGGTGCGGTCGTCGGCAAAGGGGATGGCGACGGCGAGCAGCGACTCGTCGCCGCGCGCGCAGAGCGCGTAAAGCTGGACCTTGGGCGACTTGTTGGTCGCGTGCCATCTCGCGATCGCGCACGACTGCTTCGCGCGCAGCGCGCGGGAAATCGCGGCGAGAGCGGCGCGGCCCCGGTCATCCGCGCCGACCACCAACGTCGCTCCGCCGCCCAGAACGTCTTCGCGGCGCAGGATCGCGTTCGGCGCGACGCGCACGACGGTCGCGTACGCGTTCTTCTGCGGTTTGGGCCGCACCGTGGAGAGCTCCTCGACGGCCTTCGCCTCGGACTGATCGTCGACAAACACCATTTCCTCGTTTCCAAACTTGTAGCCCTTGACGACGTCGGCGTCCTCGATCATCCGATCCTGGATCATGGTGAGCTCGCGCCGCCGCTCGGCTTCCTCCTCCTCGGTCAAACCCTCGCCGCCCGCGAGCTCCTTGAACACCCAATGCCGTTGAATCAGCGTGGCCCCGGGGACTTTGACATCCTCCTCTTCCTCCTCGTCCGCCTGTTTCTTCCACTCCCGGAGCCCACTGATGCACTCGTACTGCTGCGCGGGGAGTCGCTCCTTTTCCACCAACAACAACTTCTTGCACGAGATCGAGATCGCCGCGCCAATCCGCAGCTCGAGGTTCTGGAAGCGCGACGGCTTCAAGCGCTCGGCGCCGCGGCCCAGGTGCACACGCAGGGCCGCGACCAACGCCTCCCCCGTCAGCCCGTCCTCCAAGGCACCCGCCGTCTTGGCCGCCATCGCTCCGAACGCCTTGGCCGCGAGACCCGAAGGATCCAGCTCTCCCAAGACGAACGCGCTCAACTCGAGCGGGTCTTTGTCGCCGAAAATCTGCTTCGCCGCCTTGCGCAGGCCGTTTTCGTCGTCGACCACGCACCCCGCGTCCGTCAGCACCAGCAGCCTCCGGTGCCCCCGCAATCGCTCGGAGAGCTCCTCCTTGGCCGCGAAGATCGCGTCCACCAAACCTACGCGACCGCCCTCGGTGATCGCCTCGGGAACCTCCCCGCGAAGCGCGTCGACCACCCCCAGCGCCGCGTGCCGCAGCTCCGCGACGTGGTACACGTGTTCGTACCCGCCGTGCGCCTCGTGCAGCATGTTCTTCGTCTCGCGCGTTCCGAACATATACACACCCACTTCGCTGTCCTTGTGCGCGCTGTACAGGTACCACTTCACCACCTCGATGGCCCCATTGCATAGCGCCCTGAACTCTGGAGCCATGCGGTCGATCACGATGTTCGTCGAGATAGGCTGCATCTTCCCAGCCATCTTCTTCTTCTTCTTCTGGTTGGTATATTCCTAGGGTTTCGTTTTCTTTCGTTCGTAATCAAGGCGGGAGGGAGGGAAGACTACTACTTCAAGTCTCGTTGTGGTAAAAGTAATTCGGTGACGACACAACGCGACCTGATTGACGATGGCTCGTGTCACGAGACGCCACTTCGTTCAGGGCGCCGTCCTGCGGACGATCCCGATCGTGATGCCAACTCTGTTTGTCGTGATGACCGTCAGCGTGGGCTTCGCCAAACATGCTCTCCGCAAGATTCTCAACGAAGTTTCAGCGGAACCCCTCAACGCGAGACGACACTTTGTTAACGACGTGGAATTCTACTTCAACGTCTGGATCTCGTACGTCTGCATCCTTGACACGTTCGTGCTGATCGCCGTAGTGCTGAGCTCCGGCTTGGCGCGAAACCTCTCGAGAGAGGTATTGCGACGCGCGGGGGCGTACCTATGCATCGACACGGAGCCCGCGTACTTCGCCATCTTCTTCGCATCGGCCTGGTTGTGCGTGTGGATCGCTCTCGCCTTTGGTGCCTTCTGCGCCGGGGGTGCACTCCTCGTGCTGCTGGTGCGGGTGCTCTGCAAAGAGTCTACTCTCGCCTCGAAGTACGCCGTCGCCTTCGTCGCGCAGCAGCTCGACAAAAAGTCACCATTGCGCATCACCTTCTGCGCGACCAACTTGACCGACGATGCGCTCGAGTACTACGAGGCCCTTGCGGACGACGACATCGTCGGCGACGATGCGTCCTGTCTCTCGAACCTCGACGACTTCTGCGACCCCTTTATCCACCATCTACACCACAACACCGTGCGTCTCGCTGCCTCGGCAGCAATCATGTCCGTCATCCAAATCCACGTCGCTATTCTCGCCATCGAGCGATTCCGCTACTTCGCCCCACCCCCCCAGCTCCCGCCCGAGCCGCCGGCCCCCTTTGCTGACTTCGTCGCGACGACCTCAGCTTACCAAGAAAAGGTGCCCTTGATCTAAAACGATCGATGCCTGGGGCTTTTCATATCTCCTTACCCTGATCGCCGACCGCATGGTTGCGATGGAGGACGGTGCCTCATGAATCCTGAGCCTTGCGAGGGCATCCGCCCTCCCGGCGTTGGTTGGCACCTATTCGCCTCCCGGGCGGGCCGGTTGGCAGCCGGAACGTTCGCAGTGGGACGGGGTATGGCCGGGGGGCGAAGACGGAAGGTTATCGACGAGTTGGTTGTCAGTTACATCGCGGTCTCCTCGTCGAATGGCGACAAGCTTGATGGTCACTCTCCGCCGACCGACCTTTTTTTCGGCGCTCCTCGTCCACAGGCCCGTGATTCCGGACTGGCTCCTGTCAGTCCGGCCGGGCTCCCATGCTCGGGAGAGGCCTGGAGTTAGTTAGTTAGTTAGTTAGTTTAATACAAGTCCAGGCCAGTAAGTTCACCTAGTCCCAATCTCTAACCCCAGTAAGTTCACCTGGTCCCAGTAAGTTTCATATAAGTTCACCTGGTCAGTAAGTTCACCTAGCTCACACCAACTCCTTCGAGCTCGTCGCTCTCGCCTCCGCCAATCTAAGCTGCTTTGATCCGCACGCGCCGCCAACCTTTTAGTGTACTCTAAAAACCCTTTACTCTAAAAACCCCAGTATGTTCACCTGGTCCCAGTTTCACCTGGTCACTCAGCTCACCTAGTCCCAATCTCCAACCCCAGTAAGTTCACCTGGTCCCAGTAAGTTCACCTACAGTGCGCGTGTAGACGCCGTGAGGGGGCTTATCGGTATTGCGCAGCACGTGTGGGGTAGGGTGGAGTCGTCGACCCAGATGAGTATATCCTCGGGGATGCCGATCGACAGAGAGCCACGTAGAGCTGGACGTGGCAGAAGACGGGCTTGGGAAAGAGGACGCTGACCTCGCGGGGCGTCTGGCCCAGGCTCTTGTTGATCGTTTGGCGTAGGCGGGCCTAACGACACGATCGATCATGTATCTTGTACCGTTGCAGTGGCCGTGCGACGGGTCGAGGTTTCGAAGACCTTAAGCTCGCGCTCAAAGTCAGCATCCCGTTGGTTGTCAGGGAGTTCCGACCCAACCTAGTCTGCCGAAAAGAACTCCGACGCCTCGTCTCCGGGAAAAAAAGGCCGCGGTCATGCGCGCGTTGTCAGCATCGACAACATCGTTTCGACGGGGCGTGAGAATGGCGCGCTGAAAGAGCCGCCGCGGCTCGTGGAAATAGTCTGCGAGGTCGCCGTAGACGGCTTGGAGGATCACTGTCTGGCCTCGCGCCTACCTGATCCTTACTCTCGGGCCTACCTGATCCTTACCCTAAATCGAGGGACAAACAGACAGACAGACAGACAAACAAACAAACAAACATCTGTCGATTAGTAGTTAGGAAAAAGTCGAACTGATATCAGTGATAATTAATTAATAAGGCGGGAACTGCGAGCCGGGTCACTGGGGTTAATTATCATTTACAACTTTTTGACTTCTTTCAGTATTCCGTCCAAGGGTTATTATTAATTGAATGCCAGGGTCTTTGAACGCCGCGCGAGAGTCCGCGCGAGAGTACTGCGCGCAGTACAAAATGCGGGCGTTGGCCGCAGAGGAACTCATCGAGCTACGGGAGCGCGAGAACAACGTGGTTCTCGTCGATGTTCGAACAGCGCCCGAGCGGAGAGTGTCGCGCATCAAGGGGAGCCTTTCGACGAGAGAATTCGAGGCGCTTTCGTTTGACGCGCTCCGCAATCAAACGGTCGTGTGTTACTGCACGGTCGGCAAGCGCAGCGGCGACTACGCGACTGCGCTTGCCGGTCGCGACAACAAACCCTGGCGACACCTCTTCAACTCGGAAGGCATCGTTCCCTACTCGCACCATCCCGAGGCGTTGTCGTCGTCGTCGTGTTCTCGGAATTGTCTGGTGGACGAGGAGGGCGCGGCTGCGACGAAAATCCATGTATTTGCGTTTCGGTGGGACCTCGCGTCGGATGCGTTTGCACCGGTCCAGTTTGGACCCCTCGGCGCCCTGGCCGCCGCCATCGCACCCAGTCTTCTCGAGTAGTAGTCTGGTCCCCCCCCGACCTCCTCGAAGAAGAAGAAGAACAACAACATACGTATAATTTAGGCGGCGACCGTCTTGACGCGGTCATTGGTGGGGTCAACCGGGGGTTTTAGGTGAAGCGTGGCGGGACGCCTGGCGCCGCGGTCTCCGATTGACCAGGTGCCCGACTTGAGAAAGTCGGGCGTGAGCTTTTGGTGGAGGTGGGAAACCTGGTCGGCGTGGACGTAGCCGTAGGCGATCGTTTTGCGGAGGGCGTGGGAAAAGGCGGTCGATCGGACGAGACCAACGCAGGTGTCGTCGTCGTACCAGAGGGTCTCGGCGCCGTGGAGTGGCGCGGCGTTCGCGGGGGGCTCGACCGAAAACGGTTCGCCGTCGTCATCGTCGTCGTTAATAGAGAGGCAGACGAGGCGCTTGCGCGAAAAGACGCCAGCCTTTCTGGCCTCCTCGAGGGCCGCGCGGCCGATGAAGTCGTCGACGTCTCTCGACGTGTTTTTGAGGCGGGGGGCGACGGCGAAGCCGATGGCAGCCTCGAAGGGCGTTTCGGCGTTGGAGAGGTCGGCGTGCCAGTGGCGGTATCCCTTTTCCGCCGAGAGCGAGTCCATGGCGCGGTAACCCGCGTCGACCGCCCCGATGGCGGCGTAGATTTCTTTGGCGCGGTCGTAGGGCGCGTGGAGCTCGAAGCCGAGCTCGCCGACAAAGGTGAGCCGGATTACGCGGACGCCCGGAACGCCCGCGACGGTCACGTTTTCGAGGGCAAAGGAAAAGGGGAGGAAGGCGTCCATGTCGAAGGTTGGGTCGATGGTCGGGGGGCCGAGGCGGGCGCCGTCGACGAGGGGCGCGAGGACGCGGCGCGAGAGCGGACCCTGCACCGAAATAACGGCGAAATCGTCAGATCGATCGACGAGAGTCGCGTCGAAGCGATTGATGTTGTCGCGGATCCAGGCGGCGTCGCGCGAGCAGGTGGATCCGCCCGAGACGAAGTAGAGGTTGCCATTCCGCAGCCTCGTGACCGTGAGGTCGGCCTCGACGCCGCCGTTGGCGTTGCAGAGGGGCGTGTACGTGGTTTGGCCGACGCCCGGACGGAGAGCGGCCGCGCACACGTGGCGCGCTGCCGCCTCGGCCTGCGGGCCCGCGAGTTCGAACTTACCAAAGTAGCTCTGGTCGAAGACGACCGCGGAGTTGCGCGCCGCGCGGCACTCGGCGGCGACGAGCCCAAAAGACTTGCCCCAGCCGAACGCGAGCTCGCCCTCGACGACGTCGTTGTAGGGATTCGTCGCGTGCCGCCGCGTCGACTCCGCAATATCACCCTTCCAGTCGAGTCGCCAGGCCGCGTCGTCGTCGTCGTAGGCGCCGTAGTAGTCGTACGGCAGCGGCTCGAGTCGTTCTTGCCTATTCGGAACAAACCACCCCGGCCGCTCGAAGCCGTGTCGCGATTGGAAGACGCAGCCGCGGTCGGCGAGGGCCTCGTGGAGAGCCGAGGTGCGGTGGAGGCGGCCCGCGAGGGGCTCGTCGTGGGGAAAGACGATCGCGTAGGTCTTGGCGTAGGATTCGTGAGTCGTGCGCTTGACCCACTTGGGGTCGCGCGAGCACGACGCGTGGAAGCGGCGCGGGTCCAAGGCGAAGAGGTCGGCCGAGGTCGCGCCACCGTCGCAGACATATTCGGCGAGGTGCTCGCCGACGCCGCCGGCGAGCATCATGCCCATGCTGTTGAAGCCGCAGGCGAGGAACAGTCCCCCGAGGTCGGGCGAGGGTCCGACGAGGGGTTTGTGGTCGGGCGTGAACGACTCCGGACCGCAGACGGTCGACTTCACCCCGACGTCCTCGACGACGGGGCACCGGCGGAAGTGTCCCTCGAGGTTCTGGGAGAAGGTTTCCCAGTCTAGATCGTACAAAGAGAAGGCAAAATCGGGAGTAACGCGCCGAAATTCGGGGTTGGTCTCGTAGCCGCCCAGCGCCAGCGCGTCGCCCTGCGCCTTGACGTAGATCGAGAGCTCGTGGTCGCGGACGTTGGGGATAGCCTTCGATGATGATGATGATGATGATAAGGCCTCCTGAAGGTCGGGGATGCTTTCGGTGACGACGTAGGCGTGCTTCATCGCGAGGAGCGGGAGGTCGGGGATCGGGGAATCGAGCGTCGCGAGAACGTCGTTCGCCCAGGCGCCGGCCGCGTTGACGACGTTCCGAGTCTCTATTCGCCTCCCGTCCTCCGTGACGACCGCGCGGACGTGGCGTCGAAACACACCCTCGCAGGTCTCGATCCTCGCACACCTCGTATGTTCGGCGAAGATTGCGCCAAACCGGGCCTTGGCGACGCGGCGGTAGGCGTCGCAGACGTTGGAGGCGTCGATCGTGCCGTCGCCCGGCGAGTACATCGAGCCGACGAGGTCGTCAACGTTGAGGAGAGGGTGGATGTCGCGAGACTCGGCGGGGGAGACCATGTGGGCCTCGATGTTGTAAAATTTTCCCATCTCGGCGAGGCGCTCGTACTCGGCGAGGCGTTCTCGAGTCGTCGCGACGAACAGCCCGCCGTTCGCGGAGAAAATCGACCCGCGCCGCGACCCGGGGGTTTCCTTTTCGATTTCCTCGAGGGCGTCCTCGAGTTCGAGGCACCGCATTCTCGTTTTTTCGTGGAGTTCGACGTCGACGTACGATGGCCGCAGCCGCCACAGCATCCCCGCCGTGTGCCAGGTCGTGCCCGCCGTCAGGGTGTGGGCCTCGAGGAGCACCGTTCGCAGCCCGCGCGCAGCGAGGTGGTAGGCCGCCGAGGCCCCGACTGACCCGCCGCCGATCACCACCACGTCCGCGCTCGCGGGCAACAAAGCCGCACTCGTCGTCGTCGTCGAGGCGCGACGCGCCAGGCGGCCCCCGAGCAGCATTGTGTTGTTATTCTTCAACCCTAGTTTTTTTTCCGTTCGTTGGCGAACATGCCCGAAAACGCACAAGGTTTCGTAAGACGCAACGGCAGATACATGCGAAAGTCTATTGAATCGGTCATGTTGAAGTAGAGGGGGGCATCCCATCATCTTCTGTTCTCCTCCGCAACAAATTTGACTGGTGCTACTGCTGCTGCCGCCGTCGTCGTCGTCGTCGGTATCGTGATTCATGTTGTTGGAGCGCGTGGTGGTCGTCGGGGGTGGGGTCGCCGGGGTGTCGATCGCCCGCGAGCTCGCGCGCGCGGGGGTCCGTGTGAAGCTGTTCGAGAGGTCGAAGCAGCTGTGCGCGGGGGCGACGTGGCACGCCGCCGGGCTCGTGACGCGGTTCGCGGGGTCGAGCAAGCTGAAGAAGCTGCACGTCCGGTCGTTGCAGCTGTTGTCGGAGATCCACGAGAAGACGGAGGGCGGGATCGGGCTCCACCTGAGCGGGTCGATCCGGCTCGTGAAGGCGGGCGACCGCGACCGGGCGCTCGAGGCGCGGCGGCACGTCGAGCTCGCCAAGCTGTACGACGAGGCCGACGCCCCGACGACCCTCGTGACGCCCGCGGAGATCAAGGCCCTGCACCCCCTCGTCGATACCTCCCACCTCGAGCTCGGGGTCCGCACGGTGCGCGACGGCGACGTAGATCCTACGCTTCTCGCGAACGCTCTGGCCGTCGACGCCAAGAACGCCGGCGCGACGGTCGTTTTGGGTGCCGAGGTGTCGGGCGTCGAGAAGCTCGCGACGGGGGAGTTTCGGGTGTCGTTCGATAGCAACGGCAGCCGCCCCCCCGAAGTGTGCGACGCGGTCGTCAACGCGACGGGGCTCTGGTCGCAGCGGCTCTCGGAGCAGATGGGATTGGGGGCAACGCATCCGGCGTTCGTCATCGAGCACCACTACGCCGTCACCGAACCTCTCCCGGCGCTGGCCGCGCTCCGCGCCAAGGGCGAACGCGTCCCCGTGCTCCGCGACCTCGCGGGGTCGTCCTACCTGCGCCAGGAGCAGGACGGGATACTGGTCGGTCCGTACGAGCGCTTGCCGCCCGAGGCGGTCCATCGCGAGTGGCGGCGAGAGGGACCCCCAATGTCGTGGGCTTGGGACCTGTTCCCCGACAAGGTCGATCGTCTCGAAGAGGTGATGGCGCATGCGATGGAGTACACGATGCCCGCGCTCCAGGAGGTCGGGTTGGCGTCGGTCGTCAACGGCCCGACGATCTGGGCGCCCGACTCGCTGCCGCGGTGCGGCCGCACGAGAATCCCGGGCTACTACGACTTCAATACCCTCACCTACGGTATCGCCCACTCGATGCCGCTCGCCGAGCATTTAAAAACCCTCATGCTCGACGGCGAGCAGCCGTACGACCTCGCCGCCGAGTGCGACCCGCTCCGGTACGGTCGGTGGGCCAACGACGACTACGCGGCCGCCAAGATCGCCGAGACCTATCGCATGAACAACAAGCCGGCCTACGCGTTCGAGAACCGCAAGGCCGGCCGCGACGTGCCGCACGTTCACGCGAGCGAGGCCCTCGCGACCCTCGCGAAGGTCCTCAAGAAGCACGGCGCGCTCACCTCGTTCTCGCAGGGCGTCGAGACGCCGTTAGCGTTTCTTCCTCCGACCGTCCAAGTTGTCGAAGAGGCGAGATTCGATAACCACGAGTGGGCCGAGGCCGCGCGACGCGAGGCCGAGCACGTGAGGGCGTCGGTGGGGGTCGGGTGTGCCACGGGCTTTTCGAAGCTCGTCGTACGGTCGCGCGACGACGACGGCACCGCCGCGCGCGCGCTGCTCGCGGACGCGACCACAAACGTCGTTCCCAAGACGCCCGGCGCCTGCCGCCTAACCTACGCCGTCGCGCCGAAACGCGGCTCGGTCGTCGCCGAGTTCACCGTTTCGAACCTCACCGGCTGTGGCTTGCTTTCGGGCGATGACGCGACTTGTTACTACGTCGTCGGCTCGCGCGACTACGCCGGCCACGACCTCGAGTGGCTCAAGACGCGCGCGAGGGCGCTCGGCTACGACTCCTCGGTTGTCGAGATCGCCGACGTCTCAACCGATATCGAGATTTTGCTGCTGGCGGGCCCCGACTCGAAGAAAACGCTCCTCGGTCTCCTCGACGACGACGACGCCGCCGCCGTCGTCGATTCTCTCGGCTTTCTCAAGTTCGCGACCCGGCCCGTCCGGGTCGCCGGCGTCGAGGGCGTCGTGATCGCGCGCGTCTCTTTTACCGGCGAAGCCGGCTACGAGCTTCACGCCCCCGCCGAATCGGCCGCCTCTCTTTTTGACGCGATTGTCGTTTCTGCCGGCGTCGAGCCGTTTGGCTCGCACGCCACGAATTCCCTCCGCCTCGAAAAGGGCTTCAAAGTCAAGGCCGACCTGGACTTCGCACGCTTCGACGAGGCCGGCATCTCGGCTTTCACGCGAAAGTCCTTCGTAAGGCCGCCGATCGACACGCCGCCCGCACGCCGCGCCGCCCTCTTCAAGATACGCGCGGCCCCGGGCTTCGAGTGGTCGGTCCCGGGCGATTCGCCAATTTTTTCCGCCGCGGCGGGCGACAAGCTGGTCGGTTTCACGACATCATCAGCGTTCGGCACCGAGGCGAACGCGACCCTCGCCGCGGGGTTCCTCCTCCAGCCCGACACCCCGACCGACCTCCGCGTCGAGTGCTTCGGCATGCGGTGGCCCTGCGAAATCCTCGAATCCCCGCCCGCCCCGGTCCGCGGATTCGACCACAAGCCGCCGGAGATGCGTCGCGACCTTCAGCACGAGCGACCGATGCCGCTCGCCGCGCAGCAGCGCCTCCTCTCGACGACGGCCGCTCCGCCCTCGGAAACTGTCGTCCCGGACGAGGGCCGCTCGTCGCGGCCCCTCGCGTGGACGCGCGAGGAGTATTTCTCGGGGTCGCGGAGGTCGTTCGAGCACGCGTCGTGCTTTGGCGGCACCATGTACACAGACGAGCAAATCCACGCCGACGAGCGCCGCGCCATCTTCAGACGCGAGTGGGTCATCGTCGGCCACGCCTCCGACCTCTCGAAACCGGGCGACGTGGTGCCCTTCGAAATTGCCGGAGCGCCCCTCTTCGCCGTCAATCACAAGGGCACCATCAAAGCCTACCACAACGTGTGCCGCCACCGCGGCGCAAAACTCGTCGACAGATCGATGAAAAACCGCGCCGTCATCAGCTGTCCATACCACAAGTGGGGCTACGCCCTCGACGGCAGACTGGTCGGCACCCCCTGCTGGGACGAGGTCCTCCCCCAAAACAGCGCGGACGACCGCCAACTCCCGCGTGGTCTCAAGGAAAAGTTCGACACGGCCCACGTCGCCAACTTCGACCGCAAGGATTTTGGCCTCTTTCCCTGCGACTTGAAGACCTGGGGCGGCATGCTGTGGGCGCGCGTCGGCGACCGCGACGGTAAGGGCAACGTCGACCTCGAGGCCCACCTCGGCGACCTTCCTATCCAGCTCCGAAATTATCCCCTCGACGAGATGGTCGTCGCGCGACAGATCACCGTCGACCGCATCAACGCCAACTGGAAAATCCTCGCCGAAAACTTCAGCGAGTACTACCACCTCCCGGCAGTCCATCCCGAGCTCTGCGCCGTCTCGGGCGTCGACGAGCACGTCCGCACCCAGGGTGCCGGCAAGTACCTCGGCTTTGCGACCGCGCCCCTGACAAACGGAGGCACGGCCGTCGACCCCGTCGTCGCGCCGCCCATGCCGGGCCTCGAGGGCACGCCCGACGCCTTTGCCGCGCGCCACGTGATGATCTACCCCTCGGCCTTCATGAGCTTCTACCCCCACCACGTCTTCCGCGTCATCCTCGAGCCGCTTTCGGCGGGCGTCACGCGCGAGCGAACGCACCTCGTCGTCCACCCAAAAATATACGACGACCTCGGCGACGAACGGGCCGAACAAACCATCGACCGCTTCATGGCCTTCCACCAAAAAGTCAACAACGAAGACATGAGCATCTGCGAGGCTGTGCAGCGCGGCGTCATGGCGCCTCCCTACGCCGGAGGCCGCCTCTCCTTCCGTTTCGAAGAGACGATACACCGCTTCCAAAATTTGGTTGCCGACTCTCTCGTCGGCTCGGGTCACCGCATCCCGCCGGCCGACGACGATTTTGACGCGTTCCGCGATCTCGAAGGGCCACCGGCACCCTAGCGTTTACGCGCGCGCCACCACCTCCTTTGGTCTGGAGGTTGTACACGCGCCATCGTCTCCAAAAACACTCGTATTGTGATTCTTCTTCTTCTTCACGAGCGCACCACCCGACGCGCGCGTGAACCATCTTCTTGCCCGATGCTGTACATACGATCCTCGGGCTCTCCAAGTACAAACCAACCACCCTCTGCAAACACACCTTCACGCCATGTACATCAACACGATGTTTAGAAGACATGACAAGATAATTATACTATTATTAATAACGTAGGTTCATCTTATTATCTTTTTTTTTCCGCCTGTGAAGTCGACAACAACCGTGATCTTGCGCCATAGATAGATAGCCCGCGGGGGCACGTTTTTTTTTTTTGGCAAACTGCTGCTGCTGCTGCTGCTGCTGCTGCTGCTGCTGCTCTAGAGAGATGAGTGCTTATTACTATTAAGTCTTGTGGCTAATAAGATGTTAAAAAAATCGACACTGCCCCCAGCAGCATGTTTCGAATACTTATTATTACAATACTTATTATTACTTATTATTATTATTAGGGTCGGTATTCTTTTGAATACAGGGTCGGTACTCTAAGCGAACCAGACGAATGTGTATCATTATTATTATTATTAGTAAGAGCTGCAACGAGGGAAATATTAATAAGAAATTCCCTCAAAAGCCATGTATACCAACGGCATATATTTGTATTTAAATTCAAAGCGCTCTTCAATTCAAACTGAATCAGAAGTTCGGGGGCGCAAAGCGGCGAGAGGAGTGACGACACAGGAGCATAGGCAACAACAACGTCACGTTTATTCTCTCTCTCGAGTCGAGAAAAAGAGGTCGCACACGCGACGGGGAAAGAAAGAAAGAAAGACAGAAAGAAAAACAAAAGGTGCCCGGCCGGCTCGTAGCAGATGTGGTCCTCCTTATCATGATGGGCTATCAATCCTAGGCGGGGGGCGATATACGTATTGGGATTGGGTGTAGACCGGTGCTCATCATCTCGAAGTCCGCGCGCAACGAGGGCGTCGTGCCAGCAGAAAAGAAACCGCACCGCCGGCGGTCGTCGTCGTCGCCGATGATGTCCGCCGAGGAAAGGAAAGGAAAGGAAAAGAAAGATAACAAGTCGGGCAAAGGAGGGCACATTAGCGGGAAAATTTGAATTTATTGGGGGCGTGATCGTCGTCGCGTTGCTGGCGTCGTCTCATGCGTTGGCGGGAGAGGTCTTCTTGGAGAAGCTTGTAGGTGCAGTGCGGCGAGTGGCCGCAGCGATGGTCGACTCGAAGGAGATTTTCAACGTCGAGGCCGGCGAAGAGGCTGAAGAAGGGCCAGGTGCGCTCGATGCGTGCGACGTTGTTCAAGAGGGTTTGGAATTGGGTGTGCGAGTGATTGAGTTCGTTCTCGAGCCGCGCCGCCTGCTCCTCGAAATGGGCACTTCTCTCGAGCGCGGCGTGGAGGCGAATCTCGAGCGCAATCGTGCGGTCCTCGTAGTCCTTTTCGACGCGGGCGAGGCGGTCGCGCGCCATCCTGAGGTGGTCGACGAGAAGGTCATGGGAAGTCCAGAGGTCGCAAAGCTGCAGAAAGGCGGCGGCGAAGAGGCCGAGGACGACCAAGAGAGCGTGCTTCCAGCGACTTCGAGCCGCGAGGGAGCGTCTCACCTCGGCCACTCGATTTTCGGCGGTCACAAATTGCCGAAATTTGGACCGATACAGCGTCGGCCTCCGGACGCGGTGCCCGCGAAAGAGGCGTTGCGCGACCGTCGCGGCCCGCGCCCGCCTCCGGTACATCCGCAGCCGCGCCAAATCCTGAAGCCGATACACCGCATCGCACAAAGCGCCATGGTAGTACTCGTCGGCCTCCACGGCTGCCGCGATCTCGCGCAAGTTCGGGGACCCGTACTGCGCCAAGGACAACGCGTCCTTCAGCCGGAACACGGCCTGGCTGTACTTGGAGGCCATCCTCGAGAACGAGTCCTCCTCTTCTTCCTCGGGGACCCGAGCAGCGCTCACCTCCTCGAAGGATTCCTGCAGCAGAGGCTGACCGGAACCGCCCGCAAACATGGGCGCGAACATGACGCTGCTCATACTCCTCTGGACACGACAACTGACACGTTGAACTTTTGAACCCTTACCCGTATAACGAACAGTGTTCACGTCGTCGTCGTCGTCGTCACTTGGGATCGCGATGCTGTTGTTGTTCTATCTGACTACTTTTTTTTTTTATTTTCTTTCTCCAATTGTATTTTATATTCTGTGAAAACAACAACATTCGAACGTGGAGGAGGGTTCGTGTCGGATCAAGAGCCACTGCTGCGGTTGGAACGAACATCCCAAGGTGGTTTGATTTTGAGCTAGGTGTGCCGATGGGGCAGACGGCGGGCAAGTTGAATCATGAAGACGCTGTGAGGGTGGAGAAGATGATGGAGGTTCAGGAGAAGTACGTGAACGTGGCGCTCGAGGAGGTGGACTTTTCAAATCCGACGGGTGCCGACGACGAGGAGGAGGCGGGGGAGGAGGAGGCGGGGGAGGAGGAGGATGAGGAGGGGGGGGTCGAGGAAGAGGGCGACGTGACGTACGCCGAGTACGCCCCCAAGAAATTCAGGACCGCCGGTATGAAGCGGCACCCGTCGCCGGCGGTGGAAAACGGAACTCTGGCGACGGTGGACCCTCCGGACGTTGGGTACGAGCTGGCCATCGCGCGCGCGCGTCCCGGCGTGATCCGCGAGGGGCTGTTGTCGAATTTGCAGCTCGAGTTCATCGCGTACGCGTGCCAGCGGCACGATCGCGATTTGCCGAGCGGGGCGAGGTGCGGTTTTTTTCTCGGCGACGGCGCCGGGATGGGGAAGGGCCGCCAGATGGCCGGGCTCATCTTGGAGAATTTGCTCAAGGGCCGCCGGCGGCACGTCTGGGTCTCGACGAACATCGATTTGGTGGAGGACGCCAAGCGCGACTTGCGCGACGTGGGCGCGGACGTGGACGTCGTCACGCCGCCGGCGAGCCACGGGGCGGCCGTTAGGGCGGAGAAAGCGGAGGCGGTCTTTTTTACGACGTACTCGAGCATGTCCAAGGGCTGCACCGGGACGCTGTCGCTCGACGACGCGGGGGCGCGATTGGTGCAGATCGTGGATTGGATCGGCGAGGACTTCGATGGATGCCTGTTGTTCGACGAGGCCCACCGCGCCAAGAACCTCGTCGGCGAGAACGGGGTCGAGGCGACCGCGGCGGGTCGCGCCGTCTTTTTGATCCAGAGGATCCTCCCGCGGGCGCGGGTCGTCTACTGCTCGGCGACGGGGGTCAGCGAGCCCCGGAACTATGGGTATATGGTGCGGTTGGGGCTCTGGGGGCCGCGGAGTCCGTTCCCTATCGCCGACGAGAAATCGGACGAGTGCTCGGACGCCGCGATTAAGAATTTCGTTCAACTCGTCAACAACCGGGGCGTCGGCGCCATGGAACTCTGCGCGCTCCATTTGAAGATGGAGGGCGCGTTGATGTGCCGTACTTTGAGCTACGCGGGCGTCGACTTCGACATCGTCGAGGCCGAGCTTACCCAGGCGCAGCAGGACCAGTACAACCGCGCCGCGAGGCTCTGGCAACTCCTGCACACGCGCGTCGAGCTCAAGCTCGCGCGCGAGGCGGTCTCCCGCGGTGACGATAAGGGTTCCGACTACAAATATATGCGTAGGACCTTTCACTCCCAGCTCTGGGGCGGCCACCAGCGCTTCTTCCGATCCCTCATCACCAGTTTCAAGGTTCCCAAGCTCGTTCAGATCGCCAAGGACGCGATAAACGACGGCAAGTGCGTCGTGATCGGCCTCCAGTCAACCGGCGAGGCGCACACCAAGCGCGCCCACAAGCAGCAGCACCACCGCCACGAGTCGGCGGCAGAGCTCGACGACCACGACGACAACTTCGAAGGAGACGCTCAAGATGCGGAAGAATCATCGATGCTCTCGGCGCCGCAGGAGACGTTGCTGTACGTCGTCGACCACGTCTGGCGTCACGAGCTCGAGATGGCGGCAGCAGAGGAAGGGCGCGAGAGCGCCAGCCCGATCAAAGCTGACGACGACGACGAGGAGGAGGTGGAGGAGGATGAGGAGGAGGAGGAGTCGCTGTTCGACGACGAGGAGCCGAAAAAGAAGAATCCGATTTCCAACAATAACGAAAATAATTGCAAAAAGCGACCGCTCGCGCCGCAAATAATTATTCACCAGCAGCAACAACAAGAACCGAAGAACCGCTTTGATGATGATGATGATGATGATGATGATGATGATGATGATTTTTTTGAGAATAAGAAGAAGAAGAACCCCCCGTTTAGCAGCAGCCCTCAATCGCGCGGGTCGCGGGCGAGCTCGGCGTCGGAGTACGACCTCTGCAGCAGCAACGACTCGGAGGACTCGATGGCGTCGCGGTCGTCGAAGCGATCCAAGTCGCAGCACTCGGACTGGCTCGCGTGGGACGAGGCGGAGAACGAGGACACGGACGAGGTTATGGAGCCGAGCGAGGAGCAGGAGCTGCGCGAGGTGGAGAACGAGCTCGAGTGGGTGAGGGCGTTCAAGCGCAAAGTGGGGTCACTCAAGCTCCCCGCGAACGCGCTGGACATGATCGTCGACGAGCTCGGCGGACGCGACGGCGTCGCGGAGATGAGCGGTCGATCGCAACGCATGATGCGGAACTACAAGGGGGAGTGGGTGTACGAGAAGCGGACGGTGAACGGCGTCTCGATGGACGACCAAAATATCTTCGAGCGCGAAGAGTTCCAGGCGGGGCGCAAACTGGTGGCGATTATCTCGGACGCGGCCTCGTCGGGCATCTCGCTCCATGCCGAGAACGCGGATCGCGTCAAGAACAAAAAACGACGCGTCCACATCACTCTCGAGCTGCCGTGGTCGGCCGACAAGACTCTGCAGCAGATGGGGAGGTCGCACCGCAGCAACCAGAAAGTGGCCCCCGAGTACAAACTGTTGGTGAGTCCGTTGGGCGGCGAGCGGCGATTCGTCGCGGCCGTGGTCAAGCGCCTCGAGAGCCTCGGCGCTTTGACGCAGGGCGACCGGCGCGCGACGGGCGTGACAAAGTCGTGGTCGTGCTTCAACGTCGACACCGACCAAGGCATCGATACCGTCCTCGACATATTCCACCACTCGAGCTGGACGACGAATCAGCTCCTCGGGAAGACGGGGGAAAACGAGAACTACCCGCTCGTCAAGCCGCCCAAGCTCCCCTCGGGCGAACGCGAGGCGATCGCGACGCTCTGCCTCGAGAACGCCGAGCTCGTCGGCGCTACCGACGGGTGGTCCCGGCGCTGGGGGGGCGACGCGGGCGCCGTCGCGGCCCGGCTGACGCTCCTCCACGGCGCGAAACTGTGGCTCTCGCTGGTCGGCATCGACGTCGAAGAGTACGAAACCAATCAGCCGGGGGGCTCTCAGTATCACGACGTCGTTCCGAAGTTTCTGAATCGTATTTTGGGTCTCGAGATCTCGCGCCAGCAGTGGCTTTTTGATTATTTCGCGCGGTACCTCGAAAAGACTATCCGCGCCGCGATCCGCGACGGCCACTACCAGCAGGGCATCTCGAACATCGGCGGACGCACTATCACCTTTGTGGAGGCCGATCGGAAGAAGCTCAGGATCGCCACTCCCTCGGATATTCCGATCCAGCTCCACACCATCAACGTCGACACGGGCATGGATTTTCGGGCGGCCTGCGATAAGCTCGGCGAGGCCCAGGGCAAGCTCGACCTCGGCTCCTCGGTCCTCTCGTTTTCGGGCGATGCGAACGACGGGTGGGCGTCCCGCGGTCTCCAGGTCCCGCAGCGCGTCAAGTTTGGCGAGCGCGACGGCTTTTACCTCAACAGGGAAGAGCGGACGGTCGTTCTCATCGTCGAGATCGGCGGCGCGTCCATCCGGGGCCTATCGATAAAGACGGACAAGTTCCGCGTCTTCTATCCGGACCGCATCTCCGCCGAAAAGGAGTTCGTCCAAATTATCAGGGGAGGGTTCCGCAGCATATCCTCGGCCGAGGCGCGGACGCAATGGACGCGACAGTTCGAGTCGCGCAACCCGTTCTACAAGAACTACATTCTCGCTGGACCGGTCCTCTACGTTTGGGGCGACGTTTTGTACGCGCAGTGCGCCGAGGCCGCCTTCAAGAAAGACACCATCCGCGTCATGCGCGCCGCCGAACGCGACGAGCACGGCAACCACTCGGGCAAAGTCGAGCTCGGCATCTTCCTCGACTGGGAAAAGGTCCACGTCATTTGTCGCCGCCTCGAACGCGAAGTCGAGGACACGGATCAAAACCGAACTGCCGGCATCCAACGCGAGGCGGCGCGCTTCGACTTGCGCAAGGCCGAACTGCGTTCGGATCGAGCCAGGAAGGCGGCGCGGACTCGCCGCAACAATAAGTAAGTAGGAGTAAAAACAACCTCCGACCACGCGACGACCTCTGCTCTGTGCTGCGAACGGGCGGATGTCCGACGCCCCTCCCTGGTTGAGGAGTGCGGGGAACTTGACATTTATTAGCATTTTCGTTCCCGCGCATTCGTTGTTTGCGAGAAAGTCGTCGTCGTCGTCGTCGCCTGGTTCCCTCTTCAAAGCAGGAAGAAAGAAAGAAAGAACACTGGTGGAGGTGGTGGTCTAAGAAGTTTTAAATATCGCATATTAGTAGATTCCGCAGGCGGCTGCGAGGGCCGGGCTGAGGCGGCGGCAGTGCTCAAAGAGGCGGCGAGCGTCGTCGTGGCGGTTGGCGCCGGCGGCGTCGACGGCAGCATCGTAGGCCGCGTACGCTTCGCGATCGATCGGAGCATCAAAGACGCGGGGACGGCGCTCGAACATGACGTCGGTGCGGATGATGTGCTTGGGCGTCTCGGCCGTGCGAGGCGGGCGGCCCTCGTGCGCTAGGCGCTGGTCGAAGACGAGCACGCGACCCGGTTTCGGCGAAACGTCGCCTCTCGCGAAGTCGTCGGGGGCCGTCCACCGGTTCCCCGATCGCTCGAGGTATCGGAGCGCCGCCCCGTCGTAGAATCGGGTCTCGCCGTCGCCGGGTTCGTTGAGGTAGACGATGACCGAAAGGAAGGAGCGGACGTTCGGGCCGCGCCGAGTCGCGCCGTCGGTGTGCGGCGCGAAGCCGGCCGTAGTCTTCGAGTACGAGGCGAACAACAGGTCGTCGTTCAGGCCTACGGGGACCCAAGAGGCCGGCGGGTCGTCGAAAAGCGCGTCGTCCTCCAACACATACTCGGAACGCAGCGAAAGGTGCGGTTCGAGACGTCTCCAAACCTCGGCAGCGAAAAGCGGCGACGAGAATTCCAAAGTGTCGGCGTCGCGGAAGGCGACCGTATCTTCGGTCCGCTCGCCCGCCCAGAACGAGGCTTCGGGCGACTTCCGCAGCGCATCGACGAGTCGCGCGCACTCGTCTAGCCCGAGGACGCCGTCGACCACCATCGTCGGGAGGTCCAACCCGCCGTCGATCGAGATCGAGGCGCGACCCTCCGTCTCCACGGAGGGCGAGATCTCGAGCCAGAAGCCTCGGCGTGCCGCCTCGTCGGCGCTCAGAGGGCTTTTCGTCGCGGGCGCGATGGCCCTGAGCGGCGGCGGCACCTCCCGTCGCCGCAGTCGCAGCAGCGCGCGCCGGTCCCACTCGAAAACCCTCCGATGGTTTCGCTCGACGTCTTCGACGACAAACTTATCCGTCGCCAATCGTTGAAACGCAGCATGCGCGTCGGGGCCGACGGCGCCGCACACGAAAGCAACCGTCGCATCGCAGGCCTCGAGGGCCTCGCAGAGCGCGCGCGCGTGCCGTTCCGCGTACAAGCAGTCTCCCGCGAAAGCTACGTCGTACGGGCCCCCCGTGCCCTCCGGCAGCTCGGGACCCCACTCGAAGGCAGCGCACCGCGGCGCGACAAATGTGGCCCCTTCTTCCAGCTCGCACCGCGCGCGCATCGCGGCGCTGTTGCCGGCGACCGCGGCGGCCGCGTGTCGCGGTTCCGCGTCCGTGCAATCCACTTCCGCGCCGAGCCCCGCCAGGACGCAGCTCGTGAGCCCGCACCCGGCCCCCAACTCGATGCATCGCTTACCAACCCACCAGCCCCTCTCGAACTTCTCGTCGAAGTACCGCGCGAGCCGCACGCCGCCAGCCCACTGCAGCCCAGCGATCCCGTCGCCGTCGCCGTCGCCGTGCCAGTCCTCCTCGACGCGCACCCTCAGTCCCCGCGAGAACTCGTACTCGAGGCTTCCGAGCTCCACGTCCTCCTGGTGCTTCGCGGCTCGCGACGCGCGCAACGCCGCGATCTCGCTCGGGGACCGCCTGGCTTTTTGTTGTTGCCTTCGTCTTCCCATAATTTATACCACGATCGCCAGCCAAGGTATGTTATGCTGCTGCTGCTTGCTGCTGCCTCTTGTTGTCTGTGTCGCGGCATGATGTTGTCAATCGCATCCCTGACGTCGTCGTCGTCGACGCGGTGGAGGATGCATGTCATAGTTACTCTGATCGCGACCTTGTTTTGTCTGTGCTTTTGGCGTCGTCGTCGAATTTTTTGGTCAGCTCAGATCAGCTCAGCTCAGCTCAACTCAGCTTGCCTGCCTGCATAGGATCATAAAAATGGTGAGCGAGGCCATGTCGGTCGACGACAACAAGAGCACGACCAAGAGGATGAAGAACAGAAAGCCGCCGGGCCCGGAGAAGCTCGTGCTGTCGCGCGGCGAGAAGGACGAGTTCGTCGGCTGGTTGTGCACCAAGCTCGGCGACTCCGTTTTCCGGTCGACCTTCCTGCAGGCGAAGCAGCTCGGCCGCGCGCGCGGCCTCATCCGATCGGCCGCTGTCGCCGCCTCCTTTTCCAAGCCCGCGCGCGGCCTCGATCACGCCGCGACTTTTAAGGATATCTTTACGAGAGCCGCGGCGACCGCCACGATGAGCCCCGTTGATAGGGAAAAGCTCGCAACGCACTGGACGGCGCTTCAACACGCCGCGAAGGGCTCGAAGAAAATTATCGCTCGACGAGAACGCGAAGACAAGAACGCCCACCGCGCCAACTTCCGGACCAAGCAAAAAAAACACCAATGTCGGCACTAGCTATATAGTAGGAGACGCGCCAGTCACAGGTGGTGTGAGAAGAATGTTCTAGCGAAACGGCGTCTCGGTCTTCTTGGGCGGCGCCTCCTCCTTGGGGAGCTCGAGGGGGGCTGGCGGGTCGGCGGGCGGTTCGACGTCGGCGCTCGGGCAGTCGCAGGCGGAGTGGGCGACGGCGAGCAAGGACAGGATGCTCGGGCAAGATGCCACCTGAAGGTCGGAACCGTCGGTAGCCTTGACCGAGACGAGCAGCGCCTTGAAAGTTGCCATGGAGACCTTGTAGACGGGGTCTTTCTTCGACAGGTGGAAGTACTTGACAAAGGCCCGATGGACGAGGGCGCGAGCCTTGGTTCGGTGCACGGCGCCCACCGTGCGCGCAGCTTTCCCGTTTGTAATTTTCCGCTGGACAGGCGTCCGGGACGATGTCGGAATAAGCTTGTTTGTTTCGACGACAAGCGGATCGAGAAAGCGCAGGTGGTCCATCACGAAATTTACCGCGCGCTCGGGGAGCGGCACGATGCGGCCCGATTTGGTGCCGACGCCACAAAGCTGCGCGAAGAGCGCGACCAGCGCGTGGGCGTCATCGTCGGCGCTCGCGGTGCGGTCGTCGAGCTCGCGGAGCACGCCAAGCAGGAATCCTTTATATTTTCGGTCGTACAGCCGCGAGTTTCCGAATTTGTTCTTGAAGAACGTCGGAACGAAGTCGGCGAGTTGCAGCCGACCGCAGCCCCGCTTCTCGCGGCGCTCGTCGTCGCACACCTTCGCGTACAGCACTTCGGCGATTGATTCGACGCAATTCGGGAGCGGCATCGGCGTCAGCGCCTTTTGGTGTTGCAGGAAACGCACCGTTCGCGACCTGAGCTTTGGGTACTTGCGAACGCGCGCGGCCGTCTCGCGAGATATCGACACCACCGGAATCTTAAATTCGAGGCGCTGCTTCTTTGGCAGCACGTCCGCCGTACCGTCGGTACTACTACGGCAGATCATGACAGCCTTGGCACCGTTATCTTGAAGCTTCTCGAGCTGCTTGGCCAGCACCTCGGCCCTTGGATGCTGCGCGATGATCACGACCTTGTTCGCGACGTCCGCCGCGACGTCCGAGACGTGCCGCTTTGCGACTCCCTCGTCGTTGTTGGCGCTACTCCGCTCGACTTCTGCGGGCCCTTCCTTGGGTGGCTTCATGTCATCATCGTCGCCTGGTGCGGACGCAGGTTCTGCGGTGGCGAGCGCTGGGCGCACGTCGTTGTCCTTCGAGGCTCGCTTACTCGGCGATAGACGGCGGTTCGTCGACTTGTCGCTGTCGTGCGAGCTGCGCGTGGACCTTTCCACGGAGGGTCGGCGTTGCCGCTCCCCCGAAGCACGCGCCGTGCCGATCGATGAACGGCGCTGCCGCTCGGCCGAGGCTCGCGACTTGGAGACCGAGCGACGTCGCCTTTGCGGAGGAGACGGTTCGCCGTTCTCTTCCACTTCCTCCTCGAAGCAGTCGGCCGTGGCGTCGAGCTCGTCCGCATCTGGGACGCAGTCGGTCGCATCGAAAATAGAAGCGGCAAGGTTGTCGACAATATCGGGCGCCTCGAGCCACGCGACCTGGTCTGTCTCGAGGTCCTCGACGCCGTACTCGCCATCCACCAGCTCGATAACTTTCGTCGACGACATGGATTCGGGGACTTGGGGCTTGTCGGCGGCGACAAGATCCTGGAACATGATGGCGTATCCCACTTTCAAGAACTCCTCGTACTCTTCGGCGTCGACGGTCTCGGTCCACTGGTCAGTGAGCTCGAAAGTGGATTGCATAAAGTCCTCGCGCGCGATCCGTCCGTCGCAGCAGTCCGACACGAAATCCTCCTCCATCAGCTTTTGGGCCTCGTCGTCCGTGACGGCGCCGTAGGCGCCCGACGCGCGAAGCAGTTCAATCAAACGCTTGTGGTACTCGGCGTACTCTTTCTTGGTGAGCTCGTCGGCGCCTGGCTTTCCGCAAAACAGCTTGGCCGCGAGCCACCATTTTTCGAGCAGCCGCACGATTCGCGGCGACTCGCGGATCTTGTCGCGCTTGGTCTGATTCTCGTCGGAGTACAGCTCTATCGCCCCCTGGTTCTTTGGCAGCAGCTTATCCTCCGGTGGCAACGCGGCGAGTCTCTCGAGCGCCTCCGTGGCTTTTTTCCGCACTCTCGAATGCCGCTTCGCGATCAGCCGGCGCACGTCGCTCTCCTCCATCGCGCCGAGCTCGATCGCCTCGATCCCCGCGCAGCGCGTAATCGCGAGCGTTCCCGCGATCATCGCTCGTAGCCGCTCGACGCTCCGCTGCTGCTCGTCGTCGGGTCTTCTGAACAACGACTCGACTTCGTTCACGAGGAACGATCGCGCGCCGGCGTCAGGAATGAGCGACGTCAAAAGCACCGACAGCCCGTCGACATCGGCCGACCGCTGCGCAACGAGCAGCCGCCCGTCCACGCGCGCAGCCTTGAGTCTCTTGGCAATCTCGTCCCACGCGACCTCTTTGGCAGCCACGTGCGTGTCGAGCCCACCGACGAACGTGGCAACGTCGTCAACGCTCAACGCACCGAGCGTCGCTTCGTCGGCAGGCCGTGACACCGACACGCTCGCGCCCATCTTTTTGCTCTTTAGAACGAACGAACGAACGAACGCCTTGTGTCGATGCTGGGCTGGTTGGGCCCTTCGCACCCAAAACGTGCGCTGATACGAAGCTAAGAACCAGTACCACGTGGCAAGTCTTTTCCTGGGTTAGAGTTCGGAGTGAAGGCCACTGTTGTAGGAAGAGGGGAAAAGGCGGTTTTTACTTTCAAAGGGGTTTTGTAGTAGTGGTTCGAGCGCCGGCCATGAGGGGGGGGCGAAGTAGACGTCACCTACGTGCGTGGACACACCATCCAACTGGGCAGGGTTGGCAAGACTACTCCCCGAAATCCACCATGGGCGTCCCAGACAGTTAGTCACGGTATTCATAGGCCGATGAGGTGCACGGACGTGGCGCCGGAACATCCTCTTCGATGTGCTCGCAGGGGACGCACCGGCACAGCAACCGGTCAGGCACAGTTTATTAGAGGTAGCCCAATCATCCTGCTGCAGCAAGGATGACGGCGAAGCAACGAAGGAGCCGAGCAAGGCGAAGATGCCGGCGGCGCCGATAAACTGCGAAATGAAAGCCGTTTTCACCAGAAACCCACGGAGAGAAGGAAGATGGGAGGGGAGACCGGGTGAAGAGATTGGGATGGGGCGACGAGGGCCATCTCCACGAAAGTCGAATGTCCGATAGGAATAGTGTAGACGGGCGAAGGGTGAGGCACCGCAAGTAGTACCCTAGCCCGTCGGCGAAGGTCATGGTTGCTGCGCTAGCCACGGCGGCCGCGACGACGACAGGGGTTATAGAAGGTGTGGGGATAGGAGCGCGGCCGTGGGGATGAGGCATCTTATATAACACACCGACGACACGCGCCGTGACGCGGCTTCCAGCGCAGAGGCGGCCGTGGACGACTCCGGCGCCATACGAAGGATGTCGTGCAAGAGACAAAGCGGCAAATCACGCCGCGGCAATGCGTGCACCGAGAAGCGCGCATAGATCCGGGGAGCGGATCAGCCGACGGAATGAAAAGAGCGACAACGACGACGTGCAAGGGAGATCACCTACACCCACGCGGTTGGGGATGTCGGAGGTGCGATAGGATGAATCGAAGCCGCAAAGGGACCGTCTTGATACAGGAAATTGGTGTCAAGTCGGTGGGCGAGGGCCGCGCAGACGAGCTCCGGCGCGAAAGGAGCGATTCCCTCGCGGGAGATTCCCGTGGAAGGAAACCTCGAAATATATAAGTACGGGGTCGATGTGGAGCGACCACAAGCGTTAGGAGGGAAGCTCCTTAAGGACGCCCGTCGGATTTCGTCGTCGAGACGGAGGTGGCGGTCAGAACAGCGTCATCATCGGAAGAAAGCATAGCCACGGAGAAGAACGGTGCTTGCCGTCGTCGGAATACATGTTACTATCGGCCAGCAGCGTCGCGGAAACTTGGTCCATCTTCGCACTCAGCCTTCCTCCCTCCATCCGCCCCAGGAGGGATCGCCGCCAACCAAATACGCGTGCCGTCAACGACGGTGGTGTGTTTTATCTTCTACCCGACTAGACAAGGCTAATCAATGATCAAGTCTCGCACGCTGACGTCCTCGTAGCTGCCGTCGGGGAGATATCTGCGGATGATGAGGGGAATCTTGCGTTCTCGGAGTTCCTTGGCGGCGATCTTGAGCGGATCTGTCTCGCCGGCGACCTCGACCATGACGGGGGCGTTCATGCTGATCTGGAGCGCGCGCGTACCCAGGACGCGCGCCTTCTCGTACTTGGTCATGTAGGGGGTCGTGATGCGTTCGGTCGCCGGTCGCGCTGCCGGGGGCTCCTCGTCGTCGGGGGCGTCGAGGACGTCGACCTCCTCCATCTCCTCATCGTCGTCCCCGACCTCCTCTTCGATGTCGTCCGCTGGCGGCGCATCGTCGAACGTTTCGTCCATGTCGGGAGCTCGCTCGCTCGCTCACAGTAGAGGCACCAACAATGCTGGACGACGACGACGACGACGACGCCAAAAAGTGTTTGGAGACAGGATGATGCTTGACGAAACGAAACCCTTCGTGCGCGTGTAGTTTACTTCACATCACTTTACTTCACTTAACTACAGAGAGAGTCTCATGCACACTTCACTTATGAAATAAAGTGAATGAAATTAATTGAAAGTGAATGTAGAAAAGTGAAAAAGGGGGATCCCACACACACTGGCAACAAAAAAAACCCTCGACCCTCTTCTGAGAGGAGGAAGGCGATTCCAAAAGGTGAGGATGGGAAATGCCGGTCCTGGCGTGTGCGAGTGCCCGGGGCTATATATGTACCCCTATGCTTCCCCATCATAGTAAAAAACGTGAACATCTGGGGCGAGTCAAGCATGTATCAGAGACGGTGGGGACCCAGCAGACGACGACGCCATCTGCTTAAGATGAACATCTGCGTCGGGATGGGCCCTTAACGCGCTCGAGGTGGTTCGCGCGTTCGAATCCGCCCCACCGCTGCGCCGCACGGAGTGTGTGCGTGTCTTCGAAGCAGTTGCCGCCGCCAACTGCTGGAGCCCCATCGTCTAGCACACACACTAGACCCCCCTCATCTGGGCGCTCTCACTTACCAGGACCGGATGTTCATCTCCGACGCATATGTTCATCCTGAGCAGATGGCGTCGTCGTCTGCAGGGGCGGGTCCCCACCGTCTCTGATACATGCTTGACTCGCCCCAGATGTTCACGTTTCACTATGATGGGGAAGCACAGGGGTATATATAGATAGCCCCAAGCACTCGCAACACGCCAGGACCGGCATTTCCTACCATCACCTTTTTGGATTCATCATTCCAACTTGTTCTCCTCAATGATGGGCGGGTCGAAGGAGGAGGAGGAGGTGGCTTTCCGCAGCGCGTTCTCGAAGGTGGCCTCCGAGGGGCGGGCGTCGTGGCTCGGGACTATCGAGTGGATTGAACGGGAGGATCCCGCGGAGATGCGGGGTGTCGCAGCGAAGACGGTGCGCGAGGTGTGGGACGAGGTGGTCGAGGAAGGGAGCGCCGACGAGGAGCGGTTCGTGGCATTTTGCGAGCGCGTGAAGGTGAAACAGAAGGAATATCCGACGTCGAAGGCGGCCGCCGTAGGTGCAGCGGCTGGCCTCGTGGTCGGAGGGCCGATCGGCGCGGCGATCGGCGCGGCGATCGGCACGGCGTACGCGTCGTCGAGCTCGCCCGCCGTAGGGGGTGCCGTCGTCGGGGCGGTCGCGTTGGGCCCGGCGGGCGTCGTGATGGGGGGCCGGCGCCGGCGCTTTGATCAACAGTTCGGTCGACCAGAGTTACCTAGGAACGCCCGGGCGGTGGAAACGGTACGAGGAGCTCCGCGCGCGCGGCGAGGCAGAACGTCGCGAAGGGCTCGGCCGAGCCGTAGTGGAGAAGGAGGAGTTTAGAACGGGGCTCGCTTTTTGCGGTTCTGGCGGGGGTCTGCGCGCGGCGACAGCGTTTCTCGCGCTACTCGCCGAGGCAGAAACGTGGGGACTCCTCGTCGAATCGAGGTACGCGGCGGCGCTCTCGGGGGAGTTGCTGGTCGCTCGCGGCGTGGTACTCTGAGGATCTGGACCGCCCCACGCAGCAGGTCACAGCGGCGGAGTTTCTCGCCAAGTTCCGCGAGCGCCTCGGGCGTGACGTCCGCGTGCCGCACGCGCGTTGGGTCGCGAACGAGGGGACGATGATCTCGAGTCTCTTCGCGAAAAACGCCGAGGTCGAAAGGACGAGGACGACGGACGGTGGGTGTTCGAGCGGTTCGCCAAACGCTACGCCGACGGCCACGCCGTCGGCATCGCCGATGTATGGGGCGCACACCTCGCGCTCACGATGTTGCCGGCGAGCACGCGTTTCGGCGGCTTTGGCGTCGCTGCCCTCAAGGGGAGGCGTCCGACCCCAATTTTCACGGCCGTCGAGGCACGACTCAACGGACCGACATGGACCAAGAACGCGGTGGCGTGCGAGCGGTGCGGCTCGCCCTTCGGCAAGGTCGTCGGCTGGTCGCGCCACCACTGTCGAGCGTGCGGCCTCGCCGTTTGCGTTAGGTGCGCGCCGGACCCCCGCCGACGGGACGAAAAACGGCGATGCTACGCGTGCGTCTCGAACAACGTCTACCCGCCGGCGGAGCGCACCAAGTGGACGTGGTGGGAGTTCACGCCGGATCGCGTTGGGGTCGTCAGCGCCGACGACGCGCGGAGCGTCGGGGCGACCGAGTTTGGCGGAGGCGTCGCGAGCGAGACGGGCGGCGAACCGATTGGTCAACTTCTCGGGGTCTGGGGGTCGGCGTTTTGCGCGAGCGTCGAGCGCTTCGAGGGTGCCGGATCGATCGGCCAAAAGACGGCCCAGATCGCCCGGAACATTGCGGACCCCCAAGCCGCCGACCCGGCCGCGCCCCTCCTCGCCCCCGCGTCCTTCCAACACCCGTTCGAGCCCCCGGGCACAAAACTCCACCTCGCCGACGCGGGATTCGCCTCGAATCTCCCGCTCCCGCCCCTCCTCGTGAGACCCGACGTGAAGGGGTATATATAGATAGCCCCAAGCACTCGCAACACGCCAGGACCGGCATTTCCTACCATCACCTTTTTGGATTCATCATTCCAACTTGTTCTCCTCAATGATGGGCGGGTCGAAGGAGGAGGAGGAGGTGGCTTTCCGCAGCGCGTTCTCGAAGGTGGCCTCCGAGGGGCGGGCGTCGTGGCTCGGGACTATCGAGTGGATTGAACGGGAGGATCCCGCGGAGATGCGGGGTGTCGCAGCGAAGACGGTGCGCGAGGTGTGGGACGAGGTGGTCGAGGAAGGGAGCGCCGACGAGGAGCGGTTCGTGGCATTTTGCGAGCGCGTGAAGGTGAAACAGAAGGAATATCCGACGTCGAAGGCGGCCGCCGTAGGTGCAGCGGCTGGCCTCGTGGTCGGAGGGCCGATCGGCGCGGCGATCGGCGCGGCGATCGGCACGGCGTACGCGTCGTCGAGCTCGCCCGCCGTAGGGGGTGCCGTCGTCGGGGCGGTCGCGTTGGGCCCGGCGGGCGTCGTGATGGGGGCCGGCGCCGGCGCTTTGATCAACAGTTCGGTCGACCAGAGTTACCTAGGAACGCCCGGGCGGTGGAAACGGTACGAGGAGCTCCGCGCGCGCGGCGAGGCAGAACGTCGCGAAGGGCTCGGCCGAGCCGTAGTGGAGAAGGAGGAGTTTAGAACGGGGCTCGCTTTTTGCGGTTCTGGCGGGGGTCTGCGCGCGGCGACAGCGTTTCTCGCGCTACTCGCCGAGGCAGAAACGTGGGGACTCCTCGTCGAATCGAGGTACGCGGCGGCGCTCTCGGGGAGTTGCTGGTCGCTCGCGGCGTGGTACTCTGAGGATCTGGACCGCCCCACGCAGCAGGTCACAGCGGCGGAGTTTCTCGCCAAGTTCCGCGAGCGCCTCGGGCGTGACGTCCGCGTGCCGCACGCGCGTTGGGTCGCGAACGAGGGGACGATGATCTCGAGTCTCTTCGCGAAAAACGCCGAGGTCGAAAAGGACGAGGACGACGGACGGTGGGTGTTCGAGCGGTTCGCCAAACGCTACGCCGACGGCCACGCCGTCGGCATCGCCGATGTATGGGGCGCACACCTCGCGCTCACGATGTTGCCGGCGAGCACGCGTTTCGGCGGCTTTGGCGTCGCTGCCCTCAAGGGGAGGCGTCCGACCCCAATTTTCACGGCCGTCGAGGCACGACTCAACGGACCGACATGGACCAAGAACGCGGTGGCGTGCGAGCGGTGCGGCTCGCCCTTCGGCAAGGTCGTCGGCTGGTCGCGCCACCACTGTCGAGCGTGCGGCCTCGCCGTTTGCGTTAGGTGCGCGCCGGACCCCCGCCGACGGGACGAAAAACGGCGATGCTACGCGTGCGTCTCGAACAACGTCTACCCGCCGGCGGAGCGCACCAAGTGGACGTGGTGGGAGTTCACGCCGGATCGCGTTGGGGTCGTCAGCGCCGACGACGCGCGGAGCGTCGGGGCGACCGAGTTTGGCGGAGGCGTCGCGAGCGAGACGGGCGGCGAACCGATTGGTCAACTTCTCGGGGTCTGGGGGTCGGCGTTTTGCGCGAGCGTCGAGCGCTTCGAGGGTGCCGGATCGATCGGCCAAAAGACGGCCCAGATCGCCCGGAACATTGCGGACCCCCAAGCCGCCGACCCGGCCGCGCCCCTCCTCGCCCCCGCGTCCTTCCAACACCCGTTCGAGCCCCCGGGCACAAAACTCCACCTCGCCGACGCGGGATTCGCCTCGAATCTCCCGCTCCCGCCCCTCCTCGTGAGACCCGACGTGGACGTCGTGGTCGTCATGGACGCCTCGGCGTACGACGTCCGGGCGACGACCCCCGGCGGCCCGACAAAAATCCTTCCCGACGACCTCCGCGCCAACCTCGACCGCTGCGTTGTCGACGCTGCCTCGGTTGGCGCCCAACTCAACTTGGACCTTGATTCCTACGCGAACGACCCTATCTCCTTCCACGCCGCGATCGCGCCCCCCTCGAGGCTCGTCCTCTTGGTCGTCGTGCACCTCGCCAAGCTCGAGGACGAAGATGCCTTCTGTCCGCTCCAAAATTCAAAACAGGGTGGCTTCTGCGCGAGCAGCACCGCCTCCTACGCGCCCGCCGACTTCGACGCCCTCGTCGACTTCGTGCGCTCCAGATTCCGCCGCCACCTCCCGGCGATCCAACGCCGCGTCGACGCGCATCGCCGCCAGGTCGTCTCCTCCTCGTGACGGTGTTGCGCGATTTATGATTGGTGCTGCATGTCGCTCGTTCTTCGAATTCTTCCCTTTTTCTTACTTGTCCATTTTATCTCTCCCCCGCCGTGCGCGCGCGCGCGATTATGCGAGGTCGAGATCCTCAGGCGCGAATGACACTCGCCTTCGAGTTGATAATAATGTATAATACCGACGTCCTCCGCTTTTTGCGCGTTCTTCAGAAGAAGAAGGTTTCTCTGTTTGTTTCCATGGCCACCTACGACGCGTGGGCGTTCGTCCCCGGAAGCGCGGAGTGCTGCTGCCGCGGTGCCAAGATCGGGTCGTGGAACATAGAATCTGAATCTGAATCTGACCCGGCGCCGACGCCAGAGAAGGAACAAGAACGGGGCCCAACAATGATTATTATCCTGGGTGTTGCAACTCTTTATTACTATTCTCACACAGGGATGGATCACGGATCACTCTCCCGCCTGAGTAAAAGCGGCGGACTTGGATAAATAAATAACCCCATGACATGGGTGGTATTGGCGGCGACGGCGGTTGCGGCGGTCCTGTCTCTGAAAATAGATAGTCCCTCCCCAAAACACTCGTCCTGCCCCCCTCCGGATCTACGTGGCCTGTTTTCCCCTCGGCTTCTTCTTTCTTTCTTTTTCTTTTCTTTTCTTCTCCACCTCTCTGAGCCCCAATTACGAAGGGCTAACGCTGGGGCTGTTGATGGGGGCTATCCGTTTAATAAGTGCGTTGCGAATGACGTGACGTAGGGCAAATGCTGGGGGTTGTAATGAATGCGATGAGGGTTTTGCGAAGGTGTTGGAAGAAGGTTTGTGTTCGAGAGGGGCATTGATGGGGGATGATGGTGGTTAGGAGATGGGCTGGATGTTGTTTTTTTCGAGGATGATTCTGGCGTCTTCGAGAAGGGTGCGGATGGTGGGCTCTTTTTCGGCTTTGAGGGCCCAGTACGCCTTGTCGGGATTGTAGCCGTACACCAGCGTGTGCGATATGCCTGGGGGGGGTCGGCATCATTTCTTGGGCGCTTTCCATCGGTTGTACTTTGTGAGGCGTCGCGACGAGTACTTCGCGGCATTCCATAGTCCTAACTACTAATCGACAGATGTTTGTCTGTCTGTCTGTCTGTTTGTCTGTTTGTCTTTAAATGTCGACTGCTAAGAGGGGGGTGTGTGTGGGGAGCATGAAGGATGTGGGTGGGTTTGTGGGGTATGCGGCGAAGAGAGGACGGGCCCCGCCCATAGGTCGTACGCATGCTGCCGCCGGACGTATGTGCGACGAAGGGTGACGTCCTGCTGGGATCGGGCGGCCTGGGTGGGGTTCCCCGAGGCGGCGACATGGGTGAGGGCGGTGAGGGCACAGCGAGCCCGGCCTAATGCGTTGGCGATCCCCCACTCACGGTAGATGCGGCGAGTTTGGGCCGCCTTTGCCTCTGTGAAGTTGGCGCAGCCGCTTGCCACCCAGGTTCGCGCAGCGATGCGCTCTGCGCAGGTTTGGGCGAGAGCGTGGCACGCCGCGCTGGCCTCACCGAAGGCACCAAAGACGAGGCCGGCGACGGTGCCGTAGCTACGTAGCCGCTGTTCGACAGGGCCCAAGAAGCCAGGCGGTGGTGCTGTGCCCGGCTGGGGGATGATGGCGTCGATGCCGCGGGCGTGAGCGAGGTATTCGGAGTGGACTTGCGCTGCGCGCCGATCGACAGGCGACGGGTGGGAGGGATGGAGGGCGTGGGCGGTGTACAACGAACCCCAAGCGAGGGTTTCGATGTCCCTCGATTTAGGGTAAGGATCAGGTTGGCCCGCGAGCCAGGCCGGCATTGATCCTCCAAGCCGTCTACGGCGACCTCGCAGACTATTTCCACGACCCGCGGCGGCTCTTTTAGCCAGCGCGCCATTCTCACGCCCCGTTGAAACGATGCTGTCGATGCTGACAACGCGCGCATGACCGCGGCCTTTTTTTCCCGAAGACGAGGCGTCGGAGTTCTTTTCGGCCGACTAGGTTGGGTCGGAAGCCGACGCCTCGCTCTTTACAGTCGAGTTTTGAACTCCCTGACAACCAACGGCATGCTGACTTTGATCGCGAGCTTAAAGTCTTCGCAACCTCGACCCGTCGCACGGCCACTGCAACGGTACCAGATACATGATCGATCGTGTCGTTGTCACCGAGGCTCCTCCAACCTGTATCCCTTAAGGCCCGCCGACGCCAAACGATCACCAAGAGTCAGGGCCAGACGCCCCGCGAGGTCGGCGTCCTCTTGGCGAAGCCCGTCTTCTGCCACGTCCAGCTCTACGTGGCTCTCTGTCGACCGGCAACCCCGAGGATATCCTCTTCTGGGTCGACGACTCCACCCTACCCCACACGTGCTGCGCAATACCGATAACCCCCCTCCCGGCGTCTACACGCGCACTATAGGTTAACTTACTGGAACCAGGTGAACTTACTGAGGTTAGAGATTGGGACTAGGTGAACTAAGTGACCAGGTGAACTTACCTAGACCAAGTGTGAACTTACTGGGGCTTTTTAGAGTAAACTCAAAGCTTAGCGGCGTGTGCGGATCTAAGCAACTTCGGTTTACGCCGAACTTACTGGGGCTAGAGATTGGGTTTACGCCGAATTTGCTGGGGTTAGAGATTGGGACTAGGTGAACTTAACAGAAACAGGTGAACTTGCTGGGGTTAGAGATTGGGACTAGGTGAACTTGCTGGCCAGCTTTCTATAAGAATCCTCAATATGTAAAGAATCCTCAGTAGCAATAATTTGAACGATCCACCAGATGATAGTTCGAGTTATAGCTGGTGGAGTTGCAGGAGGCGCGCCCGCTTCGCGACGGTTATAAGTGGGCCGCCGCCTCACTGGTGAAGGTCGTCGAGGTTCAACAACGCAGTTCTTCTCTCCGTAACGCCGTTTATTTGAGCAGCATGGGGAAGGAGGATGTGTTGCTGGACAACATCCTGGACTCGATCCTCGTGTCGTTGGACGCGCAGGTCGAAAACCAATGTGACCTCATCATCCGAATTATGGATTCGAATCGGTCGTTGTCACGAGCTCTCGAGATCCAAAAGCGGTTGCTGGGAATGAGCTCGCGACTGAGCGAGCGCGCGAGCCTGTGTACGCTGCAGATGTCTTCGCCCGTGAGCGCTACTACGCACCCCCCAAAAACCTTTTCCTCGATCGCGAGCGCGATGCAGTCATCAGCGAGCTCACCCGCGCTGTTGGCACCGAACGACTCGAAGGAAGAGGAGAGCACGAGAGCGAACAACAACGTCTCGGAGGAGTGCGAGGACGACGACGTCGTCGTCCTGATCGAAACGGACGAGAACGACCGGCACAGCTCGCTTCGTTCGCGCACCGATTCGACGGAGAGCTTGAACGAAGCGGAATGGTCGCGGAGGAGCTCGGAGCGCGGCCGCGTCCCGAGGAGTGGGGCAAATTCCTCGAAATTCGTCGACGCGCGAAACTCGGCGCCGGCTCAATTGGCGCTGCGGAGGTCGATGAGTTGGCGCCAATCGTCCGTGATGAGCGGTTCCTTGACAGCGAAAACTATCAGGCGGATGAAGAACGCGACCATCGCCAGCGCCTGGAGGCAGTGGGTGTGTGTCGCGTTGATCGAAAGCGGGAGGCGCCCGAACTCGTCTCTCGGGGCGAGACGAGGAAAAAAATACTATTGCGGATCGAGCTGCTGCTGCCTCTTTTCGCCCCTGAGTCCATTTTTTATCATCTGGAGCCTTGTCCTCGTCGCAAGTCTGATTTGGATTCTCGTTATGCTGCCGCTCGAGGTGGCTTACCTCGACGATCGTTTTTTGAAAGAGGGGAGCCCGATCATGGTGGTCAACCGTTGCATGGACGCGCTGTTTATTTTGGACCTCTGGGTGAACTTCCACACAGGTTATTTTGACGAAAACGAGGACCTCGTCATGGAGCCCGCGAAGATTGCGCAGCGGTACATTCAATCGTGGTTCACCTTGGATTTTGTCAGTTCGATGCCGCCCGTCGTCGAGGTTTTAACGTTAGCGATCGTCCGCGGTTCGAGATCCAGCTCGACGAGTTCGATAAAGTCCGCAAAGGTGTTGAAGATCGGTCGAATATTCAAGGCGTTCAAGATGCTTCGTTTGTCAAAGGTTGCAAAGCTCACCGACGCGCAGTCTCCCTTCATAGACAAGATCGAAGATTTTGCGTCGACCTCGTACTCGAAATTCCTCGGCAAGATATTTTTTATTCTTTTCTTTTCGTTCGCGCTCGCCCACATTCTCGGGTGCTGCATGGCAATGTCGGGCGACGGTTGGTTCGAGGCGTACAACCGCGACAATCCAGACTCGAACGCGGGCGAGTGGTCCTGGCAGCGCCGCTATACGCTCGGTTTGTATTGGGCGTTCGCGACTATGTCGACGGTCGGCTACGGCGACGTCGCGCCCGCCTCGGACAACGAGCGCGTCTACGGCATCGTCGCCGTCGTGGTCGGGGTCTCGTTTTATTCCTACATCGTCGCGAGCGTCGCCAGTATCGTCACGGCCAACGACGCCAAGTCTGCCGTTTACTACGAGAAAATGGACGCCATCTCCTCGTGGATCGCGCACCACCGCCTCAACCGCGAGCTGCGCCACCGGATCCGCCTGCACTTCCGACAGCACTACACGGCACGAACAGCCCTCAACGAAAAGGAAATCCTCGAGAATTTGAGCCCCGCGTTGGCCGACGACGTCACGACCTGCCTGCTCGCCGATATCGTCCGCGCTCACCCGTTGTTCGCCGCGCTTCCCGAAGGGACCATGTGGAAGGTCTTGCTGATCTGCAAGCGAGAGCACGCGCGACCCGGTCAGACAATTATCTCGCATGGCCAGCTCACGAGTAGCCTATTTATTTTGACCAACGGACACGCGGATTGCGAGCTCGTAGAGGCACGCGACCCGTCGACGCCGACCGAAAGGCACGTTGTACATTTTAGCGTCGGGCCCGGCTCGAGTTTCGGCGAGCTCGCCGTCCTCGGCTTGTATCAGAAGTCACTTGTCACCGTGAATGTGAGAACGCGCAGCGATTTCGTCCGCATACAGCAAGATGCTCTCCTCAAAGCCTTCCGCTCCATGCCGGAGGTCTTGTCCAAGATGCGCACCATCGCGGTGTCTGCGCAGGGCGGGTGCCGGATTGTCCATCCCTAGATACCTAGACCTCGCTCTCGTCGTCCTTTTATTATTATTATTATTGCTACGCCGAACGCGGAGCGCGGACTGTTCTTTCTTTCTTTCTTTCTTGCTTTCTTCCTTCCTTCGTTTAGCCTCGGCGCGGTTGGCCGTGTCATGAGTGAACTTCGGTCGAGAGAGCGTGCGGCGCGACAATGACGTCGTGTCGTGGTCCACATGTTGAACGCAGGCGCCCCCCCCCAAACGAGAGAGAGCGCGCGCTTTTCGCTTGCGGGAGACGCCGACATGCCCCGTGTACTTGCGGCCTTGCTCCAGGGGAAAAAAATTCTTTCCTTGCGCGAGCAGCATCGTGCCAGGAGACAGGGAGTGGTGGTAACGACGTCGTGCACGCGCAGTTGGTAAAATAAACGAACGTCCTTCGCCGTCGCCGCTGGAAGGAAGGGTGCGCCGAGATGCTTCTCGCAGATCATGGAGTGTGCGATGGCCGCAGCACCGAAGACGGGCTGCGCTCCCGCCCGCGGTTGCTTAGTTTGAGCAGCACTTGTTGGTGGAGTACGTATTCCTGGGGCTTGTCACGGACAGGGCGGCGTCCTTCTTAAGCCACCACCACCGTTGCATCGTCGAGATGCCATAGCCGCCTGCTCGATCTTGGCGTGCATATGATCGATCGATCGATCGATCGATCTCCTACCGCCCGCGGTGCGGGTCGCCCAGCTCGCCGTTCCAGCGTGTCTGAGAAGTTAGTTAGTTAGTTGCACAAGCGTCGCAAAGGCAGAGTTTGGATCGATAAGAGTAGAAGGGTGCGAGGTGGAAGGAAGGAATGGATTTGGGCAAGGCGTTGAGCGAGGCAGCGGCGCTGCGGGCGCAGGTGCCCGCGTGGGAGGGTCCGGGTCCGCGGGACGAGGATAGTGTGACGTGGTTCGGGTTGACGCAGACGGGCGAACTGTCGAACGGGATGCGGTACTACGTGAGGTCTAACAGCGAGCCGAGAGATCGCGTCGAGTGCTCGGTGATCGTGCGCGCGGGGTCGATCGACGAGAGAGAAGATGAACGGGGGCTCGCGCACATGATCGAGCACCTCGCATTCCGGGGTCGCAAGGACGAATCTGGGAGCTGGGGCGTGATGCGAGAGCTCGAGAGTCGGGGCGTGAAGTTTGGGTCGCATCAAAACGCTTACACGTCGTTCGAGGAGACGGTTTACTGGGTGCACGTGCCGTCGGACTTCGCGTCGCGGGCTATCGAGCTGCTGGCGGCGCTGGTGTTGGATGTGCGGCTGTCGGAGGCGGACGTCGAGGCGGAGCGGAAGATCGTCGTGGAGGAGTGGCGACAGGGCAAGGACTGGTCGCAGCGCGCGTCGGAGACGCACTTTCGGCGCATGTTCGCGGGCACGAAGTTTGCGTCGCGGCTCCCGATCGGGAGCCTCGAGGTGATCGAGAAGGCGCCCGCGTCGAGGCTCCGGAGTTTTTACGAGCGGTACTACGTGCCGGGGAACATGGCCGCGTGCGTCGTGGGCGATTTAGTTTCGGAAGAAGCGGCGGGTTTGTTGGAGGGTTCCTTCGGAAGGTACGCGTCGGCGGCGCCCGCGCGCGCGTGGCCCCGGCCGAGCTCGGCGTACGAGCTCGGGTGTTTCTGGAATCGCGATAATAATAATAATAAGGTCGTCGTGTCGATCTTCGACGATTTCGAAGCGACGCAGACGACGTGTTCGGTCTCGACGGCGTTGCGGTGGCGGCCTCCGACGACGGTCGGGGTGTTCCGGGACTGGCTCGCCGACGACGTGTTCCATTTGATCCTGAACCGGCGGCTCCAGAAGCGGGCCCTCGAGCCGCGGCCGCCGTTCTCGTCGGCCTCGGCGGCGTTGGAGCGGCCGTTGGCGCTCTCGGCGGCGGCGGCGGCGACGGCGGCGGAGGAGAAGAGCAGCGGCGTGAGCCTCGCCTCTTTGACCGTGGAGCCGACGCGCAAGGCGATGGCCGCATCGGCGTTGCGCGAGGCCTGGCGGGAAGTCGAGCGGGCGCGGCGCTTTGGCTTTAGCGAGGCGGAGGTGGACGTCGCGCGAGTCGAGCTTTTGACCGAGCTGGTCGCGCAGTTCAAGGAGCGCGATCAGACCGATTCGGCGGTGATTTCGGACGAGTGCCGCGACCACTTTCTCCTCGGGATTCCGGTGATAGGTCCCGAGGCCGAGGTGAAGCTGACGGCCAAGCTCCTCGACGACCTGACTTGTGTCGAGATCCAGCGTCGCGTCGACGCGCTCTACGCTCGGTCGGCGCGCAAGTTCGTCGGAATCACGAGACCGACAAAAAATGGCGATGGCCTCTTGGGCCGCGTCTTTCGGCGGCGGCGATCGAGCTCGGAGGACCTCGACGACACGGAGGCCTTCGAGGCGGCACTTCTCCTCGAGATGGACGACGGGGAGGAGAAGGATTGTGAATCTCGAGGCTCGTCGGAAGAGACGACGCGCGCTTTCTTCTTCGAGCCCCGGTTCGAGCCGGGGGAGGTGTCGCGGCGGTCGGAGCAATCCCTCGTTGACCAGGCGGTCGACGGCGGCCCGGCGGTCGCTCTCGAACTCGAGCTGAACAACGGGATGCGCGTCGTCTTCGCGAGAACGAGGTTCCGCGACGACGAGATCGTCGGCCACGCCGTCGCGCCGGGAGGTCTCTCGGAAGTATTCTATTCCTCTCAAAAATATAATAAGAAGGCCTTCGTGGCGGCGCGTTCGGCCTCGACGCTCGCGCGGGAGTACGGGCTCTTCGGGGTCCCCAAGTCGGACGCGATCGACGCCCTCGGCGGCCGTCGGATTTCTGTGAACCCCGGCGTCGACGCCTATCGCCGCTTCGTCGACTGCGACTGCGCGAGCGACGACCTCGAGCGCATGCTGGCGATGCTGTCGCGCCTCTTCTGCGCCGACCTCTGCCGCGACCCGCGCCGCCTCGAGACATTTCTCGAGCTCGCGCGCGAGGGCGTCAAGCACGAACACCGCGACCCTAAATCGCGCTTCGTCGCCTGCTGCGACGAGACGAACGCGAACGGGCACGCCTACTTCGCGAGGGCCGACCTCGAGGACCTCGACGCCTTCGACGCCGACGCCACGGCCGACTTTTTCGACGCGGCATTTGGCTCCGCACGGGGCTGGACCCTCGCCCTCGTCGGAGCCCTTCCCCGAGACGAGGCCCTTCTCGAGCGCCTCGCCGCAAAGTACCTCGCTTCTATCCCCGAGACGCGCCGCCCCGCCTTTCCCGCGCCCCTTCGCCAAAAAGACGCGACCCCTCTGGGGGTCTGTTTTCCCACGACCCCGCGACGCCGCGTCCTCCGATTCTCGCCCCACCGTGCCGCCCACGACGACGACCTCCTCGACGCCTGCTGCACGCGCCTCTCCTTCTCGGTCGTCGTCGACGGCTCGGGACGAGACGACGACGTCGACTCTTCGCCTCGCCGCCGCCTCGCCGAGCACCTCAGACTCGACCTCTGCTCCGCGCTCCTCGAGACGCGCCTCGTCGAGCGCCTTCGCCTCAACGAGTCAGCCGTCTACGACGTCTCCGCCCGAGTCTCCTTCGCTGCCGCGAACCCCCTCGCGACCGACGATACCCCCCTCTGCGGCGTCCTCAGCCTCGCCGCCTCCCACGACCCCCGAGACTCCAAGGTCTTCGTCCAGACCTGCCTCGCCGCGCTCCAAGACCTTTCGAACGACGGACCCACGACCAGAGAGCTCGACGCCGTCCTCGAATGCGCGCGCAACGACCGCGAAGAGCACCTCAGACGAAATTCCTACTGGGCCTCCGCCTTGTCGCGGACATACCTCGCACCGAGGTTCGACGGCACCCTCGCAGACACCTACCGGGAAACGGTCGAGATGCGCGACGCCGTCCACGCAGACCTCCGCGCCGATCCCGAAAAGGCGAAGCACACCCTCTCCAGGACCCTCCACCGCGCCGTCGACCCCAACGCGCGGACCATAGTCTCCCTGCTTCCCTCGAGGTCGCCCTTCCACCACCCCTTTCTTTTCGCCGCCGCCTCGGTGGCGGCGGCGGTCGTCGCCCTAGGTGCTGTCGTAGCCGCCCGATCCAAAACCCGCCTCACCCAGTGATTTTTTTTTCCTTCAACTTTATTTTATTTCTTTGTTTATTAGTACTTTTTTTTTTTTATTGTTTATTTATGCTAATAAGTATTTGTTTGTTATTTGTTGGTGCGTCCGAGACGGCCCTCCGAGACGGTCCTCCGAGACGGTCCTGACGGAGACGGTCCTCCGAGACGGTCCTGACGGAGACGGTCCTCCGAGACGGTCCTGACGGAGACGGTCCTCCGAGACGGCCCTCCGAGACGGTCCTCCGAGACGGTCCTGACGGAGACGGTCCGACGAGACGGTCCTGACGGAGACGGTCCGACGAGACGGTCCTGACGGAGACGGTCCGACGAGACGGTCCGACGAGACGGTCCTCCGAGACGGTCCGACGAGACGGTCCGACGAGACGGTCCGACGAGACGGTCCGACGAGACGGTCCGACGAGACGGTCCGAGACGGTCCGAGACGGTCCGACGAGACGGTCCTCCGAGACGGTCCGAGACGGTCCGAGACGGCCCGAGACGGTCCGAGACGGTCCGAGACGGCCCTCGACTTTTTTTGCAGCAACCTCGCTCGACGACGCTACGTGGTGCTGGACGAAGAAATGGAAGCAGAAGGACACTCGCGTTCCAAACAACTAAATAAACAAAACGCGGATCTCGGCGGCGATGGTGCAGCGAGGGCTACTACTGTCCGACGGCGCACGTCGGTCGCATTACAACATACACTTTCTTCTCATCCGGCCGAAGCTTACTTCGCGCCCCACACCCTTCCTGCTGCGGAGGGAAGGAAGACTACGTCAAAAGCTCGACTTCCCTACTACTGAGTAATAATTAATTAACTTAGCACCCGTGGAGTGGAGTGTGTGTGTTTGTTTGTTTTAGAGTCCGCCACTGTCAGAGAAGCCTCCTGCGGAGTCGCGATGCCAACGGCGGCGGGAGCACATGGGTGGGTTTTTAGGAACAGAGTGGAGGAAGAAAGTTTGCTTTTAGAACAAGCGCTGTGGTCGTAACTGACGACGACAAGGACGAAACAGAGGTGCGTAGACGTGGGCCGGCCACAGCGCGGGTAAAACGGGTGGACCAAAAGAAAAGAAATGAAAAGACCGGCGCGGGGGTTGTTAAAAAAAAAAACATTGTGGCGTTTAAAGAAGAGATGAGCGGCGCTAGACGCACTCTTCAGTCTCGGGAAAGCACAGGACTTCGGGCCACTCGCGAGGCCCGAGAGCCGGGACGACGCGGATAACGTTGGCCGCGCCCGGCGTGCTAAAGGGTACGCCCGCAGTGATGACAGCGAGGTCGGTCGGCTGTTTGAGGTAGCCCGCGTTGGTGGCGATGGCGATGGCATCGAAAAGGACGTCGTCGAATTCGTCTTCGGAATCGACCTGCATGACGCGCGAGTAGACACCCCAGACGAGCGAGAGAGATCGGGCCGTGGCGATCTGGGGCGTCAAGGCGAGGATGGGCGCCGTCGGGCGCCGATTCGCGGCGCGAAGGACCGTAGTGCCGCGCGTGGTGAATATGCACAGGCACTTGGCGGAGACGGTATCGACGACCTGACGCGCGGCGAGCGTGATGGCGTCGGTCGCCGTCTTCTCGGGGGTGACGAGGGCGAGGTTGTTGGTCTGCGCCTGGCGATAGAGAGCGTCGGCCTCGACGCGCGAGATGACGCGGCGTTGCATCGTGACGGCCTCGATAGGGTACGAACCCGCGGCCGACTCGGCCGAGAGCATAACCGCGTCCGCGCCGTCGTATATCGCCGTCGCGATGTCGGAGCATTCGGCGCGGGTCGGGGTCGGGGAGTCGATCATCGACTCGAGCATTTGCGTCGCCACCACGACGGGCTTGCCCTGGGTGCGGCACTCGGTGATGATGCGCTTCTGGATGATCGGAACGTCCTCGGGGGCCATCTCGACACCGAGGTCGCCGCGAGCTACCATGATGCCATCGCACAACGCGATGATTTCTGCGAGCGAGGGATCCGCCACGGCGGCGGGCTTCTCGAGCTTGGCCATAACCTTGACGTTCTCGCTGACCTCGGACGACGGCGAATTCGCGACGACGAAGTCCCGGAGCTCGACGATGTCCTGCGGGCGCTGGACGAACGAGAGCGCGACCCAGTCGACGCCCAGGGTTAGCGCAAACGCCAAGTCCTTGCGGTCCTTCTCCGTCAGCGGCGAGATGGGGAGCACGACCGAGGGCGTATTGACGCCCTTACGGTTCGAGATCGTACCGGCGACCTCGACGGTCGTCTCGACGAACTCGTCGCCCGTGGCGATCACCGTCATCCGAAGCTTTCCGTCGTCCACCAGGAGCGTGTCGCCAACGCGGAGGGTCCCGATGATCTCGGGGTGCGGCAGCTGCACGCGGTCGGCGTCGCCCGGCTCGTCGTCCAGGTCAAACCGGAACTTCTGGCCCTTGGTCAACTTGGCCGAGTCCTTCTCGAACACCCCCACGCGCAACTTGGGGCCCTGAAGGTCGGCGAGCACAGCGATCGGCCGCTTGTACTTGTCCTCGACCTCACGGATCTTCTTTACCAGCTCCGCCTTCTCCTCGTGTTTGCCGTGGCTAAAGTTCAGCCTGAACACGTCCACGCCCGCGAGAAACAACGCCTCGATCATTTCCAATGTCGACGACGCCGGTCCCAACGTCGCGAGTTGCTTGGTCGCCTTGACCCATCGCTCGGGGGTCCCCGGCAACGAGTCGGGGACCTTAATGCTCGCCTCGGCAACTTCGGGGTTCGCGACCTCGAACACAGACGGCAACCGCCGACTGCTCGCGACGACGCCTGACAACACCGGCGCGACCGGCGGCGCGACGAAGCTCGTAACGCCCTTGATCGCGACCAACCACGCCGCGACGACCCACGCAACCATCATCTTGGATGTGGGGGCGACGACGGATTTCGCAACAACTGATATTGAATCTCTTTACTGCAACTTGGACCGTCATTGGCGAGCCAGTCTGGGGCTCTGACCGTTATTGTACCCGGAAAAAGTGCCGCTGAATCGTAGCCGTCGGCCATTCAAATCATCATACGTGGTGGGATGATTCGCCGAACGCCATCCATCCAGAAAAAAATGATGACGTGAAGACGACGACAGTACAGTACAGTCGTCGTCTTCTTCCTCGTCGTAAAAACTGCTGCTTCTTTGGTGTTGTTGTTGGAACCGGGCAGTAGTCAGGCGCCTCCTCACTAGTGAGGCGCTTCATGCCACGGCATCCGGCTCCTTTCTTTTGGGCCTTGTTGTTTGTCGTCCCCATCCTTTGCTGTCGAGGCGGATTTCTTGTACGACGACGTCAGCACTGATTTTTTCGAGGATGCGACGCATCGGCGAGGCAACCCCGGGGCGTTGGTGGAGTGACCCGGGAGGTGGGGGGTCGCGTGCTTGTTGCAGCAATTCCGGAGTTTCATTAATCGGGCACGTTGCTTGCGTAACTAGATCACTGCTGCTGCTGCTGACCTTGAGGCAAGCAAGAACGTACCGAACCTTCATTTTCTTTGGTGCTCTTATTGAGTACTTGATGCGGATGCTGGCACCGTAAAGAAGACTGCATCGCCCGAGGTGTCAACGAGTCCTAAAACCGCGGCGCAACGAGCCGCTTTTTCTCGTAGTGACCGTGCAACTTTTGCCAAACAGAAGGCGCGCTGAAAAGATAAGGTGAACACCCGCCTCGCGATCAAACGCCTTTCGTAAGGACGAACTAGGATCTCGTACATTACCCTGAATGGCCCGCGTTTTGATTTTCGTGTCGCGACGTGTTTTCTTCTTCTTAGCTGTTTCGTGTTGATGCGGCTCGTCCCTCGTCGCCGCACATCACCAGCGGCGGATGATCAGCAGCAGCCGCTCGGTGTCGCCTATGGGCTCTATCAAGTCTTCGGACTCTAACTCCTCCTCGTGCGAATATCCCGCGTTCCATGCCGTGCTCGTCTCGACTTTTGCGAGTAGTTGGCCTGATATCACTGCGGAATGGATGGATGTCGCGTAAGTTCCCCCCAATAAGACGCGGAGAACGCTAATAAGCGAATAGCCATGTGTTGGGAAATGTCACGTGAAAGTGAGTCCGATAACTTCGCCATTGATGAAAAAAACCTGTGGCAAGAAAGCACGCTATTCGCTTCCGTGTCAGAACAAATGAAGCCACGTTCCGAAGGGCGAAAGAGACGACGGATCTCGCAAGAAACTACGGTCACGATTTAAGGCGCAAAAGAAAGGAAAGCCGCGCGCATCAGCTTGCCATTGTTGAAGTGCGCGAAGACTTTTTCACATTGTCAAAATCCACGTACGAGGCCAACAAATCACCGCGCACATTTCTCGTGCTAAGAGAGCGCCGTATGGTGAGCTGGAGCGTGGTCTGCCAGTTGACTGCAGGTCCAAGCACGCTTTAGTGCCGTCGTCTGCCGAGTCGTAAACCCTCGCATTCCGAAATTGCATTCCTCGTCGTTTGGTCTTGACCACGGGTTCGTCTCTTTTCTAATCATCCCCTTGTTCTGTTTGGAGTAGGTGAACAGCCCCCCCCCGCGTGCGGGCTTCGCAGACCTCGCCGGAAGACAGTGAATTTTGTCAGAGACGCGGCCTCCTTCCGGGCTCGTGACGAAATTGCGGCGCCGCCGGCGCGACGAAGCACGCGACGCGCTCGGAATCTCCAACCGCGATACGATACAGAGTCCTACCGAGGGCAACCCGCGCCCCGTGCAACCATCAGTCGCCTAGGCGCAAGTATGATTGAATCCACGGGAATCAAAAGGGTCTGTCTTTTGAAGGTCGAGACTCCTAAGAGGGGGGGTGTGGGGTAGCAGGGTCTGTCTTCAACAGCCGCCTAGCTTATTAATGTGTTCTTGGCTAATTCAACCAACGTCCTATATATATATGGCCTACTGAATGCAAACTGTGGTCCCTAGATTGGCTGGATGTCATCAGTTAGACCAAGCTGTCAATGCCCTTTTTTCAAGCCCTCCTACCGTGCATTACAGTCAGTCTGAGGATGGTGCCGAGCAAGAAAGGATCAGCCGCGCCGCCCCAGAAGGCGAGACGAACGCGAGTTTTTGTCCAATTTTGAGACCGACGTTTGCTGTATTGAGCCTTGGTGATGGGCGCCGGTGCGCTTACGTCGAACAAATTGTCGCACTTGCGATCGCTACCTTACGATGATGCCGTGAAGATTATTGTACAGGCCGGTGTGAAGCAGGCGGACGCCGAGGTTGTGATCTCGCGGGTACAATCGCTGAGTTCGTCGCATGTCATCAACGGTGGCATCATCGCCTCACTAGTCGAGGGCTTGCCACCTGAGACGCAAGATGCACTGGTCGAGCTGACGCTGCGAACTCAAAGCCAGTCGACATTTACACCAGCTGTAACGTTGAGAAACGGGAAACACCCGTTGCCGTCGCCGACGGGAGCCGTCGTTCCCCAAGACTCGCGAGCTGTGTACCCCGATGACAGGCCGCCAAGATCGGCGGCCGGGACAAACAACAGGCGCCACAACGAGCGTCGCCCGGCGCCCCGTAGCGCGCGCGTGGCCGCTGCCCCCAGACAAATGACGAGTGCGGCGGTGACGCCAACGCCGCAGGACTTGCTCGAATGGCATCAGCAGTCGTTGTCTCGCGATGAGTGGCTCATGCCTTGTGAGCACCAGCTCCCTACGCGCGTGATCAACAGCACGGCATTAAACTACGATACTCGCGGAAGTTCCTTGTCCGAAGCTTGCAACTTCGATAGCTTCGAGTGTCCCCCGCGCAAAGTAGTCGAAGAACCATCAATTGACGACGGCAATCAGCAATCGCTCGTTTATCCTGTGCAGGTGCCCGATTCTGACATGTTGCTCGAAACTACGACGAAGCCGCGAATCATCGCCACATCGTCGACATCATCCTCTTGGGAAACGCGACCGCTCCCCGAACCGACAGAATCACACGCCGACTACCGCGTCTTACCTGGCCGATGGAAGACTGGTAAGCTTATTGGGTCTGGCAGCTTTGGCCAAGTTTTCCAGGGCTTGAACTTGGACACGGGGGCCATCATTGCCATCAAAACCATGTTCCTGCCAAACTCGGCCGGAGGTGAAACGTCCATAAAGGAGCTCAAGCAAATGCGGACAGAGATCGAGCTCATGTCGACGCTCTCTCATCCCAACATCGTGAGCTACCTTGGCGCGGAGGTTGACCAGGCGTCGTGCAAGTTGCACATTTTCCAAGAGTGGGTCCCGGGTGGCTCACTCTCGTCCGTTCTCAAGACGTTCGGCGGGACATTTGATGACGTTGTCACGCGCAAATATCTCGGAGACTGCCTGCGTGGCCTTGAGTACCTTCACAACCATCGAATCGCCCACCGCGACATCAAAGGCGAGAACGTGCTCGTGTCCCACGACGGCGTCGCCAAGCTCGCCGACATGGGCGCATCAAAACGGGTCAGCCCAGACGGGACCATGAACGACAGCACGCAAGTTCGCGGGACGCCCTACTACATGTCCCCCGAACAGCTCAAGCAGGAGCGTGTCGGCCGCAAGGCAGATATCTGGGCACTCGGTGGCTTGGCGCTATTGATGGCCACGGGCGACCCCCCATGGAAGGTTCTCAAAATCAGTTCCCCCTACGCACTCATGCTCACCCAACTCGCGCATTGCAACAAGGATTGTGGGCCGCCACTCGAGAAATACGCGCTCTCTCCAGATATGCGCGATTTTCTCCAGGCGTGTTTCACATTCGACGCCCAAGCCCGGCCCTCGGCAACGGATCTTTCTCGACACAGATTCCTGGTCACGCCGTCCGACCCCCTCCCGTTGAGCGCCCCTCCAAGCGTTGCCGCGACTGTGCCTCGTGCAGGCTCAGCTTCGCGACCAGCGAGAAGACAAAAAAACCCGATTGAGTCTCACGGTACCGATAGCGCTGGTGCGAGCCATCTCCCGTGTTGACATGACCAAAACCAGCAATGAAGTCGCTGCTGGCTACAATATCTAGCCGTTCGACAAACCCCTCAAGGGATCCTCAATACCGAGTTCCCCGCGAGTTTGAAGCCCTTGCATTTCTGCGCTTAGTCGATCTGGTTACGGCCAATTCAGGCTGCTCCGGTCCACCCCCTCGCCAAAGCGCGGTGTGATTAGGTCGCTCACCCCTTTCTCGTGTATTCCTGTCCTGAGTGCTGTCTCCTAGAAATCCGCACATTGTTCCTAAACGGAGAGTGAACCAATGTCCTTGCAATCCTGCAAACTGGATTGTCGAAACACTGCGGAATTTGAAGCGACGCTCTCCTCTCCGCTTTTATACAGCAGTGGATGCCGGTCGACGACTGAGGACTTTGATATACAGTCTTTGGGCGTATGGACGTGCCGGTGTCGGAATGAACATGTACCTGCCGACCCACAAGCTGGGAAAGGCATCATTATTGGCACCGTGATTTCAACACCAACAGTTTCAACACCAACAGAAGCATGTGCGGGAGTTAGGTGTTTAGACAGTTGGGGGCCGCATCGAGCGAGGCGGATGTCCATTTACTATTTGCCTGCAGAGACGATCATCGTGAGTAAGACAGACTTTCTGGAAGCAGCAAAGAGATGATTGAATCCGCATGCGAATGGAAGTTGGCGAGGGTAGTGTCGCGGTGATGCAAGCACTTGAGGCGGTGAATTATGAATTCGAGCGTTGGTTGGCTCGTTGTCGCGAGCGAGGCAAAAGGGGATGCAGGGTACTGCCAGTCGCGACGAGGCCGTCGACCGTGGTGCGATTGAACGTCCAGCCATGCAGGAAGAAGGGTCGACGAGTGTCTCAAGTGCGACTGTGTCCTCGAAGATAATCGTTATCGTGAAGATAGGCCCAACGTCGGGATAGCTACTACAGCAATGCCTCTGGTCCAATTCCACAGAGAGCTCTAGGAAAAAGATAATCGACATGTTGAGGATGGCGCCCTTAGCAGCAGAGAGTAGGGTTTCCCTCGAACATTGTGACGATGAGATCGCAGCGCTGTGGCAAAAAGTCGTCGAGAAAGTGCAGGCGAGGCACGCAAATTGAGCGATGGTAGCAGCCTGCTGTCTTAGAAGCGCAACGTTAGCGGTAAGGTCGCCCCACATGATAACTCCTTCCGGTTGCGAGAGGTACATCGTCGCGAAGTGCAAGAGCAGCCGGACGAGACTGGCGGGGGATTTTTTGAGACACGCAGGCTGCAGCACGATAAAACGCGTCAATATATACTAGACGTTTTTTTCTCGATCGTGTGGTATGTGATGTTCAAGGAGAAAGACGCGACCACTTTCCGGGCGACTTGCGCAACGCTATTTCGCTCGCAACTTCGAGCCTTTGGCGCGTCGAGAGACTCATTTCTTAAAACAGACGTGGACGCGGACGAAGATCTTTCCGCACGTCTTGTTCGACAGATCGGGATCCAATTCCTCGACAGGTCGGGATCCAATTGGACTCCTGCGCGCGGTCCGAGAACGAAGTTGCACCATTTCGCGCTCAAAGCCTGGGAATCTGCCTTCTCGAAGCGGCGGGAATCCTTTGCCAACTTCGCCAAACGGTTGAGCTTCGGGGCTCGCTCAACCAACTGTCAACGTGCGCGAACCAAGACTCTCAGCTCTTACACGTCGTGTTCCGTCGCCAAGCGCGGCCCGCACACGAGTCGCGTTCCGACCAACTGAGAGGAGCCTTGGTTGCGTTGAGCTCGTCGATGGATTGCTTCACCTTCGAAGCATCGCAGTCGTGCTGCTTCTAACTCGCGGCAACTTGGCGCTCGTCCCGGACCCGGAGTCCCTCCTCCCGGCGTGCGGCATCCCGAAACCTCTTCCTCGTACTTCTGCTCGGCCTCAAGGAGGCGCATCGTACGTTACTTGCTCGGCCTCAAGGGGCCCTGCCTCGGCCTTAGCCAACTCCGTCTCGGCATCGAGAGCCTCGGCGAGGGCCAGGTTCCGCACGCGCTCGGCTGTGGCAGCGCGCCATTCTTGCGCCGCCTTGGCTCTCTTGAGCTGCTGGATCTACTTTTTAGACCCACTTCCGCCTCCAAGCACTCGAAGGCAGGTCCATCATGTGTGCACCAAAACCCTCAAGCCACCACTGCGAGGGTAAAAGTATGACTCGCCACACGGACGACGTTATCAGAGAGTTTTTGAAATCAAAACCCCTCTCCCATCGTTGCAGTGGCGCGTGATGGGTTGTCGGTTGGTGTGAATCCGAGGATGGGCGTCAAGGGTCCATTTTGGGTGCAGCTCAAGTCTTGCGCGCGGAGCGTCTCGGCGGAGTCTATCGAGGGTAAGCGGCTGGCGATCGACATGTCGGCGTGGCTGGTCGAGGCGGAGTCGAGCAAGGGTCTTGGCGTGGCGCACGCTCATCCGCACCTGTTTCTGGTGTTTAGTCGGGTGGTGAAGCTGCTCAAGCTCAAGTGTCGTCCGATCGGGGTGTTCGAGGGCAAGGCGCACCCCCAAAAGAAGCGCAAGGGTCGCAAGCTGCTGGACGAAAAGGGGGAGGCTGCGCGGCAGCTCCTCGAGGCGCTGGGCGTGCCTTGCGTGCACGCGCCGGAAGAGGCCGAGGCGACGGCCGCCGCCCTGACGGCCAAGGGTCTGGCAGACGGCGTCATCTCGGAGGACTCGGATGCGCTGCTGTACGGGGCAACGGCCGTCTATCGCGGGCTCGGGGGCTCGCGAGAATCGGTTGTCATCGACGCGTCGCAGCACGAGGTTTTTGGGCTCGGCGGCTCTATCCAACATAGCCTCGTGGCGTGCGCCCTGCTCGTCGGGACTGACATCATTCACAACTCGCCGCCTGGGATCGGCGTAGACAAGGCATTTACGTTTCTCAAGCATTGTGCGTTTCGCGGCCAGAGCGCGCTCGACGTAATCGTCGAGTGGCGGGACGATCGGCCCGACGTGAAGAAGCTCAAAAACACGTTCTTGACCGGCGCATCGAGCGAGACCGCGAAGATTTCTACGGCGATCTGGCGCCACTGCAAGCAGGGCACGTTCCCCGACGACAAGATCGTCGCGACGTTTCTCGACCACGACGCCAAAATCCCCCCCGAGGCCAAGAAGCTCGAGTGGCGCCAGCCCTCGGCAAAGGCGCTCTATTTCGTCAACGCGCTCCACTGCGTCTACGGCCACACCCTCGAAACATCCGGCAAGAAAATCGAGGATATCCTCGCATCTTCGCGCGTGCTGGTCAACGACGACGACGAAAATAGCGAGGCAGGCGGCTCGCCGCTGCCACCACCGAGTGGTCCAGCTCAGCCGCTGGTCAGAGTATACCGCGGCGAGGCACACGAGGAACCTTTCTACATTGTGCCGCCCAGTCTCCTCGCGGCGGAAGCGACGACCCCCACATCCTCGGCGTTTTTATGCGCATCATAGCCGGGAGTTTATTATTAAGACAAAAGCGCGCCGCCGCTACTGGACCGAGCAGCGGCGGGGTTGCGCATCGTCCTGCGGGGGGGAAGAAGAAGGAGGTACCGCCGCGGCGTCGGCGGGTGGCGGGTCCTGCACCGAGAAAAGCTCCTTGCTCATTTTGGCGCTCATTTTGGCCTTGCGCTCCTTATACTTGCGCTTGTGTTCTCTGAGCGTGTCGTAAAGATCGCGAAATTCTTTTGAATTTGGCCACTTGTCGAGGGCGATGGTGAGGGCGGCGTGTGCCTCCTGCCACTTGCTGAGGTGGAGGGCGACCTGGGTGGCGCGGTAGAGGGCTTTTTTGTTGGCAGGGGCGACGGTGAGGACGTCGCAGACGGCGCGCTCGGCCTTGAGCCACTCGTCGAGCTTGATAAGCGCGAAGACGACGTTGTTGCCGCAGTCGACGTAGATCGTCTCGGCCTCGTGGCGGTCGTCGGTGCCCTCGTCGAAATTCCAGACGTTGAGGCCCTTGAGAATTTCCTGATAATTTGAAGCCGCCTTCTTCCAATTCTCGTGGTGAAAGTGTTCGTTCCCGAGGACCTTCTTGTTGCGCGCGTCGACGAGCTGGTCCTGCGGCGTCATGGCGTCGTCGGCCTCCTTGTACCACAGCCGGTGCGCCTCGATCCGCCACTCGATGTCGGCGTCGGGCGGTACCGCGAGCGTGCCCTCGTCGTCCGAGGCCGGTCGGCCAGTCTCCCCCCACGCGAAACGCGACGACGCGCGCACGATGCACTTGGTCCCGTTCTGCAGCTGCCTCAACCCGAGCTCGAGGCCCGGCGGCGCGTCGCCGTCCCCAACGCGCAGCATCTTCCGATTCCCGCGCTCGAACACGGTGCCGTCGGCCGCCAACACCCCCTCCCACGACGCGATTACGGCCTGCTTGTATTCTGCCTGCGGCCCGCTCCCCGCCACGATCTCCTTGTACTTGACGCCCTCCATCAGCGTCCGGAACCCCTCCGCGTCCACCTCACCCTCCGTCACGTCCTCGACGACAGGCTCCTCGCCGCTGCTGCTCATCATTCTCAGGGTAAGAGTTGTGGTAAGCAAACAAGCTCTTCACATGGGCGACCGCGCGGGCCTCGCCGCCGCCGCGCGGCAGTCGTTCGAGGCGCACAAGTACGAGCAGGCTTTGCAATCGCTCGCCGCACTCAAGGACACCGAGGCCTCGCCCGAGGACCTCAAGTGGGTCGACGACAACATCGCCGAGGTCAAGCGTGCTGCTGCGTCGTCCGCCGCGCCCCGGACGCCGCGCGGCGTCTTCCCGCGGATCGCCGGCGTCAAGTGGCGGGTCGACGTCGCCATCTCGACCTCCCACCTCGAACGCGTCATGCGACCGAGCGTTATGATGGAACTCACGCTCAGCGACTCGCGGGTTCGGACCTTTGAGGTGCGCTCGGCTCTGACTCTCGCCTCACGCACCGCGCAGATGAATCTCGAGCAATTCCACAAACTCCGTTACAGCGTCGCACGCGTCCTGCGCAACATGCAGGAGATCGAGCGCAATCCCATCATGCGCCTCTGCGACTCCTAGTCGGTCACAGAGGAGGCTCGAGCGCAAAGGCTTCTCGAGCAGGCAGCGTGTGGGCTTGTTGTTGATTGTTGTCGATACGGAGGAGGTACGACCATCAGGCTTTTCTCGCGGCGGGAAAAAAACAAAAAATAATAATAATAGGAAGAAAAACTGATGCCGCGGTACAACGAGCTTACGAACGCCTCCTTGGCCGATGAGACGTGGTGGCGCCAACTCGAGAACCGCGTTGGCGCGAGATTTTAGACGGCGCCCAAGGACCTGACTCGAGCTCTCTTGTGCGCCGGGCGGTGATCGCGCCGTGTTGAGGGTCGGCACCAAGGACCGTCAAGCCCCTTCGTCGCATTCACTTCTCATTCATTTACAGAGTACGCGTGGGGGGTTTAATAATAAACAAGCAACTTTGAATAACCCGGTCAACGACGACGAATCCCCCCCTCCGCAGTCGACATTGAAAAACCCGCGCGTCAACCGGCGCGTTTGGACCATAAAACTTTGACATCCGTGCGGAGAACAGCGCGCTGCGTCTCTCTTGGCCTCTTGAAATATTAATTGCGATGGACCTGTCGTCGACATTTTCGTCGCTGGTGGACGGCGAGGCTACGAGCGGCGAGAAGAAGGAGGAGGAGTCGATAGCCAAGGTGATCACTGTGGACGCCGCCACAGGGGGCGAGGCTTCGTCGCCGTCGCCGTCGCACGTGGTGGTGATGTGCGGGTCGACCGACTGGGCGAGCGCCGTCAAGGGCGCGGCGGGTAAGATGAAACAGAAGGCGACCGGGGCAAAGGGGGAGGAGTTCAACGCGCCGACGCGGGTCGGCGGGCCGCTGGCCAAGCAGCGCGTCAAGTGCCTCGGGGTGGGGCCGTGCGCGGGCCACTGCGCGGCGTTGACGGCCGACGGCAAGGTGTTTATGTGGGGGCTGAATGCGAACGGTCAGCTCGGGTTGGGCCCGGGCGCGGCGTCGGTCGTGCCCGGGCCGACGCTAGCGCCGCTGTGGAATAGCGCGGCCGAAGGCGGCGCGCCGATTAAGTGTGCCGTCGGCAAGAACCACACGCTCGTGTGCTACCAAGGCGGCGAGGTCGCGAGCGCGGGGTGCGGGTCGCGCGGAGCGTTGGGGTACGGTGAGCGCAAGGGCGACCTCGTCGAGACGAGTCCCAAGCCGACGATCGTCGGGGGTCTCTCGAAACACGCGATCGTCGACTGCGCGGCGGGAGCCGATTTTTCGCTGTGCGTCGACGACGGGGGGTCGCTGTACTCGTTTGGGTGGACCGAGTTTGGCAAGCTCGGCCAGGGCTCGGACGGGTGCTACAACACGAAAGATTCGTCCATCAAACTGACGTACACAGCCGCGGGCTCGCCCTCGCGCGTGCGCGTCGCGGCGGCCGACGACGGCGACGACAAGGGTGGGCGCAAGGTGGTCCAGGTGTCTGCGGGGAAGAACCATGCGGCCTGCGTGTGCTCCGACGGCGTCGCGTTCACGTGGGGGGACGGAGCCTACGGCAAGCTCGGGCATCGGGCGCAGGAGCAGCTCACGACGCCGACGGCGATCGAGGGCGCGCGCTTTGGCGTGGTGCTGTGCGGCGACAACTCGACGTGCGGACTCGGGTGGCCCGAGTACCGGGGGCGGGCCTTCGCCAAGCCCCCGGGCTCGGACGGCCTATTGTACGTCTGGGGCGTGCTCAAGGGAACGCACGGCGAAGGCGCGACGAGGCCTCAGGTCGAGTACGATCTCCAGGGCTGGAACATCAAGCCGCCGAACCTAGCGATGGGGGCCTCGCACGTCGCGCTCGCCGCCGACGACGCGGCCGTCGCGTGGGCCCAGATGCCCGTGGCCTACGGCCAGCTGGGCTACGGTCCCAAGGGCCCCAAGTCCTCGCACAAGCCCAAGAAGGTCGACGCGCTCGAGGGCGCGACCTGCGCCCAGGTCGTCGCTGCCGCGGGAGCGACGCACTACCTCGCTGCGACCTCGGATGTCGTGCAGAAGCTTCCCGTCTGGACGCCGCCAGACAAGCACGACGACGAGGACGAGGGTGATGATGATGATGAGGCGCCCTCCGGCGGCGCCTCGAAGCGGAAAAAGCCCGCCGCTAAGAAGAAGGCCCCTGCCAAGAAATCGAAGCGGGGCTCCTAGCCATCTCCGTGGAGGCAGGCAGGCAGGCAGCTTTTTTTTCTTCTTCACCGCCACCCCATAAGAATATCTGCTACTACGATCCACGATTTGTCCGTTGGAAGGGGGTCGCGATGGCCGACGATGAGACAACAAGAAGAACCGGCTTCCTGGAAGAAGAAGAAGAAGAAGAGTGGAAAATCTTGCGGTCCGGGATGGTGCTGAAGCAGGGGTTTTCGGCGCCGGCGGTGTGGAAGAGCCGATTCGCCGTGCTGCGCGCCAGGCAGGAAGTGGTAGAGGATACGAATCCGTTCCGCGCGTCGACTTATCGGCTCGTCGCTGCGGAGCTGTTGCTGTTCACGGACGCCGAATGTCGCGGACCGGCGCGGCGCGAGCTCAAGCTCGAGGGGAAGACGGTGCGCGAGTTCGCGCGCGACGAGGTGACGCGATTTGGCGGCGGCGGAATCGTCGTCGAGGGCGACGACGACGACGGCGGCGGCAGCAGGGCGTGGTTCATGCGCGCGCTGACCGAGGCCGAGGCCGAGGTGTGGCGGTCCGCGATCCGCGAGGCGGCGGGTCCGCGCGAGGTCCCCCGTCGACGGTACGGAACGGCAGCGAGCGTCGCGGCGTGCGCCGCGGCCGCGGCCGTCTCGGCGGGCGCGACGGCGTTGACGGTCGCGGGCGTCGCCACGGGCGTCGGCGCCGCCGCCGCCGCGGGCACGGCCCTGGTGGTACGGCGGCGGCGGCGCTCGGCGAAAGGTGGCGTGACCTTCACCCCCCCAATCCGCCGCGAGCCCGAGACGACGGACGACGAAACGGACGACCCGACCAGGTACGGCCGCGCGAGAGTCGAGGTGTCTCGCGCGCGCGTCGTACGGAGCGGCGGCGCCGACGACGCGCTGCCGCCGACGTTGAAGGTGGAGGGCGACTACTCGACCGAGACGATGCTCGAGTCGACGTTGGTGGTCGTCGCGCGCTGCGGCGATCAGGTTGCCGCGTCGAGGCCGATCGTCCGCGCCTCGGACCTCGACCGCGTTTGCCTCGAGGCTCGGTTTCGCATCGCCTCGGCGCGGACGGTCCTGCGCCTCGAGCTCCGCGCGCTCCCGCCCTCCACAGAACACAACGCTGCCTCGGGGACCCTCCTGGCGGCGCGGGCAGTCACTGTCTTCGAGCTCCTCGAGCGCGACGCCGAGATCGACGTCCGGAACGTTCGGAAACAGGTCCGGGCGCTCCGCCGCCTTTTGATCGGTGGTGTCACCCCCGTGCCGCCCGATAACGACGACGACGACAAAGAAGAAGACTCCTCGAGCGAGGACGAACCGCTTCGGCACGCGCGGTTCCGCGCTCGGCCCGTCGAGAACGACGACCGCGCGGCGTGGTACCCTCTCGCGCGGTCGGCGGCAATGGCGAAAAAACACGAAGCCAAGGAGAAGAAGGCCGAGGCGGTCCCGACCCTCGACGACCTCACGCCCGTCGACGAGGCCGAGTCGGGCCTTTTCGTCGAGGGCGCCTGCGACGACGCGAGCGGCGTCAAAGCGGGCACCGTCGGCGCGCTCGTCGAGGCGCGCGTCGAACTCGAGCGAGGAGCTTTCTACGACGCGCTCCGCCGAGATCGCGCCGAGGTCGACCGCCCGCCGCGCGACGCTGCCCCCGACCCCAGGGCCATCCTCGAGCTCCTCCGCCGCGGCATGGTCGTCGTCGCCTGGGCCACCGGCCTCTCCAAAAAGTGCGACGCGCTTTTGAGGTGGGACGATTGGCGCCAGTCGCTCGCCGCCGCGCTCGTCTCTGCCCTTTTCGTCGTTCTGTGGGCTCGAGATCACTGCTTCGCGCTTCCCCCCGCGGCCTCCCTCGTCGGCTTGCTCGCGATGGGCTGGTCGCGCCTCAACGGCGACTGGCTCGCGCGGCGCGTCGCGGTCCTCAAGGATCCGAAAAGCAGCAACGACGACGACCTCGACGCCGCGGTCGTCGCGTCCTACAAAGACGACGGCCACGGCCGCCGCAAATGGCGCCTCCTGCGCCCGCGCGACGTGGCCACCCTTCGAGTCTCGATCCCCCGCCTCGACCTCGTCGATGCGAACGGTCTTTCGGAGCCCCTCGTCGTCCTCAAGTTCGTCCCGGGCGCCGCGCGCGCCGCGCTCGACGCGCGCCAAATCGCCGCCTCGTGCCTCGTTTCCGCCGCGTACTCCCTCGACTACGACCAACCGCCCGAGACACGCCGCGCGGCCCGCCGCGTCCGCGCGGCCTGCCGCGACGCCCTCGACGCACTCACCCGCCTTCTTCACCAGGGCGACGACAACGACGACGACGACGATCCGCCCCCCGGCCTCGCCGCGCCCCTCCGCGCCTTCAAGATCGGCCGCGCGACCTTCGTTCGCTGCGGCGGCTCGACCTACGCCCCCAAGGTGAAGCTCGCGGAAGATGCCCCGCCCCCCGACGACGACGACGACGCGCCGGGCCGCCTCGCGACCTCCGCGCCCGCGCGCGTCGGCCTCGGCTCGCGCGCCCAGTACGAGGCCGAGAGGCTCTTGCGCTGGACCTCGCAGCTCGTCGGGACCTCCGCCAACCACGACGACGACGACCCCGGCATGCGCTCTTCGTCCCACACCCCGGCCGCCACCGCCAAGTACCACGAGCGCATTCGCGCGGGCCTCCGCGACCCGCGCCGCTCGGCCTCGGCGACCCGCGCCGACCCGACTTCTTGGACCGTCCCGGTGCTGCGCGAACTCGAACGCGACGGCGGCGGAAACGCCTACACGGCCGCCATCCCGATGTCGTGGTCCCGGGCGCGCGGCCATCTCCGGATCGAGGTCTACGACGCCAGGTCCCGCTACGAGAAAGACCGCTCCTCCTCCATCGCGCGCCGCCCCGCGACGACGACCTGTCGCGCCGCCGTCGTCGCCACCGCCTTTGCCGATCGCGCCTCGCCCTACTACTGCGCGCCGGCGGTCGCGGCGGACGGGGCTTCGCCGCCCCCGGTGGTTGTTGTTCAAGGAAGGAACTCCGACTTTGAAGACGCCGACGACGACAAGGAGGACCTAGACGACGCGCTCGGGCTCGCGCCTCGTTCCGACGCCCGCCTGCTCGGCGTCGCTACGCTCCCGCTCTCGCGCGCGACCGCGCACCCGCGAGCGCGCTGGCTCGACGTCGTCGCGCCCGAGGCGTCCAAGCGGCGCCCGCGCCGCTGGTGGACCCGCTTGGTCGTCCACGATTCCGACGAGCCGAGCGCCGACGTCCTCCCCTCCTCCTCCGAAGAACCACAACAACGCCTCTTTTCCCCGGCGGTCACCACCTTCTCCGAGGACGACGACCAGGTCGCTCCCCCCTCGCTCCCGCCGACGACGACCTCTTCTCGTTACCGCGTGCGTGTCGAGTGCCAGCTCGAGGACGACGCCCCCCTTTCCGACGGCGTCTCGCTCTCGCGATGGCACGCCCTCGACACGCTGGAAGAGGCGCTCGAATTACCCGACGGCGAGCGGACTCGCCGGTTCCTCGAAGGTTGCCGCGACGCTGCCGACGCCCTGTCGTCGCGCCTCGATGCGGCGCAGCCGTCGTCCATCGAGGAAGCCCATTTCGTCGACGACGACCGAGACGACCGAGACGACCAAGGGGCGACCCCCAACGAAAACGACCCGCCTGGGTCGTCGGCCGCTTGCTCCTCCACGGAGACGCAGACGACACCCCTGCCGTCGCCCCACCGCGGCGGCAACGAGGGAGGCGGGTTCGCGCTCTTCGAGCGGCTGCGACGAGCTCGCAAGAGCGCTGTCGAAACGCAGAATTCGATCCACGACATGGTCCGGGTGCTCGAGCAGTGGCGCGCGCTCGTTGAGTGGGCGCACCCGCGTTCGACGGCCGTCGTAGTGTTGGGCCTCGGGGTCGCCACCTACGTAGCGGCGCGCACGCGCGCCGACGTCGCGGGCCTCGCGGCCGTCGTCGCCGCCTTTGGCTCGGGACTCTTCGACCGCTGCGAGCGCGCGCTGCGCCGCGCGGCTCGCCGCACCGAGCTACGTCGCCTCGCCGACGAGTGCGAGCTCGCTGCCGCCGACGCCCTCGCGACGCGCGCTGCGACCTCGGCCTGCGCATCCGCGTGCGCCGAGGCCCTGCGCTCGGCGGCGACGTCCCTCGCCGCGACGCACGGAGCCGCCGAACGCCAACGCGCGGCGACGACCAAGACTCCGGAGCCAAAGCCAGCCGTTTGGCGCTCGGCCCTCGCCAGCCTCCTCGAGGGTCTGCCCTCGGAGCCCGAGCTCGACGCGATATTCGCCGAGCGCCGCCGCGCGGCCGAGTGGCGACGAGAGCGCAGGGCTGTCGCCAGGACCCTCGACGCCGCCTGGGTCGGCCCGCTCTGGCGTCGTTCGACGGCTTGGCGCCGCCACTTCGCCGCGGTACGAGACCGGCAGCTCTGCTTCTGGTACTCGGCCCGCCACGCCCTCGCCGGCGTCTCCCCCGTCCTCGTCGTCCTCCTCAAAAATGCCACGCTCGTCGCGCCGCCCATCCCGCCGACGCGAGACGTGTCCGAGGACGCTTCCGACCGCCCTCCGCCAGCCCTCTCTCGAAGGACCTTTGTGGACTCGATGTCCGACGACAAGCCGCCGCCGCCGCCGCCAGATGAGGATCTACATTCTACTTGGCTCGAGTCCGGCGTTCCCGCTCACGACCTCCCCGTGCTCACGCTCCACGCCCCTGTCCTCACGGCGCCCGACAAGAGGCGCGAATGGCGCCTTGCCGCGGCTCACTACAGAGACGCTGCCAAGCTGCGCCGTTGCATCGAGACGCAATCTCGAGACTCGGACGACGACGACAACGATGACTCGGACGACCGTGACAAGATCAACGATACCAACGAAGCGCCGCTGGCCGACGATATCGCCCCTGCCGATGGGAGACGACGGACCGAGGAGGACCAGTAGTAAATATATATATATTGCTCGTGGGTTTTTTTTTTTTTTTAGTAGACGCGGCGAAGATGCTTCCCCCACCTTCCTCATGGTGCTTCAGTGCGACGTGCAGCAGATCCCACGCAGCTCTGCTTCGATAGGCTTGGTAGGCCACCACCACCTACGCATGATATTTCTCAGGATGCGCGCCCGAGTTTAATAATACCGTTGCGGGGGTGCCGGTTGCGCGGCCCACGGTGTGGGTTCGTCTTAGAGGCGCCTCTTACGATTGGTTTGATGTCCCTTCTGGGTGGCGCGAAGAAAATGCCGAGCTAGAATGTGCCACGCGCAACACCGCTGCAGGCTCAATAACGGTCACCCCCACTCGTCGTCGGAAACTACGGCACATCATCGTGTGTTTTTCCTCTTGCGTCGTTACGTGGACCGCCGAAGCGTCCCGCTTTGCATAACCCCCCCCCTCCTTGCCAAGGTAGACTCGTTCAAATCAAGCGTCATGGCTTCAGCGGTTCCGCAGCTGACTCTTCTTGCCTACGTGCCAAGTACTTTTCCCGGCGCGTGCTTGTTGCAACTGTCCTTGTTTGCATTACACTGAAAACGCAGTGCGCGTTTGATGATGTCCAGAGCGGCGAAACAACACTCGAGCTCGCAATCCAACTATCTTTCTGACTGACTGGCTGACTGGCTGACTGACTGACTGACTGACTGACTATTTTGGCTGGTTGATCCTCTTTTCGGCTTTCTGTCTTATCTGCGTCGTGGATCACACCTAATTGCCGGTGACTCGGGGGTGAATTTTTTCCCGCGATAAAGTAGTCGTTGAGTATTTCGTCCCTTCCGTCTCTTTTCACTCGGCTTATGTTTCCATAGTAATCATAATAGTAATATTCCGCCACCCCCATCGCTTTTGCCAGATTGTGCCCCTGCCGTGCTCGCCGGCTCATCCTAACCTCGAGATCAGACGACCCCGCCTTAATTTTACTCTTACTTTTGCATGTGCGCCTCCCTTTGCCCGTCTTTCTCGAGTCTTTCCTGCTTGGTTTTGCCAACCTCTAGGGAGAGTGCGACTATGCCCCACGGGCTCAATCCTATATTATCATGTTAATCCACGTTTCCAAACCCTTCCCTTTTCGTACCTCGAAATTAATCATAATAACCCTTGCGATGGTTTCGACGACAACAAAACGATGGAGGCTCCTGGGCTCGTTATTGTACAGCAGTCGCACGCTCTTCGGTGTTGAGGCCGCTACGCTACAATGGGCATCTCGTCCGTGACGCAGCCCTCGGAGGCCGACTTGACGGTGCAGATGTACTTGTAGAGCGTGCCTTTCGTCGCTTTGAGGGGAGGTGGCGTCCATGCAGCTTGCCTCGCTGCCCACTCATCGTCCGAGATGAGGAGATCCACCGTGCGCGCCTCCTTGCGGGCATCGATGCGGATGGGGTCGCCGTCATTGACGAGGGCGAGGGGCCCGCCGGCTTGCGCCTCCGGAGTGATATGGCCAATGCAAAATCCATGCGATCCGCCAGAGAAGCGGCCGTCAGTGAGAAGAGCCACGACGTCACCGAGACCCGCACCCATGATGGCCGACCTGCGTGCGTCGATGGTCTCGAGTCAGATGCTGCGTCATGAGTAAAAACGCTGCGGCAGACGTCGGCGTCAACATTTCCGGAAGACCGGGGCCACCGCGCGGTCCTGATCGAGAAGATCGTTCTGATGACGACGAGTGCTTTATACCTTCGTAACGGATCACGACAACGGACCCGGGTTTGATCTTTTTGTCTGCGAGAGCGGCCAGCATGTCCTCCTCCGAGTCGTAGACGAGGGCCGATCCTGAGAACGTTTCGCCCTCTTTGCCGGTGACCTGAGAAGATCCGCGTCGTACGCGCGAAGAAGAGGAACGCGCACACCTTGGCGACGGCCCCTCCAGGGCAGATGTTGCCGTACATGATCTGGAGATGGCCCGTTGGCTTGATGGGATTGTCGAGAGGACGGATGACATCCTGTCCGGGCGAGAGGCCGGGCACGTCGGCGAGGTTCTCCGCGACCGTTCGTCCGGTGCACGTCATGCAGTGGCCGTGCAAAAATCCTTCGCCCAAAAGGAACTTCATCAGACCCGGCGTACCGCCGTACTTGTAGACGTCCTCCATAACATACTTGCCCGAAGGCTTCAAGTCGGCGAGGAATGGCGTCTTGTCGGAGATCCGCTGGAAATCGTCGAGCGTGATGTCGACGTCCACCGACCGCGCCATTGCGATGAGGTGGAGCACAGCGTTGGTGGAGCCGCCGGTGACCATGACCATCGTGATCGCGTTTTCGAAGGCGTCGCGCGTCATAATATCGCGTGGGCAGAGGTTGAGTTCGAGCAGGCGTCGGATGGCAACTCCGGCCTTGGTCCGGCACTCCTCGAGTTTCTCGGGCGAATCAGCCGGGGACGACGACGAGTACGGCAGAGACATGCCGAGCGCCTCGATAGCCGTTGACATTGTGTTTGCCGTATACATTCCTCCGCACGCTCCGCGCCCCGGGCACGCGTTGCGCACGATCTCTTGGCGCTCGTCGTCGTCGACAAATCCGTACGCGTACTGGCCGTACGACTGAAATGCCGAGACGATGTCGAGCTTCGCGTTCGTCGACGGTTGCGTCCCGGCCCGGATCGTACCGCCGTAGATCATTAGCGACGGCCGATTCAGCCGGCCCATCGCCATCACAACTCCAGGCATGTTCTTGTCGCAGCCGGGCAGCGCGATTAAAGCGTCGTACCACTGCGCGCTCATCGTCGTCTCGATGCTGTCGGCGATGATGTCGCGCGATTGCAGCGAAAAACTCATGCCGTCCGTACCCATCGATATGCCGTCCGACACTCCGACCGTGTTGAACCGCATGCCCACCAACGACTCCGCCTGGCCGCGCGGATCGCGCAGTTTGCGAGACCACCAAACTCACCTGCACGCTCGCCTTGACCTCCCCCGACAGCTCAAGGAGGTGCATGTTGCAAGGGTTCCCCTCAAACCACACACTCGCGATGCCGACCTGCGCCTTGTGCATGTCCTCCTCCGTCAGACCCGTCGCGTACAGCATAGCCTGCGAAGCACCCTGCTCCCGGGGCTGCGTGATGCGCTTCGAGACGCGATTCAGCTCATTCTCGTGTTCAGCGTTCAGCGCCGTCTTCGGCCTCGCCGCAGTCGGCGCCATCACCAACGACTGACTCGCCCGAAAGAGCGCGACCACCGCCACCAACTTCATCACAGTTTGAAATTGAACTTTACCCTTTTAGGGGTACACAGAAGAACCTTCGTTGACCCCGTTTAAAGTCGCAGTAAGCCGCCGCCTACCCTGCACTCACCATGCCATCTTTTGTGCTTGCTGCACCCTAGCAACTTATCATACGGTCAGTCGTATTTGGAAAAATCGTGCGTTTCTGCCCATGGCTTGCTGTATCCTGGCGAATTATACAGACAGTCGTATTTGGAAAAATCGTGCGTTCCCGTCCATGATGCCCAGGGCTATGCTCGTCGCATCCACGTAGCGCCATTACCGACGCACTAAAGGAGAGCTTCTTCGAATACGATCGCGAGTGGCGTCGAGACTTCTCCGAGCTCGAGACCGCCCTATCGTGGGGGGTCTTGTATCGCGAGCCGATCAGGCCTCTCCAGGCGCAGTGGGTCCACAGATGACGTGGTGGCTCTTGAAGATATCCGATGATGTTGGCGTTTAATGTCTTTCAGCGAGGGGAATCAACGAACGTGGCCGTCATATAACTGAGCGCCGCAGCGCCCTGCGCAAGGCGCCTTTGAAGCGAATCACGACGATCCAAGACATGCTCGCCGAACGGCTGCTGCCGTACTCGCTCGCCTTCGGCAACCATTCGTCTCTTGTGTCTTGAAAATAGTCGCGCTAACGCGCGTATTAGAGACGCATTTGTCGGTGGGGCGTTGACACAGATGCTCGGTGGGGCGTTGACACCTATGCTATCGTCGTCTTTAGAAAGCACGGAAAATCCCCAAAGTCCCGTCTATTGTGCGTATCTTGTTGGGCCAGTGGCGTCTTCGCGATGAAGAAAACGAGCGATACTATCTGAAACAAAAGGTGCTCAAAGGGCTCTCTATCACGAAACTTAACTAGGCGACGCCGCCTGTCGGCGTTCGGTCGACTGCATCGTTGACAACATGTGATTGTTGTAATCATTGAAGAGAAATCCACAACGACCTCTGCATTCCTAAAAAGCCATAGGGAATTGTCGCAAAATACACGACCACTACAACTGGTACACGATGCAACCTCTCGGTCGGCTTGCGCGACAGATGCTGCTCAACGATAACACCCTCGGCGTTTTGGCGAGCGGTTACAAGACACTATGTGAGTGCCGCGGATTTTGAGGACGGCGACAGCGCTTCAGTGCGATTCAGCGTGAGTCGGCGTTGCTACGTCGGGAAAGTGCATTTTCTTCGAGCATGGGCATAGATGTTTCAAGCCACAAAGGAAGCCGGCCCCGTCAAGCTGCGGTGTCATGGCAAAGGCAGGAGGAGTTTTCGCGAGAAAAACAAAACAGTCTCGCCATCACAGGTGCCGATATTCGCTCTACCGAGGAGCGAAGCCAATGAAAACGACGAACGGCAGCGAACATGAAAATGGCGCTTCTTGGTGATACCATCGCCGCCGACGCGGACGACGCTTGGGAGTGACCGAACAGTGTCAGCGTATGCGAATTTCCGTCAGACGACCTCGAAACATGCTCGGACCGCAGTCTTGGTCACAGCTATATTGATACCGCTGTTGAAGCTCGTTGAGTCGGACGACTCTCCTCTAAAAAAAATTGGATCTCGACCATATGGCGCGACAATGGCAATTGCCCGCACTTCCAGCGCGACTCGGAGGCAAACGCGGCCTTCCAAAAAGCTGCAGTGATTGGCTGTGGTTCGTTTGCTTTTCGTTTTATTTCCCTGGAGCGGCATGAGGCGATTCACAGGTATCGAACTCAGCGATCGGGTACGCGGCAACAAGTCAAATCTTTAGGCCGCGCTATGAGGCTAGGCGGTTGAAGATCAAGAATACGAGAGTCACGTGCGGCAGACAGTTTACACCTTCCTTGCGGCATTTGACTTGGAGCTCCTCAGTTAAGTGTGATCGGTGGGGGGCGCTGGAGAACAGCTTTACGCGTGGAACTTATGTCATGCTGTGAACGCTCGCAAAATCAAAAGGTGCGGGTCCACGATGCGTTTGAGACCAAAACTCTCACCAAACGCTCATTTTTTTCTCCCTCTCCCTCTGTGCTCATCCATCCTTGGACCCTGGAGGGTGCTTACCAAAAAGAAAATAAGACCAGAAGTCGTGTAGCGGCAACCCCGCGCACCAACCACTTCCACCCCGCTCTCACCCAGCATGCTCTTTTTTCTGCTGAACGAGCGTCAGTTGGGATTCTTCGCAAGTTACCTCGCGCGTATTGGTCGGCTCGCGCCAACAGGCGCCCGTGGGTCGCCTCGGTATCATAAAAAAATCTTCCGACCCTTCGGCGATCCTGGGTGAATCACGCAAGTGAATCTAAGCGCCCGCCCGTACCCACCGATACTATCAAACGCGCGAACTGCTCTGCTCGCATCGCGCCAACGAGAGACGGGGAACATGTGTGTGTGCACCAACGTACGAGTGCCTGTGGAACAACAAGTGTGCACAGACAGGTGCCCCAACGTCAAAATCACCCGCGACACCTAGACATGGCCGTGCATAAACGACGCATTAACGCGCACAATCTGGCCCCTCTGGAACTAACCAACTAACTTCAGACCTCTCGAGCATGGGAGCCAGCCAGGCTGGACCGACAGGTGCCGGTCCAGAATCACGAGGTCTGTTATACTGCGCGAAGGTCGCCGAAAGGTGAGTCGGCGGAGAGAGATCACCAGGCTTCTCGCCATGCGGCGCGGAGACCGCGATGTGACTGACAACCAACTCGTCGATAACGTTCCGTCTGTGCCCTTTCGTCCCACTGCGAACGTTCCGGCTATCCCCCTGGAGCGCTGTATCAAAATTCTTAAAGTCGCGCCCCCAAACCACTGTGGCAGTAACGCCCATTTCCCCCACTTGCCAGCCTGCCGCCTGACTTACCCTGATTGTTGCCCTGGTATTGACCTTGCACTGATGGGGGGGTGTCATCTTGACACCCTCACCTGCGCTTCCACTGAACCCAATGCACCAAGCATTTGTATTGCTTTCTTGCTGTCTTCTTGCTATTACCCACTTTTGATTGTCCGATTTCGAGATGGCGTGAGGTATTGCGCTGAGATCGGGCGTGTGGTGGTTTCACCCGCGGTTCGGGTTGGGAGAAAGGGTTGTTGGGGCCCCTGGTCCGGCCAGGAGGGGCGGGTATCTGAGAAAACCACTACAGTGGTCTCAGAAACGGGAATCGATAGTCCAACTCCCGGACTATCGATCTCCTGTTTTTCGGCGGCGAGTCGGTTCGTAACGGTCGAGTGAGTGCGAAGCCGACGCATTTGTGGGTGAAGATCCAGGGGATCACGGGTACCACCGCGGGATTCATTTTACGTGATTCGGATCGAACGGGGAGAGGAGTCACTACGACTCATTTTGCATACTTTTGCATATCCTAAGGCGTTGTTATAAGTCCTAACCTAGCTCGCGCGAGGTAGACCACCTCCCTGACGGCGAGCGACAGCACCGGGAAGGCCGTCCATAGTCTTCACGCGCAAGGCAAATACTTCCGTAAGTCCAGCACACCGATACAGCGCGCAGTCAGACGGCTACCGGCAATTGTCGTCTGACGAAAAGAGTACAACAAGTGAGTTGTGAGCGTCCGGATTAAGGCTATTATCCGGGCAAAGCGCGGTCATGGCAGAGAGGCCAATGACAGAACGACCGCAGTGGTTTCGGGGCGCACAGGAGCGTCTGCAACGATTCAGTGCAGGGACTGCATTTGCGTCTATTGGAAGAACACCGTTCAGTACGCCCTTTCAACGGCCGGAAGCCGAGGAAAGTGGCATCGGACGAGAGGCAAGATCATCTGATACCCTCGACAGCCCCCCAAGCGTGGTCATCCTTCCGGATACACTCGCCGGCGAAGGGGGAGCTACGGTTGCGCCAGACGCAACTTCAAGACCGGGTGTGCCGACGTTCCCGTACGCACGACCCTACGAACGTGCGATGAATGCTACGGAGTCATCTCGAGCGGAACCCGGACCGTTTACAGCGATGCGTGGACCAGAGGAGAGTGCACCTCCTAGGCCACCATCTGCGAATACGAGAGCGACAGATTTTCGCGTGGATGTCGACCCCGAGGTTCTGCAGACCATCGCCGAACGATTCGAGATGTACCAGTCGCAGATCGAGCAAGTCATACGTGAACTTGAGAGCACCCGCCGCGACGCTCAACAACAACGCTCAGAAGTGGAGCGGCAGCGGATCGACAACGATCGACTTCGACGAATGGTGGAGGAATCCATGCGGGCGCATGCTCGAGAGGCACGGCCAACCTCTCCGGATGCTACTCGTGTTACGCCCGACGATGATGACGCTGTATCGGCACTGACCGATGATCAGCCACCGCGAAGTCGACCGGAGCCTACCCCGCACCATCATACTGATCCCGGTTCGGCGCATCGTCGTGACGAAGAAGAGATACTTCATGTCAAGAAGGGAGCTGCTGGTATGACACGTATCACGTTTTCGAATCTCACGGGGCAAATTACTAAGGACCGTGATGAGGTGGACGCGTGGTGGATGCAATTGCGACGTATGATGGAAGGCAAAATTGATAAACCCTCAATAGCGATGAATGTGATTGGAGGCGAGTATCAACTCACCCCTATGGAAGCTTATCGCAAATGGGATGCTGAACGGCCGCAGATGTGAAAACAATACAAGGATGGGACCATCACACTGAAAGAGTTGCGCCAGCATGATGAGGACTGTCTGGATGCTATGCAAGAGGCGACGAAGCTTCCTTGTCCACCTCGGGCTACGGTTGAGGAGCTTGAACGTGAATGGTTCAATTTACGGCAAGGGAATTTGTCATTGAATAAGTATATCGCGCGATGGGTGCAGAAATTCGGCCAGTGGAGAGCAATGTCAGGTCGCGATACTGATCCGGCTGCGTTCCGTTCGCACTTCATTGCCGGTCTCAATTCTGAGCGCTTGCGGACGAGCGTCGAACTTGCTCAGGCCACACCGCATATGAAAGCACTACTCTCACCCTCAACGATGTCATTCAATTGACCATCCAGATTTCCAAGATTCTGGAAGCCAACCCTACTGCCAACATCGAAGAGGCGATTAAGAAGGAGAAGGGAAAGGATCGCGCACCACGGATGAGGAGAGAGCAGCAGCAGCAGAGGCAGCAGTTGCAGCCAGTCCAACGAGTTGGTTATGTTACTGACTCGGGAGTTGGAACCTGGCTACCACAGGGGATAGATAACCATACGCGTCAAGCAATTGCGACGTGCCCCAGTTGCGGCCGGCATGGTAGTTTTAACCACGACAACGGTGTGTGTCCAGTGCCGGACAATCCCTTGAGGAAGAGGCGTGCTGCTCAGACGTTGACGAATGCGGGTTTTCCAGCAACGCCAGAGGGACAGGAGCAATACCGACGGACGCTTTTAGCTGCAGCAGGACAGGCTTCAGTGACTCAGCTAGCGCCGCGCGTTGTGCAACAGCCGCAGGTGGTCTACACAGCAGCACAGGTGCCAGGTGCAGGTCAACAGCAGCTGGTTGCAGGCACTCAACAGCGTTTGGTTGCAGGCTCTCAACAACAGGTGGTCCGAAGGCAGCCCGCGGTGCAGCGGACCGCTCAGACCTCGGTGCGCCTGGAGGATCTGACTACGGCACTCAACACGATGAACTTGATTCGTCGGGCACAGCAGACGGCTCCACCGGGTAGAGGGCAACAGTCTCAGAGAGCGAACCCTACCCAGCGTAATGATGGTGTCGCCGCTCAGTGGCTTGAAGTGCTTGGCGAAGATCAGGATGACACTAAGCGAGCGGAATACTGCACTGTGCAGTATTCTGAGCTTATGGAGGGCAACGTGTATGACGATGACGAGGTTGGGGGCGATGATGGTAGCTTCTCTGCAGAAGGCTATTCCCCTGGTGACCTCATAGAACCTCCTTCCTTTTTGGTCATCACTGAAGATGCATAGGTGGAGGAGCAGGAGCAAAGTACCGAAGTGACTGGAGTTGCATCTAGAGTTCTCTCGGAAGACGAAGATAATCGTGACGAATTGGGGTATACGATTGTTCGTGCGGGACAAGATACCTTGGTTGCCATGGATATAGTGCTACCGAGGGACGACTGTGCCGAGCGTTATGCCGCTCACCCTTCCATCTCTTCGGATTTCGAGAGTTTCTGCCCTCAGACTGCGTTGAATACCACTCAGGATCCCGACCATCGTGAAAATAAAACCGTAAGGTAAGATGGCACGAGATCCGCCTCTTTGACGTATGTGCCTGTGGGTATCTCTTCGCTAGATGGTTCGAAATATTCCATCATCGCTGCCGGTTTGGATGGCATGGCTGATTCCCCCTACATCAATCACCGCTTGTATCGCAAACTTGATCGTGACGGCAAAATCATCTATCGTCAGCCACTCCCTACGATTCGTACTCTAAATGGGTCAGGAGGTTCGGGAGCTGCTATTCGAGAATGGGTCATCCTCCGGATCTCCTTGGTGCCGACGACATCCATGCTGCTCATGTTCTTCGTTGGTCAAACGAATGGGCAGTTACTATTAGGAGCACGAGAATTACGACTCTTGGGTACGATTTTGGATTATGCGACAGAGAGAGCTACTTTTCGGCGTTCTGAAGTGACCATTGGAGCTCTTAAGAATCGGATTTCCGCCTCGCCACAAGACCAGCATGGAATTGTCCTTTACAATGATGCATTCGATGCGACTCCGCAGGTAGTGCAGATGTTCCCGACAGCTAAGCTTGCTGTGCAATACGGAAATATCCAAACTTGGACGCCAGTTGGTAAACCGTTGAGTTATGACAGTCTATTGCGCTCTATTCGTATCAGAGCGAGTCACCATCACGTTCCTCCCGGTGATCAGACTGCTGGAAAAGCGGAAGACCAACTTGAATGCCCTGCAGACGAAGAAGATATCATCCCTCATTTCGCGTACGTGACGAGTACTCGATTTCTTCTTCCAAGCCAACCGTACTTCTTGGAGATGGAGTGCGATGTGCCGCTGGAAAAGGGTCACGTATTCCGACCTCATCGGTCACTCCTCTAAGATCTCCGCCTTGTACCTGGCTCCTATTCATCGTATTGCGCTGGCGAGCCCAACGAAGTTCGTGTGGCTGTGGAGCACATTGGTGACGAACCCATTGGTATCGACCCCGAAGTCCCGGTGGTCGAAGGCGAGATCATGCCGCATGAAGGATGTGTCAACATGCAGCTAGAAGCCACTGATGACGTGTGTCATGCCACTCTTACGGCGACTGTTGACGACGATGAAGTCGAGGAGGATGTCTTGAGTGACAGACCTCCTCCTCAGCCACCTCCAGATGAAGAAGTGAAAAAAACACCAGAAATGGAGATGGAGGCGACTGCTAAGGAGCTGCTATCTAAGCACGCCTCCTTGGTTTGGATACCCATCACCTACACCTTTGTCGTCGTCTACTTTGCTGGCGCTGGAGGATCAACGTTGGGTATCCGGCGATGCAATGAGCTATATGGCAGTTCATTTCGCATTGTCCTGGCTTTGGATGCTTGTCCTCAAGCCCGAGCCACCTTTGAGCTCAATTTTCCGAAGATTCCCTATGTTTTGCATGAATTGGGAAATCTCATCGTCGTCCATACGACTTGGTGTTGTCGTATTTACATTCAGATTTTTGAAGCATTCTTATTTTCACGCCAGTCCGCCGTGTATCTATGGATCGACTGCCAATTTGCACTACAGGGACGCACGCAAGGGCGCTACTATTACTTTTGGTCCTGCGTCATTTACGCACCTTATGTGATTGGACGATGGACGCTCGCAGGAACCATCAGTGATCCCTTTTGTGCATCACCAATTTTATGTACCGCGTATTGTCGATTTCTATAGTATCACACCAGAGTTGCTGTGCTCGCGCACGCGCCTACTTGCGTGCAATGTTCGCTTGAACCTGCCTTTATTATCGCGTACCACCGAATTTAATGGACCGTTTTGGGCCAGCGTTGATTTCGGTGGTCACCCGCTCATAGTATAGTTCATCATCTACGCGCCCGGCTATCGGCCCTGCCTTCACGGTGACGCGAATAAGCTCCACCTAGGACCTCATTTCTCGAACACCCGTCCACTCACGTTGCAGATGCACCAAATTATGACCGTTCCTGTTGTGGTGTGGCAATACAGTTTCTCAGAGACAGCAGCTATGAAGATGCTTGCAAGTGCCACCCGCGACTATGACGCGGATTGATCGAAAGCAGCAGTGCAATCGTTTGACCCTTCACTTCGAAATTTGGGTAAGTTGCGGAATATTGCGACGACTACGCTAGCCCAACCTGATCACCATATTCTACGGTTTTCACCTTTGCTGTAGAGTCGCGCATTCCAACGCTCGACCCTGCCACACGAAGTGTGTCATGGATTGCGCCCGATGAACTCTATTCTCCTGCGAGTCCTGCACCATCCAGCTGCTGCCCCACCACCCCGCCACCACCTTCAGTTATCGTCGTGAACGGCTTCATCTTTAGGGGCACCGTCGCACTGCTGTTATGCAGAGCAACCAGTTGATAACCAGCCCTCCCAACTGCTGAAGAAGAAGGCACCGCGAAAGAGCGACCAGCGTATTTCAATACGCGTACGACGTCCCGTGGGCGGACGCGCCTCACGACGAACATGGTCAACCTTACCGGTGATTCCTCATTTAGCGGGTCAGAGAGCATGCAGGTCATCCCTCCGACCGTCGCGCAGGTCGAAGAGGTGATGACTGAATTGGGTATTACAGAGCATCCTGCTTAGATGATGACGAGAAGCTGATGATGAAGCATTTAATCTCGTATTCGTGGGCATTTTTCGATGATGTGATGAGACCTGTTTTACCTGAAGTGACGCTCCGGTTCAAAGAAGAGAACCTGACTCGCGTCAAACCCTCGCCATATGGTTGTCGAAAGAAAGACTGAATGTTTGCGGATGCAGATTGAAGCATGGACCCGAGCACTCGTCGTCCCATGCCCCTCCAGGGTTTCCCTATTTTGATGTTGCCTAAGAAAGGTGCTGAGCCTGGCACTTCCATCGCTTATGCCAGGCTGTCGACCTACGGCGCTCAATGCATTGTCAAGGATGATAGCTGGCCGAGGTGAGCATGGTTGACGCGTTGATGTTTCTCATCGACGTTTTGTCGTTCCAGTTTGATATTCGCTTGGGCTATTCAATTTACGATTGTCGCCGATTTACATGTGTCACCTTCACGTCCGAGTTGCCACGCGTCTACCTTGGGAGTCTGAACCAGGCCAAAGTCTTGTTTCACGCCAGTTGAACACTTGACTGAAGTCGTACTGGCTATCCGTGATCTCATATATCAATGATTATGGCTTCGTTGGTCACGCAGATATTAAACATCAATTGCGGCAGTCTCGTGTTATTCCCCATCTCGTTCTTACGGCAATACGGCACCAAGATCAAGATATTCATTTACTTTCTAAAAACAGTTATTGAGTTTGGTCATCAATCACCTGTTCCACTCTTCCGTCACTGCAGGCCTTGCTTCATCAACGACATGCTAATTTCCAGCACTCGTCGGATGCTGACCCCATGCGCGCGGTTCTTCTGAATGGCAGTCTTTGCCGGCGTTATGGGTGAATCTTTGTTGTGCCAGAATTATGACAACTGACGCTGCCGGACGTGAAATTCAAGTCGCTGCCCACGTCGATTGATGCCATCACGGAGGCTATTTTTCACTTCGAAGCGCCTCATCCTGATCGCCTGTTACCTTTTGCATTCACCGATGCCTATATGGTTGCGCTTACTTATTTAAATGCGATGGTAGGACGTAGTATGGAAGAATCGAATACAGAGATCGTCGAGAGTAATACGTAACTGAACGAAGTACATCGA